>JABSTQ010011364.1:1200000-1800000 GCA_013358835.2 Ixodes persulcatus
TCACCAGAATAGTTTATTTGCTCGAAGAAGCAATGGACTTTCAACGTTCTTATCGCAGCATTTTTTGAGATCACGCGGACGACTGCGCGTCTCGTTGCAGTGCTAGTGCTACGCTACTGAAAAAAAAAAATTGTTTTGGTTTAACAGAAGATGAAACTAAGTACTATACTTCGCCGCTGACGCCGGGTCCAACAAAAGGATCTCCCAAGGGTGACTCGCAATCCTCGCCGGCGCTTAGGGTATCCTGACGCGCCTGACACGCCCGACAAGTAAATCGTTTTCAACAAGAAGGAGGTCTCCCTGGCGTGGAAGGTCGGAAGGACGCGAAGGATTACGTGAACAAGCATCGTCACTCGTACAGTTGCAGCTGGAAGCGGGAACGTGCTCCCATGAACGGATTATTCGTGTCTGCGTTTGTGCGCGGGGGAGCCCGGCTTTGCAAGGGAGTATGCGCTGACGACGAGGCGACCATGGAAACAGGCGTCCAGCTGCGAGGTCATTCCAGTGGTGCCTACCCAGGAACCCCCAAACCGCTTGAGGCAAAACTTACTAAAGGCAGACAACGTGAAAACCACAACAACCCTCGGAGTGTCCCCGTCTTTCACGGTTGCAGCTGGAGGCGAGGCGGCTGCGTGCATTACCGGATTAGGTCAATACCCTAGCAAGGCTTGTTAAGCATCTCTTCCTGCGTTTATGTGCGCCGGTGGTTTGGCTGCTCGTCGCCACCTTGGCCCAAGGACGCCTGTGATGCAGTTTCTACGGCTGCCGAGTATAAGTGCGTGGGAACGGAATGTGAGGGGGACCCTTGTTCGGGAATACCACTTCATCTGCCGGCGTCTTATTTATTTCAACACTCAAACTTTTGTGGTGAGCAAAATAAGCACTAGATCTCGAAAGTAGTTAGTAATTTGAGTAGAAGTTACCTGAAAAAAGTAGTTAAATTAAACTACTAGTTACCCAAATAAAGTTGTAATTGAAAGTTACCAAGTTACTTGGAAAAGTAGTTAAACTACAGTAGTTTGAGTAGAGTAGTTGAACTACGTCCAAGTCTGCATTTTTGAGACAGTTCAAAGGGTTGTGAGGGTTGCCAGACGAGATTTGTAGAAACGAGAACGATAACAAGGGCAAACGCGATCGAGACGGGGACACAGTGGCCGCACGCGCAACGTGCGGTCTGACTGCAATAAACCCGGGGTCGCTCCTCGTCCTTTCGGTTCGTCTCTTGTTTTTATGTTTATTTGAGCGGATCTATTAAACATTTACTGGTTTACTGCTGCCGTGATGAGAAGTGGTGGCGCGGCCGTTATCTCCGCACGCCCCGCTTCGCATGGCTGACCGGGTGCTACCTCTAACTACAGGGTGTGGGAGTGAGGGCAGGCCGAAACCGCACGCTCACAAAAGAAAAAAAAAAAAAGAGTAAAGGAATTGAGGCAGGTAGTAGCGATATAAAACATAAAGAGGCAAAACAGCTCCCGGGATGTACGAAAAAGGAACCAAAAATCGAAACCGAAACCACGAGCGTGAGAAGGAAGGAAGCAGACGACAATGTCAAAAAAGGCGGGAGAGTAGGGTAAAGGGTTGAAGACGCAGGTCGTTGTTTTCAACGTGAGTGGAGAGTGGGGTTTTCGCAAGAACACGTACGCGACGGGAACAAGGAGAGAGGGAGAGCGGGAATAGGGGAAAAGGGAAGGGAGTCGGGATACTTGGAGCCTCTTTCTAGTTTTTTCTATCTCTCTGTCTCTCTCTCTCTCTCTCTCTCTCTTTCTCTCTCTCGCTTTTGGGACGACACAGTACCGGCAGTGTGGTTGGGCGCTCTTTCTGTTGCCTGGGTTACCGAGTTCTCCGTGCATGCTGCCTCGATTCGTGGTGTTTGAAAGGGACTCGGCGGGCCTACAGCAGTGACACTTCCCCCACAAAGAGATACAATAATAATAAAAAAAAACATAAAACGCCAATAACAATAAAAGCGGTGGGTTGGTATTTTTATTTTAGGTCTCAACCGATGGTGTTGTTTGGGGGGTTCGTCATTTGCGCCAGACCAGGTAAACAACAATGCAATAAAAAAAAAGGAGAAGAAAAAAACGAATAGACAGCAAACGAGTGACAATATGACTGGACTGAACGTGGTCCTATTAGTTGTGTTTCTGATGGTGAGGGCGAAGGGAATTTGGGGGTGGGGAGAGGAAGCACTCACGCTTTGATTTCCCAGGAAAGACCATTTTGGCGGCAATTTTCTTTTTTTTTTGTGGTTTCCCCGTGCGTGCGCCGTTTTATCTGGGAACAGAGAGCAACTGAGAAAATATAAACGCACTAAAAACTCCTAATGACAGAAATTATAAGATAGCCAAACTGAAATGGTACATGCTGAAAGCACATCCCAGTATAGATCCAACGGGCTCATTTTGCGCGTTAAAACACCCTTTGAATGACTAAACGGCGGTGTTGGGTAAAGTACATCTGAAAAGCAGTTGAATTAAAGTACGGAGTAATTTAGAAATTATGTACTTCAACTAAAGCAGTAAGCACTCTAGACGTAATGTACTTTAGTTAAACTACTATAAACGCAATGTACCTCCAAAGAAAAGTAAATGTACGTTTTGAACACAAGCTTTCACTTTGCCCTTTCATTCCCCTATATGGTGTTCCTTTTTTAAACCGGTGTGCATTGCTTCAGGGTTAGTCGGTGGTGCATATGTTATTTTCAGAAATGGCGGCCAATATTGGATAAAGGCTAGTGGCCACAAAGTCGTTGTTTTACCTTCGGTGAAGAGCTATACTCAATCAACCCATAATACGTTCATTTGTATAGGTCTTTTGGCCACCTTTACTTCGCTCAAAGCAATGACCAGATGACGTCTCGAAAGATGAAACCCAATTTTTAGAGCGCAGCTCTTGGGCGCCCGTTTCCGGCTTGAGCGACGTCGGCGTCGCCGTCGGCGTGCCGTCGGCGTTGCCGTCGGCTTCACCGTTGGCGTAACCGCGCGTTGCATTATGGCACATTTCACATGATGACGTCTCACGTGAGTCACGTGTGACGTCACGACGCTCACGAGTGACATCACGATGGTGACGACACGTGTGACGTCGCCATCGTGACATCAGACGCTAAATCTGGCGGAAAAGTTTTTGCTAAATTTAGCAGGGTAATTTTCCTGCTAAATTCAGCGAAAAATATTTCGCCTAAATTTAGCGGGGATGTTTCCCCGCTAAATTTATCAAAAAATTTCCCCGCTAAATTAGCGAAAAAGTCTTCCGCTAAATTTAGGGGGATTTCTCGCTATATTTAGCGAGAAAAGTTTCCCCAACATTTAGCGGGGAAATTTTTCCGCTAATCTTAGCCAGGAAATTTTCTCGCTAAATTTAGCGGGGAAATTGCTCCGCCAATTTTTCCGCTAAATTTAGCAGGGAAATTTCCCGCCAAGTTTAACGGGGAAATTTCCTCGCTAAGTTTATCGGGGGAATTGACCGGGACATCGTCCCACAATTTCATGTTAAATTCCCCTCCGTACCCTCCCTACCTCCCCCTCAAGAGCTGCGCTCTAATTCGGCTATCATTCGTAGCGTCTTTTTTTAATTGTGATGTTGTCAGGTGAAAAATCGGGTGGGCACGTAACGATCGAGTAGACGCGCTTGCCAACGACGTTTCTGAAGCACTACAGACTGAAGGTTCTCCCAATAGTAGGTGCTTATGCATTCTTTCTTCTTCATTTTCTGTCGGTCTCTTCGCATTGTATTTTGCAGTTGTCACCAAAGCCTGAAACTTTTTAGAGCGCAGCTCTTAGGCGCCCATTTCCGGCTTGAGCGGCGTCGGCGTCGCCGTCGGCGTAACCGCGCGGTGCATGTTGGGACATGCACCGCGCGAGCCCCCCCCCCCCCCCCCCCGAGGTCACGTGACCCCCCCCCCCCCCCCGGAGGAAATTGAAGGATGAGGGGAGGAGGAGAAGGAAGAGGATGACGAGGGTATACCCTCCCCTGAGTACCCTTCTCTCCTCCTCCTCCTCAAGAGCTGCGCTCCAATTCGGCGTTACAGGGAGTTGTAAACGGCTTTCATTTTTTTTTGTATTTTCAACGGATTCGGTTTTAATTTTGAAGCACTTGCTATATACGACATAGAGACACATGGCTACCAGGGGCGAAAATGCATATAAAAGCTGGCTCATAATTTTGCGTTTGGGTGTGTCCGACTGCTTTGCAAATGCTTGTAACTGATTTTGACGATAAAACGCAATAACGGCACTTTTCGGGTTGGCCCAAAAAACTTTGACCTGTGTATATTTCCTAGAGATTTGCGCATATTTCTTCAACCACGGGCAATAAATAATTCTGACAACGTGCGCGCAAAGCGTCAACTTCGCATGGAAGCTGCGTAAGATTTCATTTCGGTAAATAATGCCATACCTTAAGTATTGTTCCGCGGGACTCATAAGCGTTCCTTGGCTTCCCTATAGGTGGCGTCATTTGGCTCCGGACATTTAATCGAACGCCGTTTTACCGATTACTGTTTTATCGAACGCCGTTTTATCAAGCGCCATCTCATCGAACGCCGTTTCATCGAAGCCGTTTCATCGAAGGCCGCCTAGTTGAGCAGTAGGAATTTAAAAAAAAGTCGTTCGATGCATCGGTGTTCGAGGAAATGTTCACTTATTTGACAAAACGGTGCTCGATGAAACGGCGTTCGTTGAAACGTCCGGCAGCCGGCGCGATTGTGTCAGCGCGTTTGCTCGTAGTACGCAGTTACCCTCGATCACACCCACACGAAAATTTGGGATCCAGCCCTAAGTAAATCTAGGTGCATCTCTATGTCGCATGCACCCAAACTTTTGTAGGGGAATTGTACCTCTAGAATTTAATTTAAAACAAAAGTTGCGGACGACATAAAAAGAAAAACAAAAAAGGCGAGAGCGTGATTTTGCATAAAGTCCCTAGATAAGAGCTTCTAGTACAAGTAGCGTCATTCTTTGAAGCGCCGACTGCGTGACGGTGCAAGTTTTAGGAAGCGAATGGCGGCGCACAGCAGAGGTTTGAACTGAATGACGCCATTTTGTTCCAGCGGAATGTGCTTGGTCATTTGTATTGGTTGTCGTTACTTGTAAAAAGAAGTATCGAGGGACTTTAATTTTGCAAGGCCGGCCGCGCCATCTATCAGAAAATAACTTAACCATTATCGAGGCTTCACCGGCTGTTCAGTTTTTGTTGTCACTCCTCGCTTGACGAGCTATCGCTAAGTTAATTCTGATTTCGCCGAATATACGGTGTGTGCAAGTTTGTCTGTTTTTTTGCACGCCTCGTGCGTTCGTTTAACCACTCAAATTCGCCTTCGTGCATTGGTTTACCAATCGAACAATGACTGTACGCGCGTGGCTGCGACCTCATCGCGCGCTCCTCGCATTCTTTGTGTTGTCCTTTGATTGACGTGCCCCTCCCGTCTGTGACGACGCGCCAAAGGCGCTTTTTTGCGTCATTTGTTCTCCGTACAAAGGCAAAATCAAGCATGACTGAATCCACCCAGTTTGGAAGGTTGATCGATCCGTTTTCGGGCGTTTGAGATAAACGAGGATAAGCGGTTTTTTTTTCATTTTATATCAGCGAGCACTATTACCGTCGGTGTTGACTCAACAATCGTTTCCCGACCAAGTGGGAAGTGACTGCAAACCCCAAACAGTCGCTGACATGCCGCTCGTGCACAAAAAAAAGCCTCGATGATAAGTCAGTTTTCTTCCGTTAGATAGCACCGGCGGTCTTCGGAGCCACGCGCTCGACTGGGCTTTTCGCATCGTCCTCGACTGTACGTTTGTATGTTTAAAGGTAACATATTCAAGAGTGGGTATGCGTGCGGTGTGTGATTGCGTACGTTTTAGTGCATCGGTGGCGTTTCGCTCCAACGTTTTTCTACGCGTTTCTGTTAGTCGTTTTTGATTGATTTTGCGTGCATGTGCGTGTGAACAATTGGGTTGTGTCTATGTTTTTACAGTCTAGAACTTGGTATGCCTCAACGGGGTACGAGTCTCCCAGCTGTAGATGAGCAATTTAGCCAGTGCAGTACAACCGCTAGCATGGGGTCTTTAACGTG
Source organism: Ixodes persulcatus (assembly GCA_013358835.2). Taxonomy (NCBI): domain Eukaryota; kingdom Metazoa; phylum Arthropoda; class Arachnida; order Ixodida; family Ixodidae; genus Ixodes; species Ixodes persulcatus. Next base: position 1,206,071 of record JABSTQ010011364.1, read on the forward strand.
CACCACGCAGTAGTGATACATGACCGCACGCCGGTACGATGCCCATCCCGATCGAAACGGGCAAGGGGGGGGGGGATTGAACCCAGGATCCCTGGGTTCTGCAGCGCGAGCTTTTGCTCCACTTGCTCCTAGCTGGTGTGCGCTAGCCCGCTCGGCCACCGATCCCCCTCCATGTGCGTGTAATGTGCGGCTCTTGTGCTTCTCTAAGTTCTTTGTATGTGCGTGATTCAAATCCGGGCGAGCGAGTGACTGAACTCGTCCACGTCGAGAACGCTAAAAGAGAGAACGCTTTTTGGCGTTTATTCCGGGGTAACTTCCCCGGAACGGTATCAGCACGAACTTGGTCTCTTAAGCAACGATATATATAGGACAGAAGAAACCGGACTGCACCCGAGGGGCTACAAAACCCTGAAAACTATACCGTACCGGGCAGCAGGCGGAGTGGCTGTACAAGGCCACAGCCGTGTTGGCGGAGAGAATGGAGACGCTGAGTGAATAAAGCTTCGCAAGTACGAACCCTTTCCATGCTGCGATGCCCGGCACTGAAAAGAACTCGCTCAGACCACGCATATTTGTCCCGAAATAGAACAAGAACGAGATTGACCTTTCACGTCAAACGAGGAAGACGCGACGACACCGAATCTTCCGCGGCACCGGACACAGACCAGGAAAATGTGCATGGAGATAGCCGATTGGACGAAAACACAGACACTGATTCCCTCAAGTGAGTGAATTTTCGGCCCTCAACTAAGGCGTACCGTTAAACGGCACTCCCCAAGAGAGCCGTCTGTGGATAGTCGCACCGAAAATGCTAGACCCTAAAGCGAAAAGGGCGGCCATCGAGAAGGCCAAAACGAAAGGATAAAAAAAAACTGATAAATTACGTGACGGAAAAAAGGCGACATCGGCGACAGAGGAAACCACTAAGGAAAGCGAAGAGGCATGAACCCTCGTTACAAAGGAGAGGCAGACCGAAGCGGCTAAATGTCCACGACGAGACATGGCGCAGCAGAGGGAGCAATCTTTCAATGGCTTCACCTTCATCCTAGGCCCGAGGAGAACGTACGGTTGGCCAACGTTCCCTTCGGACTGCACTGGACCGGAATAGATATCACGGTGGAGGGTAGAGACTACTGGAAGTGCCTGAACTTCAATACTCACACAGAGCGCAACCCGATTCTTGAACGGAGGTCCGCTACTCAGCACGTAGAAAACCTAACGGAGATCAGGATCCCCGAGAAACCCATCTCGATGGACTGGAACATCCCGATGGGCGAAACTACGCAGGTGAAGGGTGTCGCGTGTGGCCTAAACGTGACGGACACATACGGGGACATCTTCGAAGCACTCGAAAGCGAGACGCACACAATCTACGCCGCCAGAAAGATGAGAAGGAAAGGGCGGACTGGCGGCCATCACATTTGACGCCACCAAGCCTCCTAGGACAATCGCTTACCATTGCGGTATAATCAAGGTTCACCTCTTCAAACCCAAGGCACTGGTGTGTAGGGTGTGCCACAGATACGGCCACAAATCGGACGTGTGCGAGAATGCTGACCCTATAAAATGCCAAGAATGTGGTCGGCCCCAGAAAATGGACGAAGAATACGACCAAGCGGGACCGCTGTGCCGCAACTGCGGAGGCAAACACCTTGCCACGGAGTCGAGCTGCCCGAGGCTAAGGGAGTAAAGTGCCAAGCTCTGGAAGGCAAAATGAATACAAGGGAACGTTTAAGAAAAACATCTGCGGAGCCAACGTACACATGAAAAGAATAGAGACTGGTGATCGATAAGAAACTAAGTAAGAAGCATGTCGTGGAAAACCCATCTTGAGCCCAGTAGCCTCCCGCCACTTCGACCTAACGTACAAGGTATGGACGCGAAGTCACACAAGCGGCAAGTCCGCCCCAACACCGCCTGTGGCAGAGCGAAAAGGGAACTCAGTCGCTGATCTCAAACATAAAGGACACTTAAAGAAGCGAAAGAAAACGCCTGGGGCCAAAAACAAACAAGACGTAAGCGGTCGTCAGACGCGCTTCGCTGAGCAGCCTGCAGGTTCAAAGAACATGAGACACAAGACTGCCAGCAGCAGCAGCAACACCTTCCCATGCAATCCTGAATTCAAATAATGCAGTCCTTCATGAAGAAAATGCAGCAATCATTTATGCAACAAGTACATAAACTAATGTCACAGCAGCAGCAACAGAGACAGCAGTTCTTACAAACCTGCATTCACATAATGCAGGAAGTGATGACGAAAATGGTCACACGAACAAAACATGGACAATAAGTCGGTTCCAAGACCACCGAATAACGAAGCATTGATCTTGCTGTGGAACTGCCATTGGCTCTCAACCAAGGTGAGCGAGCTCAATCGACGGTTTGCGAGCCAAGCCGGGCCGGTGGTACTTCTACTCCAAGAAACGGAAGGAGCCGGACGAAAGATTCGAGGGCACACAGGGTACCAGACCCTGACTATTAAGTACAAACCCAAGGGCACGCCGATCGCAGAGACGACACCGCAGGCCGTAGCCAAGGGGCAAGAGGTGGTTTACGTAAGGGACGTAAGTAGCGCAACATCAGCTGGATATGCTGGAAAGGTGCAATGACAACCGCGAGGTGGTAGCAGTCGGAAGGAAGGCAGAGTAGACGAGAATGGTGATAGCTTCGGTTTACGAACAACCCAACTGTAAAAAAGGTGTCCAAAACTACAGATGGATTGGAGCCCTCAAGAGGGTAACAGGAAAACGGCCCCTTGGTTATCGGAGAACTTAACGCGGCTCACATGATGTGGGAATATTAGAACGACACGAGGAGAGTAGCTGTCCTCCAAAAAGCAACGGTAAAGAACGCTAATGAGCGAGCCAAACCGGACCGCGAGAATGGCCTTCCACACAAGGCAGGAAGACACGACACACATATTGATATGTGTAAATCGACACTTAAGGGGTGGCGGGGAAGTAGAGGACCGATTCCTAAGTCACTTACCATCTGTCCATTCGCATCACAGCAGAATTCAAAGGCTGAGAGCACATCAAAAGAGAAATGAAAAAACATTAAAGACGTTTACAATTCTCTGTAATGCGAAATTAGAGCGCAGCTCTTCAGGAGGAGGAGGGGAGGGTATGCCCCTCCTCCACCTCCTCCACCTCTGTATCCTCCCCTCCTCCTCTCCTCCTCCCATCCCATTTAGCGAGAAATGTTTCGGTAAATTTCCCTCGGAATTTAGCGAAAATTTATAGAACATTTGTCCGATAAATTTAGCGGGAAATTTAGCGAAAATGTTTTAGGTATCAAATTTAGCGAAACTTTTGCCGATATATTTAGCGGCTTAGGTTTCCTAAGCTAAATTTAGCGGGTTAAGTTTCCCCGCTAAATTGAGCGTGTTAAGTTTCCCTGCTAAAGTTAGCTGCAAAATCGACATCATGTGACCGCCACGCCAATTCAGTGTCCCCGGTAAATTTAGCGGAGAAACTGTGACGTCTCATTATGCAACGCGCGCGGTTAACGCCGACGCCGACGGCGACGCCGCTCAACCCGGAAACGGGCGCCTAAGAGCTGCACTCTAAAAATGAAAGCCGTTTACAACTCCCTGTAACGCCGAATTAGAGCGCAGCTCTTGAGGAGGAGGGGAAGGCACGGGGGGGGGGGGTGTCACGTGACCTCGGGGGGGGGGGGGGGGGTCACGTGACCTCGAGGGATGGGGGCGGAGAAAATTTTCCGCTAAATTTAGCGGGGAATTTTACCCATCATGCACCGCGCGGTTACGCCGACGGCGACGCCAACGGCGACGGCGACGCCAACGGCGACGCCGACGGCGACGCCGACGCCGACGGCGACGCCGACGGCGACGCCGCTCAAGCCGGAAACGGGCGCCCAAGAGCTGCGCTCTAAAAATAGGTCTGGGACAAGTTCAAAGAAATCCTAGAGGCAGAAGGCCCGGAACAGACCAAATGGGAGGATGACAAGAGCATCTGAGGAAGCCACAGAAAGGATCAAGGTCAAAGGGAACGGCCCGATACCGGACAGGCGCCTACTGAACTTATGGGAGCCGAGAATAGAAGCCCTGAAGCGGTACAGAAGGGAGGGAAGGAGAAGTAGCTAAGAGGTCCACTCAACGGCGCCGCAATCAAGGCAAGAGAGCACACGACTGAATTGGACAAGCGACCTTGGCAAGAAAACTGCCTTGGTTTCAATCGTATTACGGTACTTGACAAGGCGTAGAGAACCTTCCAAACGGGGAACAAAGAAGACGGGTACCGTGGCGCGAAACTTTGCACTAGCCATGGGAATAACAGAAGAGGAGGTGGCAATTGAAGCAGGCAACACGTTTATTACGCAGCCGTCAAACGCACCAGGATAGGATACCTCTGATCCAGATGAAGAGACCAACGAACAAGGGAAGAAATTAAATGACTCCTTCAATATGGGTGAGATGATTGCAGCCGTTCGGAAGTGCAAGACCAAAAGTTCTCCACGACCTGATGGGGTCACGTACCAGATTATCAGAAGCCTCCTTGGGGAACTAAACAAAGCGTGGGAAACTGGATGTCTGCTCGGCGGGTGGACGATATCCAGACTGGTCCCCATACCAAAACCTGGCAAACCGTCAACGACGCTGGGAAACATGAGGCACACCTCATTGATATCCAATCTAAGCAAGCTAGCCGAAAGGATGAACTGGCCAGATTACAAAGAGTCCTGGAAGACAACGGTGCCTACCGCTACGGTCAGACTGACTTTAGTGTTCTCCTGGGGACACGAGACAACCTAATAATGCTTTACACAGACGTGTTAGAAAGACCGAGCAACGTACCCGAGAATACTCGTCGCAATCGATGTCAAAAGCCATTAGACTCTGTACCTTGCCTCAACGCTGACTATTGCCAAAAAATACGGGATTCGAGCAAGGCTCTCAAATTTATCAAGGACTTCTTGAAAGTCATGAAGTTCACGGCCAAGATTGGAAGCACTGAGAACGCCACAATGCCGTACAAGATCGGGGTGCCACAGAAGGCAGTGCTATCGCCGACCCTTTTTAATCTTGCCATGACAGAGCTCCCCCCAAGACTGGTGCTGGAAATCTCTGGACTCGGGGATTTATTGCGTACGCAGATGACGCCACAATTTGAACCAAGGGAGGCTCCAAAGGGCAAAAGAAAGAGACTCTACAGTGCGCCTTGGACCCGGATTGAGCACTCCATTTCAGAAGCAGGCATGGCCACGGTACCCAAAATGGCAAAATACATAATTGTCAGTAATCAGATGGCCAGAATAGCACCTGAGGAAACAAGCTACAGGTTGAAGCTGGGACAGAGGCCGCTGGCTAGAACCAATACCCCTACGCATTCTAGGACTGCTCACCGATCAGGACGGAGGGAGCTAATCATGTATGCAAAAGGTTTGCCGAGCATAGAAGGGCGCCTCACATTTGATAAAAAGAGTCGCCACAAAGAGGTGGGGCACGAAAGAAAAGTCACCAAAACGCTGGTCAATGCCCTCCTGATTTCAAAAGTGCTGTACTCCTATAATTACACCAGGTTATTCAAGACCCAACGAACGAAAACCGAGATTTTGAATAGAGGAGCCATGAGTCTAATAAGTGAGCTACCGAGGATGACCAGGGTGCAAGACCTCCAAATCCACTGAAGGTAGAACAACTTCGAGGGCAGAGCCGAAGCAAACAAAAAAAAAAAAAAACTCACTTGGACCGGCTGAAGAGGACGGAGGCAGGAAGACAGATCCTGAGGGATATAGGATACGGCACTGAACGGCTGCCATTACACTCTTAGAAAAAAGGGTATCGATAGTCCTCCCAAAGGGGAGGAACGGTCTTGTAACCTATGTTCCTTTAGAAAGGGAGAAACTTTCGTCCCTGAAGCAGGGGAGCAAATAGTTCCTCCGTCGCCTGCATCTCATTATGGCGGCCCTGAATCGAGCAAGTCGAGCTCAATAAGGCTTCACGAGGACGCTACGTCTCTTGTACGGGACGCGAGGAGCAGCAAATAAAAGCGCAACACGAGCTTTTCGGAAACTGTGTTTATTTCCGAAGCCAGATTCCCCCCCGCAGGTACAAAAACTTGCGTTTCGAAAGCATGTTACTCAGTCTTCTCGTCGTCAGCAGTTCGATGTTAAACGGAGGCAACCGAAACCCAGTTACTTCGCGCACTTTACGCCTTACTTTTGCTGTTCCTCGAGTCACAATTCCTTCGTCAACCGCACATCACGGAGGAATAGAAAACCAATCCGCGAAACCAAAAGCCGCTCTCAAAAGAACATACTCGAAGCCGCTGTTTATCGCGTAGCGTGAAAGACGGTTAAATCGTTAAATTGCTTGCCACCGGATGGCAGGGTCAAGCAAAGTAATTGCAAGTAGCTACGCTAGGTGGTGCTATGTACCGCCCAATTCATGTTTTACAAAAATATTTTTATTTTCTCAGGCCATCATTGCGCTTCGGGATGTAGGCACATTACGCATCAAGCATCAGGTGAACATACATTGAGCGCATAATCATGCAAGTCACATACACACATCAATACAACAGCACAATAACCTGAACACTACACCCGAGATCCGAGTTTCCGTCTTTTATAATGGTAGTTTTGAACGTACGGAATTTCTCGGTGGCTGCCTAAGCAATAAAAATAATCCCAGCATGCTTATTTTTTCCAGCAATGTCATACCCCTGAGAGTATTTTGAATGGCTCAGGGGATGAATCTCTTATCAAAGAGTAAACGCTGGATCATGCCGTAATTATATAAAAGTCAATAAATCAAGCCGCTCCAATGCGGTTCGAAGCCCTGAGTTTGTTTCCCCACACGGCACGTCGTAGCTTGTATTTCTGTTGTAATGTTTGTTTTTCTATTTGTGCTGTTCGCGCACGGCTGCAATTGCCGTATTGAATTAATCTCTGTAGAGCGTATGACTCACTCAGCTGGAAGTGACGCTTCACGGGCAGAGAAATCGCTTTTTGATCAACTTGAATGCAGTCAAAGCCGCGACTTGCGGCAGGTGTTAAAAGTACGAAGCTACGCCGTGGCGAGCTTGAAAACTTCTAGCGCTCATCCCGGCGCGCCACTTGGAGGGCAGTTTCTCCAGGAACCGTAGTATATTTAAACAGCAAAATAAAGGGTAGCTTTTTTTTTTCAATTTAACCTACTATTCTTTTCTAATGCGAAAATTCCACACTGTAAATATACGTTCTTTCCGTCATAATTTCGTACTGTTCAGTCCTTTCCCCAGAGCGCAATCGCTCTCGGGGAGGAGACAACCGACAGTTCCATTGGCCACTGTACGGTAGGAGCTTACTGTTCAGACCAGCGTTCCAACATGAATATCCGCACGTCGATCGATTGCACCTAATCCCTTAAAGGGGCACTCAAGCAGTTTTTGGAGAAGCTACTTTTTGGTGCGATGGCGTTAAGGAAGTGTTAGTGAATGAGTATCTTCAGTTTTAGAAGGCAGAACCGCCTATTAATCACGCATGGAATAAAATACGTGCGGACTCTTTTCTGTACTTGCGAGGACCAATGAAATTATCGTATGTTTGAAAATTTTGGCGGCCTTTGTAAAGTTTCGCTAAAGAAACAATTTTCAGTTCATTTAAATATGTTGTGCATGATAATTTCAAAAGACGTAAAATATTTCTAGTTTAGAATACGCGATACTGCAATTATAGTTTCACAAACAAGGGACTACGTTTTCTCCTTGCCTTCCTCCGCGGGGGGTGAATTTCCCGCTCCCCCGGGATGCGCGGAAGCGCACGTATCTGTGCGCGTTGCAGGCCGGTCGGGCCGGTCGTGTCGGTAGCGGGCCGGCCAGGCCTCGGTGGTGGTCGTCGACGTGGACGGCGTGGTGAAAGCTCATCGTTCCGCGTAAAAGCGCTATCCTTGACTGTGAATTTTCGTCGTGTGTCGCTATGATAACCCAGCACGTACTAAAAGGGAAGATCCACCTACTCGTGCGGCGATGTCGTGGCGGCACTCTCAAGACAGCAGAAACGCCCGTGCCGTCGTGTTTGTTTACTTCGACTACAGTGGTGCTTTCTAAGCATTTGTGTCCTCGAACATCGCCCGGATTTCTTATTTGGCGCATTTCATGCGTGTGCTCAAGTTCAAGGTATTACTGGCGCGTACCGTATAAAGGATGCGAATTTTCACGCGTTTTCATCACCGGAGAGAAGTGATTAGTGTTAGCAATCCTGAACGCTCGCAACGTCTATCTGATCACGAAATCATATTTCTACGTTGCTATATCGCTGCTAAGATTACATTGTCTTTTATAATTGTAGAAAGGGCGTGTGGCGATATTTGAACTATTGCAATGTCGTGTATTAGAGTCGTGATCGTCCAAGACGGAGTACTGCATCTTTTTATTTTCTTTTTTTCATCCACTGTACCCTGCAAGCCTATCAAGAAGAAATAATAATAAAGCTTTAGGCTATAGACCACTGTCTGTCTATATTCGGTTACGGCATTGAGTAGCAGTGCGTCCCCTTTTTAGAGGGGCCGCTGAAACAGCTGACGGCCGCGTATAGAAGCGGTCGCCGTGCTGACGACCCGCTGCGCTTGTTGTAGTGGTTGCAGGTGTGTGTACGCGCGGCGCAGAGCGGTCGTTCCGGTCGCCACAAACGCAGTCGTAGGTACGCGCTCGTTGCACATGTCTGAACCAGCCTTTCCCCCGTCCTCCCGGGGCGAAAGGCAACGTGGCGACATCGTTTGACATCACGTACTAGAGGTAACGCTGCGATGTCAAACGTTGGTTCGGTTACGACTTGCCCCAACCGCAAATCGAAGAATGCCCGAAAAGGTCTGCGTTTGGCCGTCCTCGGAACCCAAACATGACTCCGAAGCGCTGCTATCGTCCACATCGCACGTCGAAGTGGCGTCATAGGAAATCATCCCCAGGTCGGCTGTCCGCCGAAGAATTTCAACCTCTAACGGCGTCAGGTCCTCGAGCGTATAGAGAACTCCGCCATGCCCGAAGCTCGAATGACAAAGAGGTTCGGCCGATGCGGCTACCTCGGGATCACTGAGCGACGGAACGTCGTCCAACGCCATTGGCCCGAGATCCTTTTGATAAGTGTGCGAGGAAAAATGAGAGTGGTTTCGTTTTCGGGTGGATCTAAGGTTTGGTGGCCTTCAATTACATTTTTATTAAAGAAATAATCACCGTATGACTATACTTTTTGGTTTTTAGGGATACTTAGGGCGTCTAAATTCAGCTGTCATCATCACAACACGAACTCAAAAACCACTTGAGTGCCCCTTTAAGTGGTCCTAAACTCTTTAATGTGAAAGGAGTGTCTAGAGTACCGTCCGACGGCCCTCTTGCAGAGGGTTCAAGTGCCGTCCAACGGTACTCCACTCACGCGTTCAAGTGCCGTCCAAAAGTCTAGTATAAAAAGAGTTGTCGAAAAGACATTTCGAAGCCGTAGTGTAGCTTAGTGTTAGGATGACTGCCTCACACGAAAGCAGTCGCGGGTTCAATTCACAGTGGGGGCTTACTTTTTTTTCGAATATTTTGCTTTGTTTAGGCATTTGGCGATATTTACGACATTTATTTTTTTACGATCAACACTGAAAAAAAAAAAAAAACGAATGTTGTCGACGAAACTTCGCTGAACAAAATGGTATGGGACTTCCTTTCCGGGGGTGCAAGGGGGACGGCGGGGCTTGGGTTGCCGGCACTCCACTTGCACTTGTAGGTGCGAGTGGAGTGCCGTCGGACGGCACTGTAGACACAGCCTAATGTAAAGCGGAATGTCAACCTGCGACACCCCGCCCCCTCCAATCACGGCCCGACCAACGGCATCAATGCCCGACAGTTTACGACATCTCATCTTGTTGTTGAAACGCGAACACACGGTCACTTCGGCGATAATTCCAGTCTTATGTGCACAACGCACAACACTGCCATCATGATGTTGCTGCTAAGTTGCTAACACGCAGAAATATAGAGCCACGTTGATTGCCGGTTGGCACTCGGCATCGGAAAAGAGAACCGAATTCAGCACGGAAGGCACCCAGGCAGCCGGCAGCAAAACCTGCCTGTTTTGGACGCAGTTCCTGCGATTTCCATAACGTCGAAAACGTCGACCCAGTTCCGCGTGGTTCCGGTACTGTAGTTCCGCGTGGGTCCCGCAATCTGGAGATGGCCATCTTACCCAGTGTACGTAGCGCTGCTGGCACTGCTCCGGAACATCGCTGTTTCTAGCGGCTTCGTTTGCTCGTTTGATAAAATTAGTGATAGAAACGTCAATGCAACCGAAATGTTCTGCACGTTCGGACTGGGAGACGGAATTACATCAAAATTAATTGGGGGGCTAGTTGGTTGAACATCTAGACGGTGCCCAAAATAAACAACGAAAGGGAGAATACGTAACCTTGTTGGGGGATGCTACAATACCTGCAGATATAGGCAAGATACCCGAAACAGGTCCAAAATTTTGCACACCACCAAAAATGCAGGGCGTACAGCTGGTGTCTAAGATACACGACATGGCGGCTAAGGCCCAAGAAGCTGATAGAATTCGATGTGTGGGCGATTGTGTTGACGTGCTGCTACAGACTGGTAAGCGCTCTGTCCTGTCCCCTCCTTCTCTTCTTAGTCCTTTGCGCTTTTTAAAACCACCGTCTAGACGGAATTACAGGCGGCCTTCGCTGCCGCTGAAGCTCAATCAACTCAACAACATTTATTAAACAACGTGTGCGACGTGCTCGAAAAACGAAACCAAAGGAGATGAGTCGGTAGGGCGAAAGCGGTCTCCCGTCTGGTTGGAGAAGGAGAAAAAAGTCTCGTTCCTCCCTTCCTCTCGTGTCCGTATGGGGGCGCGTCAGTGGAAGGGAGGAAGACGCGCCGTTGCTACCTTTTTCCTCCATTTTTTTCTTAGAGTGTACTCAGACGGAAGGCGAATGACGAAGAGCCTGTACAAATAACAAAGTTTGCACCAACGGCGAGGGGCGTGTGCAAGGACCATCATGGGCGAAGGGACCACGAAGTCAGGAAGCATATGAAAAGAAACAAAGGCTCCATACACGACCAGTCTAATGCCTACTTCTACACGGACGCGGCAGGACAAGAAGAAGGTACATGGACCGTATCCTACCGCCTGTTGAATGAGGAGGAAACTAAAGCGCAACGGCTGAGAAGCCCCATGCATCTAAGACGGCAGAGTTTGAGCACATCCTCAACGGGTCACGCGCGGTAGCGGCGAGCAGTCGTACCTACAAGCACATCTGTGTTTTCAAAGTCGGCCAAGAAGTGCACAATGATTGCTAAAAGGCGGACATATCAAATCATGAGGTCCTCATGCTGCGGATACTAGCTAGGGAACTGAACAGAGAAGAGCGTCTCCTTAGTATCTGCTGCATGCCAGGTCATTTCAGCACACCACGGAAAGAAGTCGCCCACAAAGTAGTGAGGGCGTTAGGAGAAAGAAGCGACTCCGCCCCGAGTTCGAGCACACAGTGGCGTTGTCATAAAGGAGATGCCCCTCTCTTACCCTTCGATTTGTACAGGTTCCTGGCCCGGGCTTAGGCGCGCAGGCGCTAGGCCCTCCATTCCCTTGTCGTGATAGACGATCCCAAACCTGAAATCCTTGTCAGAGACGACAGCATCCTACACAGAGGAATCCGAACAAATACCGCAATCACCCCAGTCATAAAGGCGAAGATGGCGGCGACGAAGGACAGTGCTAGGGGCGCCCTGGTAGCCCCGGAGGATGCCGGCACGTATAAGATGTGCAGAACACGAGGGATGGCAAACACCCGGAACATCGTCCGAGAATGCCCTGTACTCGACCTCCCCAGGGGCACGGCGCTGGGCAGCCTCAACTACCGAATAAGATTAACCACTAACGAAGAATGGGTCATTCCCTGCGGCCCGGACCAGGACCGAAGAGCTGTCCCGGAATCTTTTCTGGCTTACACCCGGGACCAGACTTGTACGTAATCCGTTACAAGTGACGACATTACTTGCAATCCTCTACATTTATCTGTAATTTGGTAAGGGATTATATATATTTTACAAAGTAATTGTAAAGTAATTTTCTTATTTATGTAAGATAATGATTAAAATCTGTTACATTTTTGTTCTCATTAACGGGTAAAAAGAGGGAATGTGAAACGCAAACAACCAGAAAATCGATTCTAAATTAAAAAAAAAAAAATTAATGGATAGGTTTTACCGGAATCAAACTGACAACTGGCATTTTTCAGATGCTGAAAACCTTTCTTCACGTCACCTAAAACCTCGATTCATATCTTTCTGTTCTTTTCGTGGTAGAAGCACACTGGTAGAAAGAACCGGACGCTTGGTGCTAACAATATTAGGCAAACTCTAGGTCAACGTGTTTCCTTAAAACGGAAAAAAGAAACTTGCAAAGTGAACGGGAGCTGGTGTAGCGGACCTGTGTAAGCTTTTTGTTTTTTTTCTTTTTGTCCCTTCCTTTTTGTTTTGTTCTCGAATTCGCGGAGAGGACACAAAACGATCATCGACTGCGTGCCTTCCAAAAGCCCGAGACAACAATGCCCTCCTCATTTATAGTGACTACGACAGTTTGCGTAATGTCAAAGCAGGATGGGACGCTCCGTTTTCCGGTGAAAAACTTCAACACGTAAGTCGTCTGAAAAGGATGTGACATTAACTGGCATGTTGCTCAAAAGATATTAGAACACTTATCATCTTTGCAAGATACGAATGTTTATTTAATTTTGTGCTTCTTTGCACCTAATCTAAATGCTTCAGGTTGCCTGCATCCCTGTCAGCCCTTTCCGTGCATATTGTTCTTTTTTTCTTTATATATCAGACCATGTTGTCGGCAATATATGGCAACTTTCAGCGATGGTGGCACCGCGTTGTGAGAATGGGGCTCCCTAGCTTCTGGATGATCGGCTTCAGAATGAAGGTGCTTGCTTACACCTTCCAAACGTGGAAGTATGAAGTAAGACTCTTATGTAGCTCGTATTTCACAAAATTAGAACCACTGCTGCTGTCGCTGTGAGGGGACGCTGCCATAGCCTTTCCTGAAACTTAGCTGATGAACATTGAGCTGTGGTACGGCCGAACAATGCTTCATACGTTTTGTACGGCATCAAGAAACGATAGCCACGGCAAACGTGCGCCTACATTTCCGTTGGAATCGACATTATGTTTTGTTTTCTGAGGGATCCCCTGATGTTTTTGCTGTTTATATACCCAAAAAGCTGCATGCTCTTATTCACCGACGTCTAAACCAAGTCACGACATGTGTTCAGAGCTAATGGAAGACTGATATAAAAACAATTTTTAATTTAATTATTACGTGTAATTACCGTCTCTTGCTCTTTTCCTGTACCACTGTTTGGCGATATCTTCCTGCTAAAATATATTTATATATTATATTCGCATACGTTGATTTTATTCCAGGTTTATTTATTTGAATATAACTTTTTTATAGCTTCGCGATTCTAACACCATCAAACTCCAACTGTAGTACCGAAACCTTGCGCTTTCAACAGGGCAGACAGCTGTTTCATTCTTCTCAACAAGCACGCAATGCATTGCGTCAGGCTTTCGAGAATGCCTCAACTGAAAGGGTGTTCAGCGTGGCGGCGGACATCACTTAGAAAGGAGGCAAAACGTCCGACGAGCCTTTCGAGAGCCCTGCTCCTCAAGGTTACAAAAGTGTGGCTGGTGGCAACAACAAACGCTTCCACTACACTCTTGTTTTTTGTGTCTCACACTAAGACAGTAACGTGGAAAGTAACGTTGAGAAATTAACGGATTACTTTTTGTGATAACGGTCAGTTACTTTTATAAAAAGGTAATTGTAACTGTAATTAGTTACAATTTAGCCTCGTGTAATTGTGAATGTAACTCCTTTTTTTTTTTAGTAACGTGTACTAGTCTTCCCGGGACTCGAAGATAAGATTCCTCTTCTAACAACCCATTAATCCCTCCCATCCCTACACATGATCTCGAGTCAAGGTAGCGGATGAAGATGAACCAATAGAGACGTTTGGTCTTTTTCTCTCTCTCTCTCTTTCTCTCTGTATGTGTGTTGTTCGTGCGTCTGTATAAATTATCTATGCGTGCGTTGAGTCTGCTGATCGCGTGCGGGTTTGTGTGGACGTGCAGGTGTTGTACGTTTCGTTTATGCAATCTGTGTATGCGTCTGCATGGTTGCGTGTGCTTTGTGATTGTCGTGTGTTTCGTTTGCGTTTGTGTGGATGGTGTTGAGTACGGATGCATGTATTAGCTTTGTGTTCGTACGTGAGTGTGTGCATGTGTCTATGTTTGTGTTTTTTTCGTGTTGTTTCTGTGCATTTTTATGAATGTCTCTACGCTTGTATTTGTTTTGCAACCATGGGCTCCAGAATTAGAAGCATATTTTTTTTCTTTTTGCTGCTGTCATTCAGGTTAAACATCCTACTCAGATATTGCGTTCTATGAAATGGACGTATCTGAAAAGATTTTAGAAGTTATTCAATGTCGTACAAAGAACGTCCGCAAATTTAAATCCTTAATGCAGTGCTTTTTTCCTCTGACATAGAATATACTAGACGCAGCACGCAACTTTGTAAGCATCATTAAGCTTTTCAGACTTGGTTTATCTCGAGTAAAAAAAACAACAACAAAGTATTCATACCTTAGCAAAGTTTCACGGATATGTGAGGCTAATTAGGCTTTGGAACACGTGCAACAAGAAAAAAAAAACCAGCACATATAGCCGTATTTCATTCGTGTTTGGCGACTTCTTTTACACAACCATAACTGAAGTGAGAGGTGTGTGGCAAGGCGATGGGGGATAGGTTTTAAAATATGGCATTCTATTTCTGACAAAACAAATAAAAACGTGCATAAAAAAAATCCTTGATTTTTTTTTACTTATTTAAAAGAAACTTTTGCGAACTCATGAATGCATTCGCAAAATAACGAACATTAGCAGAACAGTGCTATTTACAATTGATGTTTAGTAAAGGCATGTTGACTGAAGTTGCTTTTTTCGTATGGAAGTTGCTTTTTTCCTGCCTTCTCTCTCCAAACTAGACAAAAATAAAGAGTTCGAGGTTAAGTTTCAAGTCTCGGAATATATGGATTGCGCAGCCTTGGAAGGCGGCAATCGTAAAGTAAATTAGGCGAATATTTTATATTTCAAATTTACTCATATCTGTTAGGTAATGGTCGGGTGGAGTAGTGGACGATTCTTTGTGTATAGAAACTGCCACGTTGGTAATGCCGCAATAAATTAGGACTAAAATTTGAGGGTGCTAAAACGCGTTACATATTTGGGCATTCGATATAAGATCTCCTATCAGTTTATAAAAACTAATAAAACAAGTCTAGGTTCACACTTCAAAACGATTATTCTTAAAACAAATATCAGCACACAAACAATGTCAGCGAAAATTCCGAGGAAATGATTTTGGCAAGAATAGTCACAATGCAAAAAGTATACCAACAAACACGCGGTCCTTTGAGCTGTGGCGAAGTCTGCAGTCGTGTACCAAGCCTTCAGCAATTTATGAAACAAAATGAGTTGGTGGCCTATTGGTTGAACACCATAAAAGTATTAGTGCGAAAGGCAAAGGACAAGGGAGAACAGAAGAGAAAAACACTAATCCTGTCCGGCCCTCCTTTGTCCTTCGTATTTCGCGCTAATGTTTTTTGAGCAATTTATGACGAGCAATTATCCAACATCTTTTTTTTTTGAGCGTATATGCGTGTACAAGGTGTTTCAAATAAACTCTGCATGACATAAGAAAAAAAAACTCTGGTGCACGCTAAGCTTGTCAAACCAACGCAGTATTATTCACAGCCCAATTGAGCAAGTCAACAACTTTTACGATGTGCCAGACTGGATGATCCGCAGAAATTAATTAGTTTCATAAATATTATTTTTGCGCGCGAAACCTTCGATACAAAAAACTGTAGTGCGTGTTGATAGCCATAATGTCGTGGCGTTTCAATGACGGTAGCGTTAGTGTCTCTCATTGTTTTCAAGCACTAAAAAACGCACAAAACTAGAACGAAAAATTGACTGAGGGCATTAACATCGAAGTTTGCTAGCGGGTTGTAACGCAAGATTTTATTAAAAATTTCCCAGGCATTTTTTAAGCCGGAACTAATTGGACACCTTGATAAAAAACGGCACGAAAGGATGCCTCTCAAAAAGCTGTAAAACTTTTGTTTTGGCAAATTTGGACACAAAGTAATATTAAACAAATAAATGTTTGCTAATTGGTTTGCGTTCATTAGCCAGTTTGACACATCGTGAAACAACAGCGAGTTTTAGAATAGGGGGCTTCAACGTATTGGGTTCCCCGAACAGCTTGAATCATTGCACAGGGCGTGAGCAGAACTTTTACTCATATGCAATGTGACGCTCCAATCTTCTTGGTGAATCCAAAGCGTTAGGGTCCAATTTTCTAAAACTCTCAAATATTTTGACTCGTACAGTGGGCCAGGGAAACGGCACGCGTAGCATAGCGTGATTGAGCTTTCTTATTTTTATATCGTGGCAGTAGCTAGCCGAAATACCTTGTATCGGGCGGGAAGTTCGGACGCGGAAGCCAGCGCCAAGTAGCTAGCGTAAAAAAGAATAAACAGAAAACAACAAAAACAGCATCGATTCACGCTCCCAACAATCAGCACTTTGCGTAAGAGTGCGTGTCACGCTGCGTGGACTTCAGCTCTTCCCTTGTTTCCATACAAACTTCTTTCATCTGCCGCTGTCTCTCTCTCTTTTTTCTCTCGTCAGTTTGCATTTTTTTGTTGTCCCTTCCCTCGCCGCTTTCAAGCGCCAGTGCGTGATGAAGTTGTTGTCAAGGTAACGTTCGCTGTGCGTCGAACAACACACGATGTCGGTTCACGCGTCAGAAGACTGTCAGGATTCGGACTCTTTGCACCCAAATGTCGATTCGCACCGAGAAAACACATCAACACTTGACTTTTCGGCATTACCGACTTATTCATTTGTTGATCGGATCGGCCCGCTGAACACCGTTATAAGGCAATTCCGGTGAATATTTTCGAATTCGGGATTACGACCGTTTTCAGCTCAGTCAGTGTCCCTGAATTGTAAGGTATAGTGTAGTTTTATAAATCTCACGGCTCAAAGTTTGGTTTCGGGCGTCTAAGGCAAAACCGAAACTATCTGCTAGAGAGGGATGGCAACACTGGTTATCAGCTGTACGGCCGCGAGGTGACGTCACCGTGGTGCTGCGATACGCGGGACAACGTGCAGAATCAACCGCAGCACCAGCGCGACGTGACGCCAAGGGGGGGGGGGGGGGGGGGGGGGGGGGTATCGGTGGCCGAGTGGGCTAGCACGCACCAGCTCTGAGCACGTGGAGCGAAAGATGGAGCTGCAAAACCCAGGATCCTAAGCTCAATCCCCACCCCTGCCCCTTTCGATCTCGATGAGCATCGTACCGACGTGCGCATCACTACTGCGTGGTGCACGTTAAAGACCCCAAGCTAGTGGTTGTACTCCACTGGCCAAAATTTCTCATCGGAGAGAAGTCACCCGTTGAGGCAGACTAAATTCTGGGTTGTATAAACATACACACACACACCAAATTGTTTTACCTCACGGGGTGCTGCGAGATGCCTCGCCCAGTGTTGCTTGACTAAAAGCTAACCCGTTTGCCACCCGCTAAATAGCAGTTTGTCGAATCTTTAAAATCGGTTTTAGTGGAGTACGCGGCTTCGCTTAGACGTAATATTTCGGCTGTGATCCTACTTCGTGCCACTGAAGTGATACGAGTCATTTATTTTGGTTTCGTTTTCGACAGGTGTTGCCCTTTAAGCAAGACCATAGCCTCCTCTATACTCACAAAGCCTGGCAGTTTGATGACGGAGCCATAGAGTGGCTGGTCGCAGATTTGGAGCGCGAGGATCTGGTTGCACAAAGCATTTCTCGGGGAGTCTGGTATTTATCACAGAGCTTTTGCAGTGGCGAGGACCCGAAGCATGGTTTGCAAACCCGACAAGAAAACGAGCAGTAGCCCGAGGAACGGGAGAAGCACGAGCGGACATTCCATCGCTTGGGACAAGTGTGTTTTGGCCTCTCGCCGCAGCGGGGCGCCCGTTACATGACTCCTGTGTGCCGCTCCACCTTTTTACTTTCGGTGGCCGTGTCTCGTAGCAATCTGCCAGGCTATGTGAGCATAGAGGAGGCAATGGAAAGACTTAGCTTCTCGTTTGACACATCTTTTCATTGACAACAATGCCTTAATTGCGATAGCAATACTAGGGATGCCCGTCGTATGCCGCGGCTTGATACCTAACTTTAGCGAGAGAAAACTGGATTGGTACATAATTACGCACCAGCTGAATTTCCACACCAAATTTAGCACGACGCGTTTTCCTGTTAAACATAACTGGAAATCTTGAGAATGTCTGTTTGTACACGAATTTAATTTTCCCGATAAATGTATAAATAAAAACCTGGATTGATACTTATTCACACACCAATTCACTTCCCACCATTATTAGCGGAACGCGTTAATTCCCACTAATTATTGCCGAGCAACGCCTAAATTTAGAGCTGCACACTCATTCAATTTTACCGCAAATTTTAGAAAGAAAACCTGAATTTGTGCATAATTACACAATAATTTAATTTAGAAAAAATTGCCGCGAAAATGTTACCGCGTTGAGGCAGACCAAGGGCACTAAGCTCGACGGACGTTTGAAGAAGAGCAAAGGACCCCAAAACGCTGTCGCAAACAGGAAGGCCTAGAATTTCATACATCGTTGAAGGATTCGTCATAATGTAATACTATCCTCTTTATATTCATTATTAGTCTCACTTTATTGACATTGTGTAGAAGGACGTATGAAAGTCGAGGCATTTTTATTTTGATCGTCCAGTTAAATGGGGGTAGCCTTTGACGTGCAAACGTTCGTCGGTAAGAGTTGGAAGTCCTTTCACCACGTGCATGGCTGGTAAGTTTAATTGGATGAGGGTAGATGCGATATTTCACTTCGAGGATTCCTTTAAATAAGGTACCCTTGGTCCCGCAACAACTGCATTAATTAAAGCTTATAAGTCAAATTTATTAAGCTGCGTTCTTCCTTTAGGGTCCTATAACATTGTGCGCCGCATTACTTTGTGTTACTGGGTTAGATAGGCAGAGGCGAAAGGGTGTTTAGTTATACTCACTTATACCTCAGTTACAGTTACACGAGCACAATTAGCCGTGGTTAACTAAGCTTTAACTGCTGTTACGCGGCACCACAGTTACCGCACTATAGACCTTTTTCGCACGGGCGCCGCCATCTTGAATCGTCGTCACTTCCAGTATGGGCGAAAACATTGTTTTGCCGTCGCCACGCCAATACAAGCCATTTAGGACATAAACGTGACCGTCACACATTCTCGTTTCGCCTCCCGTCTATTTTTTTACTATTTGCAGGTTGAAACGTTTTGATATTTTTTTGTGGCCATACCGGATATGCCTACTTGGCGGTCGGGGGTGAGGGTAAGCAGAAAAGGTCTATAGACCCTTTCTTCAAGGGCGCCGCCATCTTGAAATGTCGTCACTTCCAGTATGGGCGAAAACATTGTTTTGCCATCGCCACACCAGTAGAAGACACTTAGGATATAAGCGTAACCATCACACATTATCGTTTTCCCTTCCTCGTATTTTTTTACTAGTTACAGGTTGAAACCGTTTTAGTATTTTTTCGTCGCCCATACCGGATACGCCTATTAGTTGGTTGGGGACAAGAGTTCACAGAAAAGGTCTATACTCTCGGAAAAGTATTTCGGAAGAATTGAAGAGCGCGCGTGCACTGCTTTGATGGGTGCTCAAGATGCTCAAGCGCACGTTCGCCCATAGCTTTCACCGGATAGCCGCAGAATGTTGTCTGCAAGTGTTGTGCGCTAACCGTGGCTTGGCGTAACTGCACTTAGCCGTGCCCATGCAACAAGGGTATAACAGGACAAGAGCGGTACGACGTCTCAATCCAACACCACCTGGAGCACAAGGCCGGACCCTTTTTTTCTAGGAACCTAGGAAACCGGAATCAGGAATGTTTTTTTTTTTTTTTTTGTGAATGAACGCCTTGAAAAGTCTGACTCGAGGAATGTGCTATCCCAAAACCAGACTTGTGCGGGACTCATTACTTTTTGAAATAATTTTGTAATCACTCGATTACTCTTATTAGCTAGTAGTCAGGAGTTTAATTTTATTACTTTTGAAAGAAATAAAGTAACTTGGATCCGTTACTATTTTGCCCTGCCCTTCCTAATGGCGCCCTTCGTTTCCACAACCTTGTTACTAAGGGATTCTCAGGCCAAGTTTCCGACAGAGAGACAGTCTACCAAAATTTGGTAGATTTAGAAGATGAGTAGTTGGGAAACCGGTCAATCTATTCTAATTATGGAAAGCACGAAAGTCCGTTTTCAAACAGGCACAAAGTCGTGCCGCTTTGAAAATCTCAACTAAGGTAATCTAAGAAGTGATGGTTAACTCTTCAAGTGACGGTCAGCTACATTTCGTCTTATGTAATCGAGTAATTTAATTTATTACGTTTTCACCAAGAACAAACATCCGAAGGTAAGCTAGAGGTGACTCTAGTACTCAGTCAGTTGAATTAACCTTTTCCCAGTAAGCTTGTACGCCTTCGCACACCCTCTCCCCCAGTAGCTATTTTGCTTCCCGCAGTAGCTTTTTTGGCAGACCACCATTGTCAGCCCCTACCTTTGCACATATCTCACCTTTTAGAGAGCAGCTCTTAGGCGCCCGTTTCAAGCTTGAGCGACGTCGCCGTTGCCGTCGCCGTCGGTGTAACCGCGCGTTGCATTATGGGACGTTCCCATTATGATGTCACAGGTGACGTCACGTGGGACGTCACGAGAATCACGAGTGAAGTCACGTGTGACGTCACTTTCGTGACGTCCCACGGCGTTTGAATTTAGCGGGAATATTTCCCCGCTAAATTTGGCGGGGAAATTTTCCCGCTAAATTAAGCAGAAGACATTCCCCGATATATTTAGCAGAAAAAATTCCCCGCTAAATTCAGCGAAAACATTTTCCCGCCAAATTTAGCGAGAAAAGTTTCCCGCTCAACTTAGGGGAAAAATGTTTCCGCTAAATTTAGCGTGGAAATTTCCCCACTCAATTTAGCTGAAAAAATTCCCCGCTAGATTTAGCGGGAAATTTAGAGAACCTTTTCCGCAAAATGGGAGGGGAACAGAAGAGGAGGAAGGGAAAGGAAGGACGGACAAACCCTTTCTTCCGTACCCTCTCCTGCTCCTCAAGAGCTGCGCTCTAATTCGGCATTGCAGAGAATTGTAAACGTGTTTCATTTTTTACGCATTTTTTTGTGTATCGGTGGTACGGAGCATAAAACGCAAGGGCAATCAATACAACGCGCGATACCAATGTGTTCGGACGCGCGGGGGCGTGTTAGGCTACCTCTCTCGTTTGTAGTTCTCAGACAAACCCCCACACGGCGCTCGTTAGTACAAAACGTTACGCCTAGGGGTGCCTCCGTCGTACGGTTCGTAGCTTTTAAGAATAAATCTCTAGATATATACCTCTATGTTAAATTAATGTTAGGAAAAACAGCAACAACACTGGCTAGGTGGCGAAAGGTGCAGCTCGATTCAAAGGCTTCAGCCTAATCCATCCATCCATTTAGATCCATTACGCAAATTAGTTTATGCTTGGATATCGCTTGACTACTCCGAGTTTCTTAAAACTTCCGAAATTGTTTCTTTGTATTGCGTGGTGAAGGCTTCATTTTGTCGTGCTCCAGCGCACTCCGGTCTCCTGAGGGACGCGATTAACAGCCCGGCAGACGTCTAGACGGTTGTGCTCATTAAACAGAGCTGCCGTCTCGACAAAAAACGCAATCAAGAAGAAGTTCTGTATATTGTTATAGACGTTCATACTCCCGCCTAACATTTTGATTTGTAAGGAACGTTTTGGCATTGAGCGCGAAGCTGTGTTCGCTTGACTTAGCGACCGACTACGCACATCTATAGTCAATATTGCTAATTTAGGAGCACCTATGCTTCGAGGTTGGAGTTGTCAAAATATTTTTTATCCTCCAAGGAAGTTTCGTGCACACCGTTTTAGAAGGGCCCTACCCAAATAGGCCTGGCTGTTTCTGGAAATATGTAGAAACCAAAATTTGAATTACGTGTTCGTTTGTTTTTGTCTCCAAGGGGTTCTGCAGCGATTTTCCGTTGTATTTTTGTTCTTTTACACAAACATGAGGGCACTCTAGTCAGACAAAACTTTTAAAAAAATGTGCCAAAATACACAACCACGTACCGGTCACGGCATTAAATCGCTCCCTAGACCAACCAGAAAAGACAGTAGCCATTACGAGTTATTTCACCTGTGGACTTGTGGAAGACTAAGACGTTGGTGTAACCCAGAGGGCGCGAAACGCGAGTTATCGATTGCTGGGCCTGATCGAATAAAGGTATGTGTGTGTTTTTGTTTTTCTGTGTATCCAGCCTGTCTTGTATTTCTTACGATTGGCCGGTATGCACTGATCCTGCGAGACGCCAGAGCGACGTGTGCCTCGGCAGCAGACTATTTGTGCATTGTGGAGGAACAGTGGTTGGCAGTAATGTTTACGTTGAGGGGAGCGCATTTGTAAAGTGTATCTGACCAAAATGTGAAACGTGACGCAAGTCACGTTTCACATTTTACCCCTTGCCTTGGTTTAAGCCTTCGTTTGTTGCGTTGCGCACAACGCAACTAACCAAGGCTTTTTGTTTTTTTGCGGTGAAATTTTAAAGATGGAACCGTATTATTTTTTAATATGTTTATCGAAAATTTTGATAACGTAGTCACGGGAGTCGCAGTTTTGATGTAATTACGGGGGTTACTCCATGGTGACAATCTTTAAATGCGGCCCGTGGATTCGGCATGAGCACACCGTGAGCAATCGTCTTGGGCTCGCCGCAATAAATGTATCGAAAAGCATTCGGATAGCGGCTCGTGTCGAATCGCTGCAATAACAAAAATAGCCAAACTCTAAGAATTTCCGACACTCAGCACCTGCCTTGTGCTTTGCCAACACCAGCCCGTGGCTGTTATAAATCTTAGTGGCATATATACTGCACCAGATTACGTCGCCGCTTATTCTTGCTGCGAGTTGAAGAGGCGAACGATGTTCGCTCTTTTCTAAGTTTTTGGAAGTGTTGTGGATTCGCTAGAGCCCAATCGAGCTCCTGATGTGAGACCCAATATTGTCAATTCTGTCTCCAGGAATCTGCCAAAAAGCAGCAATACGGTCAGTGAACATCGGCGGTAAACCGGGAGCCAAGACTCCCGGCCCAACGAATACCTTTGTTTGCAAAATCAGCCCGCGATAGCAGACCACGTCGGGACACCCACCTAAGCCTAATGGTTTTGCAGCTGTGCCGCAGCACAGCCCAAGCCGACGATAGTGTTCGTCGATAAGTCATAGTCACGCAGGAACCTTCAACCTCTGTAACCCCAGAATGGAAACTCGCCCCTCCGACACCGAAACAAAACAAGGCGACGAGGGTCATGTAGAAACTCGTGAACAACGAAGACCTCACCGCGCTAGGCTTAGCCGCCCTAACCAACGCCCTCAAAATGGTAGCGGCCCTGAACAAACAAGAATGCGCAGACACGTGCCCCAGCTCCGAGCGCCGCAGAATTTTCTCATCATGGATACCTACCGAACCACGGCAGCAAAGAAGATCCTAGAGACTCAACAAATCCAAATAATGAACACCACCCGCGCCATATGTGCATACCTGACATACTTGGCAGAGAATACATTAGTAGTGGTGCACAGCCTCCCTCTGAACACAAAGAACAAATTCGTGAAAAAGAACCTTAAAGTTCAGTACCGCACGATCTTGGGATCCCGACGACTGGGTAAAACAGAAACCATTCTCGTCACCATAAAGGGAACGTCACTCCCTAGGTACGCCATATACGACTCGGGAGTAATATAGTCTATATCCACAACGACAGCACAATAAACAATGCATGCACTGCTCTCAGCCTCTGTTGAAAAACAGCGTGACTGTGACGAGGACTGTGTCATCGTCCCAGTCGTGCTGTTTTTCAACATGAACTCTTACCAACTTTCCCAGTTATCTAGCCTCAGCCTCTAACATATCATAGAGGTGTGTCCTTGCAAGAACGAATACGTACGCTGCACGTCATCATAAGAACCCAAGCGAAACACGACACGATTGCGACCTGCGCAGCGCCAACTGCAATGGCAAGCACTCGGCCACACACGCGCAGGGTCCAGCCAAACCGGCGGCTGCGCTGGCTAAAAACAAAAGCATTCAAGTACGTCAGATGAGAGGCCGACAACTTAACGCGAAGCAATCGAGATTCACCAAGCCAAAGAAGAACCCGAAAGAGTGACCAGATCTGTCCAGAAACAACAAGTTCGCGCAACTA
Organism: Ixodes persulcatus; assembly: GCA_013358835.2. Taxonomy (NCBI): domain Eukaryota; kingdom Metazoa; phylum Arthropoda; class Arachnida; order Ixodida; family Ixodidae; genus Ixodes; species Ixodes persulcatus. The sequence goes on from JABSTQ010011364.1 coordinate 1,230,477, forward strand.
GAAACCTCGCCGCACAGCCGCTGCAGAGGAAGGAGCAGCAGCCGTAGCGGCAGTCGAAGTGAGGGAAGCACTACTATCAGCAAAGAAGAAACCCCGGCAAACAAACCAGAGGCCACAGCAGATCAAGTTCAAGATAAGCACAGTACGCACAACAACAGCATCAACTTCAAAACACTCAACAAAAACAGACCAGATTCCAGAAATTCCAGCGCAACCCGATGAGCCAAGATCATGTCACCAGATCACTCGGCCACAAAGGGGAGCCAAGAGTGGAGACGCCCCAAGAAAACAACAGCAACAGTTATCCGCGGGAACGCCGCGCATTCAACACAGTACATGGACACCTCCAACCAACAGGTGAGCGACCCAGCCTCCCAACCCTCTCTTCCATTTTTTACAATTCTAAAACGACCCACGCTACAAGTACTAAGTGCGCTGCACACACAACAGCACCAGCAAATCAACACAATAAACTTCCCAAAACTACATAATAACAGAATCGATACCCAATATCCTGACCGACTCACCCCGATGCTTCAGCGAAAGATTCAAGCGTCACTAGCACCAATACAGGTCGAACTAGAACTCTATGAGGAACAGCTCAAAGCACACAAACTGCACCACCATATCGGCACCCGCAAACGCAAACATGGAACAAGAGAGCCATGAATAGCGATAATACGTTACAAACAAAATCACCACACAACAACACAACAGCCACACAACAGCCCCTACCACGCGCGATGATGACAACGAAATTATCATATGGAAATGTAATCGCAGAGGATACCGATGGAAAAGGAGCCACCTCGAGCAACACATGCAAATCACTGGAACATAACCGGACATAATAGTCCTACAAGAAACAAACGGAGGACACGTCATACAGGGATACTACATCTACACGTAACCGAGCATGCAGCACAATCAAAGGGGTGCTGAAAAGGTTGCGATGACAACCCCTACTATGGTAACCATGGACATCAGGAAAAATAACATCGCCTCTATACAACATGCTACAACTGAAATCAACACGCCTACAATAAAACACTGAGGCAACAAGTACACTTCTGGAAGACCACAGGCTCCACATAACAAACAGTTGCTGGCTGCCTAGCCAACCTTCGGCACCTCTTCCAACCTTGGTTATGAAACTAGGACTTAGCAGGGACAAGGACACGATGGTAACGCTGGGATACTTTAACAGTAAACACCCTTCTTGGTGATATACTTTCACTTCACCACTAGGAAAAGAATGAGATAAATTCGCAGCTAATCAGGAGATGGCCCTTCTGAATGACACGACGCAACCAACCCACACAGTTGGAAAGCACAAAGCGGACAACTCACCAGACTTAACATGGATCTACAGCACGCTTAGGCCGACGTGGGAGAACACTGGAGGCACTTTCGGGAGCTATCACCACATAATAGAGATCAAAATCACCCGAAGCAAACAAAGTCGAAAGTAACGTATCAGAACAACCAAGTTGATGCCGTGGCACAAGGTCAAAGAGGAACTCGAAGTAGAGGATTGAGAAGTACTTAGATGCAAAAAATGAACACAGGCAATCCAAGAGGCTGTACACCGTCACACGAAACACATTGCAAACACCGAAGACCACCCACTGGTCGATCGCTGCCTAATGACCCTGTGGACTAACCGACGAAACCTCACGAAACGTCATAAAAAAGAAGCAACAGGGCTCTCAAGGCACGAATAATAGCGCTTACCAAAAAGAGCCAAGAATACCGTGAAAAATTGGCCAGCCAAAGATGGCTACAGATGTGCGACGATATGAATGGTCAGTTGCGAATGGCCAGTACCTGGCAGATTATTCCGCGCGGTCTTGGGACAGCGCAAACCCAGGTACACACTCAAGACACTCCTACTGAGCACAAGGGTCAACACGGAGGAACTCATAAAAGAAATTAGGAATACATTCTACCCTGACCAAACGCAGCCGGCTACCCAACAAACGCTAATGGCAGAAATTCCACTAGATCAAGAATCGCAACCAAAAGCGGAATGGGGGAAAATAAGCGGATAAACTCGGACTTGACTTGAGCAGAACTACAAACGGCCCTGTTCCAGCTGAAGCGCAACACAGTACCGGGGCCGGACAAGATAACCTATGGAATTTTGAGAAAAATCCCGGACAACCAATTTAACGAACTCCTGCGACACATCAAGGAGGCCTGGGCGACGGGAGAGATACCAGAAGAATGGAAGGAAGAGCACGTAGTTATGCTCACCGAACCGGGCAAACTCCCTTACACACAGGCAAACCTCTGTCCTATATGCGAAATACCTTGCATGGTCAAGCTAATAAAGAAGATGGCACTAAACTTGAATGGCACCTTAAAGTCGCAGATCAGCTAGCACACAAACTAGTAAGATTCAAAAAGCACGTCAGTACTCCAGACGTAGCGAAAATAATCAAGGAACAGGTGTACGAAAACTCCTGCGCGGCTCAAGAACGCACCATGGTGGCCGTGGACCTCAAGAGGGCATTCGACAACGTCCCGCACGAGGCCATACTAAAAAGCAATGTTGAAGGCGGTATCGAAGAAAGTAACGAAATACATTACTCGTTAATTGCTAATAAAAGCAACGCGTTACATACCTAGGTTATCTCAAAATAAAAAGAACGCATGACCGTTACCAATAAAAAGTAACTCACGTTACTTTTGCGTTACTTTTTTAATTATGAATTAACACTTTTCACTATTTTGACGCTACATTTATGTATAAGCACCATATTTCAAGGAACATTATGTTCACGAAAAAATATAGCATAATTATTTTATCTTGTTTACGGTTTAACATAAACACTCACGCGAAAGAAAGCAAAAGATACGCAAAAGACGTAAAAATTCACATGGCTTGGCAACAAGAGCACAAAATAAAGTGTCATTTTTTTAAGTTTTGGAAGAAGTAACGAGTAATGCAACTACGTTACACTTTATATGAAATAATTAACGTAAGTACGTTAGCCGTTACTGTGTTTAAAAAGCAACGAGTGGGTTACTACTTTACCAAAAAAAGTAGTGTGCTACCGGTAACGCCGATACTTGTAACATGTTACCGCCAACACTGCTAGAAAGCCTACGAGAAACCAACCCTGGAAATAGAATGTGCACATACATGGCCAACTTCCTCAGGGACAGGGTGGTGAAAATCCTGGATCCGAACGGCCAACCCTCCCAACCGTACTCACTACGCAGAGGAACTCCGAAGGGCTCTATAATCTCGCCCGATGCTCTTCAATATAACCATGAAAAATCTTCCAACTAAACTCAATGCTATCCCAAACCTTCGTCACGCTATACACCCTGATGACATTTTCATCTGGTGTACGACGTTCAAGCCGGGACAACAAGAAGAAACGATCCAAATGGGACTGGACGTCATACACTAGCACGCACAAACCATAGGACTCGAAGGCTCCCCAGACGATTTTGCTTATGTTGCAGTCATAAATCATCCATGACAAAAAATTGCGGTGGACCAAAGAAAATAATGAGCCCCCACATGGGAAGGCAGGCGGATCCCTCGACACTCACCCATTAGAATACTAAGTTTTATCTGGCAACAAGATGGCAAAAGCACAGAATGTACCCCACAAAACAGTGAAACAACTTATCCACGTCTACCACATGATAGCACGCATCACACGTTACGAACGCGGATTGAAGGAACAGGAGCCCAGGAAAATAGTAGAAGCGACGGCGTACTCCAGGGTAATGTACGCATATCCATATACACAACTCACTCAAACGCAAAAGAAGAAAAGCAAAGGATTTCCGAGAAAATGTCACAGATTAGAGCTGGGAACATCCAAGTACTTAGCAACCAAACTCGTGAATGCTATAGCCATTCATAACATCCTACACCCTCCGAAGAACAGGCACAAGTACTGGAGATGCCCGGGAGCACAAAACGCGTCACATTTACTGAAACAGAAGATGCTACCGCCTGACGTGCCCCATACATTGGAGAGCTGAGCCGAACACCGTCTGACTTGCAGACCTCCTCATGGAAGCAACTTCGAAATCACGTCAAGCACGTCCTTGGCTTAGCGCTAAGGGCCGCCACAGTGACGCAAGGCAAAACAGACACTCATTTCGGTCGGATGTCGATCAGTATTTAATAGTGGCAAAGTCAGCAACAAAGCGGCTCGGAGTATGAGCTTCTACAAATAAAGTCTTCATTCATTCATTCTAAATTTTTCAGCAATAGCCCTCGCCCATAGAAAAAATATAACGCATGTTTCGTAGGCTATAAACGTTCAGACTGATTTATATGCGATAATTACTAAAATTACGATTATTGTTTCACCAACGTTTTATTGCTCTGCGCTGTGTTTAGAATGATTTTAACTCTGCTTTCGCCAGCGCTGCAGTAGTTGATGTCCAACTGCTGTGTTCTGTTTTCAAGAGCTGTCTTGCTTTGTTCATTTGAGTAACCATTCACACTGTTAGAAGGGCAGCTCTAACCTATTTAAGTCCGTTGAATTGACTAATTTTTAACTTGAAAGAGTTCTTCGTATTGAACAAAACGCAGATGAATAAGTCTCTACTTACCGTAGACAAATTATATTACGTTCCGTCATGAACGCATAATTTATGTCTACACCAAAAAAGGGTACTTGGATTCCCAAAATTAAGGCGTTGCCAGTCGCTAAACAAAAAAAAAATGGATTTAGGATTGGCAAGAATTCAGTGACACATGGTCCTCCGATCTGTAATTTATTTTTATTTATTTAAAGAATAGTGCGGCTGACATCTGTGAGACCTAGCAGGGGTGGTTACTTATGGCCATGGTGTGATTTGCTTAAGAGCACTTCCTCGTGCTCGTAAGCATGAGAAATCACAGGAATCACAGGGATTGCTCTATAGAAACTTTAAAATTAGTCATCTTGCGATAGCGTTAGGCATGGGGAGCAGTGTACATAAATATTAAGCCTAAAACCTTAACTTAATTTGATAATGAGACATTGGCTCTTACTGTACTTTTTTGCCAGTCAATTAGATAACGATAATCAGCATCTTAAATCAGATAAAAACTCACGGCACTGCACGAAAAAAAAAAAAACCTCCTCCATAATTTAAGTACGATCAAACTATCGACTGACTAATAATATCCGTTGATGCAGTAGCATAAAAGCCTGATCGTTTTCGCTGAATTTGACGGCCCTCCCGAAATTATGTCGACGCAAGAGTCAATATGATCGGCGGCAGTCATTATTTTGCTTTGAATAGATGGATGGATAATTGGTAACGGCTGGGCCCTTCTATAACGGGCGGTGGCATGCGCCACCTTGCACCTCCTAGACAAAACCTGAAAATTGCTAAAAATCTAAAAAAAAACCGTGGCATGTGGCTTATTAATTGCCAGCGTTCCTACTCTGCGATTGGTCCTTTGGTGTTCTGATTCCCTGCTGCCGCACTTTGATTGGCTGGGTAATGATAATGAGATACACGGAAGGCGCCTGCTGAGTTTCTTAGGCCTATAATGGCTAAATAGCCCTAAACAAACGTCACGAAAGTTTATGACTGGGGACGGATGGTCAAGAGGGATTTTTGAACTTTCTGGTTGGTCGTGACATCGGGGATCGGTTACGTGTCGCTTAAATTCGTTTATAAACAAATGCAAGTGAAGTGTACGCAGTGGGAATACTTTATCGTGGTTTTATTACGCGTTCACAGAGCCTTTTTTATCGCTTTGGTGTGAGTGTTTGACAAGTTTACATCGGCGAGCGATTTTTCGTCTTTCGAACAAAATTCTTAGTTGACGGTCTCGTTTTTCTTCTTTTTTTTCTAATTTTATATGACGAGTAATAAAACGTTCCGGTCGCTACCTAGAAATCCCGGCTGTATACAAATGTCGAAAGCCCGTTTCGTACAGGTCACAAACTAAATTACTTCTTTACGATCTAAAATTATACATAGGACGTTGAAGAAAGTATTATGAATTAAATGAATTGTTCCGCGAATAGTTTTCTGGGCCAGTGCAAACGTGCTAAATATGAGTAAGCGCGATGTTTGACCGCAATATCCGTCCGTACTACAAATGATAATGCGGTTCGGAGAGTAACTGTTTATGCGATTTATTCGGAACTCAATCAAATCTATTCGTGTTTACAGAACGACATTCTTATAACAAAGGTTGGGGTATATGGATGAAATATGTACGCGAATAAAGCAAGTAAATATTTACAGCATGTTCTCGAACCACAGAATATCGTACATATTCTGTGGTCCGTTGCTAACAGCAACAAATCTCGTTCGTTTTTTTTTTGTTTTTTTTTTCTTAGATGTGTCTTAGTGCTCTTTATATTACTGCACATCTCGCGGGAGGTCAAATCCTTCAACATTAAATAAATCATAAGACGCCACTATTCCACTGTTAAATATTTATTTAATACCTACTCATACATGCCAATCGAAACTCAATGCTGTCTTTTCTTCTTTCTTTTCTTTTTTTTTTTTTTTTTTCAGCGGAGTTGTAACAGCCGATGACGGCGTTATTTATCGTCGGATCAGTAACCCATCAGATACTACTGCCCTTCAAGACGACTTACTAAATATCAGCTCATGGTGTACTAACTGGCTCATGATTTTAAACTTTTCTAAATGCAAGCACGTTCGTTTCATTCGTCCTAATAATTCTTGTATTAGGACGAATCTTACAAATACCTAGGAGTTCACCTAACCTCCGATCTATCATGGAACATGCATATTAATTACATTCTTTCAAGAGCTAACCGTAGTCTCGGTTATTTAAAACGTAACCTTAATTCTGCCCCATCTTCTCTTAAACGACTAACATACGTCACGCTTGTTCGACCGATCCTGGAATACGCTTGCAGCATTTGGAACCCTCATTATCATTACTTAGCTGCTTCACTGGAAGCACTCCAAAACCGTGCCGTTCGTTTCATTTTTTCTGATTACTCACGTCATACCAGTGTAACTAACCTTAAAGCTCGTGCTGACCTTCATTCACTTGAGATACGCCGCAGGGTACAAAAGCTATGTCTTCTGCATAAAATTTACTACTCGCCATCACTTCACTCATCACTTCTCTCTCAACCGTTTTATGCTTCAGCCCGCATTGATAACTCATGTAAGATTAAACTTATTTCTTGTAAGTCACCCTTGTTTTTCTGCTCGTTTTTGCCATCCGCCATTGCTGACTGGAACGACTTGCCCGATAACATTGTTTGTCAACGTAATGAAGTTCTTTTTCGCCAAGATTTAACTACTTTTTGGGGCCCTTGATGCATGTCTACTTAAGTGTGGTTGATTTTGTTGTTTTTGTGCTCTGTACTTTTGATTTATTCTGCTTGTAGCCCCTCCCCCCCCCCCCCTTACATAATGCCCCTTGAGGGTGTGCAAGGTATTTAAATAAATAAATAAATAAATAAATGACTTGTTGGCCAGACGTTTTCGTGTCGCCGTTTTCACGGAAAAAATCCCATCAGCAATTGAAGCGAAAAGTGCATACATCACGCATACAACATACAGCAAAGGGGTTCTAAACTAGTCAAACACAAAGTTGGGACCGAAGTTCACGGAGCGCACCGATTGAACTATCATGACGATGACTTCGCCTTTTCGTCGCCGGCGTCCAATCGGCGCGCTTCTCGAACTTTCGGCTCCAACTTTGTATTTGAAGAGTTTATGAGTTTATGGCCCCTGCAATCGTTTTAATAAATAACAAGCACAAAACAAGCATCTGAACCAGATAATTGATGATAAGGCGCTCCTGATAACAATGCGAAGCACGTAGCGCTCACCACATACGTTTCGTGGTAAAGATCACTGTTGCGCAAGCTGCCGCGGCGACGGCAGCTTGAGACGTGGGGAGGGACGCCACTAGCCTTTCATATATAAAAGAAGAAAGCCTTTCTATACTCCGTTTCACCTTACGTCCGGACGCAGCGGACGCTATGAGCTATCCAGCGGCGTACCAACTTGTTTTCGAGTGGGGGGGCAAACCAGACGCCGCCCCCCCCCCCCCCCGGCCAGGGCCGGAGTGAGGTGCCCTTGGTATCCCTTGGGCGCCACCGGCCAGTGTTTACCCTGCCGAGTGGCGGCTGTTTCAGGGGGGCAAAACACATACCTTGCCCCCCCACTCTGAGAGCTGGGGGGGGGCAAGTGCCTTGGTTGGTACGCCCATGGAGCTATCCTAGCCAATCCCGTTCTGTGGACGTAGCCCGTTATACGCTTTCCGCACGTCGCTGTGCCCCCTCTCTAAGGTCACGTGACATTCACAAGATCTCGGATTGGCTCCGATAGCTCGTAACAGCCGCTGCGTTTGGACGTAAGGTGAAACGGAGTTTAGAAACTGATTTGATTGTTGTTGCAGCACCGCGATGGGTAGGCCACGCATAGTTAGGACTCCCGAGGAGCAGCCTTAATACGAAAGACGGCAAAGGGAAAAGAAACGGCGATACGACAAACCTCGGCGTGCTGCAACAGCGGCGGAATTTGGTCCCTATATTGTGCTGTGGGCTGCACAGCTTCACTGGCCAACCACCTTCACAGCGTGGATTGGAGCCCCAACTTTTTCTTACAAAATGTTACTTTGTTCGTGTTTTAAAATGTCGATTGAATGCCTGTGCTAACAACACGATAATCAAGACTAGAAGTCTAAAGCTCAATACTTCGGTGTAAAAAAACGGGTTGATCCCACTAAACAGGGATGCCCGTGGCGAAATTATTATTCTTTCGACCGTTGTCTTAGGTTTTTTGCAGGACCCCTTAGTATATTTGATGGAATTAGCGAATACCTTCCGGGGCCTCGAGGGTAATCGCAAATAATCGTCAGTGTGGACTTCTACTTAGCAAATCAAGCGAACAATCTGAAAACATTGTTATGATGTCATGAGGCTCTCTGATCTTAGAAGAAGAGGACATCCAGTGAGCACGCTCGCAGGAGGTGGCACGCGCTGTTGCGTTTGGAACTGACGAGCAATCGCCATAGCTGCTGCTTTGATCCCATATGTTACTTATTAAACAGTTTGCTTAAACCATCCTCCTGAGCTTAACTAGCAACATAACATGGTGTCAGAAGTGGTGAGCAGCTCAACGTCCATAATTTTCATTTAAGCAACAGCAACATTTAAGCAACAGCAACATTTAAGCAACAAGCAACAGCAGCAACAATATGGCATCTGCTTTCCTACAACCACCGGCTCCGTTCCAGCCAGGTGACGACCCAGCAAGAGCATGGGAGGAGTGGAAATCATCGTACCTGATCTTCGAGGCAGCCTGTGAATATGCATCCAAGCCTATCGCAACTCGGAAAGCTTTTCTCCTCCACTGCCTTGGACCTCAGGCAAGACGAATTACGCAAACCTTTCCTCTGCAACCAACGGGAGATGGTCAAAGCGGACAAAGAGAGAACGCAGTAGATTACATACTGCACGAATTTGATAAACTGTATGCACCTTACAAAAGCGTCACACAAGCGACAGCCATTTTTAACACAATGAGCCAAAAGCCAGAACAAACCATTGACGAATTTGTAACTGAGATAAAACTGCAGGCTCAGAAATGCGACGACGGAGCTCAAGAAAACAGGCACATTGGTGATCGTATCATCATTGGGATACGTGACGTGGCTTTGCGCGAACAATTGTTTCGTGAACCGAGTCTAACCCTAGACAAAATCATTTCAACCTGTAAAGCAGCTGAAATCTAAAAAAAAAAAACACGTGAATGATATTCAGAAAACTGAAGACGAAGTTAGAGTTGACGGACTCTATCGTCAGCCATTTAGCTTCACAGCAGCGCAACAAAGGTATCAACCATCCGAACCAAAAAAAAGACCAATCCAGCAACCGACAGCAAAGTTCATGTTCGAGGTGTGGTACTTTTCATCAACCCCGAAGCTGTCCAGCTTACGGAAAGCACTGCCTTTCCTGTGGAAAATTTGGACATTTTTCCCGAATGTGCAACCAGACACAGCAGAAAACCTACGGATATCGGCGTGTTTCTGCACTGGAAGGAACTTCCAGCTCGTTCATAGACAGCGAGCCTAACGAAACGATCCATTTGGGAGGCATAACAATTGGGCCTCTTCCATCAACCAAAGCACCAGCACGGTACGAAAGCGTATACATTAATGATACTTCGAAGACCCAGGTGGAAGAGCTACGAAGTAAAGAGGCAGTGGCATCCGTGGAGAACTTCGAACTGCTCAAATCCAAGCTTGCGCAAACTGGGACAGTGCTAGAGAGGCGGTCAAAGAAAAAAAAGGGCATGGTGGCATCTCGCCCCAAAGAGGAACAAGGCCTGTTTTCAGAGTTAGTGTTGGCAAAGGCAGAAATGTTGCGAATGTCTTTGAAGCACGAGAGAAATATCGAAGCGAGCTTTGGCCGTTAGCAGGCCCTTCAAAACGAGTGCAGGGCAGCTTCGGTTCTCCTGGGGGAGATGCAAGCGCAGCAAGCAGAATTTTCTCATGTCAAGTATCAGGAGTTCGAAGCATTGAAAGGCCAGTTGGTTTCTCTAAGTGGGGATTTGGCAAAGCAGCTGGAACTTGTAGATGCCAAGGTGGAGGAAGCGGACGCCCTGAAGGAGAAGTTTGAAGCATCTCAGCTTGAGCTCGAAAGGTTTTCTGCCGAGTACTGCATCTTGCAGGATGTCCTTCTTCAAGACTGTGGCGAGGACTTACCGGCAGTTGAGAATGATTCCGAACAACGAGAGTTCGGTGCCTTTCAGTACCTCAAGAAGCTACTGGACAGCGCAAAACGCAAAAAAGAGAGGCCCTGGAAAGCCAGCTTGCTAAAAAAGAGGAGCAGTTCAATCTACTTCAGCATAACTATCAGTCCTTAAAGGACCGGCACCAGTGGCCGTTACAAGATCTCGGAGCATTTATACGGTGCATCATCGAGCACACAAACCAGTCGTCAGAAGCTGCAGTGTCTCTTGAAGCAAGTCAGCTGGAAGACTTGAACTGTCTGCTGACAGTGCTTCAGGAACGGGTCACATCCTTGACAGTTAGGAACGAGCTCCTCGCTCACGAAAGTCAGCAGTGGAAATCATCTTGTGAAGATGCGAGTGAAAAAATTAGATGCGTGTCTGATGAAAGTCACTTCTGGCAGCAGAGACACGAAAAGGTGGCGGAGACTTTGAGAGAGAGAGAGAGGGAATGTTGTTAAGTGTCACAATTCGTCGCAAACGGAAGCAGACGAAAGCTCCATTGCCGCGAAGGCAGAAACAGAGTGCGACAGATTGGACGAGAAAGTCAGCAGCCTCCTAAAACGCAACGGGAAGCTAGAAATCGAAGCCGACGTTTTGCGGTCAGAACTTTCCAGCCTGGAGGAGCAAGCTGAGATACACGTCAGCGACAACAAACATTTTCAACAGCTAGCAGAGAACCTAAAACAGGCACAACATTGCCTCGGGAGGAGCTGAAGACTCAGCGCGAGCAGCACGTCAAGGCCACCAAGGAGCTGAAGAACGAGCACTGCACTGCGCTGGACGAAGCGGCCAAGGTTGAGGCAGCACTGTCAGCGCTGAAGACAGACTACTCCCAGCAGTTGGACAAGTATAACCACATTGTATACAGACACATAAACCTGCAGGAAGAGTTTCACGCGGCAGCCCAAGAGAAACGCAGTTTGGAGGACAGGTGCGCACAGCTCACAGAAGAGTGGGCAACAGCCAGACGAGCTCTCGCAGTCTTTGAGGAGCAGCAGGGCGCAGTGGGACAAAAGACCATGCAGGAGCTGCAAAGCTGCGGCAAGCAAACCAGCAGTTGCAAGAGCGCTTTCGCCTCCTCAAGGACAAGCATCTCAAGGCTGAAGAACGGTTGGTACAGGCGCCAAACCAAAAAGTGGGAGCCTTAATGGAACATGTCACCGAGGGCACTGGAGGCACAGCGAGAACTTCGGAGGCACCAGCAAGCCGAGTCGAGATAGAGGAACTCTCCCGGCGGTATGAGTCCCTGGTGGAGCAGTCTCGACCCGAGAAGAGCAAGTGGAACCAGGAGAAGAAGCAGCTGATACACATCGAGACACCTGAAGGAAGCAGCCGAGACCTTGTCAGTGCCGAGACCTTGTCAGCCGAGCAGCAGCTGTTGAAAACCCTGCCACTACAGCCAAAACAGGAAATTTGGTTTGAAGCAGCCGAGACCTTGTCAGAGCCAAGACCTTGTCGGCTGAGCAGCAGCTGTTGAAAACCCAGCCACTATAGCCAAAACAGGAAATTTTGTTTAAAAGACGAAGACACTGGAACAGAGGTGTGGTTTTAGGCAGAGGCCCGAGTGAGAGGTCGTACACGGTGCAAGGACAAGAAGGACGCACCTACAGGCGCAACCGGTACCACATCAAAGAAGCACATGGAAAAGCAGAAACGAATACAGCTGCTGAAAACTATTTCCCTACAGTCTCAAACGAAGCTGCTGAAGACTATGTCCCTACAGTCTCAAACGACGAATCATTTGAAAACATTTCCACGTGTACAAGGTATCAGGTCCTGCGTCAAAAGGATAACCAAAAAAAAACAAGAAGTGGACGCGTCGTGGTGAAGCCGCTACGATACAGAGACTGACAAGTGCCGCACTTGCACTGCCTTATCTTCAAAAAAAAAAAAGAAGGGGGGCATGTTATGATGTCATGAGGCTCTCTGATCTTAGAAGAAGAGGACATCCAGTGAGCACGCTCGCAGGAGGTGGCACGCGCTGTTGCGTTTGGAACTGACGAGCAATCGCCATAGCTGCTGCTTTGATCCCATATGTTACTTATTAAACAGTTTGCTTAAACCATCCTCCTGAGCTTAACTAGCAACATAACAAACATAAAAAAATCAACCTCGTGCTTTAGCGTTTTTCGTTAAAAAGGCATTGTCGCAGACGATGGGTTTATAATAACTCCATCTGATGTACTGAAATTGTGCACGTTTAAGTGAATGCAAGAGGTTCATACAAACTCGTGCGACCATGCGTACACGCATGTAATATATATATTACACACGTTTTTTTAGAAACGTTTTGCTCATGTGTATATGACCATGTACACATTTAATTGGGAACGTGTCTAGGGGGTCAGAAGCGCGATTTTGTGTGTGCAAGTATATCTTTCTTCATGCTTTTTCTCGTGCGCAGATTTGTTTGTACGCGTTCGTGACGTCCAAAATGAGTGCGCGTTCAATATTTTGTGTCCTGCAGACGTGCATTGCTCCGCAACCGCGCTTTTACTTGAGATCGATAAGAAACAGCCGTAGGGGTGCATTCCTATCAGCGTTTCTGCAAAAATACCCACGTCGACAGCAAACCTTGAGTGACCTGATTTTCTCACAAGAAAACGTTCGTCTACATCGTGCAACACTGACCGGAGCACTCGAACGCTCGTCTCATTCCGATGGCTCAGCTGTCTATGATTGGAACTTGCAATCCCCCCTAAAACTTTCGCTCTCTGTGCAAGGCAGCCGGCTAGGACTAACTTCGCAAGTTACCGTTCTTTTCCTCTTCTTTTCTTCATCTTAAGTTCTTCCTTTCATCATATTCCCGCGTCTGGCTCTATCTGTTGTGGTCTGGCAATTGGAAGCTCTCTAATTGACTTCCTGGAGCCAGCCGGCCTCAGGGATAGGCTGTAACTCTCGCTTTTTCTCTAATCTCAGTCCAAGTTGATCTCTTCTATTTTATGCACGCACTCTTTCCATATCCTTCTTCCTGCTTCACTCTTTACTTTTACTCGTTTACCTCTCCTATTCTTTCCCTCTACCTCACACTTCTCGCAAAAGAAAAAAAAATCTGACGCAAGAGTTGTGTGGAACCTCTGACAGGTGACGTATGAAAAGAACGCACTATGGCTTCGTTGTTATTATAGGTCTCGGACTACGTCGGTGTCCTGAAGGAGCAGAATTAATTCCATTAGTTAGTTTTGATGACAACCTTTGATTTCCCATAAAACAAACGTATATATGCGCCGAGAAACCGGGGGAGATAAGGGCACAAGAGCAAGCGGGGACGTCAGAACGCCGAGCACTGATTGGAGGGATTAGAGGGTATAGACCCAAAGCTAGCTGCCTCCACAGCACTTGTCGAACGCGTTAGAACGCGGACCGCCGGCGTCCTTCATTTGGCTCTCGCATTGGGCCTCCTGCATTCCCCGGGGGGTGCTGCGAAAAGGGACTTGTTAGGCCTTGTTTTGGGAAGTACGAAATTTAGCGTCTCAAACTGTCACACAAGCAGAAGCGTGCCTGCTCCGGTGCCGAGCGCGAGATCACGATGAAAATACAAAGAAACACCAAAAATTCGAATGCCATCAAAGCTAAGACGCTAAGAGCGTGAGCCAAGAACTGCCGTTCCACGCGTTCCAAAGTAGACATCACAAAGAAAAAGAAAAATTAAAGCGTCGCGTCACAGGTGTGTTGACGTCACCACCCAGAGATAAGAGACGCGTACCCGAGCGATGGTGTCATGAATTTGGCACTTTTGATTGTCTTGTGGCGTTTAGTCTGGCCGATTTCTGGCGTCCAAAGGTTTTTTTTTTTTTTTTTTTAATTCTTCAGCACCAGACAGAATTAAAAAAGCTCAACCGACGTGCCATAAGCAGTGCGAGGCTCAATCAGGTGAGCTTGTACTACCCGAAATGAGGGCGCTACAGTTTGTTCAAAGCTTCAGCGCAGGAGGCCTTTTGACGAGTGCCCCGGGACAAAAAACAGCAGCTAGCTTTAGCTCAATGCCAAGTAATCAATTCGGAACTCCAAGACAGATTGCGGGCGAAGCTACGATCCGATGTAGCGATCAAGGAGCTCCAAAAGTGCATATCCACGACGCTCCTTGTCTTCGTGGGCTCGCTATATCACCGGCCGAGCAAATCGCGTAGAGCAAATGCATCAAAATGTTTCGCCTTTCAATTTTCGTTTGGTGCGTGATTTTTTTTAGCCGAAGATAGGAAATTCACAAAAACGAGGAACGCCGTGATTTTAGCGCTGTTTGTTTGACTCCGTTGGATGGTAGCGTCGGCTGCGTTTGGACTTGCTGTCGAACGGAGCACAATGCTACCTACCTTGTGGCGTTACAACGTTCAGCAATGAAACAATTAGTGCGTCAGGAGTCTAAATGTACATGCACTGGTCTCCGGTGGAGGAAGAGAGAAAGATGTCCAAAGGACGCCGCCTCGCCACGGAGCGCGTGTGTATGGATGGTGTTGCGCTCGCATTTCTGAGAAACGCCATGCGATGACGCGGCGTGCCCAGGAAGCAGCAATGTGTGTTACGTGTTTCTTTAGACATCGGGAAGTTAATCCACCGAGTGGGCATCTGGTGTCTTCGCTGTAGATGCAAAATATTGCCTGTGTTTTACGACTGCCGACCTGGGGTCCTTGCAGTGTATCGCGCGGTAGTTATACACGACCCGCACGGCGGTTCGATGCTCGTCCAGATTAAAAGGAAAGGGGGGGGGGGGGGGGCGGCTGGAGATTGATCCGGCAGAATTCCTGGTTCTACAGCGCCACTCAAGAAGCCGTCCTTGTTCTTGCACACACTTACGAGAACCCTACGTGCCGCGTCGCGCGTGGCCTCGAACACAATTCTGTAGACCGACAGAGCCCCTGTCGGTAGACGCGTAAAGCCTAGCAAACTTGTTTCGCCTTGGGTGGCCTTGTTCATACAGCTCTCTCCTCTTACATCGTGCACTGAACTATGCCGACAAATAGCAGCGCCCGAAAATCAGAGCAATCACAAGCGTTTTGAACCTTTGCCACATGGTGATGCTGGTTAAGTTTCTGAAACACGCCGGTTCGTGCGACGAGAAAGTGAGTGAGAGGTGGAGACGAGGGCCCGTGGGGAACATCAAAACGACGAGCTCTGCTTGGAATGCATGTAGACGCAAAGCTAGCTGTCTTTGTCTATTGGCGGCGAGATGTTTTGGTGGCGCCCTCCTATGGTTACCTTTCGTGACGTCATTACCTTGTGAACAACAAACTTGAAGGTGTTTGTAAAGGGCATGGTGAAAGCTTGAAACCATAGCACTCTCAAACCAACACTGCAAAACACGGTAAAAATTGAAGTTCTTCCATTCCTCTTATTTCCGTCGATGGGAAATCCTTTGCTGACGCCATAGTCAGCATTAGGCCAATCGTGTAAGGCCGGCCACAGTAACGCTTTCGATCGCTCACGTCGCCAATAGAGGGTATTCACTGGCAGCCATAGCTGTGTGCGCGACTTCCGAGCGCGTGCTGATGGTGAGCTTCCACAGTTATTTTGAAACGTGCATTCCACACCATCAGTAGTACCGGTCTTGGCAGGCTATTAATGTGAGCTTGCTCTGAGCAGGCACTCTAAACAGCACCCTCAAATATGGAGCCCAGTGAATACCCTCTATACTCACACTTCAAACGCATTCGAGTGCCAAACGCCGGCACCTGGGTTGGCTTGCTAGAACAGCGTCTAAGCTGAGACCGGGTGAAAAAGGCCCTGCAACGCCTGCGGCGCGCGAGAGTCAAAACATGCGGTTAGAGTCCTGCTCAGCTCGTGCGCTGGCTTTGGCCGTGCTTTCTTAACCCCCAGTCTTAGTTGAGACGCTGTTTGTAGCAAGCCAATCCTGGAATTCGGCGTTCACGTTCAAACGTGTTCGAACACTAAGTAGTGACAAACTCAGTTAGTGAATCTAGCAGCTAGTTTTGTGCCTACCCACAAACCACTCCACTCAGAGCTCGGCGTGCTCAGGCTCCCGCGCGCTCGCGTCTCTTCTTCTCCTACCATTTCTCATGGCATAGCTCCAGGCACACTCGCTTCGAGCCCTCGTCATGTGTAGTCTATTCAGTATTTTTATATATAATATAGTGCATGAAAATAAAGTGGCCCTTTGGCGGTCCGATGCCCCCTCGCTCTTATGTGCGATCCTTGCAAACGTCCCAACTAACAAGTCCATGCGAAGAGAAACTGAGGGTGAGGAGGAGACGGGAGCGCGAGGGGGACGTCAAAAACATCGTGCTCTGACTGGAATGACTACCGGTAGACGCGGAGCTAGCTGCTCATGTCTCTGCCCACTATTCGACCCGTTTGAGCGCCAAACGCCGGCGACAGTCATTCGGCGTCCGCGTTCTAACAGTGAGCAGAGACAAGGGCATCTCGGCTTTGTGTCGACCCACTATAGACGCCATGCAGCGGCTGTGCACGGGTGCCGCAATAACCGACCTTCCATTTTTGGTGCCCTCTTATTACGTTCACTTCGCTTCATCATGACCAGAGAAGGGCGGGTGATTGCCATTTTAGATTCTACTGTGCTCTTCTGACAAGCATTGGCCTTTGTAAAAAAACTCCCCAACGTCCGCTTCACTGGCTCGGCTTGTGGGCAAGACTAAAGTAACTGCACTCTAAGAAAAAAGGAAGGAGAAAGGTAGCAAAAGTGATTGTTCCTCCTTGTATTGGACACGCCCCCATGAGAAGGGAGGAACGGAATGTTAGACAAACGGAACAGCGTAGGTTCCTTCTTGTACAGTTGGTGCAGGGGTAGAACATCGGGCTGCTGATCAAGCGGTCGTGGGTTCGATCCCTGAAAAAAAGCGAAGTTTTTTTTTGTTTTTTTTTGTTTATTGCTTTATTATTTTTTTTTAGTTATCAAAACAACAATCAACAAAACCCAGACCGATGGAAGGAAAATTAAAGTCCTTATTATCCAGTGACGCCAAGGAAAACTATATAAATATCATTGCTACAAGCTTCATCAGCACGCTGTTTGATAAACAGAATTTGGGCACCCAGGTTGGAGCTAAGCCGTTGACGCAGGGGCCAAGACGACGAGGTCGGTCCTTCAGTCGTTTCTTTTCCGGCAGAATTTTCGACATTCATAAAGAAAAATGCGCACTCTAAGAAAAAATGTAGGAAAAAGGTAGCAACGGCGCGTCCGCCTCCCTTCTACTGACGCGCCTCCAAGCGGACATGAGAAGAAGAAAGGAACGAGACGTTTTCCTCCTCCAGGCAGACGGGAGAAAGCTTTCGCCCTCCCAAGTCATCTTCTTTCGGTTTCGTTTTTCGAGCACGTCGCGCGCGTTGTTTAATAAATGTTGTTAAGTTGATTGAGCTTCAGTGGCAGCGAAGGCCGCCTGTAATTCCGTCTTCTAGTCCAAACGTGTAGAACATTTCGGTTGCATTGACGTTTCCACCACTAATTTTATCAAACGAGCACACGAAGCCGCTAGAAACAGCGAAGTTCCGGAGCAGTGCCAGCAGCGCTACGTACACTGGTTAAGATGGCCGTTTCTGGATTGCCACGCGGAACTACAGTAGCGGAACCACGCGGAACTGTGTTGACGTTTTCGACGTTATGGAAATCGCAGGAACTGCGTCCAAGGCAGGCAGGTTTTCCTGCCGGTCGCCTGGGTGCCTTCCGTGCTGAATTCGGTTCTGTTTTCCCGTGCCGAGTGCCAACCGGCGTTCAACGTGGTTTTGTATTTCTGCGTGTCAGCAACTTAGCAACATCGTGATGTCAGTGTTGTGCGTAGTGAACAGAAGACTGGAATTATCGCCGATGTGACCGTGTGTTCGCGTATCAGTGGTGCAACAACAAGACGAGATGACGTAAACTGTCGGGCATTGATGCGGCTGGTCGGGCCTTGATTGGAGGGGGCGGGGTGTCGCAGGTTGACATTCCGCTTTACATTAAAGAGTTTCAGACCACTTGAGGAATTAGGTGCAGTCGATCGACGTGCGGATAGTCACGCTGGAACGCTGGTCTGAACGGTAAGCTCCTATCGTACAGTGGCCAATGTGACTGTCGGTCCCCGGGAGAGATTGCGCTCTGGGGAAAAGACTGGACAGTACGAAATTATGACGGAAACTACGTATATTTACAATGGAATTTTAGCATTAAAAATAAGAAACAAAAGGTAAAATCGAAAACAAAAACCTATCCTTTATTTTGCTGTTTAAATATACTACGGTTCCTGAAGAAACTGCCCTGTGAGTGGCGCTCTGGAAAGAGCGCTAGACGTTTTCGAGCTCGCCACGGCGTAGCTGGCGCAGCTCCGTACACTTGCCGCAAGTCGCGGCTTTGACTGCATTCAAGTTGATCGAAAAGCGATTTCTCTGCCCGTGAAGCATCACTTCCAGCTGGGTGAATATCTGCTCTACAGAGATAAATTCAAGACAGCAATTGCAGCCGTGCGCGAACAGCACGAGTAGAAAAACAAACACTACAATATAAATAGTGGCTACGAAGTGCCGTGCGGGGAAACGAACTTATGGCTTGGAACCGCATTGGAGTGGCTCGATTTATTGGATTTCAAATAATTACGGCATGATCGAGCGTTTTCTTTTTAATAAGAGATTCATCCCCTGAGCCATTAAAAATACTCTCAGATGTATGACATTGCTGGAAAAAAATCAACATGCTGTGAATATTTTTTTATTGCTTCAGGAGTCACCGAAAACTTCCGTACGTTCAAAACGACCAGTATAAAAGACTGAAACGCAGAGCTCGGGTGTAGTGATCGGGTTAGTGTACTGTTGTATTGATGTTTGTATGTGCGATGCATGTGTATGCGCTCTATGTATGTTCATCTGATGCTTGTGTATGCATACTGTGTCTACGTGTGTGTATGAAGCGCTATGGTTGCGTGAAAAAATAAATATTTTTTTGTAGAACATGAAATAGGCGGTACCTAGCGCCCCCTAGCCTAGCTACTTGCAATTACTCTGCTTGACCCTGCCATCTGGTGGCAAGTGATTTAACCTCCTTTTAGCTACGCGGCTATGCCATAATTTCGTATTACCGTGCTGAAATGAGCCAAGAGGCTGCTTCGGATTTGCTTTTTTTAAGAGCGGCGTTTAGTTTCGCGGGCGAATGGTTTATCACTCCTCCGTGATGTGCGGTTCACGCAACGATTCACGAAGGAATTGTGGCTCGAGGAATAGCAAAGGTAAGACGTAAAGTGCGCGAACTGGGTGCCGGTTGTCTCCGTTTAACATCGCAGTGCTGACGATGAGAAGACTGAGTGACTGCACGCTTTCGAAACGTAAGTTTCTTTAGCTGCAGGGGGAAGCCGGCTTCGGAAATAAATACAGTTCGCGGAAAGCTCGTGTTACGTTTTTATTTGCTGCTCTTCTCGCCCCGTACAATAGACTTAGTGTTCTCATTAATCCTTATTGAGCTCGATTTGCTCGATTCGTGGCCGCCATAATGAGATGCAGGCGACGGAGGAACTTTTGCCACCTGCTTTAGGGACGAACGTTTCTCCCTTTCTGAAGGAACATATGTATCAAGAGCGTTCCTCCCTTTAGGGAGGACTATACTGACCCTTTTTTCTAAGAGTGTGATACGTGGGAAAGTCGCACCAAGCTCCCCGCATAGTCGCAATATTGGCTCATGAAATAAGACATTTCTCCTTTACCTCTTCATTCTTGCTGAGCCGATCTGAATTCGCTCGTGACGGGTAGCTTTATAGAGACGTTTCATGTATACCGAAATTTCGCTATCCACACACCGGCGATAGAAGCGTATACACCATCGTACCACCACCACGTGCGATGTCGGTGCTCGGAGGTATGCAAAAATATTTTTCCTGTTTTGAAATACGCAAGAAGAATATAATTTTAAGAGAACCGTGGAGATGGGCATGATTGATAAGTTGTATTGCGTGCACGGTGCCAAAGACGCTTATATTGCCGGAAACACCTTCAGTACCATAATGCTTCATGGTGACCTTGGGGCGACCGGATTAGAACGACCCTTTTGAAACTTCGGAGACTAGAAGGTGCCGGAATGGCAATTTTCATAGCAACGGGGACCGATTAGCCAATCGCATTGTAAGGCTTTGGTCATTTGTATGTTAGGATTTGTTTATGTTCGGCTAGCAGGAAGGAAAGGCAGTGGTGCTATTTTCCCAGGATCCAGGGACTCGAGGTAAGACAAGAGGAGGTCAGCAATGACGGCTGTAAGCTAGGGCGCGTGCGAAGCGTCTATGCTTCCTTTCAGAAATATTAGCTGTGAAGAAAAAGGCATGAGAACGAGCGCGTGGCTTCAGAAAGCGCCCCTCATGGACGAGTCCCTGCACAAAGAAAGCATACTGCCATAGCCTCCTATATACTGACAAAGCCTGGCAGATAGCCACGACAAGCGGCCGCCGAAATGGAAAAGGTGGAGCGGCAGACAACGGATGAGAGGAGAGCCACGTGACTGGCACCCCGCTGCTGCGAGACGCCAAAACACACTTCTCCCGAGCGAACAAGTGTGTTTCGGGTACTCGTCGCTGCAAAAGCTGTGCGCTGACGTCCATGGTTCCCCAAGAAATGGCCCTTTGACGCACTGTGGTATAGATCCTCGCGCTCCAAATCTGTGACCGGGCACTCTATGGCTCTGTCGTCAAACTGCCAGGCTTTGAGAGTATAGAGGAGGTTACGATACTGCCGAGCTAGGCTCGCGCACCTATGCCCTTGTCTTGACTGCCGACATTTTTGAGATGGAGTATAATTATTCCAGTCAGAGCTCGCCGCCCTGGCGTCCCCGCGCTCTCTCGTTTCCTCCTCACCCTCAGCTTCTACCCGTATAGGGTTAAATCCTCGGCAAGCGCGGTGATTGGGCGCGAGTGTGACGTGAGCGTTCGGATGGGAATCGTGTTATCATTGATGCAGCACAAGTGTGAGCCGATGGGGTTACGCGACACACGTGATCAATATGCGTACCATTGGCCCTCTTCGAGTGACGTCGAAGCTTTTACACTGAGGCTTTGTTGTCTAGGAGCGGGGGTGGAGAATAAAAATTGAAATGATCTAAATCGCGTTTTGAATGAAGACTTAAATCGTGATTTAAATTACGCCGTTCTTGCAGTGATGATTAAAATCGAACCTATCTGTCTCTAAACATTTCCAAAATATTTATTCTACTTACAGAGGGTCTCATTTGATGCTTTTTGTGCTCATTTGTTTTGTATCTCAATCGTAATATCATTAAAAGAAAGTCCGCAGTAAAAAGCAGCGGTCTTCTGAGGAAATTGGAACGTTCAGATTTCTTTCTATCTTCCAAATAGTTCTTCACTTACGTGGTGTATTATTGCAAGCAAATAACGACGCGCCAGAAAAAAAAAAAAAAATTGAAAAGAAAAAAAGTACTGCCATATTGCGAGAAAGTCAAAACGTAAAACAATGCCGGTCAATCTCTTTTTTTTTTTACTAACTAAAAAAAAAAAAAAATATCAAGCTGCTCTTACCTTTGATATGGTGGAATTTACCCGAATAAAAGTTGTGAAATAGAGTTCACTTGAAATGTACGGTAGTTCTTTCGTTCCCATTGTTTTCGATAACCCGATGCATCGGTCAATCAATCTGCCATGTTTAAAAAGACACATTGGGCGACTTAATTGCTTTTTTTCTAGCTCCAATGTTTTAAATCAAAGTAAGCTGATTGAAACGGGTAAGTCTGATCTAAATCAAATATATTTCATATAAATCAAATAATCAAATAATAATAATCAAATAATAATAATAATCTAATTTATTTTATTTAAAAATTATCACGTTGCTTTTTTACCCCGTCCAGGAGGTGGGACATTGACATTATCTAGTTTTGACGGCACGGGAATCCTCATGTGACGCGACCCACTACGTATTGGTTATTGGAAGTTGGTTGGCAGCGCCACCGACACCGTTTATTTATTAATTTTACTCTCAGGACCAGAGGCACTACAGGGGGTGTGATGAGAGAACAAACACAATGACAGCGGAAAATACAGAATAGTTAAAAAAGTGGGAAATACATAGTTTGGAACGCTTGAACAAAAAAAAAAAAAAGAAAAGAAAAGGACAAAATCAGCCATTGATGTAAGTTATGCAGGTAGATTATTCCATTCGTTCGAAACCCCAGGGATAAACCCTAGGGAAACACGAGGGATACATCATGCAAAATAGTTGCTAGAATGGCAAAATGGAACGCCTACTTTGTGACGGCGTCCGCGGTATACGGCAGATACTAGCGAGTGTTAGAATAGGGGGCCCCACAGCTTTGGGTACCCCAAACAGCTTGGGGCATTGCAATGGGCATGCGCAGAAGTTTTACGCATGCGCACGGGGACGCCCCAAGCTGTTTGGGGCACCCAAAGCTGTGGGGCCCCCTATTCTAAAACTCGCTAGTAAAGCGCTGCGTGCTCCGACCTATTCTAATGGGCTCGCGCTCCAGAGTGGAGGTCTGACGCCTCGACATTCCAAAACATGTTCATGTTCCTGCATTGCTTTTTGTCGGTTTTCAGGTCCTTCCGCCCAGTAGCAGATGCTCGCCGCTCGGATTCAATCGTGTCCGCCTCGGTTGTAAGCGGCAACGACGGCAGCGCACCGCCAGGTTTTGCATTCATTTTGCGATGGAATACGCTTCTACGAAGAACGTTTGTGTTACATGGCCCGGAAATCACTACGAGAAAAAATTCACCAGCGCCAGTAATTTATGAAATTCACGTAAGTATTTCTCGTCTTTCTTAATACCAGATTCCTCTTCGCTCGCTGGCGGATTGAGTATATACAGATTAGAACTGGGATGATCGCGACTGCTTGAGCCAGCGCACGGAGGAGATCTGGGGTGCTATGTTGCGCTTTTTGGACTCCCAGGAGACTTGGAAGAGGGAAGTGACGTCAACGACTAGAGAAACGCAGATTGGATGTTGACAGAAGAAAACAAAATCAACATCCAATCTGCATTTGCTGCGTTGTTGACGTCACTTCCCTCTCCCTAGTCTCCTGGGAGTCCAAAAAGCGCAACATAGCCCCCCTGGGCTCTCCATTTCCAGGTAAACATCAGCGCTGACTTTGGCGCCGAATGTATTTGTGTATAAGGCTGTGCTTACGTAAGCTGACGTTGATTAAAAGCTAGGGTCGGCGGCTACACAAGCTGTCTACGCGAAATGCTTTGTCTAGGTGCCGCACCGTGACGCCATTGTCATGTCACACACTTCCAATGCTGAGCTAAGTTCGTCTGCTTCTATTGCGGGGGTTCTGGTGACTTCAGAACGCCAAGCTCCGATTGGCTCTGATTGAAGGATAGTGGGTAGATCTCAAGGGAGCTTGCTTTAGGGTCTACCTACTATCCTTCAATCAGAGCCAATCAAAGCTGGGCGTCTTTCTGACGTCACCACAACCCATGCAAAAGAAGCAGACGAACTTAGCTCCGCATTGGCTGCGACGTTTTCTCCTATCGACAGCTGCTACTTGCGAATCTTATTTCATAGGTGCGTTTATTGTCTGTATGTTCCGATGAGGCGCGTGACACTAAAGGCGGCTCCCCACATTTGGGTTTGGTTGCAACAGAGGTCGTTGTGCGCAGCTTGTGCAGCCAATTGTGATCACTTACAACCAGTCACGCTGCCGTCATCCACAATGTAGCCCTGTAATTGTATTTAACTTGGGTGAAGGTTCTGCTGTATCTGAGAAATCTATTGTACGCACTATCAACAACGAATGCACGTTTATAACGTCGTCAAAAGAGCAAGTACACTGAGACAGAGTGATGAGGAAAAAAAGTTACAAAATAAAAGCAAATCACAAGTGTTTTAAGGCTTTCGGATGGGCGCCAGTGTCTCATTTCGCACCACATAGAGAACTTAGATTACGGCACTCCAAAGTCATACGCCCAAACATTTTGTCAGAACTGAGCTATTGCATTTATTTCTCGACTACTATCGAATGGTGGAAATGCTTGCTGTCCTTACTTTTTGAGTTCCTAAGTGTCAATTGGCACATTTGAAAACATTGTGCTATCACACTTGTAATCCCCTTTTGCTCGGGCAGCGCTGCTGCCTGTGTATTTGTAAGTAAATTTGCAAAATAAATCAGACGAACGATTTTTGCACTCGGTTGCTACCAGACTTGTGCGGTACTCGTTACGACTAATCAAATTACTTGTAGTCGAAATTATTTTAGAGCGCGCAGCTCTTAGGCGCCCGTTTCCGCGTATAGCGTGGCCGACGGCATAATTCCGCGAAATTTAGCGGTAAAACGCAGGTCACATGACCTCAACACCAGTTCAGTCTCCGCGCTAAATTTAGCGGGAAATTGAGTCGGTGTTGAGGTCACGTGACGTCAATTTTTCAGCTAAATTTAGTGGAGAAACTGAATTTCTTCAGGGGTGACGTGACACGAAGTCATGTGATACCGTTTTCCACCCTGAATTGGTGTTGAGGTCACGTGGCGTCAATTTTCCAGCTACGTTTAGCGGGGAAACTGTGGGAGGAGGATGGGAGGGTACACAGGAGGAGGAAGGGAGGGCACGGAGGAAGAGAAGGGGAGGACGAGAAAAGGAGGAAGATGAAAGAACGAGGAGGAGGGGAGGAGGAGGAGAAGGAAGGGAGGGGAGGAGAAAGTGAAGGAAAATAGGGGAGGTGAGGAGGAGGGGAGGGTATGAAGGAGGAGGAAAGGCATACCCTCTCCTCCGTACTTCTCCTCCTCCTCCTCCTCAAGAGTTGCGCTCTAATTTCTAATTACAGAGATTCGTAACCGTCTTTAATTTTTGTAATCGATTACTTTTCAGGGCAATTTCCTAGTCATTTGATTATCTGTGTTATGAATTAATAAAAAATATTTGATTACTTTTGAAAGTAATATACATTTACTTGTAACCGCTACTATTTTTCTCTCCCTTTCCTAATGGGGCCTTTTGTATCCAAAACCTTTCTAGTAAAGAATCCTTGAACCAAATCTATGCCGTTTTGAAAACCTTAAGTAATCGCAAAAATAGCGGTTACTTTCTTAAGTAGAGGCCGATTACTTTCCTTTCGAGTAATCAAGTAATCTAAATAAATACGTTTTAACCACTACAAGTAGTAATTGTAACGTATTACTTTTTTTTTTTTTTTTTTTTTTGGGGGGGGGGGGGGTAATGTTTACAAAACTGGCTGCAGCCAAACGCAGGTGCGTGAACCAACTTTTAATCGTTCTTGACACTTTGTTTCATGTCCGTGTTTTCGTAGTTTGGAATCTTACGGTCTGTAGCCCCCGCATTAACCGTTTTAGTTTTACGCGTGTTTTAGCGGGAACGAGTGCGTAATTGATATTGGGAGTTGGCGACGTGTGTTCGAAAGAGTCGCTGTGGTTCTCGCGGGCCTACATCCGTCGTCGCCCGTAAATCGAGGCGGCGATGTTGGGTCCGTGGTGAGTCAATTATGCAAATCGCATGCAGGCGTAGAACGATTTAAAACCGACTTTTTGGAACAAGATCGTCTACTCTCCTCTTTATTATTTTTTATTCGCGCGCTTTGGGGGAATTTTGCGGATTGTTTGTAGTTTGCGTAAAGTTTTAGAGACGCTCTGAGCTGAGTTCGACCATTTTTTTAGTGAAGTTTTGGCTTGTTTCGCTTTTATGTGTTTGAGAGTTTATGAAACGGGGACAAGAGCTTAATTTTAGCGGTGAGGCAAGCCGATATTTAGGTAAAAATGTTTTCTTTTTTTTCTTGCGCGCTTTGTTTCGTTTAGTTTCTTGCCTTTTTAAATATTTTGTTTCTTTCGACCCTTTTTTATTGCCTCCTTTTGGTTTTGCTCATCTTAAAAAGGTTTATTTTTTTTTTTTTAAGTTCAGATACAAAATATGAAAGAATCCTGCGCTAGTTGGAATGCTAAACAAAGATTTCTCTCGTGTATAAGTTAATACACCGAACAAAAACACAAAAAGCAACAAGTATATATATATATATATATATATATATATATATATATATATATATATATATATATATATATATATATATATATATATATATATATATATATATTTTGAGCGGGGACCGCTCTTCATTTTATATATATAGATATATATATATATATAGCCTCCTCAGACCCGAGAAAATTCTCACAAACAAAAGCCTTCCTTCGGCGGTTGTTTTTACTCATTTGGCTGCCAAAAACACGACAAAAAATTTTTTTTACTGTATGTTAAGGCAAAGCACTATAAAAAGTATGCCCCCACCCGTGGACTCTGATCTCTGTTTTCGTATTCATTCACGTATGAAACTCGAAGAAGCAGTTCCTGCCGATCTCAATGCACAGGTAGACATCGCACCGGGAACATCGGTGTCGCGTCTTCATGTTGCAACCAGGCTTGCGGCACCTTGCAGCGTTTGGCAAGTCATCTTTTAGTGGCAAATTTAAGGCATCCTTCTTTCTGAAGCCTTCAGGAGGTAGCTCCTTCGTTCGCTTCCTGGGCACCACGTCGGCGCCATCCTCATCGTCAGAAGCAATGTCGGTGGCCGTCTCAGAAATTAGTGTCTCAGCTATATAAAGCTTAAAATCAAGATAGTCCATGACACTTCTTTTGGGGAGCCCTTGTGCCAACTTGTCGGACCTGTATTGTAGCCAAGAATTCACACAGTCGAGGTCCGTCATGGGCAACAATGTGCACATCGTCCAGCGGTTGGTGCGGCTTTTTCGGCTGTAGAAGAAAAGCATGTGGTCTGCTGAGCCGACTCCCCCCATTTTTTCGTTGTAATGTTTCACTACGAATGGTCGAGGCAAGTCGAGATATTTCTTCTCTTTTTTACACCACCTTTTTCATGTGCCTTTTGGCTCGATACCCAAGGCGGCTGGCACTATCGCAATGGGCTCCTTGTCGACCCACTTTACGCAAGCCACCGCGTTGTCTGACCTTGTCGTTTGGCCAGCTGTGCCTATTGGGCTCTTCTTCATGTCTTTGTCGCTGACAAGGTTTGCACCTTTTGGGATCTTGTTTTTCATTACTGTCCCTGTGATGAAGATCTTCTTGACCGGTTCGTCCACGAGGGAAACGGAGGTGAACCACCGATCGAAGTAGACTGTGCAGCAGGTCGGCACTGTTTGTACTAGAGTAAGGACTGGGTTCTCAGCGACACCAAGGCCGATGTCAGGGAATGCCTCCTGGCCCTTGTAGATGCCAAAATCGTATATCACTCCATCCATGCCCGCGAGGACAAAGTTCTTGAGTCCCACAGGATTTGGCTGGTTGGGCACGTATTGCTTCATACCACACCTGCCTGAGAAGGGAATGATCCGCTCGTCAATGCAAAAACAATTTGGCCTTTCGAGGGCCAAGCATCCTTTGCGGACCATCTCAACAAAGGGAGCAACTTTCCTTAGTCCCTCTTTCGCTGTGTCTTTGTCGGAGATTTCCGCTTTCAGCTCACAACAAAGGTTAGACCTTATGAAAAAGAACCGGTCTCGAGACATTGCATCAGCGACGATGCTAACGGCTAGGCCTCTCTTCCAAAAAAAAACAAACAAACGGACTCTTGAGTATCCAATTAGTCCCATCACCATGGAGCAGCCAAACAATTTCTTTACTTCTTCTGTCGTGATCTTTGCGATTACTCCGCGCTCCTGAAGTATCCGACGGTTTGTTTTTTCTGCCATAATTTCCAGTAGAACGTCTTCAAAGTTCAGCCGGAAGTACTGAATAGGTGAGAATTCTGAACGCTCTTCAGAAAATGTGCACCCACCTTCAAAGTCTGGCAGACTATTTTCAGGTGGGGATGTGGCTTTTGCCACAGCACACGTGGCGGATGAACGCTGGGCCCCGGAACATTATCATCATCACTTTCCGACTGCTCTTCGTCGTATTCTTCCGTATCGACGTTGTAAGCGTCATCCACATCGTTTTCGTCCTCCGATCCCGAAATATCAAAATTGTTTTCATCACAAATTGATAGCAGGATTTCTTCGGCTGTTTTATTAGGCAAGCCTGCAATAAAAAGAAAGGTGCGCTCAAATTTTACATCAAATTAGATAGATTCCGAACATACAAACGCGGGGAGCAGACCCTGCAGTTCAACTAAAAAATATGAATAGCGACGCAGCGTCTATGCTCGTGGACGTTTCAAGAAAAGCTTTGTGAATTACAAACAAACAGCCTCGTCGCACCAAATATAGTGCCGACAGGTTGCACGAGCGTTGCAAATACTACTCATACGTTATTTTAGTTCTTTGAAGACATTTGGAAGGAACAAAAGTGTTTCTCGCCGCTGCGGGCTCGGTAGAACGAGATCGCGCTGATCTCAGCCATGTTGTTTTCCTCCCGGAGCATTGTATGTTCACGGCTGCATCAGAGGTGGCGCTACATGTCCTGTCCTTTTGACGAGGACACTCGTTTTTTACGCTGGGCGGCCGTGTTTTGCTACAGAAATTCGGAACCAATGTCCACGTACGTGGACGCGGTGTTTGAGGAGGATAGAAGGGATAGAACATGAAGTGCCTGCAATAGGAAGCCCGACTTGCTCGCTCCACTAGTAAGCGATCATATTATTTCTTATTTGACCTGTCCTATCTGAATCCGTCACTATTGGAGAGAGTGCATTCCGACGCCTCGCTGGCCGAGTATGATAAACGACGCACCGCCGTGGGTTGCAAAATGCGGCCACCGGCTGACAGGTCCCGGTCACCACGACAATCGACTACCAGGTCCCCGGTCACAATCTTGGCACCAGCCAAGGAACAACAATACAATGAACCACTCTACTGCAAACGACCACTCGAACAAGGCCAACATCCTCATCCCAACCCACCAACAAGTAGGCGCAGACGAGAAAACTGCAAAGAATAACAACCAGTCGTCATCCCACTTGCTCGAGGAAGACGGTGACGACGAGGTCTCATCGCCTTTTACTGTCGTGACATACCGAAAGAACTGACTATCTGGCAACCCAAAGATCTTGAAGCCAACACGAACCAAGTCATTTTGGAAAGTAAACCCCAACTCGAAAGCAAATGACATTCTTGCGGTAACACAGGAGAAGGTTTTATCGCACAGAATTAACAAGGACGGTAGCGTCTTGGAAAAGGTGGCATCACTTTGCTCAGCAAAAACGTTATTAGCTCTGCACTCCATAGGCAGCGTTGAAAAGCTCGCGCTGTAGAACCCAAGATCTTGGGTTCAATCCCCATCCCTGCCCGTTTCGATCTGGATGAGCATCGCACCGGCGTGCGGTCGTGTATCACTAGTGCGTGATGCACGTTAAGGACTCCAGGCTAGCGGCTGTAGTGCACTGGCTAATATTCTCATCTACAGCTGGGAGACTCGTCGCCCGTTGAGGCAGGCCAAGTTCTATGCTGTATAAACATACACACCCCAATATAGTTTTTTAGGCAGCGTTGAAGTCATCGCCCGCGTGCCCGAGATGTATTCAGACCCTAGGGAAACTCAAAAACGTTCCACTTGAATGCTCCAATTCTGCACTATTGGAGTACCTATTGACTACGGCGTAACCTCCGTTCAACGGAGATTGCATATTATCGGAAGGAGGACAGGAGCATGGAAGAGCAAGCATCTGAACGTGTCTTACTCGTCTTTCGCACAAATCGGCCAACTCCACAACGAGTGTTTTTTTTGGATTCACCAGCCATCCAGTCGAGGAATACTTCGGATCACTTGTGCAGTGCTTCAAATGCCAAAAATACGGCCATGTTTCAAAGCACTGCAAGGGTCCCCAACGCTGCAAGGTATGTGCTGGGCCACATCTTTACACGGACTGCACCAATAGGAACGAAACGAAATGCGCTAATTGTGACGGATATCATCCGGCAACATTTTCAGGGTGTTTACGCAAACAAGCAGCTTCTGCGGCATTTCTTTTAAATAGGCTGAACGATAGACATCCAACGAACCTGTTCACCGTCACCAATCCCTGAAGTTGCTCGAGTACCTGAGCCACCTGAATCTCAACAAGGCATGACAAAGCTGACCACATACCCCAGCGTTCTGAAACGTCCAAAAACATTCCAAATACGGTACCCCCACCTCACATTATAGCTGACGACTTTAATGCCCACCACCATCTATGGGGCAGTGTTCGAACGACTCCTCGCGAAAGATGGCTTGCTAATATTGGGCAAGAGATCGAACTATAGGGTGCGCTTTATCGAGCTTGTTGTCCACACAGCGCGGTGTTTACTAACACAGCAAAACAAAGAAATTGAACCTCGCCTAGCACGGTTTGGTTCACGAGCGCTTCGCTTTGACCAGTGCTTTGGACGCACGAGGAGCGGCCTTCGAATCGTCATCTTCTCTGATCAACAACAAACAATACAATTAGGTTTGTTGTCCACACAGCTGCAGCATGCCGCAAGTGGCGTGACAGTTCGATCTCCTCCCCAATAGCTTACGTCCAAACCTATTTTTTCTGAATGATGGAAGTCCCACATATCTACATGGGAGAAGTGGCAGCAGTTGCCTTGAGTTGACATTTGTGTCATCGAGTTTGGCATCATTTGTTGCCCGGTTCAGAGATGTAGAAACGCGCGAGAGTGATCATATCCCAACCTACACAATATTTCACTATTGTGTCAAGAAACAAAAAGCCAACATAATCCAGCAAGTGATTTGGTGGGAATTGGAAGAGGTAATGAAAAAAAAAAAAAAAACAATGACTAGCCTCCGCGAATTTGAGAGTGCAATAATGTGTTCAGAAAAATCATCAGCGCAATGTTACCAACTTCCAGCTCATTGAACAGAGGTCGATATAGAGTATTTACATCTCCGCGCGATATGACGGAAAGCAGAACGGCGCGCTAGACGACCTAAACTTAAGGAGGACTTTTTCGAGCTGCAAGAAGGCTACAGAAAAAATAAGTCGTCATTTAGATAAACTTGGCCAACGTCGATACCGAGGGTTTTGTGCCGACAGTGATCCTCGAAAACCACTTATTATAATACGGAAAATATCGAGGGGACTCAAAACACCTCCCCAGCAATATCACCCCTTTCGGGTCACTTTCATTATCGATGAAGTGCCCTCAGAAAACTATAAGAAATGCATTCTGCGTTTTGCTCAAAGCAAGCGCAACCCAACCAGCGAATACTCGACTGTATAGGGTCACTCGACTATATTTATTTATTTATTTGAAAAACCTTCAAGGCCAGCAGCATTGCAGAGGGGAGTGGGAGTTTGTGGCCGTAGTACAGTTTGCAGCTCAATCAGAGCAGCATAGATTATTTATGTCAGTTCTAAATACGTGGTCGGCAACAATTGTTGCGACAGATGCGGGAAGGTGGTTCGAATCCACTGAAGTTTTCGGAATGAATGACTCTCGGAGTGCATTCGTGTTACATTTTAGAATTTCTACTTTATAAATATGATCAATGCGAAATGTGGCGCGCCCGCTAAGTTTGGTAATTGTCTTGAAGATCTGTTAACCTTAAGTGAACTTGACGCAGCGCTAGCGTCTTTAAAACCCAAATCGTGCCCTGGTTCGGAGAGCATCAAATATGACGTTTTAACCCAAATGGCCACAGATGTTAAAAACAGGCTACGAAACTTGTTTAACCAATCATGGACAGGTGGAGAGATACCTGACTGATAGAAATGAGCAAGAACTGTTTCTTTGCAAAAACCTGGAATGTCACCACAGCTTTTCTCGTCGTGTCATCCTGTCGCACTTGCAAGTTGCGTAGGAGAACTGATGGTGAAAATGATCAAAAGGCGCTTAGAATGGCGTCTTGAGCAGCGAAATACATATCCGAAAAATTTCCGAGGAAACCCAAGCACTTCTTATGAGTTGTGATTGCGAAAGCATGAATGTCGTTCTTTCGCTCCCTGAGTTCGTCGGGGGCGCAGTGGCGTGGACGGCCACGTTTCTCCGGCCGACAGCCGAGTGCGCGCTCTCTTGAAATTGCTGCTCCGCGCTAAGCTCGGCCATGCACCCTCCCCGGAGCTTGCCCGACCGGGCTCTGCCGCTAGGCCCGCACCGCCGCACCGCTCTTACCGGCGGCCGGGCCGCTGCATACGCTGCGCCGCCATGGAGAGGGCTTCTCTGGTGTTTTTTTTTTTTTTGGAACTACGCCGAACGAGAGCCAATGGGAGCCTCGTTCCTTCATGACGCTCGCCAGCCAATGAGTGCATAATCCATCAGAAATCGGCTTCCCTTCACTTCATTAGGAAAGGGGATTTGAAGCGCCGTTTGGTCAACGTTTGGCATGGTTTCAAAGCTGATGACGTCGGTCCGCTTCGCTCCATGGAACAGTCAATGATTTCGCATTAGTAATGCACGGCTTCCTTAGAGGTCTGAGCTCAATAGACTTCGCTATTGACCGTGTTAATTACGTAGAACAAGATATAGTAAAGAGCAAATTCACAATTGCGGCTGTTCTCGGCGTGAACGGAGCGTTTGATCGGGTCATTCATGGTGCCGTACTCCAAGCACTTTTAGAGATAAAATGTTACCGTCACAAGACGCTCACTTTTCGTGACGACGCAAGAGGGTGATACAGCCGATCACTACGTCTACCGAGCTATTCCTGAAGGAGGCTTTTTGAACCCTACGCTATTTAACCTTACACTGAACCGATTGGACCAAGTGCTGCCATCAAACGTTAACGCGTCATTGTGTGCAGATGATATCTGTATATGGGCCTCTGGTTCTACGCGGATACAAGCAAAGTCTAAAATACAAGTTGCTTTGAGAAGACTTCAAAAATATTTTTACCTCCGTGGCCTTGAAATCTCTGCCGCCAAATAAGCTGCCATCACTTTTACAAGGCACAACATGGGTCAATACCCCTACGTATATGTAACAAAACCATTCCATACGTAACTACATCTATGTTCCTAGGAATATAC
The DNA here is from genome assembly GCA_013358835.2 of Ixodes persulcatus. Taxonomy (NCBI): domain Eukaryota; kingdom Metazoa; phylum Arthropoda; class Arachnida; order Ixodida; family Ixodidae; genus Ixodes; species Ixodes persulcatus. The sequence goes on from JABSTQ010011364.1 coordinate 1,263,992, forward strand.
ATCGACAAGGGATTAATATGGACGACGAATGTCGCTTATTTAATAAAGAAGCTCACAGGATTTGTTGATCTCTCTCGTTTTATTAGTTGCACTAAGTGGGGTGCGACAGTAACGGCTCTCATGTCTATATCGAGCTCTTTTTGCAGGCTTGCTGCGATAAAGTCTGCCCGCAATAAATGGCATACACCAAATAAATTTCAACACAATCAAAAGTATACAAGTGCGCGTCCTTCGTGCATGTCTTGGACTTCCGACTTGTACTTCGACCGTGGCCACAATTGTAGAAGCTCACGCTACGCCGGTAGAAAGTTTACATATGCTGGAAACAATAAGAGGCACATTGCAAAACATGGTAATCACCCTCTTTTAATATTGACCTTGAACATCAACGCTCAAGCTACTCGAAAGCTCTTTCTCAAATGAGAGCGAACTTTCACGATGATCTTGCGCCGGCAAAGACTTCAACGGTACCCCCATGGAGGCTTCTCGTGCCTGGAGTCACTCTGGACATTAAGGGAATCAGTAATAAATCAAACACCCCAATCTCTGTAATTCTGCAACTTGTTTTATCGAACATACCATGTGATCACGCATGGACAAATCATGTTTACATTGGTGGCTCAGTACGTTCAAATAGCTTAACAGCATGTGTAGTTATACCAAGGCCCACCGCGTCGCAAGACAACCTCCTTAGTTTTAGTATGTCGGTCTACAGAGATGTCGAGGTTCCTTCACTCTTCATTTTTACAACAACGCTATCTTTTTGGAAAAAAAAACACAATTGCTTTTTGACTGGAGAAGACCTTGCATCCTGCTTAAGGCATAATTTTTATATTTGGAGACAACTGTTGAGAAGAAAGCTTGCTGACCCCTTTGCACAAGTCTCCAGCTCTTCAAACCCTGGCAGCGTACTTGTCAGGTTCCTGACAACTTCTCGTTGATCACGGGTCCGCAATAACTGAGTGATGTAGCTGAACAGAGCGATGCAGGACGGTGGACATGGGAGTCGGAGTCCGCTAAGGAGTGTGTAACAACTCACTTGCCGAACCAACTTACCCCGAAAATGGATGGCACTCTAGTGTCGAGCCTATTTCCGGACGCTGTTGGTAGACGCGCGCAAACACGAGGGTGCTAAGTTGCAGCGAGTTAAGCGCAACTCAACAGCCCCTCAATTGTGACAAGTTGCAGCAAGTTGAGCGCTGAAGGTGTCGGGTGTGAACCCGTCTGGGGCTGTCTCTGGTGCAGACCTTGGTGGTACTAGCAGAACAAGCTTATGTCGTCCCAGCGACCCTTGGCAACCGAAAGGTCACCGGGACGACATCAGCTTCTTCACAACTTCAGCAGGCATTACCATACTGACGATTGCTGGAAGGTGCAGTCTCCCTGAATTTAAAGCATCTGTCAGATAATAAACCACTGGATGCATCGTGAGAAAGCGTCGTCTTCAAAACCCAATGATCTTTGCAGTATTCGCATTTGAATGTTTTCAAAGTCACAGAGGTAAAGTTTTCAGCTATCTAGTTCAGAACAAGACTATTGGACGACAGCGCTGCTAAATCGTAATCAGTAATTTAAAACGCAAAAGCTAGAACACAAAGCAAAATATCTGCGCGGGTGACTCACATGCTAAAATGAACAAAATATTTCAAGACAATTTGGAAGTGTGAACTCACTATAAAAATAACTACTATGCCTCCTTGAGATTACAAGAAAAAAAATAGCGGAGTTGTTTATTATACTATTAAGAGTGCAAGGATAAAGCAAAAGTTTGCCAAACCAACATACCTTCGAAGAGCTCGCTACTTGAACTTCTTTATCCAGAAATGCCTTGTTCAATTAAATACGCCGTTGCACGCCGGTTGGGAAGGAGAACATATTCTTTTTTTTTTCCTTTTTTTTATTTTGAGTGACCCACCAACAGCTTAACTCCTCCTTAGTAGTGCACTTATCAATGAGTCAATTAGTAGTAAAATGTTAAACAGGATAAAAGTGAAACGTTAGGAAAAAACAATAGCCTCAACACACTTTCGAAATTTACGCTCTTCATCAAAAATATCAAGACTAGCATTCCCCCAAATCTGTTCTAAATGGTTATAAGTCAGTTGTAGGCGTGTCATGGGTGCAGCATGGTAACAATCGGTAGGGTAAAACAAAGTATAAAGTCTACAAGACTTACGAGGAACGTGCAAGTAGATGTGACTGAGTAGCTCTGAGGAATTAATTATACCATTTACAATCTTATACAAATATGTCAGTTCAAGAATTGTTCTCCTGTTGTGCAACAAGTCTAACTTCAGGAGTTCACAAATCCTCTCATAACTATAGAAATAATTTGGTTGAAAATAACGATCAAACAAAACATGAACCTTGATTCTCTGACAAAAGTTTTTCGACACTACGGCAGGCAACATATATAAAGCATTGATACTCACATTCGCACACACGAAAATTACAGGACGCTTAAGCTTCGCCTTTAAGAGTGGAGCGCGATAACTAAACATATAAACTCCCGCTCGTTTCCAAGTCGTGTAAGCGTGTCTCGCTCGCAACCGAAGGGTCGTGGGGTTGACTCCCGCCTAAAAGTATTCAAAGTTTTCTTTAAAGGGCCATGAAACGAATTTTGGGTTGGGATGAATGATTTAAATCGGGACTTTACTAATCGCATATCGTTTAGTTGGCCAAAAGAAAGAGGCTGGAAGGTCAAAAGCCAGCTTTTCGGTACGAACATTTGAAAATATAGCGGACTATTTTGTACCTTCTTGCCTTCGAAAGCTCTCCGCCTTTTCACTATGATACATCCGCGGTTCCAAAAGCGCGTCACCGGCGCCAAACTGACGTCAGCAGAGCCCAGCTCACGCATTGGACACGAGAACTGCGTCACTCGGACGTATGCGCTCGTCAACAATCAATCCGTCGACGAATATTTGGATTCGCGTTCGTGGCCAATGAGTGCCCTGACGGAACTTATTGTCACTGGGGAATGACAAGTTCTATGGTGTGCATAAAAAGCACGGCGGAACCTAGGAGTCATCGCACCGGTGCCGAAGGAATGTCACGACCACGTGATTTCACAATTCGCATTTGAGTTGAGGATTAAAGCTAAGGAGGAAGAAGTAGGAAAATCGTTTCATGACCCCTTTAAGGTGAATGAATTACCTTATAAAAAAATGAAAGCCGTTTACAACTCCCTGTAACGCCAAATTAGAGTGCAGCTCTTGAGGAGGAGGGGAAGGCACGGGGGGGGGGGGGGGGTCACGTGACCTCGGGGGCGTCCCGTGGCCTGGGAGTCACGTGACCTCGAGGGGGGGGGGGGGGCGGAGAAAATTTTCCGCTAAATGTAGCGGGGAAAATTTTCCGCTAGATTTAGCGGGGAAAAATTTCCGCTAAATTTAGCGGGTAAAATTTTTCGCTAGATTTAGCGGGGAAACTTTTCCGCTAAATTTAGCGGGTAAAATTTTCCGCTAAATTTAGCGGGGAAAATTTTCAGCGGGAAAAATTTTCTGCTAAAGTTAAGGGGTAAAATTTTCCGCTAGATTTAGCGGGGAAAATTTTCCGCTAGATTTAGCGGGAAAATTTTTCCGCTAAATTTAGCGGGGAAAACTTTCCGCTACATTTAGCGGGGAAATTTACCCATCATGCACCGCGCGGTTACGCCGACGACGACGCCGACGCCGCTCAAGCCGGAAACGGGCGCCTAAGGGCTGCGCTCTAAAAGAAATTATTTGAGACATGCGGTGACCATTTTTCGCATTACATGTCATGTATATATATAACTTCCATTCCACGCGTGACGTCACGTTTCTCGTGAGCATTGTGGGTAGTTTGAAATTCTCGCGCGAGGCCATGTGGCTGTGACGTCATGACCCCATCGACCAATCAGGATTTTCGTGTCACGCCAAAGACGCCAGCTTTTCTGCCACACCACCGAGGGCGGCTTTTCTGCGACACGAGTTCCTTAACGCTATAGCGTTAAAAAAGAATTGTTTTCCCGGGCCATTCGGAGTGCTTCCTCAGCATCGCCGCAGGTGCTCGGCAGTGAAAACTCTTCGCTGGCCTTCCTCGGTTGGCCTAGGAGCTACGGTTGGCCTAGGAGCTACGACGTAACTGACACTGACGTAAGAAAACAAAGCGCGCATGCTATAGTTTCTAGAAGGTGTTGACAAGTCAGAAGCACGTCATTGTACACGGTGGCAGACACAGGAAGTCCAACGAAAAGGAAGACAGCATTCGACTCCAGATAGGCCACCGCCTTATCACACGGAAGCTGACAATCCGTATGCAAGTATTATATGTACATGTACAGTGCTCCTCGAACTTAACGGCTCCACTGGATTCCCAAACATTGAGCTAGTGTCGGCTACTTAGGGTTAAATGTTTCACCAAATAGTTCGGGATGGCTTCTCATGATGGGATAGAAACTGGGAACCCAAACATTCTTCAGATAGTTTAATCGGCCGCTGCAGGGACGGTCATAAACGGCAAATGCCGTTGCGGCGTTAAGTTAGAGGCGCGCTGTACATTAGTGAGCACTGCTCAGACGATACCTGGTTCAATCGCACCGACAGGACTATCAAACAGCTATTTCACGTACTTCGGCGGGTGTCCAATTGTACCTAGGGAGTAGGAGAGTGCGAGATGCGCCAAGTTGCTCAATCTTTCGTCGTATAGAGAGTGGTATGCGGCCTCACCTACCATTCAATCAGCCGTGAAAAATAAAAACACTGGAGCAACTTAATTATGAAACTCGATGCATAGTAATGGGTCTTCCACGCTACACCCGCCTTGAGATGTTCAAAAGCCGCAAAGCCGCAGTAACCTTAATGACTATGATGAACTCCTCAAAACTCAGAAGCACACTAAAGTTCGTCTGCGTTCCACCACTGCAGGCGGGCATGCGCTGGTCAATCTGGGCGACGTCGCTGACAAACTACCATTGCTGCCACGACGCCCTCTGACTTAGGAAAACACCCAAATAACCGAATTTAAGCCGTTACTAAAGCAGATTAACTAAGAGCAGACTGCAAGACGGAAGCCACGTATCAAATACCATGTCAAGTGGGTAAACGCCATCATAACCGATAATGACCACCGCATAATCTACACAAAAGCGGCATGCCACACAGATGGCTCGGATCTTGCTGCGGTATGCTGTAGCGCCAATGATGATCAACAGGACAGGAAGTCCTACGCAATGAACAGTCCCATTCGTTGCATGCAGACAAAAACCATAACCACCCCTTGTTACGCCAAGCATGCAAACGATACCTGTCATTCCGGCCAGCCTGTGCACTACCACGTTGTTACATATTCAAAGGCGGCAATCACAACCTGTGCCAACGCAAAACAGGCATCCATTGCAGTCAGTCAGCTCCGTCTGTACGTTCATCAACTCCGAGCGCTAGGACAGGACTTCACCATACACTAGGTTCCCGGACGAAGTGGCACGTCTGGTCACGAGAAGGCTCATCGCCTTGTACGAGCAAATTTATCCACAATGCAGTTTTGAGCCTCCGTTCACCACCGATTTAACTCTCAAAGAAAAGGCTTCTAGACTGAACCCTCTACCCTAGATCTAGCAGAAGGCATCGCTCAAGCTAAGCAATAGCACCAAGCTTACCTCTCCGACACGGCAAACCACTCCTCATCCCCTCTCCCCCTTCTCGATCATTTATCCGCGGGCAGAGCCTTGCCCTCCGGCAAATAAAAACCGAAACCTTGCTCACCCCCTAGTTGTTGGAACGCTTCTCTCTCAGAAATAGAAAGGGGGGGGGGGGGGTTACACCCCTTGTCCCATATGTAACACCCCAAAAATATATTTCGACGTTCAGTCCACTGACGTCGAGCTGGCGATACCAACTTTTATGGGAAGTTTAAAAGCTGTTTGATATAACGTGCTACATAGCTAATGTGCATATCAAAGTCTACAAAAAACAAAACGAAAAGCACTGAGGTTATGCAACACTCCAAAACCTTGATTGTCTTACTGTAGCCTTTAATGCGTACATTAGCTATTTTAATAAGTTGTATCCCTCGACTATCAAGCCGCTCGTGGAAGTTTGTATCGTCGGTTCGACGTCTCTAGATTGAACGTCGAATTGCTGTTTTGGGGGTGTTACATATGAGAAAGGGGTGTACCCCCTTCACCCCTATTTCTGAAAGTGTTTCACCAGAACAGCAGTGATGGCAGCGGCTGCCACAGTAGCACCCGAAAGGCACCATATCCAACCTACGGAACGTGCGGGCTGTGGCACGTGAGTGCGGACCTGGAGCATCTGCTTTGGTATATCCCGCAATGTATATCCCGGGACACCCCACCACCTCAACGGCGACCATGGAGCTCTGGCAGTAACTGCTCGACTTCCTCCAGAATCCAGCAGCTCGCGCGGTCGGTGCTTGGCTTCGAGTCTTGAAGCGCAAGAACACCGTGTTCACGTCTATGCCCCGAGACACCACCAAGAGGTGCAGCGCCGCCGTCTCTGAAGGGTCATTGCAATAAAAACGGAGGCAGCGTCACTTCCCGACCCCCCCACCCTCCTTATTTACCAACCACAGCAGAACCACAGGTGCGTAAAACGTGCTATCGAACGTGCCTTTAATGAATCACTAAACGAAATATTATTTATAAAACGACATTGCTAAAAAGTTAGCCTTTGTATGCAAATCATGAACGTTTTGATGAAACGCTGTACAATTAATTTAGGTGAGCTAGTTGGGCTCAAGTGTTTTGTGATCTTAATTATTTTGTACAGCCCTAAACATTTCTTGAAAAGGGAGCTTATTGGTCAAACATACTTAACGCTGTGGGAGACGAGGTGGAAGACAACGGGGAGGAGGGAATGGGAAAGGCGGTCGGCAGAAGAGACACAAGCTGGCGCCAGACAGAGCGTGCTGCGCGAGGCTGGGGCTGGGCAGGAACGATGGAGCCGTTCTGGCTGGTCTGGCCCATACCGTTACCCGAAGTGGTTCACCAGCGAGGTTTTTATCAGGACCGGAGGGAGCGGCGAGCCCTGATCATACCGGCCTGGGCTATGGCGATCCTGGAGTGGTTCCGCAGCGAGACTCGGGCTGTGATAGCCCGGGACAGCTAGCCTACGCAGAACTGGCGTGGGGAGGACGATCCGCAGACCTCATCAAGGACTTTGACTGCGAGCTCTGAACAACGGTCGACAACCAGGATCGGCGGGCCCCGACTGCCGGCTCTCGAGGACGGGCAACCGGAAAGAACAGTAAGCCCATTCGCTGTCTTCTCGTTGCAGTGTGTCTCTCCCTGGGAGACGAGCGGAGCACATACCGACCGGGCGGCGATTAATAATAGAGCAACCCAACAACGTTTACCTTGTAGACGTCTTTCTCATTCAATCAATGCGAGACAAAGGATAGCCTTCGTGTTTTGTTTTTAGCTTGAAACGCGTAAATAGTTTTCTTTCTAAAACGGTGTCAAGCACTTCCCCAACAGTTGCCACATAAAGTGGCCGGTTGAAGGCGTGAAACAAAAAGTGCTTTGAGCCTCGGTGCTCTAGATACTGTAAACCACTTACTAGCTGCCCAGATTCCTGATGATAACTTGACTCTATTCTTCCGTGGGACGAGCTTGTAAACGTCGGCATTTTTCGGTGCCTCACCACCTGTCACTGGTAACGATAGTAGACGTCCTGACGCAGCCGGTGGCACAGACGTGCGATTACTTCTGGACATCCTCTTACTGCCCGACGCTCGGAAAGATGAATCCTTTTCAAGGTCTGCAGCGAAGGTTGCAGAACCAGTGTCGGGTTGTGAGAGCAATGTCGGAGCTCGCGATGGCACGACGTTGTGTGTGGTAAAAGGACGCTGTAGTGTCGTGTTTAGGGAACGATGTCGGGATGCGCAAAGTCCCTTGATCTTGCAAGTAACGACAACCAATACAAATGACAAAGCAAATTCCGCTGGAACAAAATGGCGGCATTAGTTAAGCGTTATGTTTCCCCGCTTCCTTGAAAATACATCTCTGGCGACGCTGAAGAGTCGGTCTACCGACGCGCTCGAAGGAACGGCAGTGTTGTGCTTCAGGAAGAGCTGCATGGTGAATCTTCGGTAACTGCGCCTTCATTGAGGACAGCGGGTAATGGGTTCTGTGCCTTCCCGTGTTTGCATCCTCCGGGTTTGCATTCGGTCCGTACCCGGTTCTAGGAGTAGAAGGTTCAACCAACGATTCTTATTGCGTTCGCTGGGTGAAGGACATTCCCAGCTGTAGAGTTCAGTATAGCAATGTTTATCGCTGGACGCATCAGTCGAACTGTTTGACTGACGTGTTCAGCGATATACGTTGCTGTACTGTCATACTGTTTAGTTGTTTTCCGGGTTGCCCATCTGCCTTTGCCTCAATAGACGCATACTCAGGTTAGAATAAAAACAAGGCCGTTTAAGCGGTGTTGTAACGTTACTCCTCAAAAGTAACGAGATACCGTTACTCGTAAACCTCTGCTGTGCGCCGCAATTCGCTTCCTAACACCTGCACCGCCACGCAGTCGGCGCTTCAAAGAATGTGGCTACATGTAGGAAGCTCTTATCTAGAGACTATAGGGACGCGCGGTCCGCCTTAATCGAGGTCACTTCCTTGACGATCGAATCATTCACGTCGAATGACGTAGTCTCGTTGGCACAGCCGCACAGGCTATTAGTAGCAGCCGCCGATGTCAAGTCACCACTTTCAGGGAGACGTATTTCAGCAATATCACTGATTTCCTTAGACCCTTTGCACTTCGTGAAAGATTTGCACTTGCGCTACGTACTGAAACCACTCTGCATGAAGTATTCGTATTCATCACCGGTGTCTTTTATGCGCTTGCAGCGATAACGAGTACCACAGGGCCCAGAGCAGAGAGGGAATTCCATCCGGCCGAGAGACGGTTCAGAGCACACCCCACACACGTCTTTGAACCCGTCCATGCTGCGGTAGACTGATCACAAGTGTGTCGAAGCAGAAGTTCCTGTCCGTTTATGGTAAATAAAGTAAAAGAAAATTGAGCAAAAGAGACCTTGCCCAACTCTTGCTTCATTTTTCATGTGTTTAAAAAACGATCGATCCTCCGCAGGGACCAACCGAGCGGCGACATAATGAATGCCCTCACGTGCGTTGGCCTAAATACGACAAACCGAATCCCACATAGGGCAGACCTATTCTAGAATCGGCCCAACGTATGCTTAATATGCGTTAGGAGTTTCCTAACTCATTCTAAAAACGGCCTAACGTTTGCTTTATGTATGTAATGAATTGGCCTAACGTATGCTTGATATGCGTATGAACACTTCTAATGTTAATTTAGAAAGATGTTTTAAATCCTTCCCATTTGTTGACGGATGTTTTAATTGACTCATCTCATTTTCATGCTGAAAATGTCATGATGCCTTTTAAGATATTTAGGCTTCTAAACTTCCTGTGAAACGTCGATTATCCAGTCAATGAAGTCTCGGCAAATGAAGTGTCTGAAAAAAAAAAGAGTTTCAACTTGACATAGGTGTGTGATGTGTCCCTGAGCATAACTTTTAAGTTGCTACTGACTACTGACTTATATGTAATCTCCCTGTTTGCGCACCATTACCAAGACATCAGCTGTTCACGGGCACGAAAAAAAGAAGTATGAATGAATGAAGGCAATATTTTTACAGGCTCAATCGTTTGTTGAAAGTTTTGCAAGCTTTCAGTAAAGGCCACTTATAATTAATTTTTTATTTCCTAAACTATAAAACAATCTTTAGGTTTTCTCCCCCGCAACGACAATCATAAACAAATGAGGAAAAAAAATAACAGCAGCGTTCACCACCTCAATCTTAACTCCCAGCCACAACCATTTGTCGCGTGACCTGGTTCTGAATTTGATTGCCACCATGGGGTAATTCGTCCAATTACGGCAACATTGTGGTCCTCATCACTGCGTCGACAAGATTTGCTTTCATCTTTGAAGTTGAACCACGACAAAAAAAAAAAAAAAAAAAAACTCTTGGGTTAGCAGCATTGAGTGTGAGTATACATGGGCTACACAAGTGTCACTAAGCATGTATAAACAAGGAAACATCTTGTCCCAACATCGCAGCACGGCCCCTGTAATGTGCACCAGCACGGAGAACGCAAAGCGGAACCTCGCGCTGCAGAACCCTTGAATTCCGAGCTCAATTCCCACCCGTATCCGTTTCTATCTTTCTATGAGCAGTGTGCCGTTCGTGTTTCAATACTGCGTTTGCACATTAAAAAACCCATAATAGCAGTCGTATTGCCCTGACTAGATTTATCACGTACAACGTGTAACAATGTCGTCATACACTGATAGACTGTCTATAACCTAACGTATAATTAACCCTCTACAAATGGTTTGCACTGCTACCGCATTACCATTTTATGCTATATGTAGATAACTATATTATTAAGCCCAATGCGAAGCATACCCAAACAACTCAATCTGTAGTGTAACTAACACCACTAGAAGCCATGGGCGTTGGGTTTGGTTTTCTCTTTCCTTAATATTTATAGGTATATTATTAATTCCATAACAAATGAAGCTAATTAGGGCTGGACATTTGATCAGTTAACCTACCGATGAATCGATTAATGCTTTAATCGCGATTATTGTTTTTAGCCGTTAATCGGTTAAATTTTGACAGACAAAGAAATAAGTGAAAATTCAACGCTTTCATTACGCAGACGTGGGCGAGTACTCATGCATGAAGGAAAAATTTACGTTAAATTTTGACCTAAATTAAACTGCGAGATTTGCAACTTTAAACAAGCGGAGAAGGTTATACGTATTCCGACCACTTCAACGAAGCGCGAGTGTCCGTTCAGCGCAGCAGAGATTATTGTGAACAATCAAACGAGGTCGCTGTTGCCGGAAAATATCAACGAACCTCTTTGCCTCTGTGGCTATGTGAGTGTCGTCGTCTTTTTAGTGTTCTCAACTACACATCAAGGTTTATTTAAAATCCGAAATTGTACGTTGCGCCGTTTAACGAAACCGATTAATCGATTAATTAGTTGCTTAAAGGGTGTCGATTAAACGTGTTAAAATGTTTAATCGATGCCCAGTCCTAGATATAATTAAAGTAAATGTTATTAAGCACAAACGTCTTCATAGATTTATTGTCTATAACGATTTGGGCATAGTCATTAACCACATTAAATACAAATAAGTTCGCAATTGTAATAAACCGTTTACATAAAATTGACTCTCGGACAGGTCAGTATAACAATAAATCAAAAGCTTATAAAGACATTGTTGCTGGCTTTAAAAGTATTCACCACTTTTTTTGAAATGCTCAATTACGAAGTTTGATGCCCTTGTGTTCACTTTCACTTCATCGTTACACTAAATAAACATAGGCATATACAGTCTCCCATTTTTGTATGAAACTTTTTCATGACAAAGAGAGCGCGTTTTTTGCGTGGTGTGATGAGATCTTGTTTCTATTGTTGTTCAGTACAGCCCTTGGAAATTTAAATTTGAGCAAGAGGCTTCAATAAATTCTTTTCGTCTTTGCACTGTACGCAAGGAAGGTAAAGAACATAGAGCAAAAGTGAATATTGGCGCCCATGTGACGTCACCAAAATAAAATCAAAATCCGAGTGTAAATGCGCCAACAACACGTAGATGGCAGCAGCATTCGGGCTGGGCGCTGCATAGTTCGGCTTCCTTGCGCCAGATGGAGCCCTTGTCCCGGCAACGCTGTGGGTTGCTCTAATCTAAATGTCCTTAGCAGAAAGTAATGCTACTGCGCTTATTAACGAGACCATTTATTTAAAATCTTTGCTCCGGATCCAGGCATCGATAATATGTTAGTTTTTCAAACTGTTATTTCAGAAAACAGACTTTTTTTTCACGATACACGGCAGGCTCTACAAACCTAACAGAAAAAATCACAAAACTTAAAAAAAGGCAAAGTAAAAAAATAAAACAAAAATGTCGAATTTGAGTTTGCTTTAACGTGGACGTTTTCTTGATAAGGCAGTTGCAACAAGCTGACACAAATCAGAATATTCACTGATTGGATACCTTGATGGTCAATGGCTATGCGCTCTAATTTATAATGCCTGGGGTTTATAATTAACGAGCTGTATTTACTCGCGCAAGATTTTCAAATTCATTTGTTTGTTTTTTTCTTTGCAAATACCCAGTTTCCTCAAATCCTATTTGGATGAAGCTGTCTAGGGATAATTTGCAGACAATTCCATCAATAAAAACAGACTTTTGTGTGTCAGTGGACCTTAGAAAAGTATATATAAAGAGTATGAAAATAATTAGTAAAATGCCGAGTTACTTGCAAAGGTTTTAAAGACGTATCTTCCCATTAACATTCACGCAATGGTGTAATCTAAGTTAGCTACCAGCCTGAGAGATATTCACATGCGTTCGTCAGCACGAACTGAAGGCAAGGTAACGTTTTGTATGTTGAAAAGGAACGTTTTCTCGCTACGCTATGAAGTTTATGGAGGGTCGTTGTCAGCACTATCTAAACGGCAACAATAGCGGTAAAGGCCCGTGTTTGATCAAATGTAGTCTTAATGTTTTTGTGTGTGTTTTTAAGCAAGAAAACAATCATTGGCGCACCACGATGTTGCCAAATTGAAATCGAAATCAGTGTTATTGTGACACCAGCGGGTAGATGGTGGCAGTCTGAGGACTCCATGCTCGATAGTTGACTATCCTTGCACCAGAGGGAGACCTAGTCTCGGCGATGGTGTGAGGCGCTGAAAGCAATAGAGGACCTGTTAGAAGATGCGTTTGTTAAAGCTGCCAGGTAATTATTTATTAATCGTTACTCGTTCCTCACTTGTGCCTCGATATATCCTCAATTTCTAGGCCACGTGTTTAAGATATGACCAGAACATGCTGATCCAAGAAATACAGGAGATCCAATTAAAAGTTAATTTATTGACCTCATAGTCGTTAAAAAGGAGACAGGAAAGGGAACACTAGAAAGTGCGGCTTGACAAGTACTTGCCTTCTACAAAAAATGACAGCTGTGTATCCACATAAATTGTTAATTCGCAAAATTTGACATAGAAAAAAAAAAGAACAGGGCAATAAAAAATTAACAAACGTCAGTTAACAGCATTCGAAATAAAAGTTTACTACATGCGGGACTCTTTTAATGTGCGCTGTAAATCAACAGTTTCGTCCTCTGACCTTTTGACATGCATTTTATCTGATTTGTCTTTTTAACTAGTTCGTTGATTGTAGAGGAGGTATAGAAATGAAGCAACTGCAATCGATAATTTATTTTTCTAGCATGCAGCACTCTCTAGTAATCTGGACTACGCATACGCTACAAACTCCGGGTTTGGAACCAATCGCAGGCTTTAAACTCGGCCGCAGAAATACTCGATCTTTTTTTTCTCCCCGATAGAATTTTAGTGTTGGACGGCCTAAAAAACACAAGGCGTTACCATTATGTTCAAGTTTATTTATTGGGGATCGGTTATTTGGTCTTGTCGTCGGCTAAGGCTACAATCTCGTTGGCATGAATTTCATGAGGCTGCCGGCCTCTCATCGAGGCTGTAAGCTCCACTGGCGTGCGTAAGCCCTCCGGAACGTCCTTTCAACCAGGGATTTAAACCTTGGATTACGATTCGCCAAGCTGTATAAACTGTGAAACAGCTTCGACAATGTCATTGCAAATGGCGAAGAGGAATCGTTGTATATATTTAAAGTCGAGTTTGTGAAATAAATTAGTTGCCGAGTTTAAAATTATCGGTTTCTTCTGTGTCTTCGTATATTTTGTCTTGTCACAAGTTGAAGTATGAAACCTCTTTAGTAGACATACACTAAATCTGCAGCAGAAAAAAAAAAACGCAAAAGACCGAGTTAAAAAGAAAAATTGCTGCAAATACAGACCTAATTGTGACAATATACAATTTCGTGATTTTAAGTTTATTTCTTATTTGGGTTGTTATTTTCGGGTTTGGTTTCTATTAAAATTTACTTTTTTTATATAAGAAAAGGGGGGGAGGGTATTTGGAGTCAGCAAGAAATCGACGTTTACAGGTATAATACCACTAAAGCGAGGGAAAAAAAAAAGGACGGACAGACAAGAAACTTGGAGTTTGGTGTCTGCCCGTACTTTTTTTTTTTTTTTCGTGCTCCCTCGTTCCAGGGTTACTATGTTTATCCTTAACCTTGCAGGGGTTTCTCTTGAAAAAAAAAAAATAATAACTAGCGGTGGTAATTTCTACCCGTGACTCGCATCCTTTAAAAAACGGTCCGCTAACTAAAAGGGAAAGAAATGAAGCAAGGGGCGTGGTACTCTTGATAACATTTAATACTTACGTGCGCTTGTACTTTTAAAATGCCTACCAACCTGCTGTGGCCTCATGGCTGACAGTATGTTATTATAGATTAATAATATATATATATATATATATATATATATATATATATATATATATATATATATATATATATATATATATATATATATATCCTTGAAACCAGTTGAGGGTGGACTGTATTACAGGTCAATAAAATATAAAGTTCCAGATAAAATGTATTTCCGGTGGTGCGTGGATTTTTTTTTTTTCTTTTTTAAGGACAGTTGCCCAAAGGGTTTCTTGGTTTTTTTGTTTTTTTTTTCCGATTCTAAATAAATTGGCTTTGGGTTTGACTTTTCAGTGTTTATCAATATCAGGGTATTGAACCGAACCCGAACTTTGAACCGAAAACCGGAAAAAACGGCTATTTTCGCGCGAACCTGGAGTTGAACCGGAACGAAATAATTTTTTTCGTTCCGGAGCGGAACCGCTATATTTTCCATGCGGTTTTCGGTTCATACGCGAAGTCAGGTCTCGTGAAAATTGCGTGGCGAAAAACACAGTAACCTAAATAATAAACCAAAAAATGCAACAACAAAAAATCCTTTTCGCGCAAACCGGAGTTGAGCCGGATCGAAATAAATCTGTTTTCGTACCTGGGCGAAACTGATAAATTATTTTTGCGGTGTTTCCTTCATGTGGGAATTCAAAAAGCAAGAAAAATAGGTACCCGAAAGCTCTGTAACTTTCCATTATCAGGTTTTTACATAACGGTCGTCCTCAAAATTTATAAAGTTTGTCTGGAAAACTCAAACGAAATGAGCACAGTAACTATAAATTTTCCGAGATTTTCGGTCTTACGTATTTCTTTTACAAATGCCCACATTCGTCCCAACCTTTTCTCGGGGACCGGAAATGGCTTATCAAAGAAAATTTATCACTAGAACATACCCAATTCGTACGTCAGCAAAAGTGACCAATTATGTGTGATGGCCTGTGTGGTGGCAAAACGGCGAGTTGGCTAGTTGATTTTTCATCTCAAAGTGAAAGTCAAAAAAAAAGAAAAAAAAAGGACAAAGAGAGGTATAGACAACAAGCCTAATGTTATCTATACCTCTTTTTCTCCTTGTCTTTCTTTTTTTTTTGGCGTTTAGTCCGAGATCTTTTTGGTGTTTTTTGTCTTTATTTTTGTAGAGTTGTGAGCAATTTACTCTAAACGCCTTGATTTCATAGTAGAACTGATCGGATAATAGGCGATACAAAGGCCGATGGATATTTAGAACCTGCACTAGTTGCCATACTGTGGCGCATCTAATCTGCTTTTAAAATAACTCAGCGGATTTTATAATCTAACCGAAATTAAAGTCTAGCACCAGGAAGGGAAGGGGGGATTCAATTAACAGTTGCAACGATACAAAACAGCAAAGCAGCTTCGATCTTCGGTAGTAGAAACAGCAAGGACGAAAATGTTTTCTCCTCAGAAACACGAACTTCAATACGCACAGTTCTTCTGAGCATTGCTTCCTTTCCACACTCAAAATGCGATCTCGTTCCTTTTTTTTTTTTTTTTTTTAATTAGCGGCGGGCGGTTAACGCGTCTCGGGAGTTGCCGCTACTCAGTCCAGACTCTCAGGCGCGTTCAGAGACACGACGTCTCTCGTTGCTTATGCTCAGCTTCAACCTATGATGGACCGCGGAAAATCCTACGAGCCATCCTCAAAATTCAGCGCTCTGATCGTACAAAGAAACTTCACGTTCCGCGCGTCGCTGCTCAAACGGGAATATATAGGCTCTTAGCCCTGGATATGCTAGCCGAGCTGCTAGCGTTCGCTGCAGTCCATTTTAGCGTGAAATTCTGTGCCAGTGTTCTTTCTTACTTGCTTTCCTGCGAGGCCCTCGGCTCTGCGGTTCGGCTGGTTCGGGTTGAAGCTAGGGTTGAACAATCCAGTGCTTGATTGTCCAACGCGGTGGATGTCCACGCAGCATATGCTCACCAGGCTACTTGAACTAAGAGGCTTCGCTGGAGGGTTCCTCTAAAAATAAGAAAGCTCCAGGTTGGCTGAAGGCATTTGGGCGGAAGTCGAAATGCTCGCAATATCGCTTCGCCCGTCAGAAGTGGCGACGAAGACATTGCAGAAGGAGCAGCTCACTGTAGGAGATTTCTACGGAGCATGGCTGAGATGTTCCATGGACACTTCCAAGATATTGTCACCGTTAGCGAAGGCCTTGGTCCAGTCAATGAAAAAGAGGGAGCGACAACTTTTTGACACGGTTGTGTTCTGTGCAGCAGTGTACATGGATCCCCGCTACCGCCTTCTTCTCACCCCCGAGCAAAAGTACCGGCACACATTGCATTTGACAAAGACTTGCAGGCGGATCACAGCCCTGCAGTGCGAGCAAGTTGTTACCCTATCTTCTGAACTTGCGGCGCCTCCAGGAAGCGCTCCTCAAGGGAAAAGAAGTTGAGGCTGGCGTGCACGTTCGAGGTACCAGTAACCCACTTGATATAGCATGCCTCCTGGAAATGCTAGACAAGGGGCCGCGGCTTTCAAAGGACGCTAACGTGTTGCAGTTCTGGGCGGAGAGAAGGGAACGCTATCCAGAACTACGCATTGGCGCAAGTAGCCCTGGGAGTGCCTGCGACCCAGGTAAGCGCGGAGCGAGCCCTTTATGCACTGAAGTTCATTTTATCGTCTTAGAGGTGCCGTCTTTTCCGGATATGCTTTACGAGATCCTGCTTTTTCGGGTCAGCTGTCTGACATTGAACTGTGCTTTCACCCACGTCCCGAGGTGCCCCAGCTTTAGCTCGTTCGTTCTACACTGTAATATGAGCCTTTGCTTTTTATATGTAACACTTTTATAAAAATGCATAGTTTATCTTTTGCTGCCGTCAATGTTTTTTTAGCATGTGAGTACGAACCGGTTCGAACCGGTTTGAACCTTTATTTTTCCACTCGGGAGTTGAACCGGGGCTGAACCATTTTCCCTGAACCGGAACGAAAACCGGAACGAAAAACATTTCGGTTCGACACCCTGATCAATATACAGGAAAAGCATGGAACCTATATTTGGCAAGAACTTTTTTGTGCTACGTTGGCAAGGCTAGCGTTGCTTCTGCAGTGGTCCAACTCTGTCAAAGCTAGTTGCGGGAGCGCATGCCAATCAGACGGAAAACGAAGTCGCGTACTTTTGCACCATTGCGGTGCGGTTTTGCATCAGTGTGAAAGCTACGCAGAAGTTGACAATGTAGCACAACATAGTTGACGCGTAGTGTAGTTATAAGTTGTAACCCTTGTTTCACAAATAATGTGTGTGTGTGTGTGTGTGTGCGTGTGTGCGTGTGTGCGTGTGCGTGTGTGTGTGTGTGTGTGTGTGTTCGTGCGTGCGTGCGTGCGTGCGTGTGTGCGTGCGTGTTTGTGTGTGTGGTTTGTGTGTGTGTGTGTGTGTGTGTGTGTGTGTGTGTGTGTGTGTGTGGTGTGGTGTGTGTGTGTGTGTGTGTGTGTGTGTGTGTGTGTGCGCGCGCGCGCGCGCGTGGTGTGTGTTTGTGTGTGTATACACACGGTCCAACCACTTTTGGGATACTGCACTTTAGCATTACCCGTATCAGCAAGAAAACAGATGAACACTAATACAATCTAAACAATTTTTGCCGCAAAATTCGCAATAAACTTTTTTTTCTTAAACAAAAATGTGTGCTTTAGTTATTATTTTAAATTTAGTTAATCGGCAACCGTTTAAACGTAAAAGCTTAATCTGTAACCTCGGGGAAGTTCGACATCACTTAACGTCGTATCTGAATGTTGAAGTTAGGGCGCAGAAGAAAAAAATATACAAAATAGACTCCTGTTCAACTTCGCGAGTTCTTTTCGAAGTTTAAGATAATGTTGCTAGCGCAACATTATCTTAAAAATACAAAAACAGAAAAGACACCCGACAACTGCACAGAGGATAGATCTTCAATCGATCCCGGGTTCCAAGAGTTTGATATCAGCAGAGTCACAATCCTCATTTAAAGTACGTTAGCTTGGACACTGTCCTTCTCTATATTACGTTTATAGCCGAGTCGTACTCCGCACATTCGGCGCGCTGGTCCGGCTGGCCTTCCTCAGTCACCACCGTCTTCAGTCTCAACCAGCTTAATGCGAATGCCTTTGTTGACTTCCCTGTATTTTTAGCAAGGACAGATTTATCTTTGTTAGGCAGTGAGGTGCATGCATTGCAATAACAGCAAGCGTACTCAAGTTCTTCAGCCTCTTCCTTTTCCGCCTTTACACCAAAGCAATGGACAACGAGAGTGCACGCAGGCGAGAACGGCTGAGGCTTCTGAAGGCTAAGAGATGTAAATAATTCATCTGGGAAGTGCTCATTTGCTTCTGCCTGCCATCTTTTCTCAAAAATTGTTTTGTGGCGCGGTAACTGCCAAATTCGGACACGCCAATTGTTCGTAGTTCCGCCAAGCGCTTTCATTACGCAGCAGTTGCGGTCGGGGGCAGTGGACGGAAGACTGGCCAGTCTTTCTAGCGGCGTCGTTGTTTTTTCTCGTGGCCGCAGTGCTACCACCGCGTGAACGCAGTCGGTTCACGCGTTCACGAAGACGTAGAAGCAGACGACGAAGCAGACGACGACGACGCAGACAACAAAGCGATTCCAAACCCATAAGACTACTGGAGCTGCTTTTCTGCGCTTGCCGGCAAACTAAGGCATCACAGACAACACAATCTTATGGAGTACAGACATGCAGAAGAATACAACCTGATGCCGGGGCGTCTTAACCGATCATGTACGCGCAACACGGCCCAATGCAGCCGGGAAGCCGGAAAGCGATGACTACAAAAAACATGGCGGTGGCACCACTTCCGGAATGGGCGCGCTTGCGCAGTTATCTTGCTAACATCGGTCTATTACACATAAATAGCACGAAAGAGAGACGAAGGTTTTTATAATCCTAACATCAAGCACATTTGGGCATCAGCGTGCACGAGCTCAAAACGTCGCGAAATACCGCCTCGATAGGCTAATAATGCTATGATCGGTTTTACGTGGACATGTTTTGGGCCCTCACTTACAACTCTATGCTTCATAAGTCATGCGTTGTAACATTTTATTTGCCGTATATCCTTGCGAGACTGCTCTTTATTCTGCAGAACTTTACAATTAACTTTTTCTAGTGTTCCGAACATTGAATTTAACAGACAACTAAACTGTTTAACATAGTTTGCATGTGACTCCATGGCACTATATACTGGTGGTCATTGAGATTTGTTGAGAAAATAAAGTTCGGTGGTGAAAATTGCACGCTGCAGAGGGTTGGCGCCCAGTGCAAGCCATGTAGCTCAGAGAAGCAAATTATTCCTGCTTGGAGCACCGTCGTGAGGAACGGCGCAAGCATTCCTCACGCGCTTTCTGAAAAAGTGTGCTGAAAACACGCTTCTGGCAAGAGTGTTTTCGCAAAAAAAAAAAAAAAATAGTTTTCGGGCCACGCTTTCTTGTCTGTGCCGAGGGTGCGGGGAAAAGGAACCTTTACAACACGGCATGCATTAAAAGTCGCAACGTGCCTTTCCCCCGCGTTTTTAAGATTTTAATTGTTTCGTTGTTTCTTCAGAGAATACTTCTAATTCCTGAGGGACTCCCTGCTCCGTTGGGGGTGTTAATTCGACAATTATATCCGTGTCCGTTGTTACAAGTTTTTTTTTTTTTTTTTTTATAGATGAGAAAAACTCCGAAAAACACCCGTAACTTTTCTACCGCGTACCGCCATAGCCCCTCTATACTCACAAAACCTGGCAGTCCAAATACGGAGCCATAGAGTGCTCCGTCGCAGATTTGGAGCGCAAGGATCTGGTAGCACAGTGCATTTCTCGGGAGTATGGTGTTCAGCGCACAGCTTTTACAGTGGCGAGGACCCAAAACATGGTTTTGAAATCGGACGAGAAAAGAAGCGGTAGCCCGAAGAACGCGAGAAGCACGAGCGGACATTCCATCGCTCGGGACAAGTGTGTTTCGGCGTCTCGCCGCAGCGGGGCGCCCGTTACATGCCTCTTGTAGCCTCTTGTCTGCCGCTCTACCTTTTCACCAGAGCCGTATATGTAGAGAGTTTGGCCATTCGTTGGGAAGTATAGGAGACAAATGAGGAGGCGCCATCGGCGAAAGCGGGCTGGGCGTATTCCAGGGCGTCTTCAGAAATTCGAATGTGACCAACCAGAAGCCGGAAATAATACCCTGGCGGTGGTCGCGAGAAACAAACCTGATAACTGCATTGGAGTAACTCTCGATGACTGAAAATATGGTACACGTGATGTTTCAATCACGCTCATCCAAAATGATGGTGGAAGAGTGCGACTAGCGGAACGATGGACATAATCCGTACGCCAAGCGCCGAGGGCCGGGAATCTGCCGTCCAAGCGGTCACACTCTGTCCGAGCAAAACAGAGTTGAATGGCGCATTCGTTTCTTACATCTTTCTGCATGATAATGATCAAAACAACACGTGCACCCTATTTTCAACCACAAAGAGTTACTACACTTCACTCTTACGCGCTTATTAAAACGATATACGAACATATACCTTTGGTCAGAACTGTTTCTCGCTACCACCGCTAGGGGATTCTTTTCGGCTTCTGGTTGGTCAAGAGAGCATGCCAAGCCCTCTTTCCGAGTCTGGCGCACGCCCTGGCTCTGCCCGCGCCTCCCATTGACCAAACTCTCTACATATACGGCTCTGCTTTTCACTTTCGGCGGTCACGTCACGTGACGATCTGCCAGGCTCTGTCAGTATAAAAAAGGCTATGGTACCGCACAACGGAGCCCTTGAGGCATGCTCTTGCTCGCGTCCCGCGGTCAGGTTCCCGGGCACGCGCTTAAAAACATTCGTCAAAGGCTCCGGTAATGCGGCACGCGGACACGGTAACAGTTTGCTAGAAGTTCCTATTAGCCGGATGTTTGCCGATGCTGATTTTTATGAACCAGAGCTCACGACCCTGGCTAATGACAGTCGAGTACGTCACGGTGTCACGTGACTCGTGATGCGAAGTCATGATGTCATGTGACGTCACGGTGTCGACAACGCTAATAAATCCGGTGACGTTCTCAATTTAAATCGACTTGGCGCAGTAAGATACGGAAATACGTCACGTGACTTCATGGTGCCACGTGACGTGACATTACTTGACCATACTTGACAGCGTGTCTTGACACCACGAAGTCATGTGACCACGTGACACATGATCCATCACAGTGCCAATGCAAAAGCGCTACGAAAACCCAAAATTTCTCATACATACCGAATCTGTTTATGGCGATATCATTAATACATATAAATACAGAGCAGTACCATTTTTTATTTTCAAATATGAATTTTTGATATTAACAAAAAAAAGTGAACCATTTTAAACCGGCTACCGTTATATTTTTTTCCGGTTCAATTTCGGTTCAGTTCCCAGATAGCGGTGAAGATTCTGGTTTGGTTCAGTTCCGGTTCGGCTAAAAATAACGGTTTGGTTTAGTTCCGGTTTGGCTATAAATAACAGTTCGGTTCCGATTTTCGGTTCGGTTCCCGTTCAACACTCTGCTTTATACGTGAGACCATAGCCTCCTTTATACTGACAAAGCCTGGCAGATCGCCACGTGACGCGGCCACCGAAAGAGATAAGGTAGAGCGGCAGACAAGAGGCATGTAACTGGCACCCCACTGCGGCGAGATGCTGAAACACACTTGTTCCGAGCGATGAAATATCCGCTCGGGGAATCGGTGGCCGAGTGGTCTAGCGCACACGCACACCAGCTCGGAGCACGTGGCGCGAAAGTTCGCGCTGCAGAACCCAGGGATCCTGAGTTCAATCCCCACCCCTGCCCGTTTCGATCTGGATGAGCATCGTACCGGCGTGCGGTCGTGTATCACTACTGCGTGGTGCACGTTAAAGACCCCAGGCTAGCTGTTGTACTGCACTGGCTAAGTTGCTCATCTACAGCTGGGAGACTCGTCGCCCGTTGAGGCAGACCAAGTTCTAGGCTGTATAAACATACACACAAACCCAATTTTTTTTTTTTAATATCCGCTCGTGCTTTTCGCGTTCCTCGGGCTACCGCCTCTTTTCTCGTCGGGTTTGAAAATCATGTTTCGGCTCCTCGCCACTGCAAAAGCTGTGCGATGAATACCGGACTCCCTCGAAAATGCTCTGTGCTACCAGAACCACGCGCTCCAAATTTGCGACCGGGCACTCTATGGCTCCGTCATCGAACTGCCGGGCTTTGGAGAACAGAGGAGGCAATGGTCAGACGCATTCGTTTAAGATGTTTTTCCTAACCTATAAGGAGTATTCACTGGGCGCCATATGTGTGGGTGATGATGCTCTGAACGAGCCCACATTAATAGGCTGCTAAGACCGGCAATCTTGAGGGTGCGGAATGCACGTTCCAAAAGAACTGTGGAAGCTCGCCATCAGCACGCGCTCAGCAGTCGTGCACACAGCTATGGCCGCCAGTGAATACTTCCTAGAGTAAATGACATCTTAAGCAATGGTGGGCGTGGCTTCTTTACGCTTCCTGCTTCGTGATTGGCTCATCGTAGTTCCTTACCGGCTAACGCTTCAATCTGATTGGCTGCAGTGTTATAATGAGATGCTCGGCACTGCGCATGTGCAGACACTTCGCCTCGCGCGTGTTTGGTTTCTGTGCGCACGAGCATTGCCGGCACCCGGTGTGGGCAGACGTGCCTACACTAGGGTGCCTTCATGTGCACTTTGCTTGGGGTGATGACATCTGGCCATTTTGTTTCGAACGCTTATTTTAATTTTTTGTTCTGAAGCGCGTGAAAGAGCGTGTCCCTGCACGCGCTCGTGGCGCTGACTGCGCTACGGCGACATTTTGTTTCCTGCGATTTCTTTGTATTTTTCCTGTGAGCGCGTAGGGACACTGACACCCCCAAAATTTATTTTTTTACTTTTTGTCAGGTGATTCATTACGGTGTCAGAAACAACCCAATCAATATTTTGCTACAGCGTCGCAATTTTGCAATAAAATATAATAACGCAGCTGTTCGAAACCGAAATCAAGACTGTTGTGTACTGAAGTGTTTCGTGAGAGAGCGCGGCGCGCGAGCATGGGCCAACGCACCTGCGCGTGCCAACGCGAGCCACGGCCACTTCTACGCCGAGCCTTCTGGAACAGGACCATGTTGTACCTATCTGAGTTAGTAAAGCGGGGCGCATCGCGCTAAGTCCACCAAGGTGTCCTGTCTCGCTCGGTACTTAACACTGGCGACGAGGTAAATGTGCAGTATCGGCGGCTACAACGCTCAACCGTTCCAGGTTTGTCTTCCAACGTACAGTTCGAAGAGTTTTCGCCTAATGACCCTGCGTCCTGGCCACAGTATATCGAGCGCCTGGAATTCTTTTTCGTGTTGAACAACGTAACCACGGCAGAGAAGAAACGAGCCGTCCTGTGTAGCGTCTGTGGCTCTGCAACGTACGCCATCTTGCGCTCTTTGTGTTTGCCGAGCTCGCCAGCCGAAACGCCGTATAAGGAGATAACACGAAAGCTTCAGGAGCACTTCGTCCCTCAACCGTCGGTGACCTTCATACGTTTCCAGTTCTTCAGACGCGACCAACGTCTAGGGGAGCCTGTGGCGACCTTCGTGGCAGACCTCCGACGCTTGTCCGAGCACTGCGAGCTCGGAGGAATGCTCGACGACATGCTCAGAGACCGCGTAATTTGTGGCCTTCATGACGACGCGTTACAACGACGTTTGCTCGTCGAGCCCACACTAACGCTGAATAAGACCCTGGACATGGCAAGAGCGGCCAAGGTGGCCAAGTCGCAAGCCACTGAAATTCGCGCCTCTGCGTCAACATCGGGGCTGCAGTGGATCCAGAAACGTATCGGGTGGAAGGTGACGCAGCGTCAAGGTCGCCTCATCGAACCACCTCACCGCAAAGGCCAATCCCTCCGCCTGCCGCAACCGGCAACACAACAGGCAACACGGAAGAGCACCGTTCAAGGGCACTTCCTCAGAATGCATGCTGGCGTCGCAATGGTGCCCGTGACCCCAAAACTTGCCGCTTTGCTGGGGCTGTCTGTCATTTTTGCAATAACAAGGGGCATATTGTCGCAGCATGCCGCCAAAAGGCGAGAGCCGGACGTCGACGGTCAGCTTTTGGCAATAACAAGTTGGACACGATGGGACCATTACCGAAGGATTATGAGGTCTTCACCATCGAGCCGCCTGTGTTCTGCGATGTTTTGATCAGTGGCTGTAGCCTGCGGATGGAAATCGACTCTGGATCGGCTTTCAACGTCATCAACTCGCGTGTTATGCGCCAGCTCCACAACTCCAAGAGGTGCCTCAGACCGTGCGCCTTCCGACTACGCTCCTATACGCAGCAGTGTCTCGAAGTTCTCGGAAGTGTAACAGCCGACGTGTCCTTCAAGGAGAAGAAAATTAAATTGGAACTTGTGGTTGTCAATGGGTTTGGTGTGAGCCTGCTAGGGCGCGACTGGTTCCGGTCCTTGGGCATCTCCTTGGAGGGGGTCTTTCATGTCGACACATCGCCGCCTCAGGTGGAAGCGGCTGCGGTTCACAACGTGATTGACGAGTTTCCCGAGCTTTTTCAGCCAGGACTCGGAAGAAGCAGGGGACCCCCTGTTCGTGTGGATGTCGACCCTGCCGCGACTTCCCAAATTTTTCAAGGCTCATCAGATTCCCCTTCCGCTGCTGCCCAAGGTGGACGACGCCATCGACAAACTGGTCGAACAAGGAATTTTTGAACCAGTACGGCATTCCTCACGGGCGACCCCAGTCGTGCCTATTCTCAAAAAGAACGGGAACATTCGCTTGTGCGGTGATTACAAGTGCACAGTGAACCAAGTCATTCGATGGGAAACATACTCTTTACCAACTGCCGATCAACTGTTCGCCAAACTGGCTGAGTGTGAGAAGTTTTCACAGTTGGGTCTAGAACAGGCCTACCACCAGAAGGTAGTGGATCAAGCTACAGCGGACCTCCAAACAGTCAACACTCATCGGGGTCTCTTCAGAGTCACCCGTCTGCAGTTCGGCGTCGCTACGGCTGTAGCAATCTTCCAAGGCTATATGGAAGAGCTTCTCGCTGGGCTCGAAAGTGTCTTAGTGTTTCTCGGCGATATTGTGATCGGTGGTCAGAACGATGAAGATCATGAGTCTCGACTCCGGGCCGTGCTGAAAAGAATCAGTGACGACGGGCTCCGCCTGAACATGGACAAGTGCAGTTTCAGAGTGCCTCAAGTGTCTTTCCTGAGATACAAAATTGACAAGGAAGGCATCCACCCCACTGAAGACAAGGTTCAGGCTATTCAGACCACTCCAGAACCGCAAGATAAACAACAGTTGCAATCCGTCCTAGGACTTCAGAACTTCTACGGCCGCTTCTTAAGGGGGGCTGCTCACGTCTTGGAACTCCTACATCGGTTGCTGGACCAAGGTGCATCGTGGAAGTGGGGAGAAGAGGAAGTGGTAGCTTTCTGACGCGCCAAAGATCTCTACAGTCTTCGACCGTGTTGGCACATTACGACGTCGAGCGTCCTTTAATATTGGCCTGCGACGCTTCTTACGCTTCTTCGTATAGGTTTCATCATGAGTCATGTGTCACCGTCCGGTGAAGAATTCCCAGTGGCCTTTGGATCAAGAACAATGACAAAAGCCGAAAAAAACTACTCGCAGACAGATTGTGAGGCGTTCACTGTCGTAGCTCGTGTAAATAAGTTTCGTCAGTTCTTGTATAGACGACATTTCAAGATTTTTACATACCACAAGCCTCTTCTGGGGTTACTGCACCACAGCAAGTCAATTCCTCAGGTTCTATCACCGCGTCTGTTGCGCTGGAACCTGACGTTAGCCTAGTACGATTATGAGCTCATTTACAGACCTGGGAAACAGATGGGCAACGCTGACCTTTTCAGCCGTCTTCCTCAGAAGATTCAGGATTTTGAGGTACCACCTCTTCGTGATGTACTCCTCATCGAATCAACGCCGGAGGTGCACATTGACCCAAAACAAGTTGCTTTTCTGACGAAGAAAGATCGTGTTCTTTCC
This sequence comes from Ixodes persulcatus, assembly GCA_013358835.2. Lineage (NCBI taxonomy): Eukaryota > Metazoa > Arthropoda > Arachnida > Ixodida > Ixodidae > Ixodes > Ixodes persulcatus. The sequence goes on from JABSTQ010011364.1 coordinate 1,290,331, forward strand.
CGGGTTTTGCGTTGGATCCTGCACGGCTGGCCGTCAGAGAAACCTCCAGAGGTTTTCAGGCCTTACTACTCTCGCCGCGACGAACTGTCTGCCTATAATGGTTGTATTCTCTGGGGCAGCCGTGTCATCACACCCCCACCTCTTCGAGAAACCGTGTTGGACCTATTGCACAGCGGTCACCCGGGGGCTGTGAGGATGAAGGGTTTTGCAAGGGGTTATGTCTGGTGGCCGGGCCTTGACCAAGATATAGAACGCCGAGTGCGGTGCTGTGTTCCGTGTCAGGAATCCCGAAACGCCCCAGCCCGTGCCCCCGTCCACCCGTGGGAATTTACGACAAGACCGTGGTCGAGACTGCACGTCGACTTTGCGGGTCCCTTCCAGGGCGAGTATTTTTTCATCGTAGTGGATTCCCACTCCAAATGGCTGGAAGTCCTGCGAGTCAAATCTACGTCCGCCTCGGCTGTGATCACTGTACTCCGTACCTTATTCGCTACGCACGGACTGCCGGACGTGGCGGTTTCGGACAATGGTACTGCCTTCAGTTCAGGCGATTTTAAAAATTTCCTCCGTCGAAACGGCATCCGTCAAGTCCTGGTGGCACCGTATCACCCATCTTCGAATGGCCAAGCCGAAAGGATGGTGCAAGAGACGAAGTCACTAAAGAAAATAGTTCGGGGGTACTGGTCCGTTCGTCTGGCCATGTTCTTGTTCGAGCAACACATTTTTCCAAGCACCTCAACAGGAAAGAGCCCTGCGGAGCTTCTGTTTGGTCGACAACTCCGATAAGCCTTGGATCAGCTACATCCTGATCGACAGTCAGTCATGACCCAGCGCCAGGAGGCATCTTTCGAGATCGACGGTCGGAAGGCTGTTTGACAGTTCACGCAGGGAAGCCCCGTGTTTGCAATGAATTTCAGCGCAAGCGGGAACCGCTGGTTGCCAGGGGAGATTTTATGCCAGTTGGGACCTGTCTCTTACCAGGTACAGCTTGAAGACGGACGTGTGTGGCGGCGACACATCGATCACATCCGAAGTAGAAAATGCGATATGCCAAACCCTACTCTGAGGGGAAGCTGCGACGTGCCAGACTTCGGAACTACTGGCCATGACATCGGGCCGGACGTCGCGTCGAGTACGGAAGAGCCCGTCCAGGATAACCTATCAACACCGCATCCGCAGTCTCCAAATCCAACTTCAGTTGTTTTTTCGTTAGGACGCCCACAACGTGAACAGCGTCGTCTTCGGTACTTGCAGGATTACGTTTAGGGGGAAGGTGTTGTGTACTGAAGTGTATCGTGAGAGAGCGCAGCGCGCGAGCATGGGCCAGCGCACCTGCGCGTGCCAACGCGAGCCACGGCCACTTCTACGCCGAGCCTTCTGGAACAGGACCACGTTGTACCTATCTGAGTTAGTAAAGCGGGGCGCATCGCGCTAAATCCACCAAGGTGTCCTGTCTCGCTCGGTACTTAACAAAGACGGGACTGGAGAGAAAGAAGAAATATAGAGGAGGAGTGAGTTGACAAAAGCCACGAGGCTGTACAACATTTTTTTTTAATTAACGTATTTGCAGCTTTTTAGAACCCACAAAAATTGGTATCATGTTTCTTTTCTATATTTAATATAGTGTGTGTGTCTTACATGACCCACGACTTTGATTATATGTGGTGTTTGTGTCCAAACCATAAAAAAAACGGCATTGACCACGGAGAAGGAGTCAGCTCGACACAAACCGTCCAGCTTTTGATCGGTAGTTTTCGGGCGGAACGAAAACAAATTTCGAGCCGCGAATTGTTTTCTCGTTAGTTGAGCATATGTCGCGTGCAAATCAAAACCTTGGCGAGCATAAATACCTTATCAGTATCAATTTAAATATTTGTGCAGGACGGAAAAGCGTTTCCTGTGGTTTTAGATAAAGCTTCTGGTAACTGGCAACCACAATTTTGAGCCACAAGATAGGTAAGTGTGGTTACTCTGAAGCTGTGATGTCCGAGCAGCCGTCGCTGGCTGTCGGAGCATTTATTAAAAGGAAGAGCCCATAAAGGGGTATTCACACGAGAGAGAAATCCCGGGGATTTCTCTCCGGCACGCGCGCCTCGCGAGATGAAAACGCGAGGCTTTTGCACATCGCAAAGCCTGACGTTTTCGTCGTGGGATGCGCGTGCCGGGGAGAAATCCCCGGGATTTCTCTCTCGTGTGAATACCCCTTAAAGGGGTATCCACACGAAGGAGAACTCCGCGGACGGATGTCGTGACGTCAACATCCCGGGAAACTCCGTCCCCGGCTCCGCCGCGTGCACCTGCGGAGCTTTCGTGCTGACAGTACGAAGCCTCCGCGCCTCCGCCACGGAGTAGAACGGCGCCGCGAGGCCAGCGAGGCGTCAAAAAGGGATGACGTATGTCTCACGTGATGCGCGATCCGCGGAGGAAAAGGGCGGATTTCTCCTTCGTGTGGATACCCCTTAAAGGGGTATCCACACGAAGGAGAAATCCGCCACTTTCCTCCGCGGAGCGCGCATCACGTGAGACATACGTCATCCCTTTTTGACGCCTCGCGGCGCGTTCTCCTCCGTAGCGGAGGCGCGGAGGCTTCGTTCTGTCAGCACGAAAGCTCCGCAGGTGCACGCGGCGGAGCCGGGGACGGGGTTCCCCGGGTTGTTGACGTCACGACATCCGTCCGCGGAGTTCTCCTTCGTGTGGATACCCCTTTAGGGACAAACGACAGTTTGGTCGGAAATCCAGAACAAGAACACGAGCGAGCGCGCACCTTCCACGCGTTCAGGATCAGGGCCTTGTGCTGGTCGGTGGCGATGGTGATAGTCCTGTGCCGCCGAAACATCAACTCTTCCACCCCAAGCCGCAGTCTGTATACCGGTCTTGAGGACCTCTGGCCTCCGGCGGTCGAAGTCGTCGGGTCTGGCCTGACTGGATCGGACGTTGAGATGGTGTTGCAGACTCGCCTTGCGTTGCAAGAGCAATCTCCTCCTTTCGACTCGACTCGAGAAGGTCATCTGTCACGATCCAGTCTCGTGGTCCTGGTGGTATAGGCCTCCTGCGCTGAAGCTTTGAACAAACTGTAGCGCCCTCATTTTGAGTAGTACAAGCTCACCTGATTGAGCCTCGCACTACTTATGGCACGTTGGTTGAGCCTTTTTAATTCTGTCTGGTGCTGAAGAACGAAAAAACACCTTTGGACGCCAGAAATCGGCCAAACTCAACGCCGCAAGACGATCAAAAGTGCCAAATTCATGACACCACCGCTAGGGTACGCGTCTGTTATCTCTGGGTGGCGACGTCAAAACACCTGTGATGCGACGCTTTAATTTTTTTTTTTTGTCATGTCTACTTTGGAACGCGTGGAACGGCAGTTCTTGCACGGCCGCTTGGTTCTTGGCTCACGCGCTTAGCGTCTTAGCTTTGACGGCGTTCGAATTTTTGTTGTTTCTTTGTATTTTCATCGTGATCTCGCGCTCGGCACCAGAGCTGGCACGCTTCTGCATGCGTGACAGTTTGAGACGCTAAAGGTTGTACTACCCAAAACAAGGCCTAACAAGTCCCTTTTCGCAGCACCCCCTGGGGAACGCAGGAGGCCCATAGTGTTCATCTGCGACGTCTTTCGAATGTGATTTATGTGACGTCGCACCTTACCAGTGGCACATCTTACGAGCCAGGAACGTGGGCCGATTCGGCGCAGGATTTCCCCTTTAATCCAGTATGGCTTTGTCAAGAATTGGCGGATAAGTACTTTCTCCCCTCGTAAGAAGCGGTATGCTTGTCCTTTTGCGTCTTGGCACTTTCCTGCTTCTGTTTCGGTTTTTGGCTTCAACAAGTCAAGGGGGCATGGTAGCTCTCGGCTGAACATTGCCTTGGCAGCTGTCATTCCAGTTGTATTGTTGACCGTGAAATGCTGACGAAAAAAAAAAATCTGGCCAACCGTCGCTGTGTGCTCCGCGATGCATCTATGATTAGTGCCTTTGTGAATTCTGCGACATAGCGCTCGGCCTGCCCATTTGTCGCCGAATGGAACGCTGCTGCTGGCACAGCCTGTACTCCATTTGATATGTAGTTCTTTATCTCGCTTGAGACAAATGCACTTCCGTTGTCGGACATAATCTTTTCCGGTGTGCCAACGTGGCGAAGGGGCTTCGTAACACATCAGTGACAGCTGCAAATGTCGCACGAGGCAGATGACGTACCTCGACTCACTTTGTGTACGCGTCAACTACCACAAGATATGTGTTACCGTGCACTGGTCCTGGAAAGTCCAGGTGTAGCGTGTGCCAGGGCGTCTTAGGACGTTCCCACACGGGAATTGGTGCCTTGGTTGGATTTCCTCTGTGCGGCCTGGCATTCACCGCAGTGTCGCACAGTCTCCTTGATCTCTCGATCCAGCTCTGGCCACCACACGTAGCTGCGTGCGCATTTCTTCATAGCCACCATGCCTCTGTGGCCTGCGTGTATAACTGCCAGTACATGAGGACGCGCTGACGTTATTCGATCACTCGAGACTCCGAGGTAAGGCATTCTTGATGAAGCGCAGTGCTGCGGCTCTTTGCTGGTAGGGTGTGAACATGTCTGCTGTGAGTTTGTCTACTGTGCAATTGTGAACGGCGGTGTACAGTTCACATAAAGTGCTGTCCAGCTGTGTGAGACGAGCTATCTCTGTGGCTGTGAATGGTGGTCTTCTCTAGGGCTTCAAACATTAATATGTCACCAGGTGGCCATGGTTCATTGTCACTGTCTGGTAGTGGCAGTCGGCTCAATGCGTCAGCATTCTGGTGTTTCCTGCCTTGACTGTAGATGTCATAGTCATATGTAGACAGTTTGATGCACCACGTGGTCATTCTGGAAGAGAGAATTTGAGCTGTCGGTTTCTTTAACCCTAGTATACCAAGCAGCAGTTGTTGGTCTGTGATGAACGTCACTTTCCTTCCCGCAATGTACTTGTGGAAGTTCTCTGCTGCAAAAACTACTGCAAAGCCCTCTCGGTCCAGCTGAGCATAATTTCTTTCTTTTGGTCCAAGTGTTCGAGAAGCAAAAGCGATCGGTGCCTGTCTGCCTTGTTCATCGTGTTGAGAAAGGACAGCTCCCACGCCGTACGGCGAAGTGTCGCAGGAAACAAAGAGCTCCTTTTTCTCGTCGTAGTAAACTAGTACTGTCTGTTTGAGAATCAGATTCTTCAGCTGCTCAAACGCTTTCCGGTGCTTGTCTTCCCATTACCACGCAGAACCTTTCTGGAGCAGCTCGTAGAGACAGCTGGCGATGGTTGCCCTGCCCTCCAGAAATCTGTCGCAGAAAGCAAGCAGTCCGAGAAACGACTGTAGGGCTCGTTTACAAGTTGGTACTGGAGCGTCCCCTACGGCTCGCACTTCTTCTTTTGTCGTGTGAACCCCTGAGTCGTCAATTTGGCGTCCCAGAAAGAAGACCTTTCGAAATCCGAAGCAGCAACTGTCTTTCCCAAAACGGATGTTAAACTTCTCCAGTTCCTTCAGGACAGCTTCCAACCGCGATGCATGTTCTGTGGCGTCCTTTCCGCCGATTATGACGGCGTCAAATACGCACAGAGCCTGGGATGCCCGACAGCATAGATTCCATAAAGCGCTGGAATATGGCCGGTGCTGCGGAGATTCCGAAGGGAAGTGTCTTGACTTTTTAAAGTCCTTTCAGCGTGTTAAAGGGTCAGGATCTTAGCTGTTTCTGGGCAACATGAAATTGCTGGTAAGCTTTGGTAAGGTCGATAGTGCTGAATATTTTACTTCCTCCCAAGGTGCTGACTTCATCTGCTGTTGGAAGCGGATAAGCTGCCTTCTTTGCTGTAAGGTTCACGGTGCAACGATAGTCACCGCAGATGCGCAGCGTTCCAATTTTCTTCCGGGCCAGGACCAAAGGTGTTGCCCAGTCGGAATGTTGAGTCGGTTCAAAGATGCCTTGCTCCTGAAGTCGATTCAGTTCAGTTATACAGATGACCATAGCGCAAAGGGAACCTGGTGTGCTTTCAAGAACTTCTGAGTTGCTTCGTCGAAACGTTCTAGTTGCACGGCAGGACCAGTGTGTCCTGTAATGTCTTCATTGAACACAGAGTGGCACTTGTCTAGTAGTCCTGAGACAAGGGCGTCGTCTGAGACATCGTTAATTCCAGCAATGTCTATGCCGAGGTGTGGAAACCAGTTCCGTTCGAGAAGGTTGCAACGGGCTCCCTTGACAACCATGAGTGGTAAACTGCTGGTTTTGTCTTTGTGTGTGACTAACACTGCTGCAGTGCCTAGAACTTCAAGAGACTGATCTGACCATGTGCGTAGCAAGACGTTGTTAGTCTCCAGCTGAGGTGGTTTGTTTGTCCACGTGGCGTTGTATGTTGCTTCACTGATGAGCGTGCAGGCTGCTCCGAAGTCCACTTCAAAGTTCAAGCACCTGTTGTCAAATAATCCCTTCATCGTGAACTTTGGCACATGTGACACAGAGTTGAGCTCGTACAGTGTCGACGTTGCTGCTGGGTGTTGGAGCCCGACAGCTGGTGTTGGGTAGAGTCGTCAGCAGCGGGTGTTGAGGTACTTCCATGCTGTGATTCCGGTGCAAATAATTCGCGTCCTTTCGCTTCTTGATGTACGCCATTTCTATGTGTCCGCGTTTCTTGCAAAACCTGAAAGACGCTGTTTGGAATTTGCAAGTCTCCGGACTGTGTTGTGCGTCGCACCTTCAGCAACGTTGCGCGTTCTGCTCTTTCGGTTGCTTGACAGACCGACCTGGATGTCGCGCTGGGCCACCACTCGCACTTGCCTTGAGCACTTCTTTGAAATCTGCCTTCACTTTTCGCTGGTCTTCGACCGCGTTTTCTGCTCGCAGGGCGAAGACGTAGGCTCTCTGAAATGTTGCGTCATTTTCCTCTAAGAGGCGCTGCTGGACCTGTTCATTCCGTAGGAAGCAAACAAAACGGTCGCGCAGCATAATTTTCTAGGATAGCAGTGTCGGGTTTTACGCTTGCTCAATCGTGGTACAATTGCACTCTGCTGCGAGCTTTTTTAGTGCTGTCACGTAGGCACTGACCGTTTCGCCGTCCTCTTGGTTGCGGCGTTGGAAGCGTGCTCTACAGTAGAGTTCTGAAGGTTGCGGGTCAAAATGAGCTTTTAGAGCTTGAACAATCTCATGGAAGGTCACCTGATTGGGCTGCTTTAGCTGCACAAGAGCGCAAACCACGTCTTAGGTCTCTTCTCCGCACAGCGTTAGCAAGTGAGCTCTAGTTTTCTAAGTGTCCTGTATATCATTAGCTTCGCAGAAGAATTGAAACCGCCCGTACCAAGATTTCCAGGAGCTGGAACTGCCGTTGAACTGCGGTATGTGACCGAACTCAGGCGTGACCGTGGCGTACCACTGGGGGGCTATGTTGCACGTTTTGGATTCCCAGGAGACTAGGGAGAAGGAAGTGACGTAGGTGTGAATGAACGTATCTTAATCTTCTGCAGATACCGTCATCAGCGACTCCACCAATCAACATCCAAAGAGCGTTGTTGACGTCACTTCCTTCTTCCTAGTCTCCTGGGAGTCCGAAACGTGCAACATAGCCCCCCTGGTCGTCGCTCGCTGTCGAAGTGCCTGTCTAGGTGTAGGTTATCATCCGGTGAGTGCTGATTCTCGTCGCAAACTGTGATATCCGAGAAGCCGTCACCGATTGTCGGAGTATTTAATAAAAGCAAGAACCCATAAGGGCCAAACGACAGTTTGGTCGGAAATCCAGAACAAGAACACGAGCGAGCGCGCACCCTGCACGCGTTCAGAATCAGGGCCTTCTGCTGGTCGGTGGCGATGATGATAGTCCTGTGCCGCCGACACATCAGAAGCGTAGCTTATTTAGTGGCACTAAGTTGCACTAGTATGCTCAATGCTCTTCGGACAACAGAAATTGTCGTGGGGTGCCCGGTATAGTGCTCCGGAATTGCCTCCCGAATTTAATCCTGGAAGAATATAGCTGGAAAGCACAGACAAACTGTTCAACATTTAACATGTCAAAAAGTTTTATTGAGAAAACCAGGGTAGTGAATAAAAGTCAAGATGACTTAAATAGAAATTTAAATTACGATTTAAATAGTAATTTATATCGAACCGGTCTCACTATAATTTAAATCAAAGCTTTTGCGCAAAAAATATTCCCCACAAGTTTTTTTTTAATATTTAGCGTTCGTTTATTATTTGAGACTCTTTATGTGCATTTGTTTTGTATTTGATTAAAAAAATCGGCAAGAAACAAATATTTATACCAGGTTATACACGAGAAGAAAGCAGTGGACGTTTGAGCAAATCGAAACCTTGAGCTTTCCTTCTACTATCCACTTCGTTTGTCAGTTAGCAAACGTTCGTTTGAAAGTAAATAAGAACGCAAGAAAAACAAATAAAGCTTTCTCACTAACTGAAAAATACCCAGCTGTTTTTGTTCTACGACATCGGGGTTTCCTCAATAAGAGTTTGTTAATTAAACTGCACTTTAAATTGAAGGCACTTATTCTTTCGCACTGTTTTAGTGAATGGACCAATTGATCAATCAATCAGCCATGTTTAAAAATACAACTAGTGATCCAGAAGCATGATTACATAGCTAGTTATTTGAATCAAATCAATTATATCAAGCTGTTTTTGTTCTACTACAACGGGATTTACTTTAAAAGTTTTTTTTTTAATTAACTGTACTTTAATTTGACAGTATTTTTGCGGCATTGTTTTTAGGGTTTGGACGGATTTATCAATCAGTCTGTCATGTTTAAAGATACATGCAATGATTAAGAAGCATTTTTATACAGCAACACTGATTCACATGAAATTAATCAGAATTAAAATAAAAGAAATTTGATTCAACCTGAATCAAGTCAAGTAAATCTCACTTGCATATAAATTGATCGAAGATGTCGGTGGCTCGTATACTCAGCTACATCTCAAGAACCGCAGGTCGTGGTAAATTATCTTCGCGCTTTCTGCTCCGTAGTTTTGTTATTCGGACTAGATATCGACCATTGCCGCACCCTCAATTGCCGCTAAGCGATAAAAAGGTGATCGTAACTCACCGAGCTGTGCGGTTGTTCACCTTTCAACGACTATAGAAGGGTGTGGTGTATAGTGCTGTTTTCTCAGAAGTGGCTGAGATTCTATCGATGTTTTCGTGGGAGAAATGGTCCTAATGGATGTGAGCGCAAATTACGTGGAGGCTCTGCTGCGTCTAAGTGCAATTGGCGCGTTTTTCCTTGGTTTTTTTTTCCCGCGTTTATTGTGGGGGTTTTGGCGCGCTCTTGTTGTTCTGGTTCTACGTGAGATAATCGATACGTCGCGGTGTCGCCCAGACCACTTGGGAATTCAGAGACATGCTCCATCGCTTCGGCAAAGTCAAAGGCTCGAGCACTTGCGCTCTCTCTTTCTTCTACCGTCTGTTGTTATTCCACGTCGAACGAACGTTGCCTCCTGGGGTTCCATGTCTTTCCATTAGGTGAAGATTAAACCAAACTGTGCTACGTTATTTGTAATCACCCAGCTGTGTATGGGCGTGCTATATGTCATCGTATCTCTATTGAACGATAAGCACCTATTTAGTTGCGTCCATCAAACAGATTGGACTTTTTTTTTTTTAATTGCCTAACAAGTGATTATGGTCAGTGGCACTTATTTACAAATATCTTGGTTTCCAAACACTCGGCGCGTTTATTGTTAAAAAAATAAAAAAAAAGACAACGTTGCTAGTCATGCGAAAGTGTGTCTATTAAGTAACGAAACAGGTGGCAAAAGTGCGGTTTATTTCTCAGAGTATCACACACTAACTGCTATCGTCTTAAACGTATCACCCTCCTCTGTCTTGACAGAGTTGCATACACATTTTTTATTGCCGAAAAAAATGCAGCAGGGCATGTTGCGTCATCCCTTTCAGCAGCGCTTCCGTTTTTTTATTTTCTTGTTCACAACTCGGTGCCGTGGTACACGTCCAGTGCATCTTGTAGGAATTCCCTCGCTACTACCCGTCCCGGAGAACGACACGACGCACTGGTTCAACAACACGTGGACATTTATTCCCCGTCATCGCCCGCGCCACCATCCGAAGAGCCGCCGCCATCCCCTGTGACGGCCTTTTGTCAGTGGTATGGAGTGCCGCTCGTAAGCCAGATCTACTTGGCCCCCTCGCGGTGGAAATGACCTTGGGCGATTTGGCAAGCGAGCCACTTGGTCGAACACTTTGAATCCCCATGTTGGCCACAATCTATAGCAGGGCTGCACAACTCAAAAATGACGCGGGCCAAAAAAGTGTCTGGGAACTACGCAGGTTTTTAATAACTAGCAGACAGGTTTTCAATATCTGGCATCATCGCACTGGTTTCCGTCTTGAGCATATCTCGCAGGGTCATGTGCTCGGACCGCACAGGAAGTGCCGGCGAGCCTGATGTGGCCCGCGGGCCGAATGTTGTCCACCCCTGATCAACAGTATTTTTGTTTCCAGATTGTGCTTGAAAAGCCCACTTTTCTGAACACCCGCTGGATAAGAAGGTCTTAGTGCCTAATTTTCCTACGTCACTAAAGAAAGCAACCAGAGGGTTCTGATTGGTTTGGTTGGTAAAATCTTTATTGAATGCCTGCAGAGCTTTCGCTGACCGGGCCTAAGTCACCCGCTTGGGGGCGTTGCCGCTGGTCCTCTTCGCCCGTCAAGGGGCGTCGAAGTCCTGCCGCTTCACCGCCTCACAGGCCTGCTGGACGGCCCAGAGTTGATCGTCGAGGCTGGGGCTGCACAGGGAAGCGGACAGCCGCGGCGGGAGGGTTCCGGAGTTAGCACCGTGCGGCTGTTTGGTGCAGTCCCAGAGCATGTGGGTTAACGTGGCTACCTCTTTGCGGCAGACCTTACACGTGTTCGTCGTGTATATTTCGGGAAACATTCTGTGATACTGTGCCGCGTTAGGGTACGTGCGCGTCTGCAGTTGTCTGAGTGCGACCGCCTGTGCCCTGTCCAGCTTGTCGCTGGGCGGAGGGAGTGTCCGTCGGGCCAGGCGGAAGGCCTTGGTGATTTCGTTGTAGCTCGTCATACGGTCCTTGCTGCTGTACCACGGACGACCGTCGCCGGTGCGGTTTGTTAGCTCGCGCGCCCTGGCGTGTGCCGTCTCGTTGCCGTTACGATGCTCCTCGGATACTTCCCCCACGTGTGCGGGGAACCACAGGAGTCGGGTTGGGGGTTCTGGTTCTCGGTGGACTTGGCGTTGGCTTATGATTCGGGCTGCTCGTAGCGATATCCGTCCTTTGGCGAAGTTCCTGGTCACTTGTCTCGAGTCACAGAGGACTGTTTTGCACGCCGGGTCCGTAAGGGCGAGGGCGACTGCTATTTCCTCCGCTTCTTCGGCGCGCTCGCATGTCACGCTTGCTGATATCTTCGTTTCCCCGTCTGAATCGACGACCGTCACGGCAAATCGGGAGCCTCTCTCGTACTCGGCGGCGGCCACGAATCACGTACCCACATTGTTGCTGTGGGAATTGAGGAGAGCCTTGGCTCGGGCCTCTCTTCTGCCTCGGTTGTACTCCGGGTGAACGTTTCTGGGGATCGGATCGACTCTTATTGTCTGCCGGATCGCGACTGGGATGGTGACTTTGTGGCCCTGCTGTGTGTGGTATCCGATGCCGAGGTTCTCGAGGATGCGGCGGCCAGCGTTCGTGCCGGACAACCTCTCCAGTTGCGAGGTGCGCTGTGCCTCTGCGATTTCGTTCAGCGTGTTGTGGATGCCCAGCTGGAACAGGCGGTCTGTGCCTGTGGATTCCGGCAGGCCCAAGGCCATCTTGTAAACCCTGCATATGAGGACGTTGATCTTGTCTTCTTCTTTCCTGTACCAGTTGTGAAAGGCCGCAACGTAAGCGATATGGCAGACGACGAACGAGTGGATGAGTCGCGTGAGGTTCTCCTCCCTCATTCCGCTCCTGCTGTTGGGGATTCTCTTGAGGAGTCTCGTGGCGTTGGACGTCTTGTGTACTAGTCTGGTGATGGTTCCGCCGTTGTGGCCCGTGGCTTCGATTATCATGCCGAGGACTCTGATTTTCGGGACTGTCGGGATGGTCGTGCCATCGCTCGTGCGTAGACTGATTTCCTCACAGTTTCTTCGGGCTTTGAGTTTGCCCCTTTGTGCGGGGCGGTAGAGAAGGAGTTCGGACTTCTTGGGCGAGCACCGCAGGCCCGTGCCTTGAAGATGGGCCTCTATTGCATCAATTGCTGACTGCAGCGTCGACTCGATATGACCGTCGCTGCCGCTGTGCACCCAGAGAGTGATGTCGTCAGCGTATACGGTGTGCCGGACGTCTTCGATGTCTTGCAGCTTCTCTGCCACCCCGATCATGACCAGGTTGAAGAGTGTGGGCGAGATGACCGAGCCCTGCGGGGTGCCGGCGCTGCCCAACGTTTGCTCTTCCAGCTGGAGATCTTTTGCCACTAGTACGGCGCGTCTGTCCGTCAGGAAGTCTTTCACGTAGTTGTAAGTGCGCAGGCCGAGGTTTCGTTGTGAAATTTGTCGCAGGATCGCCGAGTGAACGACCTTGTCGAAAGCGCTTTCTAGGTTGAGTCCGAGGATCGCCCTAGTTCCCCTGATCTTGTTATCCAGCACTTGGTGTTTTAATTGTAACATGGCGTCTTGCGTGCCGAGGTGTTGGCGGAAGCCTATGAGGGACGGTGGGTAGATCCCTTTCTGTTCCAGGTACACTTGCCAACGGTTGAGCAGTGCGTGCTCCATGACTTTACCGACGCACGATGTCAGCGATATGGGGCGGAGGTTGTCGAGGCTCGGTGGTTTGCCGGGTTTCGGTATTAGGATCATCTTCGCGGTCTTCCACTGGCGCTGGAGGCTGCCTCGCGGCCAGCAGGTGTTGATGTAGTCTGTCAGCTGTTCCATCGAGCGGTCATCGAGATTCTTCAGGGGGCGGTTCGACACCCCGTCGGGGCCCGGTGCCGACCTGCTGTTGAGTTCGTGCAGTGCTGTTCTGATCTCTTCCACGCTGAAGTCTCTGTCTAATTCTTCATTGGGCTCGCCCTTGTACGGGCCGTGCTGCGCGGTCGGGGTCTCCGGAAGGTATTTCGCTCGCAGGCGGGCAGCCACCACATCTTTCCCGCGTTCCCCGATCTCCTTGTGTATCAGGCGTGCGACATGGTCCCTCTGGTGAGACTTGGTGTTTGTTGCGTCCAGCAGATGCTTTAGTAGGCTCCACGCTTTGCCGTTGTGTAGTTGGCCGTCCACCGCGTTGCACATCTCATCCCACTGCTGGCGGTTGAGCGTGCGGCAGTGCTCCTCGATGCTGCGGTTGAGCTCCGCAACCTTTTTTCTGAGTCTCCGGTTGAGTCTCTGTTTCGTCCATCTGGCCAGGATCGAATTCTTCGCCTCAATGAGGTGCGCCAGGCGGCAGTCCATCTTGTCGGTGTCGACGTCGGTCTCGATCGTCTTGGTCGACGCTTTGGCGTCCTCGACTAACTCGCGGGACCACGCTTCGATGTCCGTGATCTCTTCTGCTTCGTGTAGTTGTTGTCGGTCGCGTTGCTTTCGGAAGTCCTCCCAATCCGTCCACGTAAAGGTGCGCTTGCTGCCTTGCATTCTGTCCGGCGTTGGGACGTGTATCTCGATGATCGCGTGGTCGCTGCCCAGGTCAACCGTCGTGTTGCTCCACGTGACATTCGCCGTCCCCGCGTTTCTGACGAACGTCAGATCCGGGGTCGTGTCCCTGGCGGCCCAGTTGCCCAGTCTCGTCGGGTGCGCCGGGTCCGTGATGAGCGCGAAGTCTAGCTCTTGCGTGTCTTGTACGAGGTTTCTCCCCTTGGCCGTGCTGTAACCGTAACCCCATGCTGCATCCGCCGCGTTGAAGTCGCCCCCCACGATCAGCGTCTGGGACCCGGCGGTCTTGAGTGCCTTCTGGAGCAGCGCCCGGAACCTCTGGCGGCGATTGGACGGGTTGCTGTACACATTTAGAACGAATATGCTCTGCTTCCTGTGTTTGGTCGGTATGAGTTCCACAAACGAATGTTCTACCTGAACGCCGCCAAGTTCATGGTCGACGAACGTAAGGCCCTTCCTGACGAGCGTGCATAATCCCCTTCCCTCTATCGTGCTGACGTGTTCCCTATAGCCCATTAGGGTGGGAGCGTCCGTGAGTGTTTCTTGGAGTAAAATCACGTCTGGTTTGCGTGCTGCGTGCCTGATGTGTTGTTGCAGGACTGCCTTCTTGCCGGCGAAGCCGCGGCAGTTCCACTGCCATATGATTATTCCTGAATTACCGCTGGCCATGTTGATTCGGGTGAGAAGTTGTCCGGCTGCCCTTGGTGGCCGCTCGGTCCCTGGTTGCTGTTCAGAGATGCTTGTCTTTGAAAGCTGTGTCTTGCTTGCTGATAAAAAAAAAAGTGTTTTGCAGCTTGAAAGATCAGTGGCAAAAAGACGTCAGTGGTTAGGTTGGCTTCTTCATTAATCTGAATCGGCGATGACTCTGGTCGTGGCTCCTTGGAAAGAGCCATTCCATCCTTAAGGGCTCTAGTGGTAATCGTAGGACTGCCTTTCTTCACGGGGATAGTGAATAGTCCTAATATGTTGAATAATTTCCAATTGCGGACGCGTTTATGCGGCTTCTTGGTGCTTCCCGCGTTTAGAATTCTCCCATAAGCGGAAGAATCATATTAAGCAATGATGTGATGTTTCGTGCCCATTGGGCGTCGACAGAAGATAATAGGCTGTAGGCCATGCGAGCTGCTTTTTTGAGAAGCGGAATCTAGCTCTCCCATGCATTTCCTTTGATTGGTGGAGCGTCAGAGGTGGAAGTAGTCTTCCGCATTGGATCAGGAGTGGCAGCCGCTGACGTCGACGGCCTTTCCTTTTCTCCCTTGGGTTCTAAAACTTGAGTTTTGCGGTCATTTGATGGAGGGGCCCCCTTCATGAGCTTCTGTTGATTCTTCTTTAAAGCTGCAGCATAGCCATGGGCGCTTGGGTTCTGCTTGTTAGATGTCTCATTTATTGTGTTCTGTGAGTGTAGAGGTCGTTGTTCAATTTCAGCCGTTTGTTTCGTTTCCCTCATGTTGTGAGACGGCGGGCCTTGCGGCGCGAAAGTCAACTGCGTGTTTGGTAGCTGCGGGTCTCACTTTCTCTCTGCCATTTTGGGCAGGAAGAGGACGTGGCAGCGTGAGCTTGACTGCAGTTCGCGCATTTTTCTTGACCAGAACACGTGTCGTTGCCGTCGTGGGCTTCTCCACAGCGACTGCAGATAGGTGGGCGCTTGCAGTTGCCTTCGCGATGTCCTATATCCACAACATTTGCGGCACTGAATTGGGCGTTCCTTGAACGGGGTCACCGGATGGCGAACGTGACCGAGATAAACAAAACTCGATCGGCAACGTTGTTTCGCTGAACGCTATCTTTACTATGGACCTTTGTCCAAGCCGTCGAATCCTCGCCACTTGGCCTTCTGGTGATCTCATATGCTGTTCAATTTCGGCATCAGCAAGTGAAGTGTCCACGTCTTTGATCACTCCTACTGCGAAGTGCCGCGGGACGGGCTCGTATGCCCGAACTTTCAAGCCGCAGATCTGAGTGCAGGCAAGGAGCGCACGGGTCGTCTGGCCATTTCGAGTGTCCACTGCGATCAGATTTAATCTGCTGTTGGGCCTAATCTCGTGGATGCATTCGGGACACAGCTGTTCCAATGCAACAGACAATTTTAGACTGCTGATCGCTGTGATTTTCTGGTTTTCAAGCGCTGGTACAAAAATTACAGTCAGGCCAACTGTCGTGGTAGGCGAGTTCGTAACTGTGTCGCCGCTTTTGCTTGAACTGGAGTTCTTTTTGCGCTTCTTGGATGTCTTGTCATCGTATCATTCACCTTGGTCGGTGTCGGCGATTTACATGTCGCTAGTTAAAATTGGAGGAGATATGTGGAGTCCGTGGTCAGGAGCTCTAACTTCTGCCAGGTTAGTGACGGAGGCTTCGTTCTCTAGCTCGGCGATAGAGGATCCGCATGTTGAAGGAGGCATGCTGTAGCGCTCAGTTGGAGTCTTTTGACTTGCCGTTAGCGAAGGGGTTGCGGTAGCCATGGCGAAGTCAAATCAGGGTTTATACCCCGAGCCGATCGAAAGCCACCCCTCCGACAAGCGGAGGAAGCCTTATTAATTGTTCGCTGATGCTAGAATTGTCTAAACTGGTGATATTATAAATAGAAATAAGCACAAACAGATGAGCCGAGAAGAACACTGACCAGTTCGAAGCGCTTCGTCTTCGGGTCTGATTGGAAACCAGCGCTCTGTCAGCGTTCAGCTGAAACTCGTGTTTACAATCAAGTTCAAGTTCAGTTGACATCTTGAAAACCCTGAGATGTCAAGATGTCAATTAATTACCAGCTCGCCTGCACTCTATCACTGCTTTCAAGTTCAAGTTTAAGTTCAAGTTTTTATCTTTTGAAGACATCTGTGCGATGTCTTTGAGCTGATGCCGAACGCTGATGCCGCAGTTGTGTCCAATTTCTGCCTTCGGTTGCGTCATTTAAGGTGCATTCAGAAGCGCTCAAATCTCAACCGCGAAGCGGATCCGCTTATTTCCATCATCAAATGTGAGCGAAATTGTATTGTATCTTTAAAATTGCGAATATACTCCGTTCACCCTTAAGCTGACACTAGAAGCTCCGCCTTCAACGTGAGCTTTCTGCGATCGCTAACGCAAGTGTGAACGCTCAGGCACACGCAACCAAAGCATTGCGGAAGCCAGCGAGCTCGCGCTGAAGGTGGAGCTTCGAGTCTTAGCTTAAAGGGACCATGAAACAATTTTGAAATGGAACTTCATCCACCGCACGTCGTAGAAGATGTGAAAAAAAAAAAACCCAAACACAAAAGTATAGAGTAAAAAAAAAATATTCGCTATAGAACTTTTAAAAGGAAACCGGACTCTTTTACACCTTCTTTCCTTCGAAAGCTCTCTGCCTTTTCACTGCGATGCATCCGCGGAACCGCAGCACGTCAGCCAAATCCACGTCGCCTATTGGGTAAGAGCCTACCTCACCAGCACCGCGATCATAAACAATAAATAGCCGGCGAATGTTTTCTAAAAGTTTTGTTAAATAATATTCAGATACACATTTTGTAGCATAATTAGAGATGTGACGAAAATTTCCGAATTTGATAAGGCTCAGAGCCAAGCGTGTGGTAAACGAAGCAAGAGAAAGACCCGACTGCGCCTGCGCAGTCAACCCACAAGCGTCGTTTGCTGAACGGGTTCGCTCCTGGTCGCGCTTTCTTCCCAGAGCAGACTTTCGTTTTCTGTCTGCTCGAGTAGTGTTTACACTGTTTGTGATTGATCGCTGGGTCGCTATGTCGAAAATGCTGCAGTGTACCGAAGTGCCAGAATTACAGTTTGTGCGGTCCAGTGTTTCAAAAGAAAACAGTAGCAGTTTCCCCGCTTGCCACTCGATGAACCACGGCGAAGCACTTGGTCAGGCTCATCGGGTTGAGGGACCCCGGGTCTAAGATCATTCGTGTATGCTCGGAGCATTTTGACACCAAGCGTGATTACAGCCACATTCACAGTGTTCACCGCGAGTGCGGGCAGGTTCCAAAATCCCTCCGCCGATTCCGATGAAGAACTGGAGTCTTCGTCGGAAGACTCGCCGCACTTCCCAACAGGCATACCGGCGTATGGGACTAATTCCATGCTGTCGCTGTAGCGCAACATATCTAATTGAATTTCGCTCAGCTGCGATGTATCTATGGCTATCGCGGGGATGAGAGGCGCCGATTCAGAAAATATATCGGTGGCATCAGCGCCATCAGCGCAGTAATACCTCCCGGCACACCGCCAACTCACCGCCGCTACCGCTCCCATTCTCCTACTGCCGAGAGAACTTCCGGTTCCGATGCCGGCGGACGTCACTACCGCCAAAATTACGCCGCAGCTTGTTTTGAGGTGAGTTGGAAAGAAAGAAAAAGTCTATATTTTATTATTTTCTTTTTTGTAGAAGTTAATAAACCGAAACGAAAAGGGATGCCTGTTCGGCATTCAGTGAACATTGAGGGTTTAATGTAAAAGTTATTTGGCAAAAGTAGAAAGGCCATTTTATGATCCCTTTAAGAGTGAACGGAGTTCAGTGACGCAAAAAAATGTAACACTTTGGCGTTCTTACATAGAAAGGGTTGCTTCCCTTGCCATGTGCCGAACTTTCCCTGCTATTGGCCTCGAGACCCACATTACAATTAGGGGAAGCGTGCTCTTGTTTATTCATCGTTCTTTATGAGGCACGTGGTTTTTCCCTCTGTCCAAAATGCGGCTGGAGAGAAAGTATCCACACTAGGGTGCCTTAATATCCTTCTGTTTATGGTGATGCCACCCTTTGTAGTACCCGATGCCGACAGCCCGCGCTCACGGGTAAAATACAAAGAAATCCATGAAAACAAAATGTCGCCATAGCACAGTCAGCGCCACAAACGCCTGCAGGGACAGGCTCTTTCACGCGCTTCTGAACAAAAAACGAAACTAAACGTGTATGACAAAATGGCCAGATGTCTCCACCCCACGACCGGTCGTGCTCCACCCTAAGCCAAGCGCACATGAAGGCACCTTAATCCACACTAACGGCACGGAGCACGTGCAAGGGTGCTGAGCACGAGCTCTAGGAGTTAATTCCAATGCGCAAGCGCTGCATTGGTGCCCACCATGGCTTCAGCCTCGCGTGCGTAGCATTCGGTTTGCTCCCAGTAAGGTTAAAATTGATTAGCGTAGTTCGGATTTTCATCACAACAGCCGTGCCAATTGAATCTCGAGGCCAATACTTGATTTTACCCTAAACCAGGGTGTAAGATAGACAGGTGGGGAAACGAAAGCCAAATGAGCAACCGGATTGTGTCCCTTTCGGGTTTCTCTTTTTTTGTGGCGCCATCTATGTGGAGCACCGCGAACTCTCACTCCAGGTGGGCGACCGGTGGCGACCGGCTAAACCGACGGAGATTTTTTTTCTTCTCGCCGCAGCGCCATCTGTTGCAAATCGGGGGTACCCGCAAGCAGACGAGTACACAATCCGGTCACAGCATTGCTGTAGGCCTCTATGGGCCGTTTCCCCACCTGTCTATCTTACACCCTGCCCTAAACGCTGGTTCACACCATAGAGTTATTACAATAAACGCTAGAGGCTCAGCTGGCGCTAGTGTCTACGGGACTTCCGGTTGAAAATTGAAGCAGACAGCATGAAGTCTACATTTCCAGTCTTCCTGTGTATTCCTATGGGAAAACGCGTGTGAATTTTGTCTCTTCGCCGGAAAATAACATGAATAACTTTTGTTATTTCGGTTGTACCGGATAGTATGTAGCTTTATTAATATCGTGAAAGTGTAATGGGTTTAGTTACAGCATTTTTTCTTTACCGCTGAACGATGTTAAACTTCGCAATATTTCAGGCCCAAACCTCTGTTCCATGGCAGGTATGTAGAAACGAGCGACGATTCTAAGCAAAATAACGATCGAAAGGAATTTAGAGTATGTTCAAAGTTCGCCAGTATTTCGTTCGTGCTTATATATTGCTAACATGCCCGTCCTGTCACTATATGAAAATGACCCCGTCGTGTATCTTTACGAGTGGTTTAAAAAAAAAAAAAAACGTTCGAAACGTAAAGAATAAAGTACGTGGGCTACGAAAGGTGTGTTTTCTTATTATTTTCTATGTCGGGCCGTTTTTATCGGGCACCTGTTCTCTGGCTTCTCTCTATTTGCAAAGATTTGGAGCGTGCGGGTGATGATTTGAACCCAGAACATGCATCTTCGCACATATTCATGAGCAGAAAGAATAAAGCAGTACTTATTTATTGAAAATCGAACTATATGACGTGACTTTCAATTTATTTTGATTGTCTGCAAGCACAAGGAGTTACTTATCCAGTGTTACTGCGTAGTTCTTGCCGTCTCTCATGGTTTTCCACATGTCCTTCGTTCGTTTGGTACCTATATCCCCCATGCTGGAAAGCGTCGACGCCGTGTTCGCGCTAACAGTGTCCGACAGTGCACATAAATACACGTACGAAGCGGTTTTAACACCGTTTTTTATGCCACGATTTTAAAATAAAAACGCCGTAACTGACCAATTATTTCATCTGCGTGACTGGGAAATGTTCCAATGTACCTAGTACGTACGAATTATTCGGGATATTTGCTCTTATATTCGAGCGCAGAGAGGCAATTCACTCGCTTTTTTTCATAGAAATGCATTACCGGAAGTCCATTTCCGACTGCTTGCTGTCTGCTTTAATTTGCAACAGCACACTAGCGCCAGTTGAACCTCTAGCGTACATTATAATAACTCGATGGTTCACACAGCTGTGTTGGTTGCACTCTCATGCAACCGAAACCACCATAACAACAAAGTCACCGGGGCAAGTGGTCGCCGTACACCGCATGGCAAGCGATGCAAGGGGTAGCTTCGCGAAGCAATCCATGAGTCACGCTTGTTGCGGTGTTTTCGTTGTTACGGTCGTTTCGGTTGCATGCTAACGCAACCGTTGCAAATGTGTGAACCAGGTTTTTAGTGTGAGAGTAGCAAAAGCACCAAAATCGATCTCCGAGCTTTCAGCGTCCCTGCCAAGCACGTGCGCTCGTGCGGTGCAAGCACTGTTCTGAACCACATGCTCACGCTTGCAGCATCGGCTGCATCTTGACTTACGCTGTAGTATAGTCAAGTTCCGTTGCGAGTCGGTTTTAATATCGGTAAATATGTGTTTTCGAACGACTCGTGTCCTTCCAATTGAACAAATCGTCGCAAAAAATAAAAGCAAACAATTTCGCAACGATCTGCGATTAAGCATACGGAAGATGTGTATGTGCATTGTGCACAAATATAAAAAAAAAACTGCACAACAAATTTTACACGACTGACTCAACAAGATCAATATCTGTGCCAACATCATGCCTCAATAGCTCCATCAGAAGCAGAATGACACTCGGGAACACATTTTCACTTAATTCATGAAACAACTCGCAGCGGAACCTGATTCGCTGAAAAGATCATCACATGTGACAAGACGTGGATTTTTCACAATAATATGAAAAAGAAAAAAAATTAAAGACGTTTACAATTCCCTGTAATGCCGAATTAGAGCGCAGCTCTTTGGGAGGAGGAGTGGAGGGTACAAAGAGGAGGGTATGCCCCTCCTCCTCCTCCGTACCCTCTCCTCTTCCTCTCCTCCTGCTCTCTCCTCTCCTTCTCCTCCTCCCCCACTCCTCCTCCTCCCTCCTTCTCTTCTCATTATCCTCCCCTCCTCCTCCCTTCCTCCTCCACCTCCTCCTCCCCTCCCCTTCCGTCCCTCCTCCCTCCTGACGTCACTCCTGACCCCAATGGCCCTTGTGACGCCACTCGTGAAGGCCTCGTGAAGGTCGTGACCTTCACGAGTGTCCTTCACGAGTGACCTTCGTGACGTTACTTGTGACGTAACTCATGACCCTCATGACATCACACGTGACGCCACGTGTGACGTCCTTATGGGAAACGTCCCATAATGCAACGCGCGGTTACGCCGACTTCGACGGCGACGGCGACGCCGTTCAAGCCGGAAACGGGCGCCTAAGAGCTGCGCTCTAAAAAGCAAGCCACGCACGAGAAAACCTGAAAATGCAGTGGCAAGCACGGTGTGTGGACGGTTTAAAGAAGGAAATAAGGGCAGGGCTACTAAACAAAATGACAGATAATGAACTGCTGGACTTTCCAACAATACAAGTTTTGAATGCAATAGTGTATATATAGGCGAGGGGAGCTTACTTACGGGGATACAAATTAATTGGCTATATTGTTGTAATAAACCACACTTTTCCCACCAGCTTTGTTTTTTAATAGACACGCCTCGCATTTAACCGGCCTGTGAGCAGTTGGTTGTTTGATGCTTAGAGCGCTCGTTAGTAAGGCATTTGCTTGACCGGCTCGTGACAGTTCTGAAGGTCTCGTCTCACTATAATGAAAAGACATCAGTTACAACTCTGACTAATATCAAGCGCGCAATGTTAGAAGCAGTCTTTTTACATTCCCGTGTCTAGCGTGCTGTCACGGTCTGTGGTTAACACGGGGCAACAGAATTAATATACATTTTTTACTTAATCATAGCAAGTTTATATAAAGGGAACTAATTCTGTTGCTGATCTTTCAAATTACATTTTTTATACCCACATTATCGAAAGCTTCTTTTTCAGACTCTTACGGCGTTTTGCTCCGAACTAGAGCGACAATTGCGACCGATTAAATAGATTTTCAGATTAGCGGTACCGCGTAATTAAAATTGCTCTTATTTTTTTATTATCAGCATGTTTAAATGACGATTTAAGTTTATATATATATATAGATAAAATGTTTTATAGCTCTTACTCGCTAATGATCGTGCAGTGAGGCATTTGCGACGGTGCAGATAATTACTGAATCATTTGTTTTTATCTCGTTGAAGGTTCCACAAATTAAAGTGCCTCAAATGGGTTCTTTTGAAATATTATGTCGACTTTGCGCTCCGAATTTGATATTTTCATTTTTATTCTGGACTTTTTACTCATCATGAATATGCATCGGATCATTAGTTATCATTTAAACCGTGAAACAAGAGTTCTTTTTTCTGCTGTTTTTGCTTAATAAATGATTCCGTCAAATAACTATTCGGAACATCTTAAAGGCGTCATTATTCTTCTGTAATCATTCGGAAATTTCCTTTCATATTTCTGACTAAAGATTGCTATTTATTTCTTGCAGCGTGATACTGAGAAAAAATAAATACTGCGTTGTCGGGTTTCAAGACTGAGCAGGAGTTGGTCTTCTTTTTAATATACTGCTGCAATATTAATTAATGGTGCATCCTTACTGTGTCACAGCAGATGCACGAAATCTGCAGTGCACTGCACCATATCTCTGTAAAGAATTGTATAATAAATATAAATCTATATTTCTAAAGTGCTCCCTAGTGCTTAGGGAGGGGCGAAACCGTCTTTAGGAGTCATAAGGTCCACCGATGTGCAACGAAGGGACTCATGTCCTCAGGCAGAAACTTCCGCCAACAGAATTAATGTTTCATAGCAGCATAACTATCATACAATCAGCGTGGAGTCACACTGTATTGAGTTGCTTTACTACGAATTCCCGAAAGATAAAACGATAATTTTATATCCGTGCGAGAGAACAAGAACTCTCCTGCAGATTACGTTTGAAAATATACCTACGGAAATATATCAACTTCCAAGTGATAGCGTTAATTAGGAGCTCGTTTAGCAGAAAAGCCGGTGTCGGAGGCGTGACGGGAAAATTCTGATCGGTCGCTAGGGTCACGACGTCAGAGTCATATGACCTCGCGCAGGAACTTCGAACAACCCACAACGCTAGCGTGAAGCGTGATGACAAGTGTAGAAGGAAAGTGATGAAGACACAAAATGTAATGAAAATGAAAGGTTGCCGCATGTCTCAAATTATTTCACATTGTGAAGTAATTTATTTGTCTAAAAAATTAAGAATTTTTGGGCGGGATTCGGATTCTATCCCACGGCCCTTCGGTCGCGATCCAGACACGCTACAGACTAGGCCAGACCGAGACGCTTGCACGTCTTGGGAACGAGCGGGAGTTTATATGTTTCGCTATCACGTTTCACTCTTAAAGGCGAAGCTTAAGCGCCTTCTGAGTTTTATTGAACAATCCGTGGCCGTGCTTCAAAGTACGCGTAGGAAATTTCGGACGCCCTTGACAAGAAAAAAAAAAAAAACGAAAAACTACAAGGCCTCATTCAAAAAGTGTAAAGTTCAGCACAAAAATATTCGAATTTACATATTACCGGGCTAAAACGAATTCGTCTTTGAACGCTAAATATTTTCGGCCAATGGATAATATGACCTTAACCAGAAACTGAAGCGCTTACGTTTTACAATACAAGACTTTCCACTGATCCAAAATCAGCCGCATCACAAGTCCTCTTCCCCGACCACTCAAGGCATCAAGTCATCCCTATAGGGAGTATTCACTGGCGGCTGTAGACATGTGCGCGACTGCTGAGCGCGTGCTTATTGCGAGTTGCACAGTTCTTTCGCAACGTGCATTCCACACCATCAAGATTGCCGGTCTTAGGAACCTATAAATGTGAGTTTGTTCTGAGCATGCGCTCTAAACAGCACCCACAAATATGGCGTCCAGTGAATACTCCTTATAGCTGTCCTTCTTTGCACGCGAACGTCTCGCTGAATCCCTTCGTCAAACATCCTAGGCAAAATATGGCGGCGTAAGGTGTCTCCGTTGGTTCATTCCGTTCTCTTAGCCCATACTGGAGCACACGATACGGCTTGTTAAGTACACGCTTCTGGCTTCGTGATTGCTTCATTAGTGTTTACCCCCCTAATCCCTGCAACCTGATTGGCTTCGAAACGATAATGAGATGCTGGGCGACTCGCCACGGTGTTTTTAGGCTGTCAGTGCAGCACAATGAAGAAGGCCATTTTCAGTCCAAAACTCGGTGGCATCACTGAGGTTCGTCACCGTCGCGTTCGCTGCGAGTGTTTCATTGTTCGAGGTCTGGACCGGGTGCACCGTCTGAAACACCTCGACGCCGGCAAAGCTCTCTTCAATGGAATAGCTGAAGTCATCGCCAGGTTTCAATGACGTGTCACCTGCAGCAGGCGTCTCGGCACAGCAACACCTGGAAGAATCAAAGCACTGGATTGGTGACGTCATCACGTTGAGATGGAGCTAACACGCACATTGGAAACGTGTGTTCCGTCAGAGGTCTGATGGGCCTCGTATTCAATGAACGCGCCGATTAAGGACGCTAGGCATCGGGCTCGGGTTCGATCGCCGAGTTGACGCCATCCGACTGCATTGGCGTTTCATGAAGGAAGAGGAGGACGCTCTCAGGCCTCGAGTATGAACGACTCCAGCGAAATCGTCGCCACCCAGCTGCCAGAACAGAAAGCTCTAGCTGCGTGTTCGCTCTCCAGCCTCCTTGAGCGAATCAAACAGTCAGAGCACCTGGTGGCGTAAAGACAAAACCGTAAAAGCAGGTTCAGAAACACGCGATGAAAATCGCCAATAGGCCTCTTGCGCTGAGGCTTTGAACAGACGGTGGCGCCTTCTCTTTGGGTAGTACACGGTCACCTTA
This sequence comes from Ixodes persulcatus, assembly GCA_013358835.2. NCBI lineage: Eukaryota > Metazoa > Arthropoda > Arachnida > Ixodida > Ixodidae > Ixodes > Ixodes persulcatus. Next base: position 1,315,422 of record JABSTQ010011364.1, read on the forward strand.
TTGGGGCTCGCGCTATTTGTGTATTCCTGGCTGAAATTGTTTTTTTTTTTTGTTCTTTTTTCAGGTGCTGAAGAACAGAAAAAAACACCTTTCGACGTCTGAAATTGGATAGGTTTCATAGCGTAAGGCAATCGAAAGTGCGGGCATGGTGCGGGATTCGTGCAACCACCGCTCGGGGGTACGCGTCTTCTATCATCTGGGTGGTGACGTCAGAATATCTGAATCACAACGCTTCATTCTTTCATTGTGTTTTTCTTTTTTTGGAACGCGTGAATCGGCGTATTTTGGCTGACGCTCTTATGAATCGTTCACACTTGCGAAATACGCACTCGCCGCCGACCGGATTCGCTCGCCGAAAAAAGACCGGGCCGTTCACATTTGTTTCCGCCTGCGGAGTGCGCGCCGCGAGCGTCTCGCAGTTTCCCGAACAGACGAGAGCTGACGAGAGCTCCCAAACCTCCTCCTTGCCCGCGCACGTCTCGTCGCCATCGTCACCAGGTCGTTAGCGGGGATCTGACGTCAGCAATCGCCACTTCCCCCGCGCGTTGTGATTGGCTTGCGGGGAGAAGAAACTTTTTTCCGGCGTTCAGAATTGGTCCTAGAGCGATCTTGCTCTCCGCCGGAAATTCTGCCTGCTTTCGTCGCCGGGCGTCAAAAGTCTCGCGGATCCGGCCGCCGGTTTGCAAGTGTGAACAAGGCATTAGGGTCTGAGCTTCGACCTGTGCTACAACAGCGTAAAAATTTGTGCCGTTTTTTTTTTTCATTGTGCCTGGAGCACGTCTTCACCTGCTGTGTTTACAGCGTCCACAAAAGTGGTCCCTCGATTTTTGCCTGGTGACGTCGCGAAAGTGTCGTGCTGTCGCCGGCCGACAGCCGCACTTGGGCCCGCGGAGAGCGGCAGTTTTGCCATCCTGGCAGTACGCCGATACGTTGTTCTTAAACAGGATGTCCCTTCACGTAAAAGCTTAATTCACACGGTGCGATTTTGCTCGCGATTTCGCAGCTGCGGCGTTGAGCCCTGCAGTCTGCATCACGCATGTTCTGCCGCACGAGCGACGTCGCAACATCGAAATGGAAAGCCATATCGCAGTAAGGGCCGGTTGCACTAATGTCGCTTACCTTAACCCAAAGCGGCTCTTTCCTAAGTCGGCTTAGCGCCCTAAACCGAGCTAGGATAAGCACGGGTTTAAATTCCGGTTGCACCAACGTTAACCCGGCTTTACAGACGCGCCCCTAGCTAAACGCTGGATTTGCCTAGGGAATGTAGGGACAAACAGAGCGAACCAGGGAAAGCTCAGAGGGACGAATACGATTGGCGGAGAGGAATCTCGTGATGTAAACAAAAAACCTGCTGTAGTAGCCGTCATCGGCGTCTGCTTTTCGCTGTATTTCTTCGGTGAGTAACGAATTAAAGGCCTCCCAATTCAATCATTTTTTTCGCTTAACTTTCAAAAACAGGAGTCAACGCTTTAAATAAACACGAATGCTCTTTACATCTGTGATTGTGTGTTTAATATCGGTTGATAACAGAATATTTGACAGTGACAGTAGTTTTCGTGCTCACATTTTGAGATAAAGGGGCCATCGGGGGCCCCAAATCTCACCGAACGCGAGAAGGACGCTCTACTCGCTACATCGCTGAAGACAAAACATCATCGAGAATAAGTAGGCAGGAAAGATGACTACTAAAATCAAGTCATGCCTAAGACCGATGAAGTTCAAAACAGTGACAAACTCGCCACGGCAGCTGCGAAAATGCCCGGAAATCGTCGAATAGAAGTCGTCGAGTTGTCGTCGCCACGAATGAAAGATATAAAGCAAAATATTCCTAAAAGCGCGATCACCAGAAAGGTTACGGTTATGGTACGATACAGTTTTCTGAAGCCAAGATTCTGCTCGCGAGACAAGAAAAATTCACTGAAGATTGTCTCGAAACTCAGAAAACGAAAGAAATTGACTTTTCGCTGTTTATAATTTAAAAGCGCCGCAATCTGATGCAAACGGCAGAAGTGTCGACAATCAGCTGACCGCCGAGATCATGTACTGCCACTATTCAACGCGCTGATCGGATTGAAGGATATGCGTTGCAAGTAGAAATAAACAAGCTGGTAAATAATAATACGTTACAGTTATGCGAAAATCAGTAAGGTATACATACGAATAAGCTCGTCGACAGAATAACCAACGGAAAGACAGACGTGAGCCCCACAGCTCCGTACGTATCTCGGTTAGGGCTAACACGCACTGAGAGTGGAGAGCCAGCTTGAAAACAGGGGTCGATAAACACTTCACGCGACAATATTTTGCATACTTGTCACAATCGAAGGTCATTCTGTCGAGACTCTCACGCTGTTGTAGCCTAAAACACTTTGTACAACCAATTTCGTCCACCGCGTCGATCGCCACAAACCAGCCGCCATGTTTTAAATCCGGGATTAAGAAACAACCAAAAGCAAAGCGCCCAATATTGATCGCTTACGATAAGCGTAGTTTAGTGCTAGGTTTAGCGATTAGCGATTTAGGTGCAACCGAACGAAACCGAAACTTAGCTTAGGTGCCCGGCTAAGCTCTGCTTTGTGCTAAGCGGCGTTGGTGCAACCGGCCCTAAGGGCCGGTTGCACCAACGTCGCTTACCTTAACCCAAAGCGGCTCTTTCCTAAGTCGGCTTAGCGCCCTAAACCGAGCTCGGGTAAGCACGGGTTTAAATTCCGGTTGCACCAACGTTAACCCGGCTTTACAGACGCGCCCCTAGCTAAACGCTGGATTTGCCTAGGGAATGTAGGGACAAACAGAGCGAACCTAGGGAAAGCTCAGAGGGACGAATACGATTGGCGGAGAGGAATCTCGTGATGTAAACAAAAAACCTGCTGTAGTAGCCGTCATCGGCGTCTGCTTTTCGCTGTATTTCTTCGGTGAGTAACGAATTAAAGGTCTCCCAATTCAATCATTTTTTTCGCTTAACTTTCAAAAACAGGAGTCAACGCTTTAAATAAACACGAATGCTCTTTACATCTGTGATTGTGTGTTTAATATCGGTTGATAACAGAATATATTGACAGTGACAGTAGTTTTCGTGCTCACATTTTGAGATAAAGGGGCCATCGGGGGCCCCAAATCTCACCGAACGCGAGAAGGACGCTCTACTCGCTACATCGCTGAAGACAAAACATCATCGAGAATAAGTAGGCAGGAAAGATGACTACTAAAATCAAGTCATGCCTAAGACCGATAAAGTTCAAAACAGTGACAAACTCGCCACGGCAGCTGCGAAAATGCCCGGAAATCGTCGAATAGAAGTCGTCGAGTTGTCGTCGCCACGAATGAAAGATATAAAGCAAAATATTCCTAAAAAGCGCGATCACCAGAAAGGTTACGGTTATGGTACGATACAGTTTTCTGAAGCCAAGATTCTGCTCGCGAGACAAGAAAAATTCACTGAAGATTGTCTCGAAACTCAGAAAACGAAAGAAATTGACTTTTCGCTGTTTTAAAATTTAAAAGCGCCGCAATCTGATGCAAACGGCAGAAGTGTCGACAATCAGCTGACCGCCGAGATCATGTACTGCCACTATTCAACGCGCTGATTGGATTGAAGGATATGCGTTGCAAGTAGAAATAAACAAGCTGGTAAATAATAATACGTTACAGTTATGCGAAAATCAGTAAGGTATACATACGAATAAGCTCGTCGACAGAATAACCAACGGAAAGACAGACGTGAGCCCCACAGCTCCGTACGTATCTCGGTTAGGGCTAACACGCACTGAGAGTGGAGAGCCAGCTTGAAAACAGGGGTCGATAAACACTTCACGCGACAATATTTTGCATACTTGTCACAATCGAAGGTCATTCTGTCGAGACTCTCACGCTGTTGTAGCCTAAAACACTTTGTACAACCAATTTCGTCCACCGCGTCGACCGCCACAAACCAGCCGCCATGTTTTAAATCCGGGATTAAGAAACAACCAAAAGCAAAGCGCCCAATATTGATCGCTTACGATAAGCGTAGTTTAGTGCTAGGTTTAGCGATTAGCGATTTAGGTGCAACCGAACGAAACCGAAACTTAGCTTAGGTGCCCGGCTAAGCTCTGCTTTGTGCTAAGCGGCGTTGGTGCAACCGGCCCTAAGTGATTCGGGCTTAACTAAGTCGATGCTTTAAAAGATAATCGTTTGTAAGCTCAACTTTTATTTAGTCAATCAAACGTAACCAACTTGCAGCGATGTTTCGCTGAACCCTATATTCTGTTGCATTCGGTAACTTTTCAACTCTCTTCCTTTTGATAAGTAAAATAGAGCGGACATTTTAAGCGGAGTTTTGAAAAAGAGAGTCTGCTGTACTTCCTTTCGTCACTAGTCAAAGCGCGGTCAAAGGCTTGAGCCACACCAGCGCAAACATGTACACTAAAACCGCTAAGCCAGGGCGAAAAACGAGGAGAGAGGAGGAAAAGAGAACGCGCGGGGTCGTCCGATATACGAGATCTAGTTCGAATGATTACTGGCATATCCTCCTCTATACTCACAAAGCCTGGCAGTTCGACGACGGAGCCATAGAGTGCCCGGTCGCGGATTTGGAGCGCGAGGATCTGGTAGCACAGAGCATCAAAGAGCCATTTCTCGAGGAACCTGGACGTCAGCGCACAGCTTTTGGAGCGGCGAGGACCCGAAACACACTTGTTCGCTCGGGAGAAGTGTGTTTCGGCGTCTCGCCGCAGCGGGGCGCCAGTCACGTGGCTCTCCTCTCATCCGTTGTCTGCCGCTCCACCTTTTCCATTTCGGCGGCTGCTTCTCGTGGCGATCTTCCTGGCTCTGTCAGTATATAGGCAGCTATGTTACTGGGTAGACGTAAAAATAGCTGCCTTTTTGTATACTGCACTCGTAAGACGCGTTTGAATGCGAGAGCCAAACGCCGGACGCCCGCGTTCCACGTTCGAACGCGTTCGAGGAGTGCAATGGAGATAAAGGCTGGTAGCGTTAGGTCTACCCACAAAGCCTTCCAACCAGAGCATGGCGTTCTGACGTCATCGCACGGTCTCCTCTCCTCCTCTCACTCCGTTTCTTGGCACCTAGCCGGTAACTGCATGCGCACAAGAAAACGACGAGCTTTGTGACTTAGCATCTTGGCACTGCTTGATCGCTTGATTCACCTTACGGATAAAGCCAACTAATTATTTATTTATTTTAATTATTCGATACTCACAGCGCCTTCCGGTATTACAGTGGAGGGGGAGGTGGGCGGGGGGGGGGGGGGGCGGGTATTTACACAGATACATTTAACGGCAGGTAAAAGTAAAAATATTCGCCCAAGAGAAAGAGAAAAAAAATGCAAACAAGAAACAACAACTTGCTTATGACAGTTCTAAAAAGGATCAAATTCACATCGGGCATATAGACCAACTCAACTCTTTGACGTCACGCCGCTGCGGTGGCGCTGCTGTTGGCACTGGGCATGCGCAGGTGATTCGCCTAGGCCGAATCTGGTTTCTGCGCGCGCGCAGTGCCCTCGCCTGGTGGGCAAACACGGGCTTGTTTGTAAACAATGTGTTGGTCGATAAAAAAGAAAAGATTGCTATCGCGACATAAGGAGCAAACGCGAACAAAGCAAAATATATCAAAATAATCTTTTGTGGCATATGCTTACTTTTTTTTAAAATGTTTATCAATGAAATGAAGTGTCTGCTTCTAAGGCAGAAAAAAATGTAAAATTGGAAAGAATTGACGCTATAGGCGAAGGCAATTGATTTCATTGACCAACTGTTTTTGGTAAAAAAAAAAGAGCTACTAAGTGCTACGATTTACATCTGTACTCGCGTACTTTGTGGATCTGATCCACACGAACGGAAACATAGTGCGGCGAAAAAATATATGTTTCACGTGGAATACCAGATTGCGAGTGATATACGCTATGGAATAGGTTTAAACGAGGTTTCGGTCTGCGTCCTTCGAGAATATTTCATTTTAACTTTTGTTTAGAACGCTTTACAATAAAAGTTCTTCCGTATTTTGGGTCTCCTAAAACATACCGAACTGCTCGGTTTCGCACTTTTTTTTATTTTAGTTTTGTCAATGTTAGATAAAGGATCCCATACAGTACCGGCACATTCTAGCACAGGACGCACGTTTGACTTATTCTCAAATGTCCTGAGGAAAGTCTATAGTGTTTCGGGTAATAACCCCTAATCATGTGCTTGCTTTTGCAATAGTGTAGTCCATATGTCGATCCCAACACAACGATGACGTGAAGTAGTTGCCAAAATACATGAATTCAAACGCGGTTTTTAGACTAACGCTGTTAACAACATAAAAAAAAACAACTTAATTGGCATTCGTTTTCTCGAGAACATCATGAGTAAACAGTCTTACCTAAATTTAGTTTCATGCCCCATTTTTCACACCATGTGTGTATGTAGTCTAAATCCTGAAGTACGTGGTTGTCGTTTTCACAAATTATGTTTTTGTACAGTACGCAGTCATTTGCGAAACGTTCCATAGGTGATGTAACGTTCTTATTGATATCCTTTATATAACTTAAAAAAGTAGAGGTCCCAAAACCGACCCTTTGGCACTCCAGACGTTACTTCAAAAATTCTTGATTCTGCCCCGTTTATTGCATTGTACTGACGCCTATCACGTAGGTATTCTAAAATCCAAGAAGGAACTCGATGGTTAACACTAAAATTCGAGAATTTATAACTAAACGTATTGAGCTCAACGTTCCCCTATGTTTGTCCGCGAGAATTATACAACTGGATCAGCTCCAACCCGTCATTTTATCCTCCTCGTCTGCTTGTAATGTCGGCTGAACTCTGAAATATAGCGAAATAAATGTTCATTTCTATTTTTATTTTTCATTCGGGCAATACTGACAAGGCACACACCAATGTCTTTCAGTGTTTCATAACGTTTCTCGCGAAAGCTCGTGACCACCTGTGCAGCGCGTATCAGGGGCCCATATCAAAGAACAAGAGCTACCCATTACGAAAATTAAAAAGCGCGAAAGACAAGGACAAGAGAGAGACTACACAGGACAAGCGCTTACTCGCAACTGACGTTTTAATTCGGAAGATGAGGAAGATGAAGAACCCTAATGTTAAATTTTACGAATATTTATGAGAAAGGAGTGAAAGGATCTGAAAAGACTGAGAATTAAAAAAGTAAAAAAAAAAAAGAAATTAGTAAAAAACAAAAAGGAAATGGTGGACATGATTAAAGTAAAAGTGAAAAAATGACAGTAAATATATTTATAAAAAAGCCTAAGGGGAAGGTAAAGCAAATTAACAATATCAAAGGAAAATATTTCATGTACTCTAATTCTTTTGATGACAAAGTCACCGAAAGACCACTGATGCAGGCGTCTCCTTTGGTCGCAATGACTCCAGCTTCAAGAATCTCTCGAGTTCGCTTATCTGGACACCTCCTCAGGATCCTTGTGCTGGACAGTAGCGGGGCGCATCCACAGTCCCTCACGTGTAGAGCGAGATGCCCCCGACGGAGAGGATTTTAGAGATAGCGCATGTTCTCTGAACCTTACGTTGATACATCTTCCCGACTGTCCCACATATACCTTCCCACAGGTGAACGGGATCAAATACACTACCCCGCTGCAACAGTTGACGTATTTGTTGCAGTGCCTAACACTGCATTTGTCATGCTTTGTGCGCGGGGTGTTGACTTTGGGGCAGAGCTTTTTTAGCTTGTCGGGGGCTGAAAACACAACCGGCACTTCGTTTTAAAAGCAATTTTCTTGAAGTTATGAGAGATGCGGTGGATATAAGGGACGACCGCCGGTCGACTTCTTTCTCTACCTCTCTTGCTTGTTTTGTTTGGTTTTATCATATATTCAATAACGTCAGACAGGAAGGAGGTGGGGTAGCCTGACGACTTGAGCCTTGATACTTGCGCGTCAAAACTCTCCCTTGCTGAATGAATGCAAGACGTTTTCAGGGCAGTGCTTAAACAACTAGACACAATGCCCCTTTTGACTAGTTTTGAGTTTGCAGATTCATATTGGAGTATTCGTTTCTTGGATATAGGTGAATACATCCAACAGACGTGGTCATTTTGAAAGGTGAGTCGTGTATCAAGAAATTGGAGGTTGTTGTTGAAAATTTTCGTAATGTTTAACCAACTAGGCTAACGAATCATTTTGCTAAGAGCTACCCAGTTTGGCATCCTCACTCAGAGTCATGAGCTGCGTTTCTAAGTCCAGTGACTTTAGGTCAACTGAGCACTGCTGGCACCACGTGCTCTAAACGAAAAGCTCAATACGATCGAGAGCATGGGCTGAACATGCACGGGCCAGCACCAAAGAGGCAGACATTAAGAGCAGCGGAGGAACCTCAGTGCCACAAACGACAGTTTTTCAACCACATGGATGAGTGCCGCCAACTTGTGGTTGAACTAATGGCTTGTTCAATGATACGGCAGCTCGGAGGACGTGGAGTGAAAGCTTGCGCTGCAAAACATAGGGGTTCTGGGAGCACCTTCCACTTCTCCCCTTATCATTCTAGATGAGCATCGTATCGGCGTGTGGTCGTGTATCACTACTGCGTGATGCACGTTAAAGACCTCAGGCTAGCAGTCGTACTGCTTTGGCTAAACGTTTCATCGAGACAGGGCCAGGAAACGCCCGGTGGAACTGACTAACTTCTTACTGCTTACGTATACACGCAACACGACTACCTTTTCGTGCGTCGAAAGAGCGCTGTCCGTAACTAAAAGACATTTCGGACGCTTCAGCCAGAAAAATTAAATAATACTAATAACGAGCAATTTCAATACCCATACGTCAAAAGGGTTTATGCGAGTAGAGGTACCGGATCCTGTCCTGTAGTCTCGTGTTTGGCGAGATCCCGCGAGAACTGCAGAACCGTCCGACGAACATTTCTTCCCGGCAGCGTGGCACAGATCGAAGGACACTGCCTGGCAGCTATTGCAAATTACCCGCGAAATTTTTACGGTTCCCCTGGGATGTCGTAAGAATCGGTGCCTTTCCCTTCGGCGATAAAAAACGTCGGAGGTCTGGAGAAATAAATCGCGAAGCGTAACAGTCAATTAAACCCGTCGGAAAACTTTCTTCGGCAATGGAGGGTTTCTGTTTTGGTACCGTGTTTTCTTCTGGTGTGCTCCAGATTCTATTTTTGGTGTAACTGGTCGATCGTTCAAAACCGGCTCTTTGTTATGGAGCAAAATGTGCCACTTTAAGTGGCATAGGTGGTTAATGTGACACCGCCACTTTTTTTTACTACGTTTGCGCGCTCTTCTTGGACAAACATATGTTGGGAAGCGAGGATTACCAACTTTCGTTTTCTCGTAAATAAGATATTTCCTACGACCTCAATTTTATACGTCCTATAAGCGGTATTCACTGGCGACCATAGTTCAGTACGTTGCTGATTTGCGCAAGCTTATGATGAGTTTACACAACATTTTCGGCAACGTGTGTTCTACACTTCTAAGGTTTGTTATTCCACTCAGGATGAGTGGATGCCCGTACTGAGCATGCGCTGTAAACACCGCGTTCAAATATGGTGGCCAGTGAATATCACCATGATGCAATGATTTGAGTATCTAAGGAGCGCTAGTTTAAATTCATTTTGAAGACATTTAACAGTGGTTTCCGAGAGTGAAAAAAGCACCGTGTTTGTTCTTTTTCTCGTTAAATTTAGCGGAAATATTGACGTCACAAAAAGTGGTCACGTGACGTCAAGTCACGTGACATGAGAACTGTTGCATCAATTTTCACGCGAAATATAGCGAAAAAATTACCGTTACATTACCCCACGTCCTTCGACCAGGTCAAGTGTCATGTCGTCGATGTGTCACATGACGTCACGATATCTCGTGACGCGTCAACTTGACACCTTGACATCACGTTACGTTACCGGACGGCATGCTACGTGGTCACTTGACTTCGAATTAATTTTCCTGCTACATTTAGCGGAGAAATTGCTATCACCGGGCTTGACGTTACGTTACCTGACAAATTTCCGGGATGAAGGAGTTTCGTTTAAAATATTCCATGCTTTAAACTAAGCTTTTTGGGTGACCCGACGCGTTTTAAGCAGTCTAAGTCTATTAAAAAAAAAAAAAAATATTCTTCCGGTAGAAGGTTGCTTACACGCAACCATAAAGAGAGTGACGAGACATATCTTTGTTTTGTCGGCAGACAATGTCTTTTGTCTGCTCGCTTAGTGAGACCAGGCCCGCATCCGCTGCTCGCTGCAAACTTCTTGAAACTTATACCCGAACAAACTATGCATCGCAAGTGAGTACGTCGGCTTCGCTCAGGGCTGCTGAACCAACATTATCTTTCCGGCGTGAGAGTATATACTGTTTATCCAAGCTTCCTGTTCGCGTGTTAGCCTTTCGCTTCGTCGCCTGTTGCCGTCGTCGGCTTCAATCTAGTCAAAGTTTTTGAGCTCCTGTCTATCAATTTGTTTACGGAGTTGGAGTAAGCTATATTCAAAGCCCTGTCTGAAACTAAAATTAAAACTAAATCTAAATCAACAAAATAGTTGGGTCTCGATATCGCTAAGCCGCATAAAAAAACGTACAGGCCCCTCCGCGGTGTGACTTGTGTGTCGGCAATGTCAGCATAGCGTGGATTTCTGCCGAACATCTTCAAAATCATGCAGTGACATAGTTTCCCCTCCTGGGCCCGTTTGCTCGAAGCGCTAACCGCGGCTAAAGTTAGCCGCAGTACCTAGGAGAGGGATCTTGAAATCACGTGACTGGCTTGGTAGGAATGCGGGGAAACATGGCGGTGCCCCGGTGAGTGAGCGCCGCTCGCTTCAAAACTAATATGTCGTCGTAGCTGCAATATTGGGCTTAGTCAGCAACGAATGGTGCAGGAGGCTTCCGCTTTGCCTTACCTCACTAAAATCGCAAAACATGAGCAATGACCTGCTGCATTTTTTAGATCGTCTTTCGATTCTGGCCATTCCTAAGTCTAAATTAACGCGATAATTGTTGGCATGGCAACGTCTTTGGGAAGTAGATTGCCCTGACTCAATCTGCCGGGTATTGATAGCACACAAAAGCAGACAGCGTGCCAATTTCTAAATTTCTCAAGCACCGAGGTGCATGCTACGAGTGTAGGTTCATGCGTTGCACGTGCTGCCGTCTGCAGCATAGTAATTGTTCTAAAGCAAAAAGTCTAAAACAAATTTTGCCTTGCACGCACGTTCGTCAAAGCCTTATCATGATTATAGGAAGTATTCACTGGCGGCCATAGCTGTGTGCACCACTGCTGAGCGCGTGCTGATGGCGAGCTTCCACAGTTCTTTTGTAACGTGCATTCCGCACCCTCAAGATTGCCGGTCTTAGCAGCCTATTAATGTGGGTTCATTCAGAGCATGCGCTCTAGACAACACCCACAAATATGGCGCCCAGTGAATACTCCTTATAGACCCGTTGCTCTCGGGCAGGGGGCGCGAGCGCGTCCGCAAGACGCGACCATGTTATGCTGGCAGCACTATCCAGGCGGCGCTGTAACGTTCGATTTGCACGTGCCACGTTCGAATGCAAGCATCTGTCAGCATCTGTAGACGCGCCATAACAAAACGTCTAAAAAAAAGAAAAACTGAAATAAAAAAAAAAGAATTATGCAGCTCGTGGCCCCAGCGTTTCATTCAGCTTTATTATTTGTTTTGCGTCCTTTCATAGCTTCCGTGAGCCCGTATGTTTCACTTTACGTAATAGCGAAGCTAAAGCTACTTGCAAAAACATGTTCCCCGAACGATGCTCGCACTGCACGAGCGCGCATGACGGGAGGGACACTGCAAGCTCGGAGCTCGCTCTTAGGTACATCCGACGTCGAGCGCAGTAAACACAGCGTAGCGCAGAACGCGCGCCTTTCATTGGCCGGCAACCAGGAACTCGATATCTGCGACCAATCAGTATCTGTGCGCGCTTCGCTACGCCACGCCCGTCGACGTTACGTTGGAGTATAAACGTACCTTTATACTCCAGCGTAACGTCGACGGGCGTGGCGTAGCGCAGCACGCACAGATACTGATTGGTCGCAGATATCGAGTTCCTGGTTGCCGGCCAATGAAAGGCGCGCGTTCTGCGCTACGCTGCGTTCACTGCGCTCGACGTCGGAGTATAAACAGCCCTTAGCCTCTGCTACGCTGGCACTTAGAATGGAACGGAGCATACAAAAACTGTAGTGGGGAAGCGTGATGACGCACGTTCGAAACGCGAGCCAAATATTCTATTTTGCTCGCCTGGAGCGCTGCTCAAAACATTGAGAGCTACAGGCCAATTTACTTCGAATCTTTTATAAGACGAAGGCCAGCGCGCGCGGACCGTAAAATACACTTCCAGCGTTCTCCTCGATGCTTGGGTAATTTAGAAAAAGGTATATAGGCCCGTAGCTCTCAAGTTTTGAGCAGCGCTCCAAGCGAGCAAAATAGAATATTTGGCTCGCGTTTCGAACATGCGTCAGTACGCTTCCCCACTACAGTTCTCTATACTCCGTTCCATTCTAAGTGCCAGCGTAGCAGAGGCTACAGCAAGCTTTCAGCGTCCCTGCCAAGCACGCGCGCTCGTGCAGTGCGAGCATCGTTCAGGAGTACGTGCGTTTGTTTGCGTGTAGCTTCGGCTTCGCTATCACGTAAAGTGAAATATACGTGCTCGCGGAAGCTATGAAAGAATGCAAAGATGAAAGGAATGTTTAATGAAACGCTGCGGCCGCGAGCTGCATAATTTTTTTGTTTGTTTTTTTAGACGTTTTGTTACCGCGCATCTACAGATGCTGACAGATGCTTGCCTTCGAACGTGGCACGTGCAACTTCGAACGTTACAGAGCCACCTGGATGGTGCAGCCAGCATAACATGGTCGCGTCTTGGGTAAGCATTCCGGACGCGCTCGCGCCCCCTGCCCCAGAGCAACGGGTCTATAGGTCTGTAGCTCGCCAGTTTTGAGCAGTGCTCCAGACGAGCAAAATAGACGCGTTGCTCTGGGGCAGAAGCGCGAGCGCGTCAACAAGACACGACCTTGTTATGTTGGCTGCACCCTCCATGCGGCGCTGTAACGTTCGATTTTGCACGTGCCACGTTCAAATACAAGCATCTGTCAGCATCTGTAAATGCGTGGTAACAAAACGTCTAAAAAAATAAAAATAAATGAATTAAGCAGCTTGCGGCCGCAGCGTCCCATTAAACATTCCTTTCATCTTTGCTTTCTTTCATAGCTTCCGCGAGCACGTATGTTTCACTTTACGTGATTGCGAAGCCGAAGCTATACTCGCAAAAGCACGTCCTCCTGAACGAGGCTCGCACTGCACGAGCGCGCGTGCTTGACAGGGACGCTTAAAGCTCGCAGCTCGCTCTTGTAGCCTCTGCTTCGCTGGCACTTAGAATGGAATGGAGTATAGAAAACTGTAGTGGGGAAGCGTATTGACGCATGTTCGAAACGCGAGCCAAATATTCTATTTTGCTCGCCTGGAGCGCCGCTCAAAACTTGAGAGCTACGGGCCTATTGGCGACGGGAGCGATCGAAAGCGTCGCTGTGCTTGGCCCACCCCAATTGGCCGAATGCTGACTACGATGTCAGCAAAGGATGTCTCATCCATAGAGTTATTACAATAAACGCTAGAGGCTCAGCTGGCGCTAGTGTGCTGTTGCATTTTGAAGCAGACAGCAAGCAGTCAGAAATTGACTTCCGGTAATGCATTTCTATGGGAAAAAGCGAGTGCATTTTCTCTCTCGCTCGATTATAAGAGCAAATATCACGAATAATTGGCACGTACTAGGCACATTGGAACATTTCTCAGTCACGCAGACGAAATAATTGGTCAGTTACAGCATTTTTATTTGAAATTCGTGGCATGAAAAACGGTGTTAAAACCACTTCGTACGTGTATTTATGTGCACTGTCGGACACTGTTAGCGCGAACACGGCGTCGGCGCTTTCCAGCATGGGGGATATACGTGCCAAACGAACGAAGGACATGTGGAAAACCAAGAGAGACGGTAAGAACTACGCAGTGACACTGGATAAGTAACTCCTTGTGAATGCAGGCGATCAAAATAAATTGAAAGTCACGTAATATAGTCCGATTTGCAATAAATAAGTACCGCTTTATTCTTTCTGCTCATGAATATGTGCGAAGATGCTTGTTCTGGGTTCAAATCATCACTCGCACGCTCCAAATCTTTGCAAATAGGGAGAAGCCAGAGAACAGGTGCCCGATAAAAACTGCCCGACACAGGAAATAATAAGAAAACACACCTTTAGTAGCCCATGTACTTTATTCTTTACGTTTCGAACGTTTTTTTAACCACTCGTAGATATGCACGACGGGGTCATTTTCATATAGTGACAGGACCGGCATATTAACAATATATAAGCACCAACGGAATGCTGGCGAACTTTGAACACACTTTACATTCTTTTCGATCGTTATTTTGCTTAGAATCGTCGCTCGTTTCTACATACCTGCCATGGAACAGAGGTTTGGGCCTGAAATATAGCGAAGTTTAACATCGTTCAGTGGTAAAGAAAAAATGCTGTAACTAAAGCAATTACACTTTCACCATATTAATAAAGGTACATACTATCCGGTACAACTGAAAGAACAAAAGTTATTCATGTTATTTTCCGGCGAAGAGACAAAATTCACGCGCGTTTTCCCATAGGAATACACAAGAAGACTGGAAAAGTAGACTGCATGCTGTCTGCTTCAATTTGCAACCGGAAGTCTCGTAGACACTAGCGCCAGCTGAGCCTCTAGCGTTTATTGTAATAACTCTATGGTCTCATCGACGGAAATAAGAGGAATGTTAGAACTTCAATTTTGACGGTGTTGGCAGTGTGGCTTTGAGAGCGCAATGATTTCAGGCTTCCACCTGCTCATTACGAACATCATTGAACTTGTTGTTCACAAGGTAATGACGTCACAAAAGGTAACCAAACGAGGGCGCCACCGAAACATCTCGCCGCTAATAGAATATTTGGCTCGCGTTTGCGTCAATGCGCTTCCCCACTACAGTCTTTTTATACTCCGCGTTCCATTCTAAGTGCCAGCGAAGCAGAGGCTACAAGAGCGAGCTGCGAGCTTTCAGCGTCCCTGCCAAGCACGCGCGCTCGTGCAGTGCGAGCGTCGTTCAGGAGGACGTGCTTTTGCGAGAAGCGTCGGCTTCGCAATCACGTAATCTGAAACATACGTGCTCGCGGAAGCTATGAGAGAAAGCAAAGATGAAAGGAATGTTTAATGGGACGCAAGCTGCACAATTCTTTTCTTTTCTTTTTATTTTTTTAGACATTTTGTTACCGCGCTTCTACAGATGCGCGATAACAACCTTGTATTCGAACGTGGCACGTGCAAAATCGAACGTTACAGCGCCACACGGATGGTGCAGCCGGCAGAATATGGTCGCGTCTTGCGTAAGTCTTCCGGACGCGCTCGCCCCCCCCCCTGTCCCAGAGCAACGGGTCTATTGGGACGCTGTCTGCTTTTGTGTGCTATCAATACCCGGCCGATTGAGTCAAGGCAATCCGCTTTCCAAAGACGTTGCCATGCCAACAATTATCGCGTACATTTAGGCTTAGGAATGGCCAGAATTAGGGATGCCGCGAACCACCCTAGGTTCAAATTCGAAAGGTTTCGATATTTTCGAACCGAACTGATGTTCGAAATCGAAAGGTTTCGATATTTTCGACCGTACGGAGGTTCGAATTCGAAAAATTCGCAACTTTCAAAAATCGTGGAGTTTCAAATTTGAAAAGTTCGAAGCTTTCATGGTTTCTAAAAGTTCGGGTTCGATTATTTCGAATATTGTTTTACTCGAGGTTCAAGAAATTCGAAGATTTCGAACTTTTCTAACTTGAAAATTCGAGAGATTCGAATGTTTTGAATTTCTTTGGATCTGAAATTCGAAAAATTCGAAAGTTTCGAATTCTTATAAAAATAAATTTCGATGAATTCGAAAATTTCGAATTTCTTTCTACATTAAGTTCGAAAGTTTCGATTCTCTTTCAAAGCGAATTTTGAAAAAAAAAAAAAAAAAAAAAAACTTTGAGGTTTTTTAATTTCTTTGACGTCCAAGTGCGCAAAGTTCGAGGTCCGGTTTTAATGTTCCGCCACAGTTTCAGTTAAAGTTTCAAATAACGTTTTCACGCCTCACTGGTTTTCACGAAATCAGCTTTAGAAAATTTCGGGTGTGATATTTAGACTACGCGAAGTTGGTCAGGAAATTAAATGAGACGACGAGTTTCCCTGATGTGTTGGAATATTTGCCAGTGCAGAGTGACGTTTGACCATAGATCAGTAATTGTGACCGCCAGCCCGGGGTGGTCATTAACGTGCATCACGAAGTAGTGATCACACGAACGCACTGTTTAACGATACTCATCCAGTTCGAAACGGCCAGGGGCAGGCAGGTGGTTGAGGCTTAGAAAAACCTTGAAGCGACCTGGCAAACTGCCTCCCTACCCACTTGCACACTGGTAGTAATCCGATCGAACGCCGCCCAAGTGACGCTGGCATGTAGTAAGTTTAGTTCGTACATGATGCAAAACCCTGAGACTGGGAATGAAATATGAAAGAAAAAGTATAAGAAGACAGAAAAAAGGGGGCAGGACAACGTCTCAAACTCCGCTCAGGACAACGTCTCAAACTCAACTCAGCTGAAAAGTCAGCTCAGGACAACGTCTCAAACTCAACTCAGCTGAGTTCGAGACGTTATCCTGTCCCCCTTTTTTCTTTCTTCTTACACTATCTCTTGCAAATTTCATTCCCAGTCTCGGGATTTTGCATCATGATCAACATATATCAGCTCGCCTGCACCTTGACAATTTTTTTGTTTGTAATAGACCCTTTTCAAAAGTCAGAGTCCTCTTGTGGCAGTCCAAAAAACTCTAATATTGCCGCTCTAATGGCGGTGATAGGAGATCATGCGCGGCTAAATCAAGCACCCTCGATTTCGTGCATCGAAGGTGACGTGAAACGGCCAACATCTTTTCCTTTTTCTGCTCTATGCTTTCGAAGACGTTCGATTTTTCTGGTGTGGAGAAACAGTGTAGTTCCGCCTAGTAGTTCCGCCATTAGAGCGTCGGGTCTGGCTCTGCACAAGGTGGGTAGACTGACTTTTGGAAAGGGTCTATTGCTTTGGAGGTTTATTTGCCGGGACGGAAGAAACCCCAAGCAAAAAGCACAGAAGCTGATGCAACTTGAGGTCGAGGAGCGTTCTACCATACCAGTGGCGTCGGAAGAGGAAAAACGGGGGGCTCCAGTCTCTCTCCCCCCCCCCCCCCCAGATATTTCGGACTGTTAAAGTAAACAATGCGGGAAAAGAGGGCATGGTCGAGCTTATTTTAATCCGAAATTATTTAGACATATGTATAGCTACTGTCGCTCTTCACTGCATAAAAGATCGCGTAGATGGTCATTGTTAGAAACTCGTTGTCAGAAGGCACTACTCGTCACATGCTCGGGGGCTCGGAAGTTCAAAGCTATGTGTTTTCGACCTAAATAACTGTGCCATTGGTAGAAAAAAATAATAAATAAATAAACATAACAATAAATGCAAAAATTAAAAGCTGGAGAGAAACAAAAAAAGAACTATCAAGAACCTGCCGGAAGCGTTGTATTCTTGCATATTCAGAGACCCAAAACGATGAAACAAGTTTCTCCTTCCAAAATGTCTACAGGCCAAAAGAAACACGTCACAAGAACGTGAAATGAAAAAAAAAAATTGTTTTTTTTTATGACGTGCTGAACTTGAACAATTTTAGAAATCTTCTTCCATGAGTTAATTTATTCCTCAACGTGAAAAAAACAATAAATACATTATTTTGTATTCTGCTGATGGTAATGATATGTACTGTCTGTGGTGTTAATTTAAATTCGATACCTCAAACAATATAGACGAAAAAAATTACCAAGTTTAGGGCATAATTACCCGTAGATGCATGTTTGGATATTTCTTCGAAACTCGTCTTGAATAACAATAATCATATCTTACGACGACAATTACCTAGGCTATACATAGATCATTCTTAAAAAGTTTAACATCTCTACCATAAATAGCTTCGGCTATAGCGCGCTTCAAATATGGCACAAACGGCAATTGTCAAAAACCCGTCGTCCTTCCTCGCTCCTTCGGGAATCTATTTCTTTAAAACCAAGCATGCCAGATGCGGTGCCGCAAGAAATGCAGCACCGCATGTAAAATTGAAAAAAAAAAATTACGAATGTACTTCACTGCTTGAATCCAAATGAAACCGCCTGCCGGTCTTTCGAAGTTCGTCGAACTTCAGATTTTTCAGGAATCGAAAGTTCGACAATTTTCAAATTCTTTAGATTAATAAGTTCAAAAGTTCGAAACTTATCGAATTTCTTAGCGTAGGAAGTTCGAAAGTTCGAAAAGCTTCGAACTTTTTAGTGCAAGAAGGTCGAAAATTCGAAAATCATCGAATTTTTAGTCTATCAAGTTCGAAAGTTCGACGAGCATCGAATTTTGCAGCGTAATAAGTTCGACATTTCGAAAAGCGTCGAACTTCTTAGTTTAATAAGTTCGAAAATTCGACTTCCGTCGAATTTCTCGATATAGAAAGTTCGAAAATTCGAAATCTTTCGAACCTTTCGAACCGCTTGATTCGATCATCGAACCTTCGGTTCGAAAAAAGTTCGCGGCATCTCTAGCCAGAATCGAAAGACAACTTAAAAAAAAGCGGCGAGGTCATTGCTCATGCTTTGCAATGTAAGTGAGGTAAGCCAAAGCGAAAGCCTCCTGCACCATTCGTTGCTGACTAACGCGCCCGATATTGCAGCTACAACGACATATTAGTTCCAAAGCGAGCGGCGCTCACACACTGGGGCACCGCCACGTTTCCCCGCATCCCTACCGAGCCAGTCACGTGATTTTAAAATCCCTCTCCTAGGGACTGCGGCAAACTTTAGCCGCCGTTAGCGCTTCTAGCAAACGGGCCCTGAAGGCGCCGGAGTTGTTATGGAAGCAAACCTGGAAGAGCTTTAAAGGTTTAATTTGGGCTACTTGGTTTATGCCAAACACAGGGTCTCTTATGTTATCCCTAAGACGACTTGAAAGTGAAAGCCCAAGCGCCGATGTAAACATGATAGCGAACCTCCGAAGACAGCGCGCTCTCTGACGACGCACTTTTGGCCTTGCTTCATTGGTACTGTAGGGCTGTGTTCCGAGATGTTCCGAGAGGGCCTGGGACATGAACACTTCGCGGGAGGCAGGATTTCTTGGGGGCCTTGGCTGCAGTTGATGGAACGCTTCTCGCAAGAGGTTCATGTAGGCACACGGTGATGGCAAGGCTTTCTCGTTCAGGGGGGTGAAAAACTCTCCTGGAAGCCGTGGTGCTGTGCCGTACACGAGCTCCGCCGATGTGCATTGCAAATCTGGTTTGAAGGCACATCTGATGCCGAGAAGTACGAGTGGTAAATGGTGGAGCCAATGTGTGCGGTCGTCCTGCGCTGTGAGTGCGGCTTTCAGCTGCCGGTGAAGACGTTCCACCATTCCGTTAGCCGAAGGGTGGTAGGCTGTTGTGTGAATGTGCCGTGCACCAAGGAGCTGAGTTAATGCCGTAAACAGCGCACACTCGAACTGTCGTCCGCGATCTGTCGTGATGGTAGACGGGCATCCGTATCGGGAAATCCAGTGCATGACGAAGTTCTCCGCGACGGTTTCAGCTGTGATGCTGGAGATCGGTATGGCCTCAGGCCACCGTGTGTACCTATCCACGCAGGTGAGGATATAGGTAAATCCCTGGCACGGTGGCAGGGGTCCAACCAGGTCCAAATGAATATGGTCGAAGCGAGCCTCGGGGAGTGGGAAACGCACCAAAGGAGTGATGTTGTGTCTCGTAACCTTCGAACGCTGGCAGTGTAGACAGCCTCTGCTCCAGCGGCGCACGTCAGCATTGATACTTGGCCATACGTAACGAGCCGTGACCAGTCGCTGCGTGTTGCGAATCCCGGGATGGTGGGGGTTGTGCAAGGCATCGAAGACCGCCTTCCGAAACGAAAGAGGTACGAAGGGCCTTGCGTTGCCAGTTGACACATCGCAGGTGATCGTCGATGAGCCCAGGGGCAAGGGAATGTCATCGAGCTGCAGCGTCGATTCTTTCTGACGCTCGGCTAGAAGGTCAGGGTCCTCACGCTGTGCTTCGGCCATTGCTTGAAAATCCACTGTCACGGGTAGGGGCGAAAGTGCCGCCACCCGCGAAAGGGCGTCGGAAGCGGAATTGTCAGATCCTTGCACGTGTCGGATGTCAACTGTGAATTCGGAGATAAATCCCAGATGTCGTATATCGCGGGCAGAGTAGTTGGTATGGTTCCCAATGAACGCGAAGGTTAGAGGCTTATGATCCGTCAGGACGTGAAATGTGTTGCCTTCCAAGATATGACGGAAGTGTTTCACACTGAGGAAAATGGCCAACAACTCGCGTCCAAAGGTGCTGTACCTTGTCTCTGCCGGCTTCATCTTCTGGGAGAAGAACGCTAGAGGGTGCCAATCACCTCCGATGTATTGTTGCAGCCCAGCTCCGACAGCGACGCTCGAGGCGTCTGTCATCAAACGAAGGGGGGCATCAGCACGTGGGTGAACGAGGACGGTGGCGTCGACCAGGGCTTTCTTCGCGAGGCAGAAAGCAGACGCCGCTGCGTCCGACCATTCGACCGGCGAGTTAGGGCCTTTCTTCGTGCGGAGCAGATCAGTAAGAGGTTTCAGAATACGGGCACAGTCGGGTATGAAGCGTCGGTGAAAGTTTAGAAGGCCGAGAAATTCGCGTAACTTGCGCAGTGATGTAGGTTGGGGAAAGTCGCGTACCGCTTGCACCTTGTCGTCCAGTGGCGTGATGCCGTCTGGCGTGATGTGATGGCCAAGAAAATCGATGGTTGGGACACCGAATACGCACTTCCCTGGGTTGACAACAAGACCGAAGGATCGGAGGCGATCGAAGAGGAGCCGCAGATGTTCTTCGTGTTCTTCTGTGAATGTGCTGGCGACGAGCAAGTCGTCGAGATAGGCAAACACGAAGTCCAGGCCTCGGGTCACCTCGTTGATGAACCGTTGGAATGTTTGTGCGGCGTTTCGCAGCCCAAACGGGATGCGCACGTATTCGAAGAGCCCGAAAGGTGGGGTGATGGCTGTCTTGGCGACATCCGAGGGTTCGACTGGTATCTGGTGATACGCTTTAACGAAGTCTATTCTGGTGAATACGGACTTGCCTGCGAGGTTCGTGGTGAAGTCCTGGATATGCGGAAGTGGATACCGGTCCGGGACGGTGTGGGCGTTCAGCGCGCGGTAATCACCACATGGTCGCCAATCACCAGCTATTGATTTGGGGACCAGGTGCAGAGGCGATGACCAGTTGCTTGCCGATGGCCGGACGATGCCCAGTTGCAGCATGCGATCAAACTCGCGGCGGGCAATATTGAGTCGCTCACCCGTGAGACGACGCGGTCGCGCGAACGTGGGAGGGCCAGTAGTCACGATGTGGTGGGTGACTGAGTGCCGCACCGGTTGATCCAGGCTATTGGTCCTTGTGAGTTCGGGAAACTTGGCCAGCAGGTCCTCAAACGTTGAACTCGGGGGCGCAGGACGTACCTCCGAGATCACGTAAGAAGACGCGATGCCGTTGATAGAGAGACGAGTCGTTGCGTCAAGGAGGCGGCGGGAATGCATGTTCACGGCGAGGTTGAAGTGGCTCAAGACGTCTGCGCCGAGGATAGCCATGCGAATGTCCGCCACAATGTAGACCCACCAAAATGTCCGGCGCAGGCCCAGGTCGATGGTCAAGGAGCGTTGACCATATGTTGGGATGGACGAACTGTTGACTGCGCGAAGTGGCGTTGTCTGGGAAAGGCGACGCTTCTCGGCTGGTGTCACTGGCGAAACGCTGACTTCTGCTCCGGTGTCCATGAGAAACCGGTGGCCAGCGATGCGATCCACGACGTAAAACAAGCGGCTTTGTCGTGAACCGGGAGCACCCGCCGCTGCTAGTGCCCGGTGGTCGGGTTTCCCTTCCACGAACATGGCTGGGAGCATTTGCGTGCTGCTGCCCTGAAGGTACAATGGTACCAGCAACGTTCGCTGACCGGCGATACAGCCGCCGGGGAAGCACGACGGGAGCTTGATCGCCGACGGGAAGACGACGGACGGGAGGCTGGCAGTTGCAGGTCTTGGATGGCCTTTTCCAAGCGGCTGAGTCGAGCCGCTATATCCTGGGAAGGTGCGGCTGCTGCGGGATCCGATGCTCGTGATTGAAAGCTGGTCGTGGCGACAACCGGGTGTGTGGAGTATTCTGCAACACGATCCGCCAGATCAGCCAGGCGCTCCAGGGGCATGTCCTCAGCCGCTGCGAGCACGACGACCATGTTGTTGGGCAAGCGCTGCAGAAATATTTCGCGGAGGAGCGATGTGTCGGCATCCGAAGTGGCGTCGCCCAGAAGTTGTCGCATTCGGCGCAGTAGCTGGGAGGGACGCTGGTCACCAAGCTCCTCCATGTTGAGGAGGTGCTGGAGGCGGCTGCGCTCCGACGCGGTCTTCCGGGTGAGGATAGCGGCCTTGAGGTTGTCATACTGGTTGGATGTCAGCGCCGCCGCGAGGATGTCCTCTAGTTCGTCGGCGACTTCAGCTGGCAGTGAGGAGACGACGTGAAGATATTTAGTGGCATGCGAGGTGATGCGATGCAGCTGAAATTGCGCCTCCACCTGGGCAAACCAGACCTTGGCGTTCTTCGTCCAAAATGGAGGCCGCTTGAGTCGAACTGCCGCCAAAGATTCCGTCGGAATGGTCTCCCCAGCAGCAGACTGTTCGCTTTCGGACATGGTTGGAAAATTGCCGGGAACCGTGAAGGAGTCGCTCGTCCGGGGTCACCAATTTGTAGGGCTGTGTTCCGAGATTTCGAGGACGCGAAGAAAAAAACGTCCGACTCCGTGTGTGTGCAAAACGGTTCTGGTTTTATTACCCGTCTGAAGACGACCGCGCCGACCGCGCACGGAGGGAAGAAACCTGACCCTCGAACTCGGCCGGCGCGCCGCGATGTTTACTCGAACGCGCGCCGGAGAACCAGATGGTGCGCGCTACGGTGCCTCGACGTCAGCGATGAAATATATGGCGGAGGCCGCCACAGTACCTTTCGTGCCGCCGACGTGTTTTCGTTCAAAGACTTTAAAGATCGACTGAACGTCCGAGATGGCAAGCGCGATGCCTCCGGACCAATTTTGCGATCTATTTTTTCGGGCGGCTTCTCACCAATACCGGTCGATAGAACAGTGCAGAAGATGCTTGGGGGAAACAGCTTGTTTTTGTTTTGTTTTCGGTGAATGTCAATGACAAATCGCTGGGCGGCAGTGGGGAAAACCTAGCCGTCAAAGCACCCTGTTCGAAGAACAAAAAGTCGAAGGTCATTAAAGGCCGCCATACAGTTAACGATCTCCACTTTTTCTCGTTTCCACGTGCCACGCTTCTTTCCTTCGTTCTTCCTGTAACCAAAGGAATATTTGTAATATGTGCGCACTAGTAAGGCCTCGAGCTGTTTCTGGGCACATGAAGCAAAATAAAAAAATAAAGTGGGCTCTAGCAAGGCCGTACCTTAGTAAAAAATCTTATATGTATAACAAATGTCTTGCCACAGTAAACATATATGCTCAGATAATATCATATACGAGCATGTATTAACCTTAAAAGAAGATGTTAGAGCAATATATGGTTATATAGAAGTTATAAGAAACTTTTTATCAGTTTTCTAGGATAATGATGATAGTTATTGGCAACCCAGAGAGATGCTGGTCGCTGTAGAGAAACCAAAGTTCCACACTACAAGCCTGCAGTACCAAATAAATGGGGTATCAAAAGTAGTAAGATTGATTATGGGCTGATATATTATACAGGATGCATGAAGATGTTGAAATGGAGCTTGTGTGCGCGGGTGGGGCTCGATGTTGCGGGTGATGAGGGGATGCTGACTGAATGCATCTTAAATGATGATGATGATAATAGGATGGTGAAGAGGGGGAAGTTATAACTTCGTATATATTCTTTTATGGTTCTTACGTGCTCTTATAGGATCGTATTTGAATATATGCGTTTATTTGACCGCGAAGTGTATGATAACAATGTTATTTTCCCCTAGGGTAGTGCTGAAGTTGCTACGTCATCTAGAACAGGCCAGTGCGTGGCGCAGACTGAACACGAGCGCTGCGTCAGCCTTCACTGTGGACTCGCGTTCTGATCGACGAGTCTCAGTCGAACGCTTAGAGAGCACTCGTGTTCAATCGGTGCCCCGCTGTGGCCCCCGAAAGGTGACGTAAAAACTTCAACGCTACGGCTATGCTATCTAAGTTTTGGTATTTGGCTCTGAATAAAGTGCCCGAAGCCTTGTCGTCTTCTTTTCCTTCCTCCGCTACCCTCGCAGTTTAGGACAGGTTGGCGCTAAAAGAATTGCTTTCCTCGCTCAAACAGAGAGTTATAAGAGTCTTTAACGAACGCTTTCGTAATCCCCTGATGCAGTTGTGTACGCTTATGGATCTTTCCTGAAAAACTATAGGTCAACATTCCACACTCCCTTTCACCCTAAGCTTACAGTGCACTAGAAGCTACTTTCTAGCGCGACCAACCATACGCCTCTTTTTTCCACGTGATGACGCTCCCGTCCACAGGTCCGCGAAGAGAGCAAGGTCATGTGGTAAAGGAGAGGCGACTGATTGGTCCGGTTAGTGTGTGGCTTTTACCTATCTATAGGATTTCGTGTTTTCGGAGTTTATTTTTTTGTTCGACTGAGAGTATTTTTTTTTCGAGTTAATTCTTTCATAGAGATTCGGTGTTTTTTATACAAATTGGTTATGGCTTATACCAATTTCCACAAAAATACCGAATCTGAAGAAAAAAAGTAAACCCCGAAAAAGAAATATCCCCAAAATCGAGAAAAAAATAAACACTGAAAACACGGAAATCTACGGCACAGTTAGATTAGGGGTGAACGGAGTGCTGTGCAGTACTGGTGCAGCGGCCGGTAATGCTGCCTCGAATTCACGTACCGATAAATATCGATTAATTTATGCCGAATCACGTCCAATATAAATGTCGAATTCCTAGAAAACCTCCAGTAACGTATATGCTAACTGGCAGCTTAAGAAAAATGGGGCGTGGCTAATAATGTTCACACTTCTTGCTTTGTGTTCTCATCCACCCGCGCCGCGATCTCATTTCGCTTCCGGGCGATAATAAGATGCTTATTACTAACCACAGCCGACGTTGTTTTGTTGTTATATTTTTGTTATTTTTCTAAGTTGCCAGTGACTCTAGTATTTTTCGTAATATCACTTTAACGTGTTGCATATGTGGGTTGATGGAAAGCTAGTGCTCACACAAATGAAATATTCAATTGCATGGCATAGTCACGTCCATCCGACGAAAGTGAAAAGCGTTTCAACGCAGCATCAAGTCATCCGTGCGCGCACGATGGTTTTTGAGACGTGTCCCTCGAAGAGAAACTCAAAAACTCTGATTTTCTTCTCTCCCGGTGTGGCTTCACGATCTCAAAGCGATCGCAAACGCGTTAGCATGTATTTACGGATTCAAAACGTGCCCGGGGTCTCTCTAAGCGTCAACAAAATATCAGCTTCGGTAAAACTCGCGGACGAAAGAAAACAAACATGGCAGCAGACCGATCGACACGCATCAAGTCGCGTGTCTGGATAACTAAGTGGTTTTGTCCGCTTTCCATAAGTGGACTAACAAAGAAAGAGTCCTTTTTCATTTTTTTATTTGCGAGGCAAATACTGTTATATAGCATGGCGGGCTAGAACGAAAAGTGTGGCGATAGCTCGCTTCTCCCAGCAGCCGACAGCGGTCCCACGCTACGTGCCTCGTGTGTGCCTTTCGTCAAGGTACCTTCTGCAAGCTGACCACAACACCACAACGGCAAAAGTCAGTCGAGACTTTGGAAATTGAATTCCACATAAAACGGATCGGGCATAAAAAAAAAATGAAAATATAAGTTGTCGTGTTCCCCTTTCGGCTCAGCGAAATGTTCAATCTGCCATTTTTAGTAGCAGCTCCTTTATGCGCCGTGAAACTGAGGAGAGGGAGAGACGAAAGCGCGCGAAGACGTTAGAACGCAGAGCTCTCGTTGAAATAATTAGTGGATAGACCTGAAGCTATAGCTACCGATTACGTTGTACTTCATTTAGATGTATCGTGAACCACTCTCGCCAGTGCGATCGTCACACCTCTCCTTGTCGCCGAACATACTTGTAGGGCTCTTGCACCTGACGTCACTTCCGTCACAGCGTGTTCAAAAACTACAAGATCTAACGCCCATAAACCGTCTACTCGCTGCCGGTGAAAGTGTTTTGCTATTTCGCCTATTCGTTTGGAAGTAGGCGATTCTTTATTAGCGTGGTCTCAGGTCGGGGTAACACTGCTTATACAGCATGCAAAAGACAGTCTGCATAAAAATTCGGACGCCAATCACCGCGAGATCTGTGCTTCGAATGCCACGTGGCAATCAGTTGAAGGAGATAACTTGGCAGCCGGCATTCGAACCACGGAGATTGCGGTGACTCGTGTTTGCAGACTGCCTTTTGTATGATGTATGGGCTGTACGTGACACCGGACTTAGTTTTTTTTTTTAAAGCGCCGAAACGAGCATATGACTCCCTCAACGAGAGAACACAAGAGGTAAGGTTAAGGACGTATTTGAGAGGCTTAAACCCAACATTACTCTACTTTTTTTTTTTCAAAGTTGTTTGGCGGCGTTATCCGCGGCCTTTTTGGCCGCCTACGAGCCGACTTATTGTGTGCCGACTCGTCTGAAATTCATAAATTGAGCTTGAAAATACTGCCTCCGCGAATAGAACGCGTAGGACCTAAATTCACCACTTGAAATTCTAGCAAGAGTTTTAGCCATATGGTACCGAAACCTCTCTATACACTAAATCACTTTTTACAAGCAAGCCCGACTTGCCCACACGAGATGCGGGCATTGCGCGTTCCCGGGAACCAAGTTCGGAAGGAGTGAAGCTTCTGCGCATGCGCGATTGCCAAAGCAGCGCCCCTGCAGTGACCTGACGTCAGAACGATGAGTTGGTCTATGCGGAGAGCAAGTTGTCTGCTTCTTGCGCAGGGGTCGTGGCGACTTCAGAAGGATCCTGAGTTCTGATTGGCTTTGATTGGAAGGATAATGGGTAGACCTAAATGAAAGATGCTTTAATGTCTACCCACTGTTTTTTTTTTTTCAAATAGTCAAATGGACCTTGGCGTTTTGGACATCATCTCGAATTATGTGCAAGAAGCAGACGAACTTGCGCTCAACATTGTATGTACTTCATTTTCTCAATTCCGCTCAAAGAGCCCCATCGGTTGCCCCAAGAGTAGCAGATACCAGATTAGCAATGAGCTTAGATATGAAATTAGAGCTTTCGATACTTGAAGAGGCACATCGCCTTACCTTGAATTGAGAAGGTAGATGTCTTATAGGCTCCAGCCGTCAAGTACCACGTTCGTAAGAAGCACGAAATCTCACTTCGAATCTCAGGTACAATGAGGCAAGACGCTTCGTGGCAAACTCCCATACTTGAGCCGTCATACCCATATAGGTGTTACTGACGAATAATCTAAATACCCTTCTCGCCGGCAGGTTCCTAGAAAATAAAAATCGCCCTAATACCGCCTAAGAGCAACCTGTAAAAACTCACGATTTGCAGTGCGTTGGCACAAACAAATCAATGACCCGTACTGCAAGTAGCCCACGTGGACACCGCACACGTGATATTTGTATGTGCGGAGCGAAGAATAAAGTAGAAGACTCTCTCGCAATGCTACACCGTCAGCGGCTAATAAGTTCCAGGCTTCCTTTCTTTTCAACACTTCCCTCTCTCTCTCCCGTCAGCGGCTTTCTCTGCATCTCATTAAATAGCTCTTCCTTCATAACACTCGGAGTCGAATGTCGAAAAGATTACAAAGATCGCTTTCTCTGCATCTCATTAAATAGCTCTTCCTTCATAACACTCGGAGTCGAATGTCGAAAAGATTACAAAGATCGCATATACTTCTCAGGAGAAACACAACTGACAGAACATGGGAGAAGAGTAAAGTCAAAGGTGCCGCTCTAAATGTAATGTTTTTTGGCTGAGTTGATACGATGACGTAGCGAACTGAACAAATCCTCGCACCATTATTAGCTATTCCCAAATATCCACCCTACCCTTTATCCTAATTCGGTATAGTAGCTAGAGCCCCAATCAGCGCAGTGACTTGCTCCCAGTACCTTGTTGATAACTACAGTCGGCGACAGGTTAAGAACATGGTACGGAGCGCGACACTGTTAACGCGAACAAGCGATCGCCGGTTTTTCCAGTTTTTCTCTTTGAAACCAAGGGTTGTCATCCAAGTTATTATAAATACGGAAAGAGCTCATTTAGTTCTATATTGTAGGCAAAAAAATTTCGTGATTTCTATTACTATTTAGAAGTAAAATGCGAAATTGCGCCAATGTCGTGTTCGCGCTAACAGTGTCGCGATGTGTACATGCTCCGCCTCCGGCACGCGCTCCTTATCAACCTCTGGGCTTCGATTTCGCCTGCGACGAAGCGTTTTCAAAGGGCGAAAGCACGCGCTCGGGACGGAGCACCTGCTCGGTTTTGACCTATTACTATACTCCGTTTCACCTTAGGTTGTACCGCAGCGAAGGCTAGAAGCGCGAGCTCATAGCGTCGGCAGCTGCTCTTAAGTCACGAGAGCTTGTGCCACCAAGATGTGCCCCAGAGCAAGGAGCTCGCGCTTGTAGCCTTTCCTGCGGTACATCATAAGGTGAAACAGAGTATAGGAGGTATTCACTGGACGCCATATTTGAGGTCACTGCTTAGAGCGCATGCCCAGAACGAGCTCACATTAATAGCCTGCTAAGACCGGCAACCTTGATGGTGCTAAATGCACGCTCCAAAAGGACTGCGGAAGCTCGCCGTCAGCACGCGCTCAGCAGCCGCGCACACAGATATGGCCGCCAGTGAATACTCCCTATAGTGCTGCAACATAGCCTCCTCTATACTGACAGAGCCTGGCAGATCGCCACGAGACGCGGCCGCCGATAGTGAAAAGGTAAAGCGGCAGACAACGGATGAGAGGAGAGACATGTAACGGGCGCCCTGCTGCGGCGAGATGCCGAAACACACTTCTCCCGAGCGATGGAATGTCCGCTCATGATCCTCGCGTTCCTCGCACGTCCTCGCCGCTGCAAGAGCTGTGCGCTCTCTACCAGCTTCCCCGAGAAGTGCTCTGTGCTACCAGATCCTCACGCTCGAAATCTGCGGCCGGGCGCTCTATGGCTCCGTCGTCGAACTGCCAGGCTTTGTGAGTATAGAGGAGGCTATGGCTGTATGCGTTTGCCGAAGAATGGCAACGAAATGCGTTACTTAACTGTTACTTGCAAAAAGGAGAAACGCGTTACCGATTTAATTTACCGCAAAATAAAAGGAACGAGTTGCTGTTACGGATGAAAAATTAGTGGGCGTTACTTTTGCTGTATTTTTTATTTGTGAATTAATACGTTTTACTGTACTTACATTAAACGTTACAACATACCCTCAAACGTTTTGCAAAATTTGGAAGGTACGTGGGACGATTGAGAAAATGCATGACTTTACGCCTGGAAACACGAAACAAACTTGAAGCGTAATTTTCTTGAAGTCTTGGGAAGAAAACGTAGCGTGTAACGTAACTACGTTACCCGCTAATCCAAATAAGTGACGCAACATCGTTATGCGTTACTGTTTTGAAAAAAAAAAAGTTACGCGTGGCCGTTAAGGCTGTTACTGGTAACGCGTTATCGCCATCAGTGAGGCTGAACTTCTGCGCATGCGCAGTGCCAACAGCAGCGCCACCGCAGCGGCGTAACCTCATAGATTCGAGTCGGTGGACAGGCCGTACGGATTAACTTTAACTAGGATGATGTGACGGGCTACCTGTTTTCACCTCAAGAAAAAAGTACGTTTTGCGCATTGTTCCTACGCGGCGCGAAATAGTTCTCACGATATTCGGTTGTCGGAGGAAAAAACGATACCTTTGACGTTTGGAACGTGTACATCTTGATAATATAACATATATCTAATCTAAAATTCACCTACATATGTCTTCATTATCCACATAAAGGGGGAAATTAGTAACGTTCCGCGAGGAGCCGGACTAGTTTTACTTCGGTTCTTAAGGTGAAAACAGGTATAGTTGGTTATACATTACAAAAGTAAAGCTAGCGCTAAAGACGAGGACAAGTGGAAGACACAGACACGGACAGGCGCAGACTCACAACTGATATTTAGTGAAGAATCAAAAGAAGATAAAGCAGAAGTACAAGGACATATACGAAATGAGAAAGAAGGCTAACCAAGACGAAAGAAAGCGACAATTATTTTTGACTTAAAAATTAAGAAATAAGTAAAAAACGGGGTAAAAATTAAAAATGTACACTAACGAAACTAAAAAAAATGGAAAGAAAAAAATCCGCAAAAAACAAATTGGAATGAAAACCTACTCCAATAAAATAAAAGAGCGAAAAAGAAAGAAGAAGAAAAGGACTCTGAAAATTAATCTAGTTAAACGAAGTTCTCAGACTAAAGATTGTAAGTAGTGCGGTTCCTTCGCCGATAAGACTACCGACGGTGCACTGATGCATGTATCCTCTTTAGCTGCTATGACTTGCGCCTCATAAATTTCTCTCGTTCATTGATCGCTGAACGGCCATATGATTTTTGTCCGATGGAATAAGGCAGTACACTTGCAATCTCGTACGTGTAGAGCGAGATGTTCCGCCGGTGATGAATTCAGAGACAGTGCCTGTTCTCTCAATCTCATGTTCACACACCGGCCAGTTTGACCCATGTACACCTTCCCACACGAGAACAAAATCTCGTATACTACGCCTTTAAGGCAGTTCACAAACTTGTTAACATGCTTGCATCGCATTTGTCCTGTTTGTCGTGTTGAGAATTGATTTTGGGAAACAGCCGTTTCACTTTGTCAGGTGCAGAAAGCACCACCCTGACATCAAACCTTTTGGTTAGCTTTTTCAAGTTATGTGATATGCAATGGATGTACAGCACTATGGCTGGTCGGCTCCTTTTCGCTTTGCCTCGGTCGTGTATTTTTATCATGCATCAATATACTTCCTGCCACATCCGTCAAGATGGACACGGGGTATCCCGAATTTTGCAGTCGCTGGATTTGGTTGGTGAAGCTCTCTCCGGCTGAATGGTGACACGACTTAGTTTAACGCCGCTCTTAAGCAAGTGGTCACTATTCCTCTTTTGGTGAGTTTCGAATGTGCTGAGTCGAATTGGAGTAGCTTTCTCTTTGATCTTGGTGAATACATCCAGCACAAATGGTTGTCCCGGAAGGTCATTCGCAAGTCTAAAAATTGAAGGACGCTGCTTGTGGGAAGTTCACGTGTAAAGCTGAGTCCTTGAAAATGTTTCTCAAAGGTGGCGTGAATGTCGTGAACTACTTTGGTGTTGCTCTCTTCCGGATGATTAATGAGAAGGACGAGGTAGTCGTCAACGTATCTAAAAATACGTGCGACTTGGCGGCTTGGAAGATTATTGACAATAACCCGGTCGCGCTTGGACGGTAAATGTCATATAACACGGGAAACTCATAACCCTATAATATTCCCTTTCTTTGAACGTAGTTTTTGCCATAAAACGTGATTACAGTGGATGATAAGTGGAACCTTAACAGATCTAAAAATGATTCCACCGGAAAGCCACAATTATTTTGAAAGGCTATTGCTCCATATGCTTTGATAGATTCATCTACTGCTTCAAACAGTTCAGCTTGTGGGAGGGAATAAAATAAATCTTCAACGTCGAGAGAGAGCCCATAACGTACTGTTGAAGCATTGGTTTTTAGATATTGAATTAAGGCATCAGAATTGGGGTCCAGGAACGGATCATCAAGTTGAAGAGTGTAGAGTTGACGGAGAAGAAAACGTGAAACTTCCCCCTGCCAAGAACCCCTTTCCGTGACGATTGCGCGAAAATGACATTTTTTCTTGTGAGTTTTGGCAGTAAAGAATATATCTAGCTGGTCTTCTTGTGCAGACGTGATCTGTTTCTTTAATTGTGTCAATTTAAGTATGTGGCACAATTGAAGCGCCTTGGCCTTCATTGGTTAGCTTTGAACCCTGATAACTCTTTGAAGTTTTTGGAAATGGCTATTCCAGCCGTTTCTATGTAGGTCGATCTAGGAGCTACAACAAACCCGCATTTTGTTATCAGATACCAATAGAGTCAGATTGTTCATTTTGAAATTTGTTTGCAATATAAGCCCATTTTGTCATGTTCTTGTGAATATTTGCTTTCAGCAACACATCAACACAGTCGTCCAAGCAGCGGACTCTATCCAATCTTTTTTTTTGCGGATTTGTTTCTTTCTATTTTTGTTTCATTAGTGTAATTTTCAATTTTTTACCCCGTTTTTTACTTATTTCTTAATTTTACAGTCAAAAATAATTGTTGCTTTCTTTCGTCTTGGTTAACCTTCTTTCTCATTTCGTATATGTCCTTGCACTTCTGCTTTATCTTCCTTTGAGGCTTCACTGAAAATCGGTTGTGAGTCCGCCTGTCCGTGTCTCAGTCTTCCACTTGTCCTCGTCTTTAGCGCTACCTTTAATTTTGTAATTGATTAACTTTCGACGTGTCCTACCGAAGGCCAGCGCGGTCAGAGACTGGCCACAAACGCTGTGTCATCGTTTGGCTGGTGCTTGCGTTCTCATTGGGTGAACACAAGTCCCGGCCCAACGGTGGCGCAACACTCGTGCCCAACATTTGCCGTCCGTTGGCCGCTCGTAGCTGACGCAGACATTCCGGCACTCCGGCCTTGCTACCTAAGAGACGTCGCTTGCCCCATGCAGAGGAAGCCCACTTCTCTGTCGGCATCGCGCCCTTTGCTCTCAACTTAAAATTTCTTTTACGTGCTAGCGAATGTTTTGAATGTCACAGATTTTGTTTCGAAATTGCTTCCAGACATTAATAGTCGCATCTAAACTAGTAACCCAAATTAAAAGTCAGAGTAATTTGTTTTTCTTGCGAAATTAATAAAGTTTCAAAGTTGGTCGCACAGGCAGAGGGGCTTCACTGGCCACACTGAGAACTTGATTTCATATGTTGTAATATGGAGAATTGCAGCCGGGTTTCCGACGGGCAGACTTGTGCCCGTTACTTGAAAAATGTAATGAATTACAATTACAAATTACCGAGCCTCACATGTAATCGATTACCGTTACAAATTACTTTCGCTGAAAAGTAACGGATTACTTTACTCGTTACGTTACAAATTACTTTCACGTTACTTTTCCCGTACGCTTATCAAGAAAACAACAGAAACAATCTTGACGTTTTCAAAAATGTTCTTCAAAATTACCTTCTAGTTCACATACGTCCACATTATGGTACAAACAAACAAAACGTTAGTCGTTAGTTGTTTATACAGCAGGAGTTTAGTCTGCCAGAACATGGCGACATTGTGATTCACTGTCAAAGAGCATTTGGCCAGTGTAGTACATATAAAAAAGCCGTTGAATAAATAAAATATTGTATTTTAGAGAAAGAATGTTGGTGCACTCCGTTCACCTGCAAGCTGCCAAGGCAGCGAAAGCTGCAACCACACCCGCCATTCCGCTAGCTTTCGGCGACCGGAAATGATCCCGGTAATTCTGCGGACAAAGCTAGTGGTGTACATGCTCAGTAGCGGCGTCTACCTTCTCTAGGAGATCAAGAAGGCAGAGTATACTCGGCGTTGTCTTCTTGATATTTGTTTTTCTCACATTTGTTTATACGTTGCACGTTTTTCTAGTGGTTCTAGTGACCGGTCACGCAAAGACTAGTGTTTTTCTTTTCGGTTATTATTCTGTTCATGATGTTTTCTATTTTGTTGACCTTGCTATATTTATGTTGCTGAATTGCCTGCTCGAATTGACCGAGGTTCTGTATTATGTTTATATCTTTAAAAAAAAGTAACGAGTAATTAAATTAATCCGTTACCAATATTTGTAACGAAATTACATTACAAACTACTGCCCCGAAAAAGTAACGTCGCTATTATAAAATTAGTTGAAAAAGTAACGGATTACAAGTAATCCGTTACTTGTAATGGATTACTTCCCAAGTCTGCCGAAGGGTTACAAGAAATTTGGTGGTGTGAAATAATTGCTGGTCGCGCTCGCCCCAGCAAAGCAAAACAAAAAATCTTGCACGAAATACTGTGTTTTTGGACTGCCTGTTCCACTTGCAAGTTATACGACGTCAAACGTCACCCCTCTGAAGAGCGCGGGAAGATCTGAATGTTAGTTTTCCCACCGCCTTTATTTGCCGTTTAGCTATCTTGAAGTTATCGATAATGAATAAATTCCGGAAACAGCATTACCTTGGCATTCGGGAAATGTGTTTTGTTTGGGTGGCTCAGAAATCCGGCGGAGTTTTTAAATATGCGACGAAGTCCGATTGAAATATTGAATTCCAATCTCAATCCCGATCAGTAACATCCAGAATCTATAATAGCAGGCATCGCAAATCAGTGAAATTGTGGATAACCAGAATTCAAGGGAAGGGAGTTCAAGGTACTCAGCGTCCAGAACAGACAAAATTCAAAATGAACGTAATTCAGTATAACCGGAATTTAGTGCCCAGCACCTAGCATCTATAACAGCAGGAATTCAGAACAACCCAAATTCAGTATAACCGGAAGCTAGTACCAGCATCCAATATTAAGTACAGCCGGAATACAGAAAAACCAAAATTGAGTATAACAGCAATTTTTGTGATACCCAAAATTAAATAGATTGCATATAACCGGCATATAGATACCCAGGGTTCCGGCTGTTTTAGCTGCTCGGTGCTAGAGCACCCATCTACTAAAACAGCCGGAATACGAAACAACCGAAGTTCAGTATAAGCGAAAGTTTTTGATAACCCTAAATCCCGGATGCTCGAAATGTAGGGTACCTTGTCTCCATACTATATCCGTAATATAAAATGACCGGAATCCAAAATAGCCGGAATTCAGGATAACCTGAACCCTGGGTATCTTTGAGACAGCTGTTCTGTGCGAAGGAAGAGACTAACAGATATAGAGCGTCGAATAGACTAACGAAACGATGATCGGGGTGACAGCCCCTCGATTGCTTTCGGTACCGCATTAGCGCCGCCGTCTCCAGTATTGTAAATGTAATGTCGACGATGATAGATGCGCAGCAGATTCCTGCGGTGACAATCTAAAATATTTAGTGATTATGATGACACAAATATATATATATATATATATATATATATATATTGCGACGGCCACAACCGGGTAGCTTGTTGACTATTATGTTCTATGCAAAAGTGAATAAATAAAACACGCGAATATGTGTCGACGTCTCGTTCGCGCTAAAAGCTGTATACGTTTTATGTTTTTGTCTGGATCATCTTGGAATCTAACGGCCCCATCTTGGGATCAACTCAAGGTGGTAAAAATTTGGAATCGCAAATAAACTCAATTAGCAAAACGTAATAAAAAAAAAAAAAACGCCGTGGCACTGTGATTGCGTTAGCAGGGCCGCGCAGTGAGTGCTAAATTGTTCAATACTTGCACGTCGTTTCACTTGACCCATAGACTCTTTCAGACGTTCCCGAGAGTCATATTCCGCTCTGCGATTCAGCCAAGTATTTCGGTCGTTTAGGCGCATTCTCTAAAACTCCGTTTCACCTTAGGACGAACCGGGATGAACCTTACGAGCCCTGGAAGCCAATAACTATACCGTATGAGTGTCACGTGACCCACGGAAAGGGGCACCTCGACGCTGTGCGCGTGGTCACGAGATACGTACGCAAGGTTTGGATTGGCTGCGATGAATCGCAGCACCCGCTTCGGTCACCGTAAGGCGAAACGCAGTACGGTTTCTGGAATGCGACGCTGCACCCTCGTCAATTAAACATCGCAACGACCGCCCCGCGGGACAAAGTTCGCGCTTCCAGTTGCCTTCGGACAGCCGCACTTTGTTTACCCCTAAGCTGGCAGTGCGGTGGCGTGTCCGCTAGAGAAGTAGTCGTACGTCGATCTGTTCGACACGTGATCGTACTCGCACCCAGACCCACAAATTAATTTCGTTGACTGTTTTTTTTTTTTTTTTTTAAGACAGTGGAACGTTATACTAGGGGACAACTTTTCTTGGGCATTGCCGGGGAGAGGAGGAGACCGCGCGCAGAGCTTTTATCAGCGTTCAGAAGGGGAGATGGCACACGTGCCTGCGCCTTTGACTGCATTGCCAAGAAAAGGTTGTCCTCGAGTAGAGTCAGCCTAGTGGGCTTCGGGGCTGGGAAGTGTCAAGATACAAATGTATCGCGATAGTATTTTAGAAATAATTTTAGTATCTATATTTCTGTACCGCGATAATATTTTTCGATCAATCTTAGATTGTGGAACCAGGTGAACTTACAGAAAAACTGTGAGGAGAGAAAGGAGAAAGACGTCCGATCGCTGGGCTACCAACTATTTATTGACCATTCGCATCTTCTTCTATAGACCTTTCCAAAAAAGGGCACTTGGCAGGTTCCATTTTCAGTGTTCGTGCGTATGGCGCGTGATTTACTCGCTTTCCGAAGCGACGAACGTGCGCGTTCTGGACTGTGATTTAACACGTGTGGACTGTGATTTTTGTAAACAGTGGAAACGTCTATAGACCTTTTGCGAAATTCTCAAGCGCCAGGGAGCATGCTCTGAGTGTAGTTACACGCGCTGCACGTGCTGGCGTCAGCAGTAGTAGCTTTTCTAAAGCAAATGTCTAAAACAAATGGCATTTGCACGCGCGCTTGTCAGCGCTTTATTTTGGTGTTTTACTTCGAATCTTTTATACGGGGAAGGCGAGCGCGTGTGGCGCGTGTCCATACATTCCCATCATTCTCCTTGATGCTTGGGTAATTTAGCAATAGGTCTATAGGGAGTATTCACTGGCGGCCATATCTGTGTGCGCGACTGCTGAGCCCGTGCTGACGGCGAGCTTCCACAGTGAATTTGCCACGTGCATTCCGCACCATCAAGATTACCGGTCTTAGCAAGCTATTAATGTGAGCTCGTTCTGAGCATGCGCTCTAAACATCGCCCTCAAATATGGCGTCCAGTGAATACCCCCTATTGGGTCGCTAAACTCGTGGACTCAAAGATTCTTTGTGTTCTGACATAGTGGGGGAGGAGCCGAAAGATTGCCGCGAAGTTTACTCTTCTCACAAACCCGCAGATCCGTTTATCGTCGTGACATTTTTCATTAAGGGGTGAAAAATCTCTACAGCTCCCTAGGCGCCGAACAAGAGCAGCACGAGAGAGCACGCGGAGACGACCGTGGTTTGTACGTGTGACGAGACGAGAAAGATTACCAGCTGCGACCAACATGTTTGATGGGCTCTAAAAGGCACGGCGCAGGCTTGGGGTAATTGCATTCTAAAACCCACACCATCAAAATGGACTGTCACACATCGTTCTTATTACAGCTGATAAAGCAGAATTTACAGAAAAACGACGCTGCCTTTCCGTTTGTTTCTCTTGGCCTTTTGGATATGATCAAAGTGTAGCTGACGTGGCTAGGTCAGAACCAGCCGAGTAGCGCTGCCCGCCGAGTGGAGTTCGCCTCAGTGCAGTTGTACCCCCATCGACGGGATAAAATCAATTTACTGTTTTGTTTTTCTAAGTACAGAGTATTGGCCACGTAGGCTACCAAGAACGTCGGTGTGGTCGGCTTTCCAAGATTAGTCAATCTGGGATTTATTCTGCTTTCATCAGCAAAAACAAAAGCAATGGTTCACACAGAAAGAATAAAACACTGAAATGGACGGACAGACACTCACAACTTTTTACGGGTCTTTTATATTTTTTTAAGAACGGTGTTTGTTTTGTTTTTCGTCCATTTCAGTGTTGTATTGTTTCTGTGTGAACTCTAGCTTACCCAACGTGCTCTTCTACGTGTAAATAAGAGTAATGTCGAGTTGTCAATATCGACGGTGATATTTTAAGAACACGATGACTCCATGCTTCTATAGTAAACAATCAAACTTGTCACCCTCAATTCGAACACGCACCATCGAATATGTCGTTCACACTTGATAATCCTGAGCATGACGTCAATTGTGGGAAGTGTAAAATGACGTCACTGCACGCGCCCGCATGCTACGAGCCCTGGCACGAGCCTCTGGCTTTGGCCTGGCATGGCCGCTCGTGAGTTCATGGAACGCGAAATGTATAGACCGATCTCACCAGCCAGTTTGTCTACGCCACCGCTGCCGCAATGCATCGAGGAACTTTAGTCTTTCTGCACGTGCCCGAACTTCGCTGGAACACTGCGCGTGGGGAAACCGAGACGGCACGAGCCGTCTCGGTCACTGCCGCCTGCCTCTTGTGAACTAAAGTTATGGCGGCTTCAGGCATGCGCCGAACGCTTGGTGAGACCGGTCTATTAATTTCAGAACCTCTAAAACTATTCTTTCGAAAATTGCACACTACTTCGTTCCTCGTTCTCTCGCAGTTGGAACACCTCCAAGCCTTTTACGCCTTGTCTGCTTGCACAAGGCACACGCAATGTGCGGGAAGGTTAATCTAGCCCAGGCTAACAATACTGGAACCTGTAGCACCAAACACAAAACAAAATACGTTCCATGCGACACAGGAGTCGTATACAACATACCACTATCATGTGGGCGTAGCTATATTGGGAAAATGGGACGTTTTATAAATGACCGAGCACGAGAACATGCAGCTAACCTAAGAAACCTTGTTAACATGTTAACAAGGTTTCTTGTTAACTTGGGCTAGTTGGTTTTCCATAATTTGTACTTCACAGCGCATAAACGTCTCACAATAGCAAGCACTCACTCAATCACAGACAGAAAAAAAACATACAGCGCTGTGTGTATGCTTTTCTGTCTGTGATTGAGTGAGTGCTTGCTTGCTATTGTGAGACGTTTATGCGCTGTGAAGTACAAACTAAAGCCTGGTTCAGACAGTTGCGTTTGACTGCGTTTGACTGCGTTGCGGCGGCGAGAAACCAGGACATTCCTGCTGCTTATATCGCGTGCCAAGATGATTCCTTGAATTGGATTCCACGCTTCATACGAAGCACAGATGTGCCGGTGACTCGCTTTCGGTTCTCGACGCAACGCAGTCAAACGCAGTCAAACTGACAACACCCGGACACTTAGCAGCTCATTGTAGAGCATGCGTGTGCGAGGCCAAGCTCGAGACGGCAACCATCCTATAGGAGGTATTCACTGGCCGCCATATTTGAGGTCACTGTTTAGAGCGCATGCCCAGAACGAGCTCGCATTAATAGGCTGCCAAGACCGGCAATCTTGGTGGTGCGGAATGCACGTGGCGAAAGAACTGTGGAAGCTCGCATTCAGCACGCGCTCCTCAGCCGAGCACACAGCTATGGCCGCCAGTGAATACTCCCTATAGGGAGTATTCACTGGCGGCCATAGCGCATTCAGCACGCGCTCCTCAGCCGAGCACACAGCTATGGCCGCCAGTGAATACTCCCTATAGGGAGTATTCACTGGCGGCCATAGCTGTGTGCTCGGCTGAGGAGCGCGTGCTGAATGCGAGCTTCCACAGTTCTTTCGCCACGTGCATTCCGCACCACCAAGATTGCCGGTCTTGGCAGCCTATTAATGGGAGCTCGTTCTGAGCATGCGCTCTAAACAGTGACCTCAAATATGGCGGCCAGTGAATACCTCCTATTGGCGGCGTGAACGACCAAAAGCGTCGCTGTGGTCGGCCCACCACAATTGGCCGAATGCTGACTATGACGTCAGCAAAGGATTTCTTATCGACGCAGATAAGAGGAATGTAAGAACTTCAACTTTGACGGTGTTGGCAGTGTCGCTTTGAGAGCGCTATGATTTCGGGCTTTCACCATGCTCATTACAAACACCATCGTACTGGTTGTTCACAAGGTAATGACGTCACGAAAGGTAACCAAACGAGGGCGCCACCGAAACATCTCGCCGCTAATACTCTGTGTCATCTTATGATGTACCGCAGAAAAGGCTACAAGCGCGAGCTCCTTGCTCAGGGCACAGTCTCGGCGGCAAAAGCTCTCGTGCACCAAGGGCAGCTGCCAACGCTATGAACTCGCGCTCCTAACCTTCGCTGCGGTACAACATATGGTGAAACGGAGTATAGGAACCGTGCACATCTAATTCAGGCCCCGACCAGGGCGCCCCTAGCGGCAAACGGGTCCGTTCCATCGGGGAACTTCTGCCAGTCGCTGCGTTGGTTGTGCGTTGTAGCGGGTTAGCGCTGTAATTTCCAAGGTAGCTATTCCACAATAAGAAAGTCACAACAATTGATGCTGCAAACAATAGGCGACCGCCGCGACGCGGCCGGCATGCTCGCTTCCCATAGCTCCCCACAAAGACCGGTTCGCCCGCGAAATACTTGAGGCCTTAGCCATAGACGAAAAAGAAGACAACTGCGCCAGCTCACTCTCTCTTGCCCTACAGGAAAGTGAAAAGAAGTTCCTGCAAGACGCAAATGCCCGTGAAGGTACAGGAAGGTCAAGAAAGAAGAAAAGGAAGAAGACCTGAAAGGGACAGCCACAACACCAGTACAAGAAGAAGCGTAGGGTCAATAAAAAGTTGGTAGCCCAGCGATCGGACGTCTTTCTCCTTTCTCTCCTCACAGCTTTTTTGTAAGTTCAGCTCGTTCCACAATCTAAGTATGTACAACCACCTAGCTCAGCTCCTTCCAATTGCAAGTTTTCAATCAGTATCTGTATTTCAGTATCGGGTATACAAAAAATACGCTTGTTCTGACGAAAACCCGGCGGTGTCTTTTGTCCGTCAGTGCCGGGGAGAGAGAAAGAAGGAGGGGGCGAGGGTGACGCGTGGGACACTCCCATTGGTCCGAAGCGCAGACGTAAGCACGCGTAAACCTCTTCCTCTCTCCCCGGCGCTGACAAACTTACAGACACCGCGGGGTTTTTGTCAGAACGGGCCCTTTCGCTTTCGGAAAGTTACGCGCAAAGCTGGCGCGGAGCCAGAGAGGAGGAAACGCCGCGCCACACCTCCTAGATAGCAAAGCCGTAGTGCTGAATAAGATGGCGTCACGAAAGAAGGCCAACGCGGGACACAGATCTGAAACGAGTACTGCCGCGTCAGCGCAGGGCTTCGAGTCAAGTTTAAGCCGAACGTTGACGCAATCGTCGTGTCCAATCTGCGACCAGCGTTGGCCTTCTCTAATGACGCCATCTCATTCAGCATTACGGCTTTGTTATCAAGGAGGTGATGCGCCGCGGTGCGGTGGCATGCGGGCGTGCTCAGTTGCCGCTCTGCCGTCGCCGCTTGTTCTTCGCTTTGAGTTTCCGCAGTAGCGGTACGTAGGCTGTGATGTGTGCGTGTAGTTAAAACTATGGATGCGGTTCACTCGAGTGTTATAAATACGGTTCCTTTCACGAGTGGTATGGATGTGGTTCTTTGCACGAGTGATATGGGTGACCGTATCTAAGGGCGTCGACATATTCTAACAAAAAGAGCACAGAAAAGGGGTAAGAAAAACTAAAAGAAGATCCATTGGTGGATTCTTAGGAAATCTGTTAGCATGACCCTTGGGAAACGCTGGATAAGCCCCCTTTTGGGAAACGCCGGATAAGGCCCCTTTTGGGAAACACTAACACTGACCCCGTAACGAGGCCAAAATGAGCCAGCAAAAAGTAGAGGAAGCAAAAGGGAAAGTCAACAGAGAAAAGTGAAGGGGT
This sequence comes from Ixodes persulcatus, assembly GCA_013358835.2. Lineage (NCBI taxonomy): Eukaryota > Metazoa > Arthropoda > Arachnida > Ixodida > Ixodidae > Ixodes > Ixodes persulcatus. The sequence goes on from JABSTQ010011364.1 coordinate 1,357,174, forward strand.
CAGCCTTTGCGTTTCCCGAAGGGGGATGTGTGTGGCGGTCCCATGTGTCATGTAAACGCATTCCCTAAGAATTCACCAATAAATTTTCTCATAATGTTCTTTGTGTATTCCTTGTTTCGCGATATAACCCCTGGCCCATGTATCTCGTTACAACGTTTTGAGAAATCAGTGGCACCCAAGCGAAAGCTAAAGAGAGAGTTTCCACTTCCTTTCTTCAGAGGGGTAGAAGGTACAGTAAATGTGACATTGAGGCTTTCTTATCAAGCAGACGTAGGTTTGTTTTTGAACACTACGACCCCGACATTGGTGACTCCCTCGTACGTCTTCCGAGATGCTCCAGTTGGGCAACGATTTTTGTGGAATCAAAACGTAGAAGGCTCAGTGGGTACGAGTACCGACATGGGACTATACTCCGTTCACGTCTAAGCTAACAGTGCGGTGCGATCTACGCGCTCGTACGAATTTTTTTCGCTGCGTGATGACGCTCCCACCCGTACCAAAGCGCAGACAGCGGGGTCAGGTGATGAAAAGGAAGGCGGCTGATTGGTCAGACGAGAGCTTAGTTCCCACCGCACTCTCAACGTAGGGGTGAACGGAGTATCGAGGACGCTGGCGGCCTTTCGGGGATTCGTGCTATATTAGGGATCTTTCGCAGATGGTTTTCGCCGTCCCGAAACGCTCTCCGCAACCCGCTACGGTACCCGGAACTCTATAGTCAAGGCTATCGGCGCGCAGGCGCAGTGGCGGCTTCTTCGTTGCGAAGGGGTTAGCGGAAGGGGAAACGCGGTTTACGAAAACTCCCTAATGATTCGAAGGCGTACAGTATATCTAAAGAAGAGCTGCACTGTATTCTGGATTGAAAGTATTGCCAACCTAGTAAAGACTCGCTTTGTTCTCACAGTTTCATGAAAAAAGAAAACTGAGAATTCTACGCAAAAATAATTTCGGGCTCGAGAACGTCCTTGTTCAACTTCAATATTTACCTCAGGGTTAGTATAAGTTTTTGTTTCGCTGGAGGACTCATTTTACCCATTCGGAGTACAAACCCAGTCAATGTAGCCTACCCATTACCAACTCCAAGCGATGTGTTCATATTCATTGAAAACCGAAAAAAAGAAAGACGTTTACAATCCCCTGTAACGCCGAATTAGAGCGCAACGTTTGAGGAGGAGGAGGAGGAGGGGAAGGTACGGAGAGGAGGGTATGCCCTTCCTCCTCATCCGTACCCTCCCCTCCTCTTCTCGTGCTCCCCTCCCATTTAGTGGAAAGTTTTCCCTAAATTTCCCGCTAAATTTAGCTGGGAATTTTTTCCGCTAAATTTAGAGGGAATTTCTCCGCTTAATGTAGCGGGGAATGTTTCCCGCTAAATTTAGCGGGGAAATATTACAACTAAATTTAGAGGGGAAATTTACCCATAATGCAACGCGCGGTGACGTCACGAGTGACGTCACTCGTGACCCTCGTGACGTCACACTTGACGTCAAGTGTGACGTTATTATGAGAAACGTCCCACAATCCAACGGGCGCTTACGCCGACGGCAACGCCGCTCAAGCCGGAAACGGGCGGCTAAGAACTGCGCTATAATAAAACAATATTTGCATGGTCTACAACTTTCCCACTGTAAAAGTGGACTTCGGTCCTTTTATATAAACCCGTGCTTGGTGACACTTGTGGAACCCTTACATATCGTTCGCTAACATAACATTTTTTGCAGAAATCGGCAGCGGCTGACTGACGAGTTGTTTAATAAGTTTGTTCTCATCAAAAGTAGTCGAGAGTAACAGCAAAAGTCGTATGCTTACTTTTGTTTTGTATTGCTGCTATACGAAACGATAAAATATGTCGTGAAAAATTGTTTTGTTTCGCTTTTAGAAGTAGTATTTTTGCCGCTAATACGAGAGCTCACTTCAGTAAAATATGTTTTTAAAGAAAAATGTGAGTATTATTGCCCCGGAAAAATGTATTACCTTTATTTGTATTTTCATATATTTCTCATACGTATCGAGATACTTTGGTACGTATGTATTTCAGTATCCGTTTCAGCCGTCTTCGTTACCTATCCCAGTATTTGTATTTCGAAATACAATTTAGTGTATCTCTGCACAACACTGGTCGTCTTCGAGTGTCTCTGCTGTAGACGAGAAATTTAACCAGTGCAGTTACAACGGCTAAGCATACTGTCTTCATCGTGCATCGCGCAGGAGTGATACACGATTGTACGGCGGTACAATGTGCTGATCCAGATCGAAACGGGGTTGGGGTGGTGACGAGTCCTGGCTTCGTCAGCGCGAGGTTTCGCTTTGCGTACTCCCGAGCCGCGGTGCGCTAAGACGCTTGGCCAGAGATCTCCCTCAACAACCCAGAAGCAGAGAGTGGGGTCAGGTGACTAAAGGGAAACATTTGATTGGTTCGGCGAGTGCGTAGCTCCCACCAAAACTGTCAGCTTAGGGGGGAACGGAGTACTCGCGACTCCAGCGAACTATAGGGGGAGCGCTGGTCAGGCAGAATGGCGGACGAAAGGAGGTCCTTTTCGTCGTTCAGCACGCGGACTACGATAAAGTTCTTGCACTGCAGCGTAAAATCGGTGTTATATATGAAAGCACAAGCAATTTTGCGATGGTAAAAACTTTCTTCTAGTCAGTGCGTGGAAATGACACGGCGGAAGCATAAAAGAAATTACTGGAAACGATGTTTGTTTCTATGCTGCCTACGAGAACCAAGCAGCGATAGCAGACGACAGGGTCGAAACGACCTCCTCTCCTGAGTTTCTCGGCGTGGCCGCTACGCGGCGTAGATTTCGCTGGAGTCGCCAATAGGTCGTGCCGTCTGTACGTCCTAACAAAGCCTCTTTGATAAAATATTAAGGAATGTCATTAAATTAATCGCGTCCCCCACCATTTGTTTCCTTTCTTTTTCTCTTTTTCACTCTGGGATATATTGCTTTTGCAACTTTTATTTGCGCTGAAACGATCCAGTAGCTGTGACAGCGATGAGCGTTTGGTTGGGTTCATCTTTTAATTATGTACGTGCGGTTTTTACGTGTGCCACCATGCCATGCCATCTGTTGACCCCGATGTGTATTTAATAGTAGTAGCGTAATATTAAAAATCAAATATGCATCATTACGGTGGCCACAAATACCGAACATAATCTACCGCGAACATATATCCCCTTATCATGCAAATTTATTTCGGTCCGCGTCGAGAAATGCAGCGACGATCCATCACGTCATGGATTAACTTTACGCTAGTTCAATATAAATAATTTTAAAACTGGCACGTATGAATTTTTTTTTTGCGTAATATATATTATTTTAGTTTAGAATCTATATACGTATATAAAATATTTTTATTTCTAGAACAATGCATAAGCAGACGTTGCGAAAAATGGAGGGTTGACCTCTTACATTCTCAAAAGTTCAAACCTTGACCAACTCGAGCCAGTACCACCTAAAAGAAAAGGCCCCCTCATGACGTCATATTTGGCGGATCCCCGACCCGCCGAATGCGGCAAAAGCGGATATGGAAGTAATCCGTTACAAGTAACAAGATTATTCATATTTGGTTACTTCTTTTGTAATTTAGTATATAATGCATTATTTTTCCAGAAATATATTTTTTAGAGTAATCTTAATATTTTCTGAGTAACCGACTACTCACAAGTGCTTGTTACATTTCCATCATCCGACGAAAAAAAAATATGGTTGAAGAAAAGCGATGCAATTAAATCTGCGCTTCTAACATGGTCACACAAGATGCGGGTTCGCAGCGAAGGGACAGCCAGCCAGGGAAAGCAGAGGAATTTTCGAAAAACGCGACAGCGCAGTGTTCCTATCAATGCAATGTGTGCGTGTGTGTGTGTGGGGGGGGGGGGGGAGGGGGGGGGAGTGAAGAGGGGGGCGCACTCTGAGCGCACCGTCCAGTGGCCCGGGAGGAGGGAGACACAGAAGCCGTGATGTGACACAAAGACGCAGCTCGGTTTTTTATTGCACAGCGCCTGCGACCACTTCCGCACCATATACCGAGCGGGTCCCGGGAGCTGCATGTTTCAAGGGCAGAACGGACGAATTCTACGAACCGTTAAGCCCGAACCACATAGGGTGTATTTGCGACGTATTTACCAACGAGCTTGAGTATGACTTTTAGCGGTAAACCGCAACCCAGGGCCTGCAGAGGAAATGACACCCCCCCGGTTGCTGCCATTTTGCCCGTTTGCCACATTAGTGATCACGTGACGTCAAGATGGCTGCGCCCAGAGGTGGGCCAGATCAGACTGGCCAGATCACAGTAAGCAGAGCGGCCAGAGCGGGCCTCTGGGGATGCGTTCGAATCTTACTCGAGTGGATCCGCGTTACTCCGGTGGGTCATGTCACGTGACAAGACTGATAGAGTAACTGGACGCGGGTAGGTTTTCGAACTCCAAGGTACAGAACATTTACCCTAGAGTGAGATCAAGTAAATTTTGGACCGCGGCCTTGCTTACCGTAATCTGGTCAATCTGATCTGGCGCACCTATGGACGCAGCCATCTTAAAGTCACGTGATCACTAATGTGACAAACGGTCAAGATGGCGGCAACCGAGGGGGTGCCATTTTTGGCCTCTGGTTTACCGCTCTAAGTTTACTCAAGCTCGTTGGTATTTACGGGCGTTTTGGCGGGCGTAATCCCGACGTACAGCGGGCGTACGGGACGAGCGCTTCCTCGGTCGGCGTAAATACGAACGTATTCGGCGATCCGACCGAGACAGATTTCGGCGCTTCGACGTATTTCGGCGCGGCGTAGAAGCGTACAGCGCGGTGCCGGCCAATCAGCTCCCGAGTAGAGAGCGGGAAGTTGCTCGAGAATCGGCTTGCCTAGCTATGCGGCCGGCTGGCTGGCTTGACTCAGCCGCCGAAATGGGAGCTGACTTGTCGCGTTTTCCGGTTTATCGGAGAACTTTACGAAATGGCTATATCTCTTTGGAACGAGCAATGAACTACTGAGACAGAAGAAAATACCATCCATGTAGCGGGCGATGTGAGAAAAATTACAAACGGAAGGGTTTTGAGCAGAGATCACTGCCGTCCTCCTGTCGGGAGTTTTTGGAAACTTGACGTTTGCAATGAACATTTATGAAACAGGTGTTAGCAAATTAGTCTTTGGTTGCTGATTAACACTCAGTAATTTCTGTCCCCTTGCGGAACGTAATAATATAGCAGATGATCTACATTTTGCCTCCTTTCATGAAAGGCGCGAGTTGGGCTACACTGCACCAAATGCTGAGAAGACGTCGACGAAAAGCGTCGTGTGTGGTTTGGCAACCTTCCCCTCTTCGCTTCTGTGAAAAAAAGCACCCGTCAAATCCTGTGATTACGCCCGCTGAAACGCGTGTAAATTCGTCGAGAATACGCCCTATGTGGGTCGGGCTTTAAGGCCGATCCACATATGGCGTATTTTCGACGTATTTACGGGCGTTTTTGGCGGACCTAATCCCGACGTATAGCGAACGTCGTGACGAGCACGTCCTCGACGCCTCAAGGTCGGCGTAAATACGCGCCTATTCGGCGATCCCACCCAGACGGATCTCGGCGCTTCGGCGTATTTCGGCGAGGCGTATCCGGAACCGTGCGGCGCGGTGCCGGCCAATCACCTCGCGAGTTAACAACCGGATGTTGCTCGTGGATTGGCTTGCCTAGCTGTGCGGCCTGCTGACTGGCTTGATTCAGCCGCCGAAATGGGCGCTCGGTTGTCGCGTTCGGCGGTTTGTCGACGAAACTGTACGAAATCGCTCTATCTCCTTCGAACGAGCGATGGACGATTGAAAGAGAAGAAAAAACCATCTATGAACGGGCGATATAAAAAAATTATAAAAGGAAGGGTTTTCAGCAGAGATCCCGGCCGTCCCCCTGCCGGCACTAGTGAGCAACGTGGCGATTTCAAGGTATATTTTTGAGACAAGCGCAAGTAAATTAGGCTTTCGTTGCTGATTAACACTCAGTTATTTCTGTCCTTAGTTCGGCGTGAGCGCATTGGTGAAGTTGAATAAAAACAGAAAGAATAAACATAGGCACGGACAGAACAGCACCTCTTTCGACTTTGAACACAAATAGCTTTATTAGGCGCCGGCACCTGACCCAAGAGACCCAGAGACGGAAAGGGGAAGGCGACAAGCGGGAAACATCACTCTTAATAAAAAGGGTACTGTAGTACCCTCCTTGAGGGGGTAACCGACTTGCACACAGGGCAACCCCTTTTGGAGGTATCGTTACCCCCTGCAACGAGGGTGCAAACTTACCCCCTAGGTTAGGGTGCAACATTGCCTCCTTTTGGAGGTAACCTTAGTTGCTTTTGGTGTTAAAAGTGCATCCTTTCAGGGTCAGCCTTTACCTCCTTTAGGGGGGAATTTCAACCCTTTTGTGAGGTAAAAAGACGTAATTGAGGGCGCTGCTTTTACCTCCTTTTGGAGGGAACTATGATCCACTTTGGGGTTAAATACACACGATGAAGAAAACAGCTCAGAAATCGCGGACTACGAAGAACAAACACGACAGAAGAGTGCTGTCCTGTCGTGTTTGTTCTTCGTAGTCCGCGCTTTCCGAGCTGTTTTCCCCATCATGTATAAAAGCAACCAACTGGCCCAGTTCACCACCTTATTACAGGATTAAATGCACACTTGATGGAATCACTTTTACCCCCTAAAAAAAGGTACTATGGCCCTTTGTGGGTGTGATAGTACGTGCTTCAAGGGTGGGCATTAGAATAGATGAAGACGGCCTAGTTCTGAAAGTAAATGACAAATGTTTTATTGTGGCTGTCACAAACAAAATGGCATAAAAATCAATGGCTTGACTAGACTTCTTATAAAAGTTCTAAGATGAAACCACTAAGCGCAATAAAGGCATCTGCAACAACACTTTCGGGGCTCTAGTCGTAGCTAAAGATGATCTAGATGCAGAATGCAACCAGGACTGCCTCAGCAGGCGACGCGGCTTCGAGGTCTCCCGCCACTGCCACATGGCTTGGCGCCTCAGGATTAATTAGGCTTGAGCTGACAGCCACCGGGTGGATTGCACTGCCTGCCTGGAACCAAAAAAATATGGAAATCATGTGATATGAAGTTGAAACGTATCATCCCCAATTTGAAGAAACTGTGAAGAAATATTAGATTTTTCTAAGACGCATTTAGAGCATTTGATGGGCCACTGATTCCAGCATTATAAAGCGTCGACCACACTTACCAGACGTGACCAGTTTAACTGTTGACTAACAACCACTGACTAAAATTATCACATGGCGGGTGTTAATCGTAGATTAGTAAGCACTTTGTATTCACCGGTAATGTTTAAATTTGTCACCCCGATTTACTTAGGTGACTAACAAATCTTAGTCAAAGGGGTACAACTACTGTAGCAGGTTAGTGTATACAAGTGCTTATTGTTGGGAGAGTTGGTATTGTACGTGAAAAAACATGATTGCGCTTTAAGACAAGGACAGAGGAAGAACATACACCACAGAGCGCTACACCACATTAGCTACTCAGCACCACAGCAGATCCCTATGACCGCCAAACCTTAACTGCCGAACTTTGGCAAATATGCAAATATTTTTGCCGAAGTGCTCTGCCAGATTAAAATTGAATTTATGTTTTATTTAGACATGAGAAGAACAGGATACAAGGACGAAAACACAGAAAAAGAACACACCGAAAAAGACACACTCAAGCGCCTTGTGTGTCTTACTCTAATTTATTTACTCGAAGTATACCCTCAATTTTCTCTGGAAAATGAACGAACACCACACACACAAAGAAAAGATAAAAATCAAGAACCTCATTTCAAGTCCCCAAATGCGAACAAGAACATCAAAATAATATATCTGACTACGCTTACCTGCAGTTGCGTCCAAGGTAGCAGGCATCCAGTACCCTCGACGAAATCACCCTACAACGTTGACGCAGTGAGAAAGAAATATATTCAATCAACTTCAAATAATTCAAAGTTGAGCCATATTTAAGTCGCCTACTGAATGATTAGACTTTTAAAAAAGCCTGATCACACGCAAAAAAAAAAAAAGCCAAGCCAAGACAACACTATAATTGCTAGTCTCTCTGCCGGCAACAACTTAATGACCGTATTCCGTAATATACTCCGTTTAATGTTTGCGAAGCGCACGAATAATTTCTAACTGCCGAATGTCGAACTTCGACAAATATATAAATATTCTTGCCGAAGTAATTTGCCAGATTAAAATTGAATGTATATTTTATATAGACATGAGAAGAACAGCACACAAGGGCGAAAACACAAAAAATAAGAACACCGAAAAAGACACACTCAAGCGCCTTGTGTGTCTTGCTCTAATTCATTTACTCGAAGTATACCTTCAATTTTCTCTCGGAAATGAACGAACAGCAGACACACAAAATCAACATAAAAATCAAGAGCCCCATTTCAAGTGCACAAATGGGAACAAGAAAATCAAAATAAAATATCGGAGTCCGCTTACAGTGTTAAGCGGACTCCCGATACAGTAAGCAGTGTTAAGAACTGTCACGAGATGAGTCCAAGGTAGCAGGCAACCAGTACCCTCGACGAAATCACCCTACAACGTTGCCGCAGGACGAAAGAAATATATTCAATCAACCTCAAATAATGCAAACTTGAGTTACATCTAACTCGCCTACTGAATGATCAGAATTTTAGAAATGCCTGATCACAGGCAAAGAAAATGCCAAGACAATATAATTGCTAGCCTCGCTGCCTGTAACAACTTCCTGACCTTATTCCGTAATATACTACTATTAATGTTTGCGAAGCGCACGAATAATTAGCTCAGACATTTATATTCGGTATTTCAAGGTAACGTGACATTTTACCAAACTATTTATTAAACCTCGTTAAATTAAAAAAAAAAGAACGTTGATATTAAAAACCAGTGTTTAACACTGACTTTTACAAATATCAACGACGTTCAGAATTAATCGCTCCGGTTGGCCGGTGCCGCCAATGAGTGCCTGATCGACTACTGCTCTGCGAAAAAAAAAACAAAAAAAAAAAAACCACCTTATGAGATTTTCAAAGATTTGATCACATGCTCAATTTAACGTCCGACGCGACACACCAACGGTCCCAAAAAGATAAAACCTCATACCCCTCACGCCTTAAACGTAGGCGACCCCCGATTCAAAAGGCGTCTTGTCGCCCGGCCGCCCGGCTCGCCGAACCGCCGCTCTCCCCCTTCCTCCACCCGCACACACATACACCGGGAAAAGCTGTTGGATACGCCACTGGTTAGCGTATGTCAACCTTCTAAATATGCGCTAGTGCAAGCGACAGTCATTCCTGTTCTTCCTCTTTATGAACTTCGATGGTCTAAACCGTGTCTGCGTTCGCGCCACACACTAATTTTATTGAACGCTCGACGCCTTCAGACGTGCCAACATGTCCGCCAACCCTTTGTCTAAGGAAGACGGGGGTCGTCTTCCCGGGCGGTCATAACCAACGCCAACTGCCGCCCGTGCAGAACATTTTCTTACCTGCATACGGTGCACAAGACTTGGATCTTCGACTGAAGTCAATGCAGCGCTCTCGGTGACCTCGTAAGAAGAGACTGAGCCGAACAGAACAATGAACAACGTTCCTGCGCTGGGACGCCTCCGTCGAACGTTCGAGAAGAACGACCGTTATGCCGGGAGCGTCGGCGCCTTCCCCGCCGACGCTCCCGACCGACCGGGCAGGCGCTCTCCCACGCATGCGCGAAGAATGACGTGTCATATGAGGAGACCAATTAGCGAACTCGTTTGCGCCTTCCCACAGCCAATCGCAGCGCCCAGGCTTTGGCAGTGCCCAAACAGGTGCACCCTCTGGGAGGTAATGCTTGACTCCTTGGTGCCCTTTCGCGGCGAACTTCACCTGGTAGCACCGCATTCTTCATATCTGCTGCGCCTGAGAAGGTAACAAGCGGAGCGCTTTCCCCCTGGCCGGGAGGAGGGTGGTAAAGGCGGTCTGTTACCTCCTTTTGGCCCCCTTTTTTCTAAGAGTGATGGAAGGGGGAGGGGTGGTAGGGAGAGGATAAAGGCGACACAGACAGGAAAATTACTCGCGGGGAAGAAGAAAGGCCAGGAGAGAAGCCGCAAAGAAGCGAAACCGCTTGAAACGAAATCACCGGACGGACGACCTAGGCCCGCGGGGTTCTTGTCAAGGCCATCAACTGCGGGCGAAGGTAGGCCGCGCCCTTCGTGGAAAGAGAAAGAGAGGGCGCCGAGATATTTTGGGATGCGTACATTATTGCGTAGGACTGAATTATCTCTCGGCCGTAGCGACCTCGGTTAGAACCTAGGATTCTTGCCGAAGAGAATCCAGGGCGACATGAGGAGCGGGCCCTATTGTGGACGGCAATCGGGTGTTGTCACTCGCTCCCATCGACTTCTCTCTCATGTTCTCGTAACCTGTCGTTAACGCAGCGCCCTATCTGGCCGATATACTCCGCGCCGCAAGACAAAGGTATGGTGTAAACGCGCCCCGACGCACAGGGAACGAAGCTAGTCCCGTGCTTCTTGGAACATCCGGAAAGGGAGGGCGGGGGTTCATTTACGAGACGACTCACAGAACCCAGCTTAAACTGGCACGAAAATACGACATCGACGTCGTACCTTCTGGCGACTGCCCTGAGGCGGTGTGAAGTGTTGTGGTAATACGGCGTAACCGAAAACTTTTTTGGGTGGGGTGGCTTTTTGCGGTGGAGGGAAGACTTGGAGATTAAGGCCTTTAAGGTGGTTGCAATGAGGTCACGCGGGTAATTGGCTTTTTTGATGCGATTGATTTGGTTAGTTAGGCTTGCTTGGGAAAGGTGGGGGCAAGATTTTGTGCAGGAAGAGGAGAGAAGGCTATTTACAATGCCCGACTTTACATTTTTTGAGTGGTGGCTCGCGAAGGGGAGTACCGGCTTCTGGGATCGCTGCTGGAAGCTCCAGCAGAGGCCGCTTGGTGTTGGTTGTAGGCGCAAATCAAGAAACTGCAGGCCATCCGCGGCAGGCTCCTCCTTCGTGAAGATAAGGCCCCGGGAGTGGCGTGAGAACACTTGCTCAATGAAAGCAGGAGAAACGTTCCGGTCGTGAAGCAGGAGGTAATCGTCAACGTATCGGAAGATCTTGGTTCCCGGAGTCGCGACACTGAGCTCCCTCTTCACCGCCGCATCCACAGCTGACAAGTATATCTCACCGAGAACTGGAGCCAGGCAGGATTCTATGTAGACGCCCGATTTTTGGGTGAAGATCTTCCCTTTGTGTTCAACCAGGGTCGACCTCAGGTATAGCCTGATGAGCTGTATGAACGCGTCGAAGGAGATGCCGGTAGAGTTCTGAAATTTGACGAGTCCGAATTGTTTGGCAGCCTGCTCAACGCAGTCCATGAGAACCGTCACGTTGAGGCTGTAGTACATGTCTGTCACATCTAGGGAGAACAATGAGATGTGGGGACTCGATGAATATAGCTCTCGAAGGGCAGGTAAAACCTCAAGGGAACTACTCACTCGGGAAGGCTGCTCAAGTGGCACCGCTGTCAGGTGTTTTTGGAGGAAGAGCGCCAGATTTTTTTGCCAGCAGCCGTTCTCTGAGACGATGCTCCTGAATGGTATGTCCGGCTTGTGGGTTTTGCAGTGAAGAACACACGCAGGTACTGGCTTGACGGCTTTCAAATCTTACTCAGCAGGGAAGAAAGTTCATTGGCCTTGCAGAGAGTTTTCACTTCTGTACGGATGGATCCTGATGGTCTGTTCTTCAGTGTTCTGAGGTTCCTGTTGAGAACTGCTTCAATTCATTCGTTGTAGCTGCCATTGTTCATCACAACGAATACTCCAGTCTTATCGGCCTCCATGAGCTTTAACTCTGATCGCCTGAGCTCCTCCACCACCCCCAGGAAATCCGGTTTCGAGGGGGGAGTCAGTCCATGTTTGCAAATCACACCAGAGCCCGTCGCGAGAAACTCTTGTCGGAGCAACTCTGGGATTTTAGAGGCGACCTGGTGAACTGCTGCTAGCTGGTCGACGCTTCAAGGTGCTATGGGAGGGGCAAACTTGGGACCCTTTGAAAGAACTGCTTCAGCGTGCGAAGAGAGGGGTGCGCCAGAGATATTAATTGATGGCTCAAGCTAGCACTCTGGTTGTCTGTCCTTTCCGCGGTAGCAGTTCAGAGGATAAGTCTCCATGACGACTCCAGAAGGAGATGAGCTGACTTGCTGAGAAACACATACGAAAGGTGGGTGGAGAAGCTAGCCCCAAAGGTGGCTGTCATGAGCGCGGGGAGGGACTTCTGCAGCATCAAAATTTCTTACGAATCCTCTTGACGAGCAATCTGCATTATTCTGTAGTTTGCTGAGCAACGGGTGGAGGGGAATCCAAATACCTGATGCACTGCCGGGTGGGTGATGTTCTTGCGGAGGTAGAATCCGAGGGTCCTCATGCGAAGGCGTAGCTGGAACAGCTTGGAAGTGAATGTTCCAAGAAGCACGGGACTAGCTTCGTTCCCTGTGCGTCGGGGCGCGTTTACACCATACCTTTGTCTTGCGGCGCGGAGTATATCGGCCAGACAGGGCGCTGCGTTAACGACAGGTTACGAGGACATGAGAGAGAGGTCGATGGGAGGGAGTCACAACACCCGATTGCCACACAATAGGGCCTGCTCCTCATGTCGCCCTAGATTCTCTTCGGCAAGAAACCTAGGTTCTAACCGAGGTCGCTACGCCCGAAAGATAATTGAGTCCTACGCGGTAATGAACGCATCCAAAATTATCTCAACGCCCTCTCTTTTTCTTTCCACGAAAGACGCGGCCTACCTTCGCCCGCAGTTGATGGCCTTGACAAAAACCTCGCGGGCCTAGGTCGTCCGTCCGGTGATTTCGTTTCAAGCGGCTTCGATTCTTTGCGGCTTCTCTCCTGGCCTTTCTTCTTCCCTGCGAGTAATGGACCTTTTTCCAGTAAGCTTCTGCGCATGCGTACACCCTCGCTGTCGCCATTTTCGCAGGACACCGGAACGCGGTGCCCTGCGAAAACGGCGACAGCAACATTGTCAGCATGTATCTTCGCGCGTATTTAGTCTATTTTGACGCTTTTTTTTTTAGTATCGGTAGTATGGGGTATAAAAGGCACTGAAAACCGATAAAGCGGCACGATGCCAATGTGTTTTGACGGGCGGAGGCATGTCGGGCTGCTCTTCGATTGTAGTTCGCAGACAGTTCCCCAGACGGCGCTCGTTACTCGAAAAAGGTCCATTTTCCTGTCTGTGTCGCCTTTATCCTCTCCCTAACACCCCTCACCCTTCATGTTTCCCGCTTTTCGCCCTCCCCTTTTCGTCTCCGGGTCTCTTGGTTCGGGTGCCGGCACCTAATAAAGCTATTTGTGTTCAAAGTCGAAAGAGGTGCTGTTCTGTTCGTCCCTATGTTTATTCTTTCTGTTTTTATTTATTTCTGTCCCATTGCGGAAAGCAATAATATACCAGCCGATTTACATTTTGCCTCGTTTTATGAAAAACGCGAGTCTGCCCGACTCGCTCTTTTCTTCACCAAACATCGAGAAGACGCCGACGAAAAGCGCCGTGTGTTGTATGGCGACCTTCTCCTCTCCCCTTGAATGAAAAATTCGCCCGCCAAATGCCGTGATTACACCCGCTGAAAAGCGCGTAAATTCGTCGAGAAATACGTCTATGTGGGTCGGCCTTTAGCCAAACCGGGGGACCAAAGCACGTGTCCGTGTGTATGTTAATGCGTGCGTGTAGGCCAGTTGGGAGGAGGCAGGGACGGATTCGAAGAAGCTTCTTCGGGCATACGCATGGGACAGAGGGGTGGTTTTCACTTTAGCCCGTTCTCGTTTCATCCTTCTCCCTTGGCAGTTCTCAAAACAACCCTTCTCAAAACGACCTCCTCGCTTTGACCCGTCGCCTTTGGCTCCTTTCCGTTTCGTCCTTCGCATTTCAACCCTCCTCATATGGGCCTCCTCTCTTGTCGATCTTCTCACTTGGCCCCTATGCTTCCCTATGCGAAACGGAAGTTCGTCTGCTTATTGAGCTGGGGTTGCGGTTGGCGTCAAAACGCAGAGCTCTGATTGGCTTCTATTGGAACGATAATGGGGAGACCTCAAGGCAGCTAGCATTGAGATCTACTCACTATCCCTTCATCATGGCCAATCAGAGCTCGGCGTTCCGACGTCAGTGCAACCCCCGCGCAAGAAGCAGACGGACTTGCGCTCCACATAGGCCTAATACTGTTTGGTGTCACTTTTTTGTTACAACCAAGCGTTTTAGTAGAACATTACACATCTCCGTCAATCTCGGCTAATAAAACACATTCCGTGTTAATACTTGCCTCAGAAAATTGTAAAAAAAAAAAAAAAATATGTTGGTGATGGAGCACGAATCTATCGTCGCCTACAGACCTTTCGAGCGCGTATCACCCAGGCTAAAAATGCTGAGTCACTGGGCTGTGGACGCGTGCGCGGTGTCTCATATTGCGCGAAGAAGAGCTACTGCGCACGCGCAGAACGGCTCCCACAGCCTTGTGGAAAAAAATGGCAGCGCGAAGGAGGCGATTATTGGAAAGCTTTGGAGTTACGACAGGTAGAGAATGCAGTTCCGCCTCCAGCACTCGATAGTTACCTTCAGCCAATAAAAAGCATTGATAGGTTTTAGGACGCTGAACGTTTTATGTACACAAACCAGTCATTAATGTGATGATAATAGGACGAATAATATTCATAATAATAATAATAATAATAATAATAATAATAATATATAATAATATATAATATATATTATTATTATTATTATTATTATTATTATTAGTATTATTATTATTATTATTATTATTATTATTATTATGTTTATTTTATGTGCCCAACAACAACATGCGGGTCATCACATTGGCGTCCACAAGAAGATAAAAAGAAGAAACACAACATGCGCACAGCATCAAGTGTAGAAATAAACATGACCTGAAATGCTGGGCACAATTCACAGAAAATGTAGCACAGTTTCACCTTTCAGCTGGACTCTCCAAGTCCCGGCGAAAAAACTTGAGGGATACGTGAAAATGTCGAAGCTAGAGGATAAGATTTTATGAAATGAAATCTGCATACGGAACAGTGGTGAAAGTTTAGACAATGACTGAACCTAAAAGGCAGTAAAATGTCCGGTAACGCGACAAGGAACATGAAAATCGATAGAGTTCTGAAATAGGTTAGCATTAATCCAACCATTTACCACCTTGTACAAAAAAAAAATCAAATCACGCTACAATCTTCTACTTGACGAAGACCTGAGTAAAACACTATTAAAAAGAATTTCATAATCATAATAAACGCGACGCTGAAAGTGTCTGTCATATACAATGCGTATCATTCTTCTTTGAACCGATTCAATTCTTAGATGCTGTGTACACGTTAGAGAATTCCAAATTATTGAGGCAAATTCAAGCAGTGAACAAACCAAAGCACAAAATAAACAAATCAAGCAAGCAGGGTGTCTGAATTTTTGAGTTATACGAGATATAATTCCGAGGACTTGCATCTCACTGCCAACTATAAAAGAAACACGAGGATTGAATGGCAATGCGCTATCAAAACACACACCGAGATCTTTCATTACAGTCGCGCGTTCGATTGGAGCTCCTCCGAATGAGTAAAATGCATAACAGCCTGTCGTCTGCTGAAAGAAAGAACCTTCGTTTCGGTAGGATTTAGGATCAAAATATTCGCCAAAGACTATTGCAGTATGGTATTCACGTCGTGCTGAAGAGCATTGCAATCAAGAGTAGTAGAAACGGGCATAAAAGTCTTATCATCACCAAACAGTAAGAGACTAAGAGTTCATCTTTTTTTTTTTTTTTGACACATGAGGCAATATATAGTACATACTTTAATGCACTGTTAGAGTATATGCTTCCATATTTTTAATGATACAGAATATATTTTGTTTGATAAAACGCATTTAGAATGCGAGCAAAATATACGAAATGAGAGTGCATTAGATTCATTTAAAATATATATTAAATATGGCCTTTTTTCCTGAGGGAAGGACAGGGACGAAGTCAAGAAGGGAGCAACAACAGGGAGCACACTTGGAACTGAAAGTTTATTATAATACACACTGACCTAAATACCTTAATAAAACCACATCACATGGATTTATTAAGGTGTGTTTTCTACTCAACTTTCAGTTGTGAGAGCGCTCGGTGTTGTCGTTAACTTCTCCACATTGTCCCTGTCCTTCGGCGCTTCTATCCAGTCAGGAACCAAAAAGCCCAACTGAATGTTTTGGTGCCATATCCTTTGATTATTTTTGCTTTCAGTCAGTGTTGTAGGCGTTACCGGAAAACAAGTAAAGAAATACGTTACTCGTTACTGGCAAATTAAAGGAACGCCTTACCGTCCTACATTACATCAAAATAAAGAGAACGCGTTACCGTTACTGATAAAGAAGTAACGCAGGTTACTTTTGCGTTCATGTTTAATTATGAATTATACCAGGAGAGGCGAAATTTTGGAGGTGGGATAGTGCAAGCGAAATTGAAAATAATTTCTTCGAGATTTGAAAACAAGATGTAACAACTAATGTAACTACATTACACTTTACTCGAAGAAAGTAACATAAGTACGTTATCCTATCCGTTAGAGTTTTGAAAACGTAACAAGTACGTTACTACGTTACTGATAAAATACCGTGCTACTGGTAACGCCGTTAGTAGTAACGCGACCGCCAGCAATGGTTTCAGCAGCACATGAATTAGATTTATTTTAGTACGACGAAATTGTTTTTCTTTAGGCACTGAGATATTGATTTAATTTCAGTTTAATTTGTATAATGTAGACAGCATGGCATTCGAATACATTTTTTTTTATTATTACGCCATGAATTCCTTTTTGTTTAAAGAAAATATTCGTAGTTTTAATGAGCGTGATCAGACGCATTTTAATACCTGCGTGACATGAATTATTTTGTCCTTAATCTAAATTTTTGAAGTTTAACCATAGAACATACAAACAACGATGTATTGCTTGCTTCTTGAGTATTTTTACTACGACCAGAAAATGACTTAGTCTATTTACTGAGACTCTCACGGTACAAGCATTTAACTCTCATTTCTGCATTACATATTATACGAATCAATAGCGTACGGATCTATATTGGATGTCTGCGGTGCCTGCATGAACGAAAAGAACGAACTTGAAGCTAAAGCATGTGTGCAGATGAGCTAGTTCAATACTGACGTGGAAACCCAGGGGCGAAGGAAAAACAGGGTGGACAACACGAAGCTTTAGAACGTTGTGTTTTCCGTCCGTTTCTTCTCCGCTCCTAGGTTACCATGTCAGTGACAAAATTGATCCGCATATTAATGCTGTAATTTTAATGAGGCTTCACGATTACCCTCATGTCTCGTGCAAAAAAACAAACAAATATATTTGATTGATGGCTGAATAAACAAAACGTTCGAACACTTCCCTCGGAAGACAATCATTATATGAGTGCAAAAAATTAACAACAAAAACACGTTTGTACCAGAGAATATTAGCTCTTGCGATTTTGTTCGTTTTTTAAGAAGGTTCGGTTTGTTGATTGGACAAATGATAGGAGCCACGTTTTACCAATACACGAATGAAAACAAATATATGATTTATCTAGTAAACATATATAAGAAACTTAATATGATATGGGAACCTATTGTAGCCTTATATTCTTATAAGTTTTGGTAGGATTCTTGCACAAATCGCATACAAAACTTCTGTCCTCCTAATGGGGCTGCGCCTTATATTGTTAAGTAGATACCATATACCATACTATGGTACCATAATATAATAATTATGGCTAAATAATGATATTGGTGTATACCATAATACCATAATACTTCATATATTAGTAATTCAGGTAGTACAATATTGTTTTGACACAGATGGTCAACGTTGGCATAAACCGACTACCCCGTATTTATTGTATTGAACCATGGTTAAAAGCGCTAAAAAGACGTACACAAGATAGAAGACAAACACGGGCGCCACTCACAACTGTGTTGGGAAAGGAAGATGGAAGTACATATATATATATATATATATATCTGATACATTTATCGTCACCCAGGCTACGCACGCGCGAGATACAAGAGCATAAAGCTGAGCTTTGGAAAAATTCTGTCATTGTGCCGGTTCATAGAGGTGGCAAGACCGATGACGTAAAGAATTACAGGCCGGTATCCTTGCTTTGTGCATTTTCGAAAGTTTATGAAATCGTTTTGTTTGAACATTTGTCACAATTTTTTAAACGTAAAATTAGCATTTCACAACACGGTTTCTTCTCTGGCAGGTCTGTAGAGACCAATCTAGTATCATTTTTAAACTTCGTTTCGCCGATTACCAATCAGCGTGGGCAGGTAGACGCCGTATACTTTGATCTATCGAAAGCGTTTGACTTGGTTAATCATTCAATTCTTGTCCATAAATTGGGGACATATGGAGTCAATAACCAGCTTTGCAAAATTTTTTTTGAACTATCTGATGGAAAGAAAAAACTTCGTTCGTATAATGGGACATCATTCTAAACCTTATGTGTCATTTTCGGGTGTGCCACAGGGGTCCATACTAGGACCAATTTTATTCAATGTCTTTATAAATGATCTGGGTTCTTGTGTCCGCCATTCACATATTTTGCAATATGCTGACGACATCAAATTGTTTAGGCAGGTCTCATCCATCTATGACTGTGAAATGATACTGGAAGATGTTAATGCTGTGCATCATTGGTGTTGCCGCAATTTGTTAACACTAAATCCTAAAAAAACTGTAGTTATGTCCTTTTCTAAGAAACTGGAAATTGTAAGTTTTTGTTATTATCTTGAGAACCTACCTCTGCGTAGGGTTGAATGCACAAGAGATCTAGGAGTATATATTGATTCATCTTTGTCATTCAATGAACATGTTTCCAACATCACAAATGCTGCCTATCGGACGCTAGGTGTTATTTCGAGAATAACACGTGAATTCCCTTCGTCAGCTTGCATATTCATTTTGTATTTTTCATTAATACGTAGCAAGCTTGAGTTTAGTTCTGTTGTTTGGAATTGTATTGGTAATGCAAACCAAGCAAAAATCGAAAACGTGCAGAGACGTTTCTTCCGTATTGTATATGATCGCTATATTGGCCGCAGTGTTTATTATGAGTATTACAGGCTTTTACGACGATGTGATTGTACCACGCTAAGCTCGAGAAGACTTGAGCGCGATCTAGTTTTTTTGTATAAATGCGTTCATGGTTGCATTGACTGTTCGACCCTTACATCAGCTATTAGCATATATGTACCGCGAGTGCTTTTGAGGGTTAATCCCACTTTCTCAGTTCAAAAAATCAACCTCTCCAGTCCCATGAACCGCATCCAACATTTTTATAACAGGTTCAGTACAACCAGCATCGACATCGACATTTTCAACTCAAGTGTTCAAGCGTTTAGGCGTTCTCTGGCTAATATTTAACTGTTACCTATTTCCTGTTCCCCCATAATAGATATTAGCTGTTGCATGTGCTGTTGATTTCTTATGTGTGTTTCTTTTGACTCTGTGCATCATTACATAGGCTACTCGCCGTTCATGAGCACGAAAAATAAATGAATGAATGAATGAATGAATGAATGAATAAACCCGTTTACATATATTTATCGAAAAAACGAACCTCAGCATTATTCAATGCTATTGACGTGTCGCTGACGCACTGGGGTCCCCTCTTCTTGATACAATATGCCTCTTGCAGTTCGCGTGCTCTTTGAATTCTGCTTCTACCGAGAATCTTGGTATCGCCGAAGCGTGGCTCGCATTTGCAGGCCCTACAGTGCGCGGGCAAATGTGCCCCGTCATTTGTCTTTAAATTTTGTGCGTGTTCTCTTAAACGGTCATTCGTGCATCTTCCCGTTTGTCCAACGTAAGATTTTCCACACGTTAGGGGGATTTTATACGCGACCCCTGTGACGCATTCGATGTATACGGCCTGGCGTGCTTCGTGCCACATCCTCGCTCGTTCCTGTTTTCTTTAGCAATTCGAGGGCAAAGTTGGCCGCGTTTCTTTGGCGCAGAAAACACGAGAGGTACTCCGTACCTGTTCGCAAACTTCTTGAGGTTGTGCGCCATTTTGTGTGCATATGGTACAATCCTCTGGCCTCATATTACTCAGTGCCGACTGCGTCACTTTCCTGGTTGTGTGACCTTTTACTTTCTGTGGGGTAGCCTCTGCCACACTCGTCAAGACCGTTTGAGAGAAGCCCGCTGATAATAGTCTAGTCAATTGGTTGTGGAAGCTGGCCTGCATGTGGTGAGCACACGACTTCTTGATAACTGATAACTTGATAACGTATTTATTGTACTGACGACTCCACTGACGGCTCGATTTTTTGTCGTGCATCTTGTAGAAGAAAAATGATATTTGTGCTAAAATTATTTTAATTATATAAAGCAAAACAATTACCTGCGCGCTTGCTGTAAAAAATCTAGTGTGTAATCTTAACTCAAGCCGATTCATAAAAAAAAAAAAAAACATTACGTGAAGGTGAATTAATATGGTCCGGGCGGGGAGTTAGCCAAGGGTCATATAAGGGGCTAATCGCCGTGTTAAGTCAAATGATTAACTTGGATTTGTTGATTGATTTTTTGACAGGTGAAACTGAACATGTGATTCTATTAGAAATATTCTGAGTGTCGCCAAACCTAACTAAATGAGTCAACTTTAGAAAGGCTCAAAGCAGGCGGGAAGCGCGGGTGTGCGCCTAAGTGAGCGCTCGTGTAACGGGCGCAAAACTGGTAGCTTGAAAACGTCTACAAGAAACAAAAAAAATTGGCAGCGACCGTTACCTGCGAAGTACTATAATACATGAAATGCATTATAGGAAATGAGAAAGGGAATTGGTGCGCCACGTGATGCACAATTTCCCGCTAAATTTAGCGGGGAACTGAATTAATATGTTGGCTGCAATACTATAATTTTCTCACTAGATGTAGCGGGAAAACTGAGTTGAAGTATGGTTCACGTGCCGTCAATTTCCCGAAGATGTATTGGTCACATATGACGTCAGGAGATGTCACGGAAAGCCACATGCCCCCCCCCCCCCCCCCCATTTAGCGGGAAACTTTAATTGGTGTATAAGACACGTGACATCAATTTTTTTGCTAAATTTAGCGGGGAAACTGAACTGGTTCATGTGTCCCGTGACGTCAGGTGACGCGACATCGATTTTCCCGCTACATTTAGCTGAAAAACTGATGTCGTGTGTAGGACTCGTGATATCAATTTTCCCGCTAAATTTAGCGGGAAATGCACGGGGGGTACGGTCGGAAAGACTGACGAATGGACAAAGTTTTGGGATTCGGGGGGGGGGGGGGGGGAGGGGGGAGGGGGCGGTAGTGTGAAAAAGCATTTCATGCTATGGAAGAAAAAAAAAAACGCGCGAGCTCATTGCATTTAGATGTATTTTCAGAAATAAAAGGACGGAGCAAGCGCACCAAATATTTTGCGATTGACTGATTTAGACGTTTTTATTTAAAACTAAGTAAGTTTATAATTGAAACTATATATTCATCTTCACTAGATAAAACATTCCTTCATAAATATTTGTTAAATATTTTACCTAGCGTAATGATTAGCTCCCATGTTACGTTCCCCTGACCATAAACTCATCTGCACAAACTGCATAGTGCTGCTTTCCCTCGCTTTTGAAAAACAATATGTAAAGCCTAAAAAGACATTCTAAAACAAGAAGATTATCTTTCATAAACTCCGCGACTGTTAAATAAAAACTACAAAAGAGAAATCAGAAATACACATGAGTGTATAAGCGCTATAGTCCAGCTATCGCAAACACTTTCCTCTGATAAATATATATTTACATCCTCACAAAGAAGAACTTTTCTTTCAAATATAGGCGCATGGATACAGGAAAAAGGATTACCGTTGTTAGGATTACCTGCTAACTTTCGAATTAGGTTCCAGAAAACAAAAAAAAAGAGCTGAGAAGGTTGATCCCGCCGTGCGGGCACCCCAGCGAATTATCGAGAGAATAATATTACTGAATATTACGCAGAAAAGGGTAGGAATATAGATTGATTATCCTACTGAGGAATCGTCTTATTTTGAACATCTACTCCTACTAGAGGAAGCAACAGCCTACAATGTTGCCCGACAAGTCAAATCTTGCTTGTTAGCAAGGTTGTCTTGCAGTCCATCATCACCAAAACGGCAAAGAAAGAAAAACATGGGAACTGCTTTTCGAACTGAGCCAAATCTAGAAGCCGAAACTAATCCAATTTCCTCTGAAATTCGGAATATATCTTGGGGTTCATCATTTCCAAAATATATTAATCTAAACTTGGTCATACAATGCAAAAAAAAAACAAAAAAAAACACGAATCTAAAGGTGACCGCGGTACAGGGCTCAAACATAGTTTGATAAGCACACTTCTCTGTCTCAGTTTTGCTTCACATAAATTTGGCCTATTAAAAAAAAACGTTTATAGCGCTAAAATGTTTGACTGTAAAAGGTGTTGGTCGGGTCACAAAAAAGTAAATTTTGTTTCTTTTATCTTTGAGCTAAGGGTCATTTACTTCTCGCGCAACCTTCAGTAAAAAAGCAATTCTCCAGAAGTATACAAATATTTTGAGCTTACACGAAACCAAGACACACACAAAGTATGATTTTAGCATTCTTTGAGTGTCTGATGGAAACTCTTATTATACTTTTAGTGTGCTTTGTTTTTTAGCTGTACGCTCCGCGCCTCTAACTAGTTCTGTAATTATGGTACATATACTTAAAGTGTATGTCTAAAGTACAATTAGTAAGCTAAATATGTAAAGCATGTATGGTTTGTGAAGGGTTTCCTAAAGTACAAAATTAGTACCTTCTTTCTGTATTATGCTTTATCGAGGAAAGTGCCACGTGGATCCCAATGAAGGGTCCGTAAACGCGTCCACGTATACGTGCGCCGGTGAATTATCAACATGTAATATAAAAATTAAAAAAAAAAACATTGCCGTGTAAATTTTTTTCTTCATTTGTTTCGCGGGTTCGTTGCGTAGGGAGCAGAGATAAAGGCGTAATGCCTGTAAAGCCTCTGCCCCCTAAAGTTCAGCGGCTCAAAGTAGTTACATAATAATAGATTCTACAAAACATTATACAACTAAATTTAAAAAAAAATCAAAGAAACAAGGGAAAATGAAGACTACATTCATTTGGTAAAAAAAACACTAGAAACGTCAGTAAGTGTTGGTCGTGAAAAACCGAAAACAGTAAGAAAAAACAAGAAACTAGGTAATTTGGTAAAAAGCTCTATAATAATCGGTAAGTGTTTGTCGGGAAAAACCTATAACAGTAACAACAAACAAAAATTCGGAATGCTATCTTATGTACCTCCGACATATCAGCATCAACAGCAAGTTCAGATGAAGTTATATAAAGAAGTCATGTATCTTTGAAATTAGCTATAACTAGTGATTATGTTTTTGGTGAAATACACTTACCAAATGAAAATGCGATTTCACTGCTTCCTAAGAAACTTCTGCAACCTCTTTTAAAACCAGGAAACGTGCTGTTAAAGATATTGTTCAGATCCGTTCTATTTAGAGTTTTAGTTGCTTGAAAATTTAAAGTTTGGTGACCATAGTTGGTTCTTATGGCCGGCAGCCTTCGCTTTGAATTTCTAATTTAGTGTGCATTTAGGGTGTTTGCTGGTGTGCTGTAAAGTCTATTTTTATGTATCCATAGTAAAATCTGAATTAATATTCTTGGCCTGCCTTAAGCATATTTATTAAAGAGCGGTTGTGTCCTCAAATTTCTGGTGTTCCCGTTATAATTTCCACACATTCCTAGGATCTTTTTTTGCAAAAGGATAGCTTTGTTATAATTCGCCGCTGTCGTCGTTCCCCAGACACAAATAGCATAACTAATTTAGGATTTTAATAAGAAATAATATAATGTGTGTTTTAACCAGGTAGGTATCAAATTTTGTATTCTATACTATTCTATTCTATTCTGTTTCCCGAGATAAATCAGCCTTTAGTTTGTTTACATGACTATTCAATGATAGCTCCTCAGCAAACCATACGCCGAAAAATGTTTGTTCGGCCACCTCCTCCAATATTTTACTTTTAAATACTTAACCGTTTCGAATCGCCCTCACAGAATACAAAAGTGCGCAATTGTATTTACCGGTGTTGAACAGGTTGTGAAAAGTAAAAGCACACTTTCTTGCTTTTAAAACTTTAAAAATTATGTGTTTTAGTGTTTTTTTTTTGTTTTTGTTTCCAAAAATAGATAATAGTATTTGTTTTCTGTGCATGTTTAAACAGCCGGAAGTTAGTCAGCCTCAAGGGGGATCTGGTGTCTAAGCTGTCATCATCATCATCAATTATACTTGAAGGCGCTTATGGGTATTACACAAAGGAGCGGTACTTTTTTGCAACTTTAAATTTTTGCATAAATTTTTAACAAAGTAGGAGAAGGAATTAGTCAGATAAAGCAGAAAGGAAAGTGGCTACAGAGGCAGCAGGTTTATGTGCGTCAGTTATGATAAAAGTGTCGTTTGGTAGTCTGTTCTAATAGTTGATGGCCAAGGGTAAAGTTAAAGTACTGTATGAAGTAGTTGACAAAAAACAGGTTGTAACTTAGAGGAGTGGTTGAAGAAGGGGAAAATCTGCCACGGGGGTAAAAGTAGCGATTCACTAAGAGGCATGTTATGGTGAAAGATACTGTGAAGGAGAGAGAGACGTACACCACGCACAACCGCACGCCGGTGCGATGCTCATCCATGTCGAAACGGGCAGGGTTGGGAATAGACCATTTGCTAAATTGCCCAAGCATCAAGGAGCATGCAGGGATTGGTGTTCCACGAGTCACACGCGCATGCCTTCCCCGTATAAGAGGTTCGAAGCAAGTAATCAAAATAAAGCGTTGACGAACGCGCGTGCAAGATGCCATTTGTTTTGGGTATTTGCTTTAGAAAAGTTACTACTGCTGACGCCAGCACGTGCGGCGCGTGGAACACCAATCCCTGCATTCTGCTTGATGCCTGGGTAATATTAGCGGCGAGATGTTTTGGTGGTGCCCTCCTATGGTTCCCCCTTGCGACGTCATTACCTTGCAAACAACAAGTTCGATGGTGTTTGTTATTAGCATGGTGGAAGCTTGAAATCATTGCGCTCTCAAAGGAACACTGCCAACACCGTCAAAATTAAAGTTCTTTCATTCCTCTTATTTCCGTCGATGATAAATCCTTTTCTGACGTCATAGTCAGCGTTCGGCCAATCGTGGAAGGCCGACCACAGCGACGCTTCTGTTCGCTCTCGGGTCTAATATTGCAATAGGTCTATTGAACCCTGGTATCTTGGGTTCTGCTGCGCAAGCTTTTGCTCCACGTGCTCCGAGCTGTAATGCGCTAAACGAACCATAAACTTTTTTTCAACTTTTTCCTTCTTAGTTTTTCTTCTCAACTAAAAGGCGAAATGAGAAATCACGTGTTTGTGATGTACGACGGTCTTTTAAGTGCTCGAAAAGAGTAAGCAAAAAACTTCCAGCGGCTTAATGTGATGACAAAAATAAGCGCCTAAGCTTTAAGCGCTAAAGTTTGCCACTGCAGTGGGAACACGGCACAGACCACCCTCGTAAGGTGAATTATTGGTATTTATGGATATGTAGAGAGTGATAGGTGACTCGTCTCAAAATGAGATATTTAACCATTGAGTTATGACTACTAACTTGGGGGCCTTTAACGTGAACCACGGAGTAACGATTACATGAGTGAAGCTAGGCTCTATTATAAATTAGGTCGAAAATGATTTAAAGTGGCTATCCACCGCGCCACACTTACCTGTAAGACCTTTCAACAACGACACGCTGTATGCGTGCAGTTACTGTACAGTGTACCATGGAAGGATCCAAAATGGCGACACGGATATGAATAGGGTGCTTCCATCTTCCGGCCGCTTCCGCTGACAGGGTGGACACACCAATGGAGCCAATGGAGCGCCACAATGTGGCGCCTAAGGTCAGTATTAGCTCCAGATTGGGTGTCGGTCTTGTAGAGTGTGTGTGAAAAGTCGTGGTGCGAAAACGTTGTGTTTAGCGAAAGTTCTGGAAAGATAGACGCATATGACGTCGGTGAGACCATCGAAAAGTTCGCCACAAAATGGCGGGTGTCTCCACCCTGTCAGCGGAGCGGCCGGCAAACGGAGGCACCCTAGATATGAATGAATTTGAGCGCCACGGCGCGGAGCTTGGGAGTTTCGGTTCTTTGCGAACCTATTCAGTGACTCTTCCCACACCAGGCGATGAAGGGGCAGTGGTTGATTGATCCAGTGAGCCCGTAGCTCCCACCGTATCGTCAGCTTAGAAGTGAAGGGAGTATAGCTCGAAATGCACACAATTATGTCTAGTTACCATTCAAATTGGGGGATCGGTGGCCGAGTGGGCTAGCGCTCACCAGTTCGGAGCATGGGGAGCGAAGGCTCACGCTGCAGAACCCAGGGATCCTGGCTTCAATCCCGATCCCTGACCATTTCGATCTGGATGAGCATCATAGCATCATACCAGCGTTCGGTCGTGTATCACTACTACATGGTGAACGTTAATAAAAATACCAGGCTAGCGGTTCTACCGCGATGG
Organism: Ixodes persulcatus; assembly: GCA_013358835.2. Classification (NCBI taxonomy): domain Eukaryota; kingdom Metazoa; phylum Arthropoda; class Arachnida; order Ixodida; family Ixodidae; genus Ixodes; species Ixodes persulcatus. Next base: position 1,383,819 of record JABSTQ010011364.1, read on the forward strand.
CTGAATTCATCATCTACAGCTGAGACACAAGACACCCATTGAGGATCGCTAACTTCAGACTATATAAACATACACACACAACACAAGTATTACACTTTAAATGCAGTTACTATTTTTTTTTTTTTGGGGGGGGGGTTATTTAGGAAGTCTTATACCGTTGTTACATGAACGCACTAAACTGCAGTTACGCTAAGCCACAATTAGCGCACACTACTTGCGGACAACATTCTGCGGCTATGCAGTCCAAGCTATTGGCGAACGTGCGCTTGAGCGTCTTGAGCACCCTTCAAATCAGTGCAACTGTGGTGCCGCTTAAGAGCAGTTAAAGCTGAGTTAACCGCGGTTCAGGGTGCCCATGTAACAGGGGTATTAGTTAACGAACTTCTTTCTTTGCGGCCACTTATAGATGCTCCAAGTGTACGACTGCGGTGCATTGTACGTTTGTGGTCACAAAATTTCGAATGCTAAACTCCTCTGTTCGACACGATGCAGCGCGAATAAAATGCTAGCGCTGATATTTGCGCTCGAGCGGCGTCGTTAGGCGCATACTTTTGTTTGAGTTTTGATGTCAACGACATAGATTGCGTTCATTGTATTTTATTTTTATTAGTTATCGCTTTTCAAGATAATGATCACTCTAGTGCCCAATTTCTTTCTCCTTGCATTTTATTATATATATATATATATATATATATATATATATATATATATATATATCTTTTTTTTTTGCTTCACCCTGGGAAGTTCTTGCAATCTCGTGTTTAAAACCATACTCTCGGATTTCATTTTCTGGGCGGTGATCTTTTCGGAAAAAGAGTGCACTGTTTTTCTTTTGATATTTTTAGTTAATTCTTCCGCTTCTCCCGCACTAAGTCCAGCCATTTGGCCATTTCTTTTTTTTACTGTTTTTCGTTTTCTTCCTATTGTTTTTGGCGATTTGTTATTTTCTTCGTTTCATTTATTTCTATGAAGGCTTCGCCCCTTGCGACGTCCTGGCCGGCCCCGAACGACAGGAAACCCCATTTCATCCAATTTTACCGGCAAAACGTATAAAATACACCAAAAAGAGTTCCCTCTTTTTTTAATTTACATTTTTATTTTGTTAACAGAAAATTGTCTCAGGGTAAGTGCAAGCCATTGACAATAGGAGCTATCATGGGAACCTACGGATGGCGTATTCCTGTACCCGATTTCGACCGCGCTCGCTTTTTTTTTAAATATATATGTAGTAAGAGACAGCCTCAGGAACGCAGGGAATGACGAAACCAGAGGACCTTATTAATGCTTCGCAGCAAATTGTATTTGCGGCATAAGGCGACAAGGACGCAGAAGATCGCATCACGAAGGAAGAGACATGATTATAATATGCGACGCTCTGCGTTTGATAAATTGTAAATGACAACAGCTCATAGTTTCACTGTGCTAGAGAATCGCCTCCAAGAAATATACTGGGATTATTTGTTTTAATTACCGAGGTACACACTTCATTCTCTATCAGGAGCATCCATATTGGGTAGATGGAAAGGGCAAGCCAAGCGGACTTTCCGCTGTAAAACGAACAGGAAAAATCAGGACCTGCACAGATAAAGCTCAAACTTTCACCGAATGTTCACTGAGCAGGCCAGTTTTACCAGGTGAAATGTCAACGCGCAATTTTTTTCCTGGAAAAAAAAAGAAAGCAATACACATTTTAAAGTTAATGTTTGAACGCGTTGGCAGACGACCGAGCCAGCGACGCCATTTGCTTGTGGCGCTAACTCCCGATTGGTGCGGCGAACCAACAACAGAGCACACCGTCTGCTGCTGCCTGCGCCTATCAGGGAATGGCGCCACAACTAAATGGCGTTGCTAACTCCGTCGTCCGCGACCGCGTTCAACCGTGACTTTGGCAAGTATTTTGCTCTAATTCATTACAGAAAGAGAACTGCGGTTTGAATTTTCAGCCTGTAAAACTGACCTGTTCAGCGCACACTCGGTGAATGTTTGCGCGTTCTATATGCAGGTTCCGATTTCTCCGGCTTGTTTCACGGAGGAAGGTCACCCTGTAGACGCTTTACACACGCGACAGCTAGATTACAGCTGCCATAGCTTACTTTCTCTTGTCTTACCCAGGTGCCGACCCAGTGAAGCGGGCGTTGACGAGCTTCCAAAACGGCCAACGGCGAGGAGAAGGACACAGTAGAATCCAAAATTGCAATATATCTGGCTTGGTGTGGTCTTGATGAAATGAAGTAAACGTAATAAGAGGAAACAAAAATTGAAGGTTCCTTATTGCGACGCCCATGCACAACTGCTGCAAAGAGTCTATGCTTTATTTGAATCCCAATTACCTTTTTAAGGAAAACTGGAACGTCGCTAATCGCCCACTTCTTGGTGTCATACACGCGTAAGTACTTCGTACCATTAATTGATTAAATTACCCTAACTCCACTTGCGAACGTGACACAAAAGAAAAAGAAAAGGAAATTCTTATAGATTGCCCTGATATCGTGGCTCGCGCCAGAGCCGCTTATACTGGGAGAGTTTGTCACTCTTTTGAAGATACCGACAAACCAGCAACCACAGCTGGAGGTAAAGCAACCTGGAGGTGGTACCTTACCTCCGCCATTTTGTGATATCGAACTTCGAATCTACTCTGGATTAGGCACACAAGGTATACTGTGACCCACCATAGTAATAAAAGTGTTTATCGCTAATGCTAGTGTTTTTGGTGGTGCACACGTAGTCAGAAGTTCAAACTTACTCATCTGTTACGACCTCTTAAAATTACATGAGCTTAAACGGATTCCTCGTTTGTGAAAAGTGAATTTTGAATACTTTGAATGTTAGGTCTCTAAAGTGACCACTGAAAAAACTCATTGCCATGACGGGCGCCATCTAGGATCGGCGCTGCGAACCCTTGCGCTCATTCGCCAGATATATTTTTGTTTGAGAAAGCCTAATCCCCCCCCCCCCCTCCAAAAAGAAAGAAAATAAAGCTTATCTGTAAGTCATGCTTTTGAAGATCAATAAAGGATGGCCAGTGCTTGAATATCGTGACCAATTGCAGGCATAACAAAATGTCAGAGTACATCAAATTGTGTTTAAAAAAAAAAACTACTAATCGAGCATTCGGAATAGCGCACGTAAGTAGAGTGGCCAAAAGCAAACTCCTCTATTTTGTGTTATCGTAAAGTCCGCTTGTTCTAGCGGGCGACAAGCTCCGCCCATCGGCTAAACTCTCCCAGTATATAGGGCTCTGTCTCGCACATGACGTCAGGACATCATGGTGGTGGCCATTCCTACTTGCCTTTGCCCTGAAAAATAAACTCCATGGCGTGAAAAGTACGCTGCAGAACGCAAGTGCTCAGCAGCATTGTCATCACAATGGCGGCTGATGGGACGTCAGAGCAGACTAAGGACGGTTGGATGGATGCCAAAGGTCGCAGCCTTTATAATGGGGCGTAGCTTGCGCCACCTAGCATAAAAATACTGTTGACACTGTAGTTGCCAGGCTGTGTCGATGCGCGAAAACACCTCCAAAAGACAAAATACACTACGGTCGCTTACAACTTAAGAAACGCAGGGCGTGACGAGGCCAAAGTGCTGCGGTGGCGCTGCTGTCGGCACTACGCATGCGCAGTCATTTCACTTGACGCGAATCTGGTTTCTGCTCACGCGCGGAGCCCACACCTGGTGTGGGAAAATGCTGACTTGGTTGTCAACAGCAGAGCCGTTTATTGAGAGAGTTTGGCCATACATTGGTTTGAATAGGCGAGCATCTCGGGCCAACCACAGGCCGCGAAACAGCCCCTAGCGGTGGTCGCGTGCTCTAAATTTGTGCCACGACTATACTTCGTTTCACCTTATGTGCGAGCGAAGGCAAAACTGGAAGCGCGAGCACGGAAGCTCCGTGCGTTCAGGCTTTGCTCGAGCGCGCGAGCTGGGGAGAAATGCAAAAAGCGCTGGTCTCGCGCTTCTAGCTTTGGCTTCGCTCGCAGGTAAAGTAAAACGAAGTATAATTTGAGCCGTGCCGAGCGGAACTCCGAGTCTCAAGACGCTCGCGCACCCCACCCTTTGCACTGCTTTCTTTCAGCCAGTCTCAGGACGCTGTTCTAGCAGTGCAGACAAAGGCATGGGCAAGAGCGCGTGGCTTTGGAAAGTGCCTCCTATGCACGAGGTCTCGTACAAACAATAGCGTTTCGCTGAGCTAGGCTCACGCGCCTGTGCCTTTGTCTTCACTGTCGACATTTGTGAGATGGAGTAGAGGTCCCCTGATTGGTCGACGCTGTGTCACAAATTTAGTTTACGCTCTAAGCGTGAGGGGAATATTCGGCGCTGGCGGCGGCCTTTGCTCCGCCTATTGTCCAAACTCTCCTAATATACGGCTCTGGTCAACAGCGTGTCGGTCTATAAGAAGGACGAATTTCAAATCACAAGTCAAGGAGCGGGAAGATAATTCGTCAAACCCTGCGTCTTCAAGCTCTGTCGGTGATCGTACAGGTATGAAGGGCTTTCCGAGTTAAGACAACCGTGTTTTTTGTTTTTTTTGGCCAGGGTAAATAAACTATCCGGTGACATCACGTGACCCCCGTGAGGTCACGAAGGTCACGTGACGTTACGAGAGTCACGTGACCTCACGGTTGCGTCGACGGAGACGGCGACGCCGACGCCGCTCGGAGGGAGGAGTAGCAGGCAGGATGAGGAGGTGAGGAGGAGGGAGGAGGGGTATACCCTCCCCTCAGTACCCTTCCCTCCTCCTCCTCAAGAGCTGCGCTCTAATTCGGTGTTACAGGGAGATGTAAACGGCTTTAATTTTTTGTTTAGTTTTTTTTTTTTGTTTTACTAAAATATATGCTACTGGCGCCACAATGTTTTTTTTTTGGTTTGATGACTATTAAACTTAGTTGGACGTCGGCTCTTAGGAAAAATTTTGTGTCTATCATATATCTATAATTCTGAGTTTGTCACGTTCTCAAGCTTTGCGCTTTCTATCCCAACCGCTAGCGTAAGGTTCTCGCTGTGTTTGAGCTTTCTGCAATGCATATTTTATATACCCGGGCCGAAAACCAGAGGTCCCTTTTCTTGGTTACTCCTTGTACATTAATACGCACTTCAGACATTGAATGCATACTAAGAACACTGAAATATTATTTAACTTCATTTTTATGATCCATATAAGAGCAGAATTACTAAGAATTTTAATTTATTAATAATGGTTTGATTCAAGAAGATTGATACAAAGGTTCTGGTGCACAAAAGCAAACACCCTTCGTTCGTGGAGCCAGGCGAACACACGAAACACCATAACATATTATAGTATTTTTAGTGAATTGATTTCTCTTTCCCAAGGCGTATCAAATAGGTCGCTTGTGGCGGCTCCTAACGGATGATATTTTAGGTCCGATCCGTAAGAAGGGGGCAGAGTATCTTCGTCCAGGTTGCGTATAATTTTTATATCTATATATATATATATATAATGTTATAAAGGGGGAGATATACGACCACATTATATTTTACGAGTCCCAGCGGCCGAGTTGAATTGCCCTGACCGCAACGCAAAGAGGGAGCAAGTGCGTCTTCCTTGGTCGTCTTCGTGACGCGCTCTCGTTAGAGAAGACATCGCAGCCATCCCGCAGCCATATATATATATATATAGATATAAATATATACATACACCGTTGCACTCAACGATAGACTTCAGACGACACTACGAGCCATCCAATCCAATCCAATGCCGTGTGAGAGTCACGTGATCTTCGGGAGGGGAACAGCGACGCGCGCGACGAGAGGTCACGTGACCTGGTCTCAGCTTTGGATTGGCTGGGATGATCTCGCGGAGACGGCTGTGGTTCGTCGTATAAGGTAAAACGGGGTATGGTTCGGTCCCGCTGGACGTTGCACTTTTTGTGACGTCACTACCGGAGCTAATAACATGTATACGGACGGCGACATAGAGTTAGCACAGACAAGAGATGGGCGCGTTTTTCTTTTTTTTTGTTTCTTAGAAAAGGAAGGTTGTTATGAAAACTGTCACCGTCGCAGAGTACGGTGCTAAGGGGCACTAAGGTATAGGCGATAATCTTCAGTGTTTGTCGCAACCTCGACTGCGCAAGCCCATGGAAGAAGAGCGATGGTGTCGCGTTCGCGATAATTGGTTCACGTAATGTAACTGTTTGTCGTTTTTTGTTGTTTTTTTTTTGTTATAGAAGGTGTGACGAAGAAATGATGATCACGATTACGATTTAGCTACGACAAGCGATGACAACCAATTGAAGAAATTCTGAAACGCTGTTTCCTTTATTTTTGCTGAGTACTAAACAGAAACGTTATCTCCAATAAAAAGAGATTGGGGGTATACTGCTAGGTTATTGCACTTGTCCGCTGTCTTTCTAGTCTTCCTCGTTTTCTTTTGTTAGCGTAATATTATCTTACGTAATATTTACGTAAGTTGTACCCAGTCCCTCTGCTCATAGATTATGCAGAAGACAGTCTGCCGACACTGTCTGGAGGCATGTTCGAAGCTCACATATGTATGAAGCGAACCAGCTTAATTCGAAACGTGCTTGAGTCACGTCCGCAGATAAATCTGTCGTCACGTCTGCAGTGAATAATTTTTTTTGTATATCATGTATGAGCAGTGACGAGGTGGCGGCTTTAACCACATCAACTCGCAGGCAGAAAACTGTCCGTTGTTCTTCACCCCATTCGTGCCGCCGACACTCGTCGCAGCCACGTGTCCGCGTTGGCGACAGTCGGGAGTCGCCTTACTGGTAAGTGGTCGACAACATCCGTCACTGTATACTGCTTGACCAGGAGTGTGAACCCGAGTCCTTAGGAATGCAGATTGATTGGCAACGAACACAGGTCAACCGGTCCCTCTGCGCTCGAGTCCAGTCGGCGAGCCGCGTTCCGACGGGGCCTGTTCAGCACCTATCTGGAAAAAATAGAATTGATTATGGTACTCAAATCAGCGGGGAATATGGTGTTCAATTCAGCTACGAGAGAGAAAGTAAACATATGGTGCTATAAGAAAACAGCTTGAACATTGAACACTTACATACAGGGTGTCACAAAAGAAAATTTACACGGTCTTTTTTACCGCAAAAATAAACTAGGCATCGCCGAACGCTCATTCTCCGCCCAAAGGTAGCGCTAGAGGTCACAACCAGATGCCAAAGTTTCAGCCCGATCCGATAACTTAATCAAAAGTTATAAGTGATTTTCTGAGAATTTCAATGGGAAAATGGAGCCCATTTTTGCCCGTTTTCGGTTTCTGGTGCCATAGAGCCCCATGTGTTTGAAAACTCCGCCGGCCGCCATTTTCCTATTGAAAGTTTCAGAAAATCACTTATAACTTTTGATTAAGTTATCGGATCGGGCTGAAACTTTGGCATCTGGTTGTGACCTCTAGCGCTATCTTTGGGCGGAGAATGAGCGTTCGGCGATGCCTTGTTTATTTTTGCGGTAAACAAGACCGTGTAAATTTTCTTTTGTGACACCCTGTACAAACAGGACAGGACATACACAGAGCTCACTATCAACTATTTAATACTTCTTCCTCCACCTCTTCTTCCTCCTATAGTCCATTCGAGCATTCCATGATTTAAAGATAAAATGCACTTTTTAGATTTTTTTTTAAAGAACAAAGCATAATAAGGAGGAGATGTATAAAAATAAGTAATAGACGAAAGAAAAAAGAAGAAAAATATAGTACATAAACAGAAATATATATTTCAAACTTAAAAAAAAAAAATCTGCAAATGTCCAAGCGAATCCCATGCGATTCCACCTTTCGAGTCACTGACATCAGTATTGGCGACGTGCGCGATCAAAAGCGTCGCTGTGGTCGGCCTTCCACGATTGGCCGAATGCTGACTATGACGTCAGCTAAGGATTTCTCATCGACGGAAATAAGAGGAATGGAAGAACTTCAATTTCGACGGTGTTGGTAGTGTTGCTTTAAGAGTGCAATGATTTCAAGCTTCCAAAATGCTCCTTACAAACACCATCGAACTTGTTGTTCGTAAGGTAATGACGTCACGAAAGGTAACCATATGACGGCGCCACTAAAACATCTCGCCGCTAATAGGGAGTATTCACTGGACGCCATATTTGTGGGTACTGTTTAGAGCGCATGCTCAGAACGAGCTCACATCAATAGGATGCTAAACCGGCACTCTTGATGGTGCGAAATGCACGTTTCAAAACAACTGTGGAAGCTCGCCTTCAGCACGCGCTCACCATTCGCGCACACAGCTATGGCCGCCCGTGAATACTCCCTATACCGTGGATATTGTTTTGAGACCATCTTCCCATGACTGTCCTGACGAGTTACTGGCCCAAAGCCGCAACACACCGTAGATATTGTTTTTCTTTGCTGTTCAGCGTGATGGACGGACTGCTGACACATTCTTCACCGCTCTATGTAATGGCAAGTGCCTCGAGCATCTCTCGCCCGTGTGGATTTTTGTTTTTTGCAAGAATGCTCACGCTGGTAAAGGCTGGTTTACACTCACATGTTCTACGATGGGCTGACAGGTAGCCTGCTGATGTGCAATGACAGAACAAGAGAAGGTAGCAGCGGCAGTGAAGTGCACATCAGCAGGCCAACTGTCAGCCCATTGTAGAGCACGTGAGTGTAAACCATGCCTTTACCAGCGTGAGCGTTCTTGCAAAAAACAAAAATCCACACGGGCGAGAGATGCACGAGTCACTTGCCATTACAGAGAGCGGTGAAGAATGTGTCAGCAGTCCGTCCATCACGCTGCACAGCAAAGAAAAACAATATCTACGGTGTGTTGCGGCTTTGGGCCAGTAACTCGTGAGGACAGTCATGGGAGGAAGGTCTCAAAACAATATCCACGATATAGGAAGTATTCACTGGCGGCCATAGCTGTCTGCGCGACTGCTGAGCGCGTGCTGATGGCTAGCTTCCAGGGTTCTTTTGCAACGTGCATTCCACACCGTCAAAATGGCCGGTCTTAGCAGCCTATTAATGGGGGTTCGTTCTGAGCATGCGCTCTAGACAGCACCCACAAATATGGCGCCCAGTGAATACTCCTTATACTGATGTCAGTGACTCGAAAGGTGGAATCGTATGGGATTCGCTTGGACATTTGCAGATTTTTTTTTTTTTTGAAATATTAATTTTTGCTTATGTAGTATATTTTTCTTCTTCTTTTTTCTTTCGTCTATGATTTATTTTTATACATGTCCTCCTTATTATGCTTTGTTATTTAAAAAAATCTAAAAATTGCATTTTATCTTTAAATCGTGGAATGCTCGAATGGACTAAGAAGAAGAAGAGGTGGAGGAAGAAGTATTAAATAGTTGATAGTGAGCTCTTTGTATGTCCTGTCCTGTTTGTGTGTAAGTGTTCAATGTTCAAGCTGTTTCTTCATAGACATGTGCCAACTAGCTCAACTCAAACCGATAACTACGGTGCTCTTCATTTTAAGATTTCTACGGCGGAAATAGGGTTCGTGGCACGCTGCCCTCGTGAGCTGTGGACCTTTTTAGCGTCCGTTTCATGTGGCGCTACCATCTTGAAACCACGTGACGCGGCCTTCGTAATTGGTGGCTTGAACTCGCCGCTCTACGCCTTGGTGAATGCGTTATTTGCGTTTTCCGTCGAGTTTCACCGCGATGTTTTCTTTGCGCCTTAAAGGGTCGTTCGATGCTTATGTTTACAACCTAAGTACAGTACATGACATCATTATATGCGCCACTTCTGCACTTGATATTAAAACACGAACGTTTCGACTGTTTTCACCCGGCTTATGGGGTACGTGTGTGGAGGCTAGAGGGGCCACAGAAATGAGCCTTAGTAGTTGCGCACGTTGAGTACGTAGAGTGTGCCCCCCCCCCCACACACACACACATACAGACAATTTTTTTTTTTATTGAACAAATAAATTACGCATTACTCAACCCTCATTTTCCACCCGAATCTAGCCTTTGCTGTCCGAAAGAGATGACAAAATTTCAGAACCAGCCGCTATCTTATTTAAAATTTATAAACAATTTTCTGAAATTTTGAATTGGAAAATGGCAGCCGATGGACCCCTCGAATACCTGGAGCTGAATGGCGCCAGTTACAAAAAAGGGAAAAAGCGGGTTATATTTTCCCAGTCAATTTATCAGAAAATTGTTAAAAACTGTTGTATCTTGTTTGGACTGCTAGCGCTACATTTTGGTGGAGAATTAGGGTTTGGCGATGAGAAGTTTATTTTTGAGGCAGAAAAATATTCACTGCCCTAATTTGGGGGGACACGCTGTAGATGACTCTAATGAGGAATTCTCTTGGTTCATTTGGAGTGGTTTGACAGAGCGTTTTTGTTTGTCTTTTCTTGGGCGTGCAAGAGTGAGCATGCGGCGTTTAAGTCGCTCCAAATTCACCAAGGGGCTTCAACATAAGACAGGATGAGGGCTGAGAGGCCAATGACTTATGACAGCGCCGGTTTTCTTAGTTGCAGTCACGAAACATTTTCAATAAGAGACGCAAGATATATATATGATCGCGCATTTAGAATCTTAATGCGCTACAAATGTAGTCAACGTAAGGATTCATTGTGTATTTCTCGCATGCATTGTGCTCTGCCTTCATTACAAATAAAAAAATGTGGCTTACGGTTATACGGGGGAATCGTTTTGGAGGTATGCCCATTTGATTGATCGAATTAATAATTAATTTAGAAAACCATAGATTGTGTTTGGTCTCATGTGTGCAGTCCCTCAAAGTCTTTATTGTCCTAAATTATCATATTCATTTACTATATTTAAACAGAAAGATTAGGGCTTCCCGGGTGTAGACAGGTTGTATGCACCTGAAGCACCGCAATATATGACGCCTAAAAAAAATCCGTCTGATGAAATTACCCAACTGCAGCTACCAAATTCACTTTCTGTGGCTGGGGACGCCGCTGAAAGTAAAAAGCGGATCTGTTCAAACGAATAAAAATCTGTCTACACAGATTCGTGGAGTAGGGCCTGCCATTCGCCGCGGCTAATCTTGACGGAGGTCACTTCTCTTTCAACCTTTGATTTCATCTCGCAAATTTTATGGAAGACAGATGTTAGACTTCACTTGACTGGTATGCCACTTATCTTATTTCTTAAACACGTCGTAAGGAAATGTTCGTAAAAGAAATAGTTGGAGCCCTGCGCGGAAAACAGGTTGAGCATCCGTATTCAATCCGGAGACTTTGTATACGCATCCGAACCGTAGCCGCAGAAATCAGAACCGCATCCTACCCCCACTCCGCGAATTCATTTAACATCATTAAATTAAACCTGAAATTTAAAAAAAAAGCATCTGGATGGTACCTTATAAGCCGTTTACTTACCTTCGTAAAAGGAACCCTCCGAGTCAGAATACCGTCAGTCATTTAATCGTACAATGTTTTGTCCTATTCATATTATAAGCGATCATCCTTCCAGAGACACTTCACGTCGCTGGAAAGATGATCAGCAGTTAGCAGACCGTCGTGACAGTCTGCGACATTCTGCCCAGAAGGTGCGCTGAAAAGTAAGGAAATTTTATTATTTGTTTTCTTCTTTATTTTATTTTTGTAGCACCCATTTTAAGCAGACGCGTATTCTGTAATCATGAAAACTACAAAAGGACAGTTATATACTAATAACATTGTATCATTTTATTTAGGTTAAACGATAAACTAATTTGTGACAGAAAAGGCGGCCAATCACCGCAGCGAACTACTCGTAAATACGTGGTAAGACGCGAGTATACCGCTGGGAAAATATCACAGTATTCAATAATAGCAACACCTCCTTTCGATTTCAGTTTTAAACATAATACCCTTATTTGCCGTCAAAGTGATGGGGCAGATTGGAGAAAAAAGGATGAAAACTATACTTGACGAGCTCCCTCTTCTCCAGAAAATTATACAATTAAAGAACACGAATGCACACATTACACTACATACATTGAGCAAAGACACTCCACAACTCTGTGCTCTGAAACACGTACCTGCCAGCAACTTCCCAACTGACGGGAGGAAAGAACGCATATGTAGGCCATGGGGAGAGGGGGGGGGGGGGGGAGGTAACTTTCTTGTTACATGTACGTCTTGGACTTTCTTTTGCCCAAAAAATGTTATCCGTCTTTTTTTTTTTTTTTTTGCAAACTAGAACACGTTTTTCCGGGACGGTTGATGCCCCTGCATTCTTTACGTTTTTTAGGGAAAGCATTGTTTTGGCAAGATAGAACGCCCTAAAGCGAGATTGGGTGAGAATCAGGTCTATCTTGACGTAAAGAACAATTTTCTCCCCGATTGGCGTCTTTTTTCTGAGAGAGTCTTTTGCTCCCTACCAAACACTCGATGATCCAATTCATAGTATAACTTGATATAACTTGCTTATTCACTTTTCACTCTGGGGCTGCACACGTTTACGAGAAACCTTGGAAAAAAATTAGATCCGGACACCCGGATATCCGCTTCCGATCCGCGTTCCATCCGGAACCCACCAAATTTTATTAATTTTTATCCACCTCCACCAGTTGACTGCGGATGTCCGCGGATAACTTGCGGGTAGTACTCGGATATGCAGGGTTCTACAAATAGTTTATTTTGTAAGGCCAACCTTTTGAAATTTTTTTGATGAATATTTTAATAAGGTCGATAGTTAAGAACATTTCCTACGCGCCCTAGGATGAACCATCGAAACCGTCTATCAAATTCCTGATGTCAACGGGTGAAGAGAATATTGCTTTTTTATACATTCATTGCTGCATTACAGAGGGTGCTTTTGAGTCGGCAATGTTCACAAGAGGTTGGTGTCCTCAGAAGCTAAACAGTCAGCACTAAACTTGCGAGGTCAGCCTGTTCTTCGCGATTCAGCACATTGTTAATCAAGTTGTTGACTCCGACTCGTGATTGTAACTTGTGATTATACTAATCTTTTGATGCACAGTTGTGCTTGAAACATGTCGTCGCAATAACAGTTATATCCAGCAAAATATATCGAGCAAAACGTGTATTAAGAACGGCCACCGCAAAGTAGTGCGAAGGTCCCGATTGAGATAGACCAACTGATAGACAGCTACGGAGCGAGTGCTCAGGGAGATTGCAACGCACGGAACACTTCGGCACACCCCACTATCTTTCGTGCCTTGTAATCTTACACTCTTTAGCTAACGTGCAATGGGAAAATAGAAATTACGAAGCAAATCGCGGCACATATCGAAAAACGCTTTTTTTTTTTCAGCCACTCTGTCTTGCTCTGTTTACTTTTCTTAGCCACTCTTCTCGGGGGCTGCTTTCTTTCGGGAAAGCATACATTCCTAAGCATTTTTGCCGGGTGCTGTTATAGACCCTTTTCATGTTTACAAACATGAACTGCCTCCTACGTCCCAAGCAACTTCCGGTCGCTCCATCTTTGAAAGTATGTCGAGCTTGCCTATGCCGCCAGTGCTAGAAAGCATAAACGCTACACGCACATCAAAGTTGGAGATTTAAGGAGGGCCCTCGGCTGGTCAATTTAACGTCTTGGAGGAGGCAAGTTGGTTTACAAGAGTATTCGAAAATATTTATCATATCTGGGGGTTCTGCGTTCTTTTGGCGTTCACCTGGAGAATTGGTGGTTAAACGTTTCATCAACATTTCAAACAGCGGTGTTAGGGTGGGCTTTGTTCATACTTTTTATGAACCGGAAGTTCTCTGGGACGTCAAAGACTAGAACAACTCCTGGTGGCGTTTGCCATGAAAAGGGTCTATTGTAGCACTCAGGCACAGAACAAGTGAAACCACCCACTGAGATTCGCGAGTAAACATTTAAATAAAAGACTCGTGCTAACCCGAAAATTTTCAAACGCCGGGCGTGCAACGTGCATTGACGCGGCCGAAAAACTGGGGCTAACTACAGGTGCCGGAATGCATCGCGGCAGTGGTAACGTCGCGCAAATCCTCGTGAAATCGATATATTAGGAATATCATTACATCTCTAAGTTTTTTTTTTTTTTTTTTTCTGCAAGGCATTGTGCATCGGATTTGTTTTAAATAATACAATTTATCATCTCGTCCTTTCTGCACATTTCGTGTGTTTGCCTTCAGAATTATTTTGTGAGCACAAAGTAATTTTTTGGCATACCTTGGGACCCGCAGCCGTATTCACCAGTCGTGACTCACTAGCGCTGTTTTAAAGTTAAGACCCGTTCAAACTCTTGCGACCTCTTAAACCTGGGTTCCTTAAAACTTCTTAAACCAGAGGACACACTGGCGCCATCTATTGGGTAGCAGTGTAAAATCGGCGGTCCGGCATATTTGTTTATTTCTCTCGCGCATTATCCTTTCTTTCTTGGCTCGAAAAACTTTTGTCAAAGTTATAAACGAGCCTTTCTACGGGAATTACGCACATTTGACCTCGGAAATCCAGCAAAACCTTCGCTCTTGTGAAATGCAGTTCCAGGGTCACCGCATAGATGGCGCCATAATGCCAGTGTGTTCCCTCGTTCTAAAAAAATTTAAGAAGTTTTAAGAGATCTCGTCTCTCTCAGTCGTACTCGGTCGCAAGAGTGTGAACGGGCCTTTAGTATCACGTCTAAGTAGTCGCGAACTAAGAGAAAACATCAGCGACTAAGGGCCGACTGGTTTTCTGGTATTTACGATCACGAAGCGGGCGGGTGACTATCTAGTCAGAACGAAGAAGTGGAAGTGACGTTAAAGATATATAGGTCACGCATACGCGTACTTAAACGTCAGTGCATAAATTGCTATTTTATCGTATAAAATCTAATATTTAAATGTTTATCGAAGCAAAATGTTACAATGAGAAACTAATTGTCCGAGACGAGATTTTACGAAAGAAAATTAAAAAAAAAAAAAAAAAAAACCACGCAAGAAAGAAACATGGAGACCGCAATGCCAGTGACATAAACAAATGTGAAAGCGCCCGTAAATGCGTTTTTTCTCGTCGTCCAATGCCCTGCTGAGGTCTCTTTAGCGGTATCTCTGACCGTTGAACATGGCTATTTACACAATATTTGCTCCTCTAGTTCTTTCTAGATGTGTCCCCCAGCGTTCCGAGACAGGAAGTGCTTCGTTAGCGCTGGCAGTCAGCGGCGATACGAGTTGGCTATGGCGCTGAGCCGCTAGTCACCGGCTAAACACCGGCTAAACTAGCCTGATCCCATACCTAAGATTTGTTAGTCGACGTCTTAGTCTCGCGGCGCAACTAGGCCCTAAACACGACCGGTGAATACCAAGCGCTCACTTAGCGGCGACTATCGCTCGCCACGTGATCATTTAAGTCAATGACGTCGCTAGTCACCAGGCGCTACTCGCGCCTGGTGAATACGGTGCCGGTGTTTACCACTGCCAAACAGCGAACAAAAAGCACGTTTCCGCAGATCGGCTGGACAACCGACGTATTTTCGAGTATCGACCCCCGTTTCTGACTCAAGCGGTTCTAGTGAGCTTCGTATACAGTCGAATTTAAAGATGACAAAACATGTTTTATTACCGACTAAAGATATAACGCCCTAAATAAAAGGGCCAATCACCTTAAAGATATACATCATATATAAAGGCTCCTCCAATTATCTGAAAGATGCTCTGCAAATCTTTTACGGCGTTTTTTTATCCTCGATAGGCACGCGTATACCGCAAACTACCGGGGGAGCGCCCATCACACTTTCACTGGAAACTAGATTGAACTAGTCATGGGCGCTTGTCCGGTAGAATCGGGCGCTTAATGTATAATTTGCAGATTTACCAAGTTTTGAACACGTTAATAGTGGGCGCTTGAACGATGTGGGCGTTTCAGCGGTTTATTATGGTAAGTGGTTTGGGAGGGCCATAAACAAACTTCTGATTTTGAAGGTGATTTAAATACCTCTGTGTTTCCTGACGCATATATAACTTCGCATAGATATGAAGTATATTACTGCCTTTTTATGTCATGAATAGCAATGTTATGTGTCTGTGGGTTGGACAAAAGCAAAATGCACAAGGGCGCGTGGTGGAACTATGACGATTACCTACGCAGACTGTCAGAAAATGACCAGTTAAGTAACTGCCATGTCGAGATACTACCTTGTTCTGTTTAACAAAAATAAATAATAAATTAGCGAGGCTGATGCTTGTTAGAAAATTGAATCGACCGGCATCTTGTCAAGAAGAAACCTCAACAGCCAGACTATGCCAGTTTACCGTACATAAAAAAAAATGCTTACTTGGGCTCGCGCTAGTTTAGACCAGATTCGATCGGGGTACAATGGTGCATATAAATTAGAGTGAACGATTTCCATCACTTCTTCTGTATGATGCTTCGCCGGCATCACGGTGCTGAGTGTAAACAATGTTGGTTAGGAAAAGAAGCGTTGTGATTGCCGCTCAATGTTTCAATAAAAGGTGGACTGAAAATGCTTGTCCAAAAACTTCCGTGACATTTAGAAAGATATTATTAGTTTTAGCACAATTGCGTCCTCATCATATCTATAGTAAACTATTTCGTGAACTACATTCCGCGATATATAGCGACGAGGTGCACATTTCATAATTTTATTCACTGCAATTAATTACTCAGTTCCAGAGCACAACTACGATTCAACTTTTAATACTGCGACACAAAGCTGTACCATCAACGGGTATTTTAGGCGACCTACCAAACTTCGTAACAACCTTTAAATTCAGGTAAACTTTATAGTACTGAGGTAATGAATGAAAGGAATCAGGTGGATGTCCACCGAAAGGTTTACGTTTAGTGCTGAGTTAAATAAATGAACGTTGAGCCGTGTAAAAACGACGTTTTGTATGTTATTCTTAATTTTCTTTTTCTGTTACATCGAAAGTAACTAGCACAACTTCCTATTTTTGGTATCTAAACATAAAATATTATGAACGATTGAAAAACTTTTGTATAGTTACTCGTTTCACGGCAGAAAAAGTGCCTATTTCATGAAAGAGAGAGAGAGGAGAGAGAGGCGTTTATTAAACAATGATGTCAACCAGCGAGTTCTGGTTTACTACATTCTGAAATGAACGGAAGCGAAGATCATAAAAATAGAAGAAAGAAAGGTAAGTAGACAAAGATACAGGGAGAAAGCATAGAAAACCGAAATATTGAAAGATAAGTAAAAATAATTAACGAGAAAGAACGCGAGAACTAATACTTCATCTCATGAGTCGCGTGCAGCAGAGGAAAAAGAACAAGCGTAGCTTTCAGATTTGCTTTCTTTTCACGAGAATTTCCTAAAGGAAAGCGAATCTGGAAGCCATGTGCCCACGCCTATGCCTTTGCGTTCGCTGCACACAACTCCTGAGAGGAGTATATGTTCTCATTTCAGCGGTTCAGGTGGGTTCGAACCGATTCCGGTCTGAACCGTTATTTTTGCTCCGGGAACCGAACCGCAACTGAACCAAAAGTCGTGAAGCCTAACCGGAACCCGAACCGATAAAAACGTCGGTTCGACAATTTGTTCAGAACCTTTTCCTAATGGCCCCGCAGCGCATAGGCAATACTTTACCGAGCGCGGAGGGGACGGCTGGATTCGCCGGCTCGCGACAGAAGGCGCGTCCGCACTGGCCACCAGCGGGAGGTCGCACGGGCCGCCCGTGCCGCACCATTTCGCCCGCAATGTGCGAACGTGCTACAGCTATCGTTTTTACTAGGGTGCCTCGATGTCCTTCTGTTTAGGGTGATGCCATCGTTTGTAGTACCCGATGCCGACAGCACGCGCTCACAGGGAAAATACAAAGAAATCGCAGGAAACAAAATGTCGCCGTAGCACAGTCAGCGCCACGAGCGCGTGCAGGGACACGCGCTTCGGAACAAAAAATAAAAATAAGCGTTCGAAACAAAATGGCCAGATGTCATCACCCCAAGCAAAGCGCACATGAAGGCACCCTAGTTTTTACTTCTTCGCATATTTTCACTTTGCTATTTTTTTTTTCGGCGTTTTCATTGGCGAAGACGAGAATGTGATGTAATGCGTCGCAATAATAGAATGCTCGGTACTCGACAAGCCCCCAAAAACGGCTACAGGCACTTAGAGCCTAAAAGGCTCTAAGTGCCTGTAGCCGTCTTTTTGTTCGACTAAGCGATTTTCAGCTGGTACACTCTAAGAAACCTGGAGTGTCAACTTTCTTGCAAAGCACGTGGGAGAGCCAATTACGGCAATCTACAGAGCGAGCTCAGCGAATTATGAGGCTGAAAATCTATTTAGACCTAAGAAAAAAATTGGAAGCCATTCCACTTTCTGAAGGTGGATGACCAGCGAAGCTGTTTAGCACACGACACAGACGTGACACAAAATTTTGAACAAAGATACGAACGCATTTATTGTCTTGATCGGTGGTCATCGTTACGAAAGGTAAACACACACACGTGCCACCCGCCACCCCCACTAACATTATCGTTGCCGTTCCCGCCGTTGCTGTCCTTAAAGGGGCCATGAAACGAATTTTGGGTTGGGATGAATGATTTTAAATTGGGACTTTACTAATCGCATATCGTTTAGTTGGCCAAAAGAAAGAGGCTAGAAAGTCAAAAGCCAGCTTTTCGGTACGAACATTTGAAAATATAGCGGACTATTTTGTACCTTCTTGCCTTCGAAAGCTCTCCGCCTTTTCACTATGATACATCCGCGAATCCAAAAGCGCGTCACCGGCGCCAAACTGACGTCAGCAGAGCCCAGCTCACGCATTGGACACGAGAACTGCGTCACTCGGACGTATGCGCTCGTCAACAATCAATCCGTCGACGAATATTTGGATTCGCGTTCGTGGCCAATGAGTGCCCTGACGGAACTTATTGTCACTGGGGAATGACAAGTTCTGCGGTGTGCATAAAAAGCACGGTGGAACCTAGGAGTCATCGCACCGGTGCCGAAGGAATGTCACGACCACGTGATTTCACAATTCGCATTTGAGTTGAGGATTAAAGCTAAGGAGGAAGAAGTAGGAAAATCGTTTCATGACCCCTTTAAGCGCGTTGCTCTTCGGGAATCCGGACTATACGCGGCCTCCCCATTACGACAAGAGAATTGAAACTGAAAATGAAGAACGGCAACTTGTCTTTCTGGTTATTTATATACATTCGCGTGGACAACCATCGCCGCCGCGAGGAGTCGGAGGAAACTAGACACGCGCGACGGGACCGCCACCCCGGGAGAGCGGAAGGAAAGGAACCGGCACGCAAGCGCTTGGAACGGCTACAGAGAGAGGGCGGTGCGAGCGTAGAGTTTTCGTTCAAGCACACGAAAATCGCTAGATCGTCCAAGCTTCAAGGAGAATGCAGGGAAGGGTGTTCCACGCGCCGCACGCGCACTCCTTCCCCGTATAAAAGATTCGAAGTAAATAACCAAAATAAAGCGTTGACGAATGCGCCTGTAAGATGCCATTTGTTTTAGGCTTTGGCTTTAGAAAAGCTACTGCTGCAGACGCCGGCACGGGCGGCACTTGGAACACCATTCCCTGCATTCTCCTTGACACTTGGGTAATTTAGCAAAAGGTCTATTTCACTTGGGCCGGGCATTACCGGAAAGACCGCGGCCATCCGTGGGCCGACCGGAACGCCTCTGCGGACCGGATGTGGCTCGCGGGCCGGGGTTTGGAGGCCCCTGCTCCAGACCATTGGAGCTGAACCTGCCTCCCACAACACCGGGTTGACCAACAACTTACCTTGTTCTTTGAGGTGGATACGAGCATAAAATATTCAAGACCTGCGAATATCCCACTCTTCTTCCATGGAACGTCATTGGAGTCGAATGGCGCTACCCCATCAATGGACCCTTTTTAAATCCTCCTCGAGCAACATTGGTGGTCGCGCATAATTTTGGCGCGAAGCATGGGAGTGAAACCGCGAATTCTGTCCGAACACTGAAGCAGCCCTAATGTCCACTAGAAGCTCAGAGAACGTTGTTTCTTTTGGGGGGAAACAATGGCGGGCTCGAGTAATTGGCCCAGCAGCTATGCTAGATGTCGCCCACTTTTCAAAAGGGTCTAATACATAATTGGGGTTGTGTGCATATTTAGACAGCGTGTAGTTGGTCAACCATTTCAAAGTTGCGACGAGTCACTTGCTGTAGATGAGAAATTTAGCCAGTGCAGTACAACCGCTAGCCTGGGGTCTTGAACGTGACCACGCAGTAGTGATGAACGACCGCACGCCGGTACGATGCTCAACAAGATCGAAGCGGGCAGGGGTGGAGATTGAGCCCAGGATCCCTTACAAAAATCTCTAATTAAATTCTTTTGAATTTCTGTTGAAAATATTCTGGAATCGTATTGAATTTCTTTTTAAACTTTATTGATGTTTTTTAGACTTTATTTTGACAACCTATTTAACTCCTAGTTAAAATTGGCCACTTAATTTTTTTAGAATTCCTTCTTACATACATTTTTTAGAATTCCTTCTTTCATACATTTTTTAGAATTCCTTCTTACATAAATTTTGTTGAATTCCTTTTGACTTTTCCGCAGATTGCCGTTAAAAAAAAACTCATATATTTCGAGTTTTGTTAGGAAATAGTGTCCCTTTGATACATACACATCCCACAAATAAGCACTGAAAACAAACACAAACACCATAAAGCACTCAACACCAGAATCACAGTCTCGTTCCCTGCTCCAGAGCCTTATATAGCCTACATATTGAAGGTAATCATTTGGCCGGGCCGGTGACCACCTCAGCACTTACTAAGGTTCCAAGTGTGTGATCTCCTTCTCGAAAGTCTTTCAAAGGGAAGACAGTGTTTCGAAGGTCGTGGACTCTATCTCTTACTAAAAAGCATTGGTACAACTAATATTAATTCCGCGTAGTCGCTAAAACAACATCCACAAAAACGGCTCCTAGAACAAATGTTATCGCTTCTCTGCACAGCACCACTAAGGACGAAGCGAGTCAAGGCGTTTGCTCCACTTTAAAATAGTTATTTTGCTTTACTTTACTAGTTGACTAGTTGAATAAAGTCAATAAAGTCACGATAGTCATTACAAAGTCAGAACGGCAGAGCGTGTTTTCCGAACGCCTGGCTTCCAGCACGCGCCCCATGCCTTCTGTCGTGCTTTGACTGCGCGCTTGAGCTCGAGGGGCGCGAGACGTCGAAGCGCTGTCAATGATAGAAGGCTCGCGCTGGAGGCAGGAGAACTGAAGCACCTTCCTGCGGTTCTCAACTTGTCAGAGAGTATTGAGAAACTTCGTGACTTTTGACATTTAGTCAAGATGTACCGTGGTCAATAAAAAGTCTGTAGCGTTTCTGTTGACACTGGCTACACAAAGTCAACCGAATATTTTCAACACGAAGTAAACAGAACGTCTGCAGTATTTCTGAAGACACTTTCAACAGGAAGTCAACAGAAAAAGATCAACGTAGAGTTAATAGAAAGTCAACAGCTTTTCTTTTGACTCGGGCGGAAGAAAATCATCAAAAAAGTTTCAACACAAAATCAACAAACTTTCTGTTGACCATGTCAACAGGAAGTCAATGTCAAAAGGAAGTAATCAGGGTGAACAAGTCAACACATTTTCAATAAAAGTCAAAAAACATTTTTATAGGGGTTTGCAGAACCATGTATCCATCGCCGTCATGCCGGACCCTGCACACAACCGAAAACCATATAAAAAATTTTTTTTCTCTTTTTATAAAATAATAACAAAGAAATAATGTCAATAAGATTTTTTTAGAAAATAATCTAAAAAAAAGTTGTTAGAACTTCTTTTTAATTTTTTTATAAATAAGTCTATAAAACAAAATCTTGTTTTTTCTTTTGAATTTTTTAGAAAATAACCTACAGAAAAACGTAATTAAAACTTCTTTTTAATTTTTTTATAAATAAGTCAACAAAAAAAATTCAGTATTTTTTCTTTTGAAATCTTTTTGACAATAATCAAATCAAAGTGCTTTAAAAAGGAATTCAATCGGATCCCGGAAAGTCAATAAAAAGTCTAAAGAAATTAAAAAGAATGTTGAGACCTGTTTTTGTAAGGGATCCTATACTTCGTTTCATCTTATCTGCGACCGAAGCCAAAGCTAGAAGCGCGAGACCAGCGCTTTTTGCGTTCCTCCCCAGCTTGCGCGCTCGAGCAAAGCCAGAACGCACGGAGCTTTCGTGCTCGCGCTTCCAGCTTTGCCTTCGCTCGCACATAAGGTGAAACGAAGTATAGGTTCGGCAGCCCGAGCTTTCACTCCACGTGCTCCGAGCTGGTGCGCGCTAGCCCACTCGGCCACCGATCCCCCCCATACCCAATTCACACGGCAGCGTAAAGGTACCACTAGCTTAGGTCCCTTAGCTGAAGGTACCTGTAGAAAACGGTGTTCTTGATCACACGATAAATAAACGGAGCACTTTAAGTTGATGTCGATTGCATTCCTGCTAAACCACGAGATGAGCACGTGATAAACAACTATTCATTGAAATCGGTTTGACACGCAGTTTTTGATTTTTGTTTGCGAAATAACACATTTAAAACCTAAATATTACTTGTGTTTTATTTTCGGCACTTTATTTTTTTTAATATATATCTAAGGGTACACCTAAATGAGTCTTGCTTTAAAACATTCCACCCGTGTGGCCACACTGGCCCTAAATGATCTGCGTTTACGAGTTTCCATCGCGAGGTGGGCGACTTTTTTCTGTTTAGCAGCTCCATTTTCTTCGCAAAGTTCTCACTGAGGTAGCTAAACAGTGCCCGGCACAAACGAACCACGTCAGTCTCACGGTTACGCGAGTCACGCCATCGAAAGGGATGGGCGACGACGAGGGTAAAAGGTCTTGGGCGGGAGAGTCGGGCGACTCGTCTACAACCTCAAAAAAGAGCTCGCAGTGGTCCATCGCGTTTGGGTTCGTAGCAGACAGTGTTTTCCTCGTGCCGCCGCTGCTACCTGCTAGCTGGAGTATTCGTTCCTCGTTAATGAATTATTCCATCCTATTTGTGTTCACAGTGATTTCATAATTTGCTACTTATATATATTCAATCTGTTATAATGCATTAAGCAACGTATATTTATATATCTGTGGTATTATTTTGACTTCTAGGGTCCGAGGCTACTGGGAGCTCGGCGAGCTCCATTTAACACAGGACCTCCCTTAGCAAAAGGGACCTTTATGCTCCGTGTGATCACGAGCTCCATCTCCCTTTACTAGAGGTACCTGTTCTAAAGGTACCTTTACGCTGCCGTGTGACTTGAGTATCAAAAGGGTCTGTTGGACCCGAAACCGAGGCCTAACGTCGTCTGACGCTTTGATTGGACACGAGGCCCAGCCGAATGCTGATGCGGACCTCGTGTCCAATTATATGACTTGGATCGGTCTCACTATGATGACGTCAAAATTCCAGTGCACAGGCTTTGACTATTCTAGGTGGTGTGAGGACAACCGGCTCACCGATGCTTGCTTTTCTTTTAGAACAGAGCTCTTAGGCGCCCGTTTCCGACTTGAGTGCGTCGCCGTCGGCGTCGGCGTAACCGCGAGTTGCATTATGGGAAGTTTCTCATAATTACGTCACACGTGACGTCACATGTGACGTCACGAGGGTTACCTTCGTGAGGGTTAGGAGGGTCACGAGGGTTGCCCTCATGAGGGTCACGAGTGTTGCCCTCACGAGGGTCAGGAGGGTTACCCTCATGAGGGCCACGACTCACGAGCGTTACCCTCACGAGGGTTCGGCGGTTCGTTACCCTCAAAAGGGTTTCCCTCACGAGGGTCACGAGGGTTACCCTCATGAGGGTCACGAGTATTACCCTCACGAGGGTCAGGAGGGTTACCCTCATGAGGGCCACGACTCACGAGCGTTACCCTCACGAGGGTTCGACGGTTAGTTACCCTCAAAAGGGTTACCCTCACGAGGGTCACGAGGGTTACCGTCACGAGGGCCACAAGGGTTACCCTCGCGAGGGTTTTGAGGGTCACTCTCAAGAGGGTCACGAGAGTTACCCTCGTGACCTCACACGTGATGTCACGTGTGACGTCGCGTGATGTCACACGCATCTAACATTGCCAATGTTCCCGCTAAATTTAGCGGGGAAATTTTTCCCCTAGATTTCGCGAAAACAATTCTCGCTAGATTTACCCTAGTGACGTCACGTGTGACGTCACGAGGGGAAAAGTTTCCCACTATATTTAGCAGAAACATTTCTCCGCTAAATTTAGCGGGGAAGAAAGAGGGGCATACCCTCCCCTCCGTACCATCCCTTCCTCCTCCTCAAGAGCTGAGCTCTAATTTGGTGTTACAGAAAATTGTAAACGTCTATAAATTTTTTTTTCCCGTTGGTTCTCTCTCTCTCTCTGTCTCTCGGTCCGGGCTCCGTTCGTCGAGCTGTCGGTCCACGTTCCGACTGCAGCAGACGCCGTCGAAGCATCCATATTTCAGAGTGAGGCAGACGGCACAGCCGCCGCCGCAGCAAGCCGAACAAAAAAAAAAAAAAAAGAGAACTATGCCCGGGGAATCTCAGCAGACCCGAAACGACAGGAGGTCTGCAAATGTATTCTGGCGCATTACTTGGAGATTGCGAAGAAGAGGCGGCCGTGTGCCGCGTATGGCTTTCCTTTGATCGGACGTGCCTTGCTTGAGCCCAACTGTCCGCCGTTGTCTGGCTTTGCTGCCAGTTCATGCAGTCGTTTGTCTTATTTTTTCTTTTTTTTCAGTTATTTCTATCTTCTTAACGGCAAACTACACTGTTGTTGTTTTTTTTATGCGTGTGTGTGTTTGGTTTTTTTTTTACATTCGGGAAAGAGAATTAAGCTTAGAAATCTGTGGCAGTCTGCCGTCATTGCAACTAGCTACGCGTGATGTACGCAAGAGCCGTATAATGTATATATAAATAAACCTATTTACGGTAATGCAGTTATTAGTCAAGCGGAGCTTCATAAAGGTGGGGCGTGGCGACTTCCCGCGCATCTAATCATCACTCCTCAGCCAATCAGATCGCGTCATTAGCCCATATGAACACCGAAGAACCAATCACGACGAAGCAAAAGATGTAAACATATTCAGGTATGCCCTACGTTTCGCGGCGGTGGCGCTACTCACGATACGACGCATTCGCAGACAGCTCAACTCTGCGAAATTGGATTGTGAACACATCAACCCCGACCCGATGTGGGCAAACGCGTGCTTGCTTCGTGACGAGCGTACATGGTCTATGAGTGCTGAACTGAGCGATCAAGAGATATAGATCGCTCAGTCCAAAAATATACGTCATAAAAAAGAGTAAATAAAAATGGACGTCGACATTTATTTCCCAAATTATAAAATAAAAAAAAAGCCGCGTTAAAAGAATTTAGTTTTTTTTTTTTTTCTTTTTACCGCAAAAAATAACCGACGCATCACCGAACGCTCATTCACCGCCCAAAGGTATAGTCCTAATGGTCCGAACCACATGCCAAAGTTTCAGAATTAACCGTCATCTTATTCAAAAGTTATAACCTATTTTGTTTTTAAGTTTTAATGGCGAAATGGAAACCGGTGGACCTCTTATAATGCATGCAGCAAAAACGAGCCTGATTTCCCCATTCAAATTTTCAAGGAATCGCATAAACATTTTGACTGAGATAACGGTTAGTTCTAAAACTTTTGCAGCTCGTTCGGAGCGCTAGGGCTACATTTATGTGGAGAATGAGCGTTCGGTGATACGCAGTTTATTGTTGCGGTAAAAAAAAAAAAAAAAAAACCCTTACATTTATTTTTGGGGCACCTTGTAGATGGACGGCAGTATTGAAGAAACTATCATTTAAAATGGTCTCAAAGATCTTGGACGTTGCGCGAGGTTCTGGTGACGGGTCGTAGTGTCACGTGAAACCTTGACGTCACGCGACCTTACGTGGTCACGTGATGGGACGTCCCGTTGTGGTGCCGTGCCATGGTGATCAGGTGATGTCAGATGCCACCGGGTATAGCTGCTCAAAGACGGACAAAATCCTGGAAGTATAGCAGCTTCCGTTATAAAGGATTCATGCTCTAAAACTTCTGTTGAAGTAGTGAATTATAAAATTATTAAAAACTTTGTATCCTTGATGGTGATAATAGACTGGAACTCTCGACAAATTTAGGCTTTGACTATAATCAAGAATATTGCCGCGCGCGTGGCCGAACGGTTATCGCGCTTGTCTCCCACGCGAAAAGCCAGGGTTCGATTCCTGGCCGCGGCTGCACATTTTTGTTGTCGCTGTAATGTGACGTTCTGGTAAATTCGAGAACCGTCTTGCTGATTCGAGATTAGAATGTTCTAGGCACCGAACCTTCTACGCCGAACGCTCCAGAAGCCAACGCGTGTACAAAAGCGGCTCCGCGTGGCCAGCTGGGGTCAGTTTTCGCCCCAGCGTTCGACTTTGCTGTCACGCCGATTTCGACGCTCGCGACGCTCTGTTCTCTTCTGTTCCATTTTTATTTTCGGGCACAAGTTCGCCCTATTAAACGTTCAGTTTAGTTCAGTTTTCTTTGCCTCATCACTTGTCATTCGTGACATTTTGGTGGAGGTGCGGGGTACCGCATGCCCGTGCAGCGTTCCCCTCAAAGAGCCCGCAGTGCAAGTCCGATTCCAAGCCCGGTGAGAAGACAACTCTCCGCGGAACCCAAAACTCGGACCAGCCGCCGCATCAAGGGAGAGGATCCTGAGTACGGCCAGCTGTTGGACAAGCCCAAGCCAAAGAAGACGACGATGGCAAACCAGGCGCAGACCCCGGCCGCTCCCGCCATCGTATACCTGCCCGTCGCAACCAGAACACCGACTCCTTTCCACGGAGACGACCACGAGGATATTGAAGACTGGCTGCAACACTATGAACGTGTAGCCCGCCACAACGGATGGACGACTGACCAATGCCTTCACAATCTGTACTTCGCGCTCGAAGGAACTGCGAGGCATTGGTTTGAAAACCACGAAGCGTCCTTCGCTACGTGGGAGTCCTGCGCCGCCGAGTTGAAGCGAACATTCTTCAACCACCATCGTCGGCAGCGAGCGGAGGACCTTCTCCAAACAAGGGTGCAGGGCCCCAACGAAAGTGTGACCAGCTTCGTTGAGGATGTCATGCGCCTATGTGCCCGAGCCGATCCGGAGGCAGCCGAGGAGAAGAAGCTTCGCGTCCTCATGCGTGGCGTGAAGGCTGAAATTTTCGGGGGCCTTGTCCGCAATCCTCCGACAACTGTCGACGGTTTTGTGGCTGAAGCCACTAACATCGAGCGTGCACTGGCGTCCCGAGCAAGCCACTACCACCGACTCGCCGGCGCGCCTACTGCCCCAACCGTCGCAGCTACCCGTCTGGATTTGAGCACCACCGGTGTCGACGGCCTTCGGGAAATCGTCCGCGACATCGTCCGAGAAGAACTCAGGAAGCTCCTGCCTAGTGACAACCAGCCGGCTGCGCTGTCGATCGCCGAAGTTGTCCGCGAGGAGGTCCAGAGGGCATTCCAACCGGAGGCTCCTGCCAGCGTAGCAGAACCCGAGGAGCCGACTCTGACTTACGCCGCAGTAGCTCGGAGACCGGCCCCAGCGTCCCGGCAGTATTGGACGCCGCCTCGACGTGACCCACCCGCGCCGCAGACTTTCCAACGTCGGGATGGGCAGCCCCAGCTCGTCCGCACCGAACAACCAGCCCCTAGGAAGACGGATGTGTGGCGCACGGCCGATCGACGACCACTATGTTATCACTGTGGTGAGGCCGATCACGTCTACCGGAGGTGCCCGTACCGACAAATGGGCCTCCGAGGTTTTGCGCCGAACGACCCTCGCCCAAGACACGGCGAACGCCCGCGTGACATCGAGGAATACCTCCGTCGCCCTCCGTCACCAGCGCCGACAGCACCACGAAGTTCAAGGTCTCCATCCCCCCGACGTTCCGCATCGCCATTCCATCGGTCGCGCCGTGACAGCCTGTCTCCCACTTCCCGCCGGGAAAACTAAGCGCGGCAACTCCCGGAGGTGAAGTTGCCGAAGAGGACCGAAGCAAAGAGCCTCCAAGAACGCCGGAGCGCTCCCACTCGCCTGACGTCCCGCATCGCAACGACGCCCCTGCAACGGTGTCCAACAATCTAAACGTTGTTATCGACGGCTACGACGCATCGGCACTCGTGGACACCGGAGCAGACTACTCAGTCATGAGTGGGAGGCTCTCTCGCCGCCTGCGAAAAGTTACGACGCCTTGGGGAGGACCACAAATTCGGACCGCCGGAGGACACCTTATCACGCCTGTCGGAAGTTGCACTGCCCGCGTCGAAATTCACGGCGAAACGTGCCCTGTGAAATTCGTCGTTCTACAAGACTGTTCCAGAGATGTCATTCTCGGCATGGACTTTCTGTGCGAATACGGCGCCGTCATCGACCTGGGTGAGAACAGATTGACGCTGCGGAAGCCTGTTCCGCCTTCAGAGAAACCCCAAACAGCGTCAGCCGCCGTCCGAGTCGCCGCCGCCCACGTGAACCTGCCGCCGCGATCAAGTGTTGTCGTACCCGTCATGGCCGATACAGCTACCTGCGGCGAGGTTGTCCTGGAAGGCAACCTTCAATTGCTTTTAGGAAGAGGAATAGGCGTCGCAAGAGGAGTAGCTGAATTTCAGGACGGCCGCACTGTGGTCCTCGTGACGAACTTCCGAAATGAAACGCAACACCTAACAAAAGGCGCAGCCATTGGCCACGTCGAGGAACTCCACAACTCCGTCGAAATCGCCGCCATTACTGACGAACCATCGCCACCTCAACAAGGCATTACGTCGCCAGCGCAGCTCGACATTGACCCTAAGCTTCCGGGCCCGAAACGACAACAGCTGATTAACCTCCTCGCCGAATACACCGACTGCTTTGCGACATCATCGAAGGTACGCCAAACCGCCGTTGCGAAGCACCGCATCATTACCGAGGACGACGCGCGCCCTGTGCATCGATCGCCGTACAGAGTCTCCGTAAAAGAAAGGGAGGTAATCCAGGAACAAGTTCGAGAGATGCTGAACGACGACATAATCCAACCTTCGAGCAGTCCGTGGGCCTCTCCAGTCGTACTGGTTAGGAAGAAGGACGGAACGCTTAGGTTCTGCGTGGACTACCGGCAGCTGAACGCGGTGACGAAGAAAGACGTCTACCCACTCCCCCGTATCGACGACACGTTAGACCGGCTACGCCACTCTCGATACTTTTCATCGATGGACCTGAAGAGCGGCTACTGGCAGATCGAAGTCGACGAACGGGACCGAGAGAAGACAGCTTTCGTCACGCCAGATGAATTGTACGAGTTCAAAGTGATGCCCTTCGGACTATGCACGGCTCCAGCTACTTTTCAGCGTGTCATGGACACCGTACTGGCAGGACTGAAGTGGCAGAGCTGTCTCGTCTACCTCGACGACGTCGTAGTGTTTTCCGGCGACTTCGACGAGCACTTGCGACGACTCCGAGCTGTTCTCCAATCCATACGGACCGCCGGACTCACCCTCAAGCCGTCAAAGTGTCGGTTCGCCTATGACGAACTGAAGTTCCTAGGTCACGTGGTTAGTAACGAAGGCGTTCGCCCAGACCCAGAGAAGACTCGCGCCGTCGCAGCATTTCCAGCACCGAGAGACAAGAAGGCCGTGCGAAGGTTCCTTGGACTATGTGCCTACTATCGACGCTTCGTCCGGGATTTCGCAAGGATTTCCGCACCGCTCACAAATCTCACGAAGGACGACGAGAAGTTCGAATGGGCCGAGGAGCAGCAGCAGGCATTCGACGAGCTGAAGCGACGACTGCAGACTCCTCCTGTTCTTGGACATTTCGACCAGGATGCGGAAACCGAGATTCACACGGACGCAAGTAACGCAGGACTTGGCGCGGTACTGGTTCAAGTACAAGAAGGAACCGAGCGAGTCATCGCTTACGCAAGTCGGACACTGTCCAAGGCGGAGAAAAATTACTCCACGACTGAGAAAGAATGCCTTGCGGTCGTCTGGGCAATCACGAAGTTTCGTCCGTACTTGTACGGGAGCCCGTTCCGTGTAGTCACGGACCACCACTCGCTCTGCTGGCTTGCGAACCTCAAGGACCCGTCAGGACGCCTCGCTCGGTGGAGTCTCCGACTACAAGAGTTCGACATGACTGTGGTCTATAAGTCGGGCCGCAAGCACAGCGACGCCGACTGCCTGTCTCGATCGCCCGTTGAAACACCTTCCGGCGGCAGCGACGACGATGAAGACGAGTGCTTCCTAGGCGCAGTGAACACCGACGACATGGCACGACGTCAAAGAAACGACCCTGAGTTACGCGCGCTAATCGAGCACCTCGAAGGACGGGGGGGTACTATACCCCGTGTTTTCTTGAGAGCCCTGCCGACCTTCGTCCTCCGACAAGGTGTACTTTACAAGGAGAACTTCGGAGGCAACAGCTCGCCATGGCTGCTGGTAATCCCTACCGACCTTAGAGCGGAGATCTTGCAAGCCTGCCACGACGACCCGACATCCGGACACCTTGGCTACAGCCGTACGCTGGCCCGGATTCGTGAAATGTATTATTGGCCCAAGCTGCCGAAGACCGTACACCTCTACACACGGTCGTGCCACGAGTGCCAGCGACGCAAGAAACCACCCACGAAGCCGGCAGGTCTCCTGCAGCCGATTGCTCCCCCAACCACACCGTTCCAGCAGATCGGAGTGGATCTACTTGGTCCTTTCCCACCATCGACGCAAGGGAACAGATGGATAATCGTCGCCACAGATTATCTCACGCGGTACGCCGAAACGAAAGCCCTTCCTTCTGGGACTGCTGTGGAAGTCGCCAAGTTTTTCATCGAGTCCATCGTCCTCCGGCACGGCGCTCCCGAGGTTCTGATCTCAGACCGAGGATCATCATTCATGGCCCAGCTGACGCAAGAAATCCTTCGTCTCAGCCACACCAGCCATCGTCGCACCACTGCGTACCACCCGCAGACCAACGGGCTGACGGAGAGACTCAACAAGACCATCGCGGACATGATCTCTATGTACGTCGACGTGGAGCACAAGACATGGGACGAGGTGTTGCCATACGTCACATTTGCCTACAACACGGCCGTGCAAGAGACCACCGGGGTAACACCCTTTCAACTGGTGCATGGTCGCAAGGTAACGACAATGCTGGACGCGATGTTACCCTACGAACCGGCTCTCGACGGAAGCGACGATGCCCAGGTGGTTGCCCAACGGGCAGAAGAAGTCCGCCAGCTCGCCAGACACCGTATTCAAGCCCAACAACGAGTCGACACTGGCCGCTACAACCTTCGTCGTCGGGACGTCCACTTCCAGCCCGGAGACAGGGTGTGGGTGTGGACACCGATCCGCCGCCGTGGTCTCAGCGAAAAACTCTTGAAGCGCTACTTCGGACCCTACTGAGTGCTCCGCCGACTTGGAGATCTGAACTACGAGGTGATGCCCGACGGAACACGGACTTCATCACGCCGCCCTCTACGACCAGAAGTCGTCCACGTCGTGCGCATGAAGCCATACTACGCTCGATAGGACTGTGGACCTTATGTGTTCTAAATGCCTCTTTAGCTTACCGTTCTTTTTGTTTGCTTTGTTTTGCTCTGCATCGGGGCGATGCACTTTTTAAAGGGGGGGGGGGGGGGAATAATGCCGCGCGCGCAGCTTGCCAAGTAGGCAGCGCGCGCGTGGCCGAACGGTTATCGGGCTTGTCTCCCACGCGAAAAGCCAGGGTTCGATTCCTGGCCGCGGCTGCACATTTTTGTTGTCGCTGTAATGTGACGTTCTGGTAAATTCGAGAACCGTCTTGCTGATTCGAGGTTAGAATGTTCTAGGCACCGAACCTTCTACGCCGTATGCTCCAGAAGCCAACGCGTGTACAAAAGCGGCTCCGCGTGGCCAGCTGGGGTCAGTTTCGCCCCAGCGTTCGACTTTGCTGTCACGCCGATTTCGACGCTCGCGACGCTCTGTTCTCTTCTGTTCCATTTTTATTTTCGGGCACAAGTTCGCCCTATTAAACGTTCAGTTTAGTTCAGTTTTCTTTGCCTCATCACTTGTCATTCGTGACAATATATATCTACAAAAATAACTAGTTAGTTATAGCCACTTTCGAAATATATGCTGAGTTGATTCATGCAAATTTCTTATTCAGTAAGCCGAACTGCCGTTGATTTTAAATAAACGGGAAACAGCAATAAAAAAAAAAGTAAAACTACCAAGATCTTTTTAAACGGTGTTTGAGCAAAAAACGACCCAAGACTAGTGGCTTTCTTTTATTCGGGTGTGTATTATTACATTTAATATAGCCATTTCTTTTTTTTTTCCCGCAAACTGTCATGTCCTGGAGATCGTCAGCGAACTTCAAAGCCATTCTTTGAGGCGTCGGCAATGGTTTCTTCCCCCCCCCCCCCCCCCCCCCGGGCTGTTTCAAACACTCACCATATTTTTTTAACAAAAAACGTGTTTACGCTGTCTCATATAAAATCAAAATACAAAGCTGGCAGACGACCATCGTAAACATAAAACAAGATCTGACAAAAAAACATTAACTACAACAACAAACAAAAATAACGCCCTTTCTGCGTTGTAGAATGCGTTCCGCAATTTCTCACCCGAATCGCTTTTGAGTTTTTTTGTATTTTTTATTTGTTTGATGCGTTGGTTTATAAATCATCTCGAAGCGCGAATCGTATTCAAATTCGACTTGGAGAACACGAACCGCAAAGTTATGCACTCTTCCGATAAGATGAAGTCTACGCGCGAGTGCGTTGGCACCTGCCTTATGCTCCTAAACGTCTACAAAAACAAAAACAAAAAACAGAAAAAAACAAGAATAACAGCAGCAGCTACGGACGAGAAGACGACAGCCAGATCATCATACAAACCGGCATCGACTGGGCCTGTCGGAAAACATCATCGAAGGGGAAGACCTATTTCCTGCACGTTTTTGCTGCTCGTAACTATAAAAAAAGCAGTATAATAAAAATAAAACACTTATAGACAGTCGTCCTCCTGGTTAACTGAACCACCCCAAAAACAATACTTAGTTTCAGCGATCCGAAGGAAACAATCAAGCCGCGTTGAATGTGTACATCCTCGTGGGGCTCGACTTCCTTGTGGATTTTCTATTACTAACTAAACCAATCACAAAAAAACAAATCGCAGCATCAGGCCGTATTCACTGCACGTGATTAGTCTAGCCCGTGATAATAAAGGCACGCAAGAAACGAGCACCAGGAGGATGCATTTTTGAAGCCGCCTGATTGTTTTCATCGGATCTTGGCGTCGATTGCAGACTCCGACACCTCCATCTACTATAGAGCTATATACGTACGGTTACACGCCTCGGTGATTGCGTTGATGCTGATTGCTCCAGCAACGGCGTCAACGAGAGAAAGAAAAAAAAAAAGCCGTTTTCTATACACCGGTTTAACCAGCGATGAAACCTAGAAGACGATTGGTGCGCAAGAAGTGAGTCCGAGGCCACGTGACCTTCACGTGGCCTTCGGAAGGGTCGCAACCACGCGCGGGGCGTCTGATCACGTGACGCGTTGACGTCGTCGGGTTGGCCGGGACGCCTTCGTAACATCCGCCGAGGTCCATCACAAGGTGCAACGAAGTACAGGATGTTCGACATTTTACCAGATGACGGTATGCCAAGTTTTTGTTTCGCTTTATCTCTACGCGTTGGAAAAAAAAAAAATCTAATTTTATGCCAGAGTTGCTTATCCAGTCTGTGTTTCCGATATTGCCTTCTAGTGTCTCGTCTCGCAACAATCGGAAAGAGTGGGGGGGAGGCCACATTTTGACGAATGACTTTCCAGATGCGCCTGGTGATAAAACGAACGGGGGTGGAGCGGAAAGAGAAACGATACTGCGAACACGATGGGGGAAGAATCTGATTAGTCTGATGGCAGACTCGCCGTTTCCTCTCAATCTCGGTGACAGAAGCTGTCAAGTCGGCCGCGTCGTGTACTCTGTCATTGGGGGGTATGTTCCGGCGTGTGACCCGCATTCCTGACGCCCTTGTTTAACAGGGACACTTTTTTTTCTGTTGTTCTCTTCGAAGATGGTATCGCTGGAGACAGGAAAGTTGCTGCTGTTGTTCCCGCAATCTTCGCGATAGGGTACAGCTGAAGAGAGGTGGTCGAGCTTCTCCTTATCAACTTTGGTTGTTGTTGTTGTTCAGACACAACGGCGCAAGACAGTGCGAACAACAAATAATTTGGTGTTGCAAGGTGGCTTTTCGCACTAATATGCCTTCCTTTTTATACTCCGATCCGACTTGGGGAATCAGAAAACTCCAAAAGAGCACCATCACGGCGCTGATCACCTTTGTGCGGACATGGCCTGAGAGGGTCAACTTTTGAGCTGTTCCCTCAAATTGATTCAAAGATTCAAGGTGAATCAAAGCCCATTACGAATGATGCCATCTAAAGTTTCAGTCACGTAAAGCAATTCTCCAACGTTCTGTGCTCAGCAAGCTCCAGAAAAAAACTGACATTGTTGGAAAATATACTAAAAATAAAAATTGCAATCCACAAACTATTTGTTTTATTGTGAAGTAGAATGCCCATGCACTCTAAGAAAAAATGGAGGAAAAAGGTAGCAACGGCGTGTCTTCCTCCCTTCTACTGACGCGTCCCGAAACAGACACGAGAAGAAGGGAGGAACTAGACTTTTTCTCCTTCTCCACGCAGACGGGAGAAAACTTTCGCCCTCCCGACTCATCTTCTTTCGGTTTCGTTTTTCGAGAACGTCGCGCACGTTGTTTAATAAATGTTGTTGAGCTCATTGAGCTTCAGCGGCAGCGAAGGACGCCTGTAATTCCGTCTTCTAGTCCAAACGTGCAGAACATTTCGGTTGCATTGACGTTTTTATCACTAATTTATCAAACGAGCAAACGAAGCCGCCAGAAACAGCGAAGTTCCGGTGCAGTGCCAGCAGCGCTATGTACACTGGGTGAGATGGCCGTCTCCGGATTGCGGGACCCACGCGGAACTACAGTAGCGGAACCACGCGGATATGTGTCGACGTTTTCGACGTAATGGAAATTGCAGGAACTGCGTCCAAGACAGGCAGGTTTTGTTGCCGGCTGCCTGGGTGCCTTCCGTGCTGAGCTCGATTCTGTTTTCCGATGCCGAGTGCCAACCGCCAATCAACGTGGTTGTGTATTTCTGCGTGTCAGCAACATAGCAGCAACATCGTGATGGCAGTGTTGTGCGTTGTGAACAGAAGACTGGAATAATCGCCGATGTGACCCTGCGTTCGCGTATCAGTGGTGTAACAATAAAATGAGATGGTGTAAACTGTCGGGCATTGATGCCGCTGGTCGGGCCGTGATCGAAGGGGGCGGGGTGTCGCAGGTTGTCATTCCGCTTTACATTAAAGAGTTTAAGACCACTTCAGGAATTAGGTGCGATTGATCGACGTGCGGATAATCATGTTGGAACGCTGGTCTGAACAGTAAGCTTCTATCATACAGTGGCCAATGTGACTGTCGGTTCTCTCCTCCCCGACAGCGATTGCGCTCTGGGGAAAGAACTGAACACTCCGAAATTATGACGGAAAGTACGTATATTAAGGGGGATTCAACCGCTCGTCACTTAATGGGCAAATTTCGCTGCACAAACCTGAGTTTCAGGAATGCACCAGCGTGTTCATTCTTTTGGAGGTTAATTATGAAGACGTAATGAAGGTTGTACGGCCTTTGAATTTTTCCTTGAGAACGCTGGAAATGTTTAATAAAATCCAGAAATATGACCGTTTTGGCTGTTTTGAGTGCGTTTTGAGACATTTTTGAAAATAAAATTATTTAGAAGACAAACGTGACAAAACGATTGGCCGTATGTACTAGGGGTGCCTCTAATCTTAATTTTAAGACCATGACGATAAAACTTAATATTGTTGTATTTGCGTATTTGTGTAAATAAAATCACCCTGTTAATTTTATTTCCAACGTGTTAAACCAGATGGCAACACTAGTACTAAATGCCTCAAAACGAAGATTTTCTTGATATTTTTCTCCCGAGCTCGAATTCGACCGGGATGGCTGGTGGCTCGGAGATAGGTAGCACGTGGAGCGAAAGCTCGCGCTGCAAAGCCCACTGATCGTGAATTCAATCCACCGCCCTGCCCGTTTGAATCTGGATGAGCATCGTTCTGGCGTGCGGTCATGTATCACTGTATATTCCGTTTCACCTTATGTTGTACCGCAGCGAAGGCTAGAAGCGCGAGCTCATAGCGTTGGCAGTTGCCCTTGGTGCACGAGAGCTTGTGCCACCGAGGTGTGCCATAGAGCAAGGAGCTCGCGCTTGTAGCCTTTCCTGCGGTAAAACACAAGGTGAAACAGAGTATAGCGTGATGCGCACTAAAGACAGCAGACTAGCAGCGATATACTGCACTGGCTTTTATCTCCAACGAAGACACCAGGGGGGGCTATGTTGCACATTTTGGACTCCCAGGAGACTAGGAGGAAGGAAGTGACGTCAACAACGCTCTTTGGATGTTGATTGGTGGAGTCGCTGATGACGGTATCTGCTAAGATACGTTCGTTGGTTCATTCACACCTACGTCACTTCCTTCTCCCTAGTCTCCTGGGAGTCCAAAACGTGCAACATAGCCCCCCCAGACTCCCTTGGTGCTGACTAACTTTCCGCTGTCTAAACATACACACAACAGAATTACAATTGATGGCTTCGTTAGTCTGCACTTATTAAAAGTTGCTAAAAACAAAGAAACGAACGTGCCCATTAGTGACCGACCCGAGGCTCCGCAACTTGGTCGCGAAGCTGGCACATACCTGCGATCAACTTAGACCCATCCTTTATAATGCCAAAATGTACATTATCACTGCCGCACATTATATCGCACTGCATTATCATTATCACCCCCTAGACGTGCTTCACAGGCATTCATTGTACGGGCTGCATGCCTCTCTGTGGCGCGTGCGCTTACGAGAAAAAATAAATAGATATCTACCTACAAACGAATATTTTGGTTGTATGCGTTACATCAGTGAGAGCGGTCGTGTTCCTTGATGACACGGGTACAGTAACACGGGGAAAAGATCGATGC
The DNA here is from genome assembly GCA_013358835.2 of Ixodes persulcatus. NCBI lineage: Eukaryota > Metazoa > Arthropoda > Arachnida > Ixodida > Ixodidae > Ixodes > Ixodes persulcatus. The sequence continues at coordinate 1,420,752 of JABSTQ010011364.1, forward strand.
TTGCAAGTGCTGCCGAAACGAGATTTTGACGAACAATAATAATAAATGCCATGCATGATAGGGTGTTTAAATGCCCATTCACGCAGTTGCTTTTGAGTGTGTTTGACTACGCTGCGCCGAGAAACGGAAGCGATTCACCGGCACATCTATGCTTTGTACGAAGCGTGGAATTCAATTCAAGGGGTAGCTTGGCACGCGACATACAAAGCAGGGATATCCTGGTTTTTCGCAGCCGCCGCAACGCTATCAAACACGCCCAAACCCACTCAAACGCCCCTGTGCTTACCGGACTTCAGAAGAGCGTTTTACTGCTTGCTACCGCCGCCACGGTGTACTGCTCCTGGTGCACGTTGCAGAGCGATCCTGCAACCGCTCTGGGCGGTTGCAGGATCGCTATGCTTACGCCCAAGTCAAACGAGAGTGACCAATAGAAACAACCAACACCGACAAGCCTCAAGCAAGTGACTCACGCGCGTGATGTATCTTTGGCAGGCTTGCAATTGCTGGTGCTTACTTCAAAAGCACCGAGAGACAAGAAGCCTGTCAAAGATACCTTTGCGTGCGTGCTTCATTTGTGTTTGTGAGTACGTTTATACATGCAAAACATATTCCAAAAGCCGGGACTCACGATTATCAAAGAAACTGCGCCGACTTTACATCACAAGATAAACAATTTAATTAAACGTTTCGTTTCCCATGCGGGAAACATCATCAGTGAAACCTTCAAGCAGGAATGCGGAAAAAAACTTCAACGCAGGTTCGTGGAATCATGGTTCATCCGGAGTGACTCATCGGCCTGCAACTCCAACCGCGGCCCCCTCCCCGATGTGTACGCGGACTTGCTTAAATAGGACTGCTGAAGTTTTTTCGCTCATTCCTGCTTCAAGGTTTCACTGATGTTGTTTCCTGCATGGGAAACGAAACGTTTGATTAACTTGTTTATCTTGTTATGTAAAATCAACGCAGTTTCTTTGATAATTATGTTTATACAACCTGAAGTTAGCCTGCCTCAACTGGCGACTTGTGCTGTGTCCTTCTCGGTCTTGTGTCTCGTACTTTGCTGAATTCTGCTGTGACTTGTCCTTTCCTGACTTGTGCTGTGACCTGTCCTTTGCTGACTTGTGCAGTGACTTGTCCTGTGTCCTTCTCGTTCTTGTGTCTCGTCCTTTGCGCTTCAGTGTTTATAATGTTGACTTGTCTCTCAGCTGTATATGAGCAATTTAGCCAGTGCAGTACAACCGCTAGCCTGTGGTTTTTAACGTGCACCACGCAGTAGTGATACTCGACCGCACGCCGATACGATGCTCATCCAGATCGAAACGGGCGGGGGCGGGGATTGATTGCTTCATTCGCTTGAAGCTTATCGGTGTTGATGGTTTCGTTTCGTCGCTCTTGGGAACTGGGGCATAATAAACAACAACCATTTGTGTTCCTTTTCCCTCTTCACTGGGAAGAATCTTTATGCTTCTCCTTATTTGGACATGTCATCTTATTTGGTTCAGGAAGTGGACGGCCGGAGGAAATATTCCTTCAGGGTACGGGAGTGCAAAATATAAAACCGGAGTCGCATGTAACGCTCAAGCTACGAACAGTGCATCTGGTGATCTCAATAAACCCTTTCGAAAGTTTGACTTCTGTTGAAGGCTGTAGAATCCCTGCACAATTACGGACACAAGCGTGAGGTCTTTGTGTTCGAGTGCACTTCAGCTGCAAGAGCATTCGTGCAGCGGGAGCGCAAACCAAAGGTACAAACTTGCCGCTTCCAGCAAATTTCTAATTATCACCCAAAGTTTCATATTCCCACGCTCCGCATTGTTGGTTGTTCCGCCATAGTGCAGTGGGTCAGCCGACGTCCACCTAAGTCTAATATCTTCAAAACAAGAACTAACGTTGTGGACGAATGTGACATTTATATAAGTAAAATACACTTGGCAGCAAAAAAAAAAAAAAAGACTATTGTTTTATTTCTTGTTGGAAAGTTTTTTTTTTAATTTAAAATAATTCCTAAAGGTGTACACAATATAAGCTCTTTTTACATGTTAGGCTTAGGTGTACGTCGTTCATAAAGAAATTTATTATTCCTTTTTTATATCTTGATCCAGTTGACGTCACGCTCTCAACCTTTCGCGTTCTTTTCCAACTACTGGCGTCATATTCTCAAAGTGTCAGCTTCCCGCGATGCGTAAATTATTTACACGGGCCAAAAAAACATTATTTTCTCAAAAACATTAGCTTCAGGCACTGCACGCGCTCATCTTTTTTGTATAAGTAATTCTAAGTAAATAATCAAAATAAGATATAACTGTTTTAAAGCAAAATAGACTTTTTCTTTCAAACAATTATAAGGCTGGAGACGTCAGCCCATGTTGCACAAATTGTAGTGTGTATGTATTTACAGCCGGAAGTTAGTCTGCCTCAGTGGGCGTCAATTGACCTATTGCTAAATTACCCCAGCATCAAGGAGAATGCAGGGATTGGTGTTCCACGCGCCGCGTGTGCTGGCCTCAACAGTAGCAACTTTTCTAAAGCAAATACCTAAAAAAGTGGCATCTGGCACGCGCGTTCGTCAACACTTTATTTTGGTTATTTACTTCGAATCTTTACATACGGAGAAGGCGTGCGCGTGTGGCGCGTGGAACACCAATCCCTGCATTCTCCTTGATGCTTGGGTAATATAGCAAATGGTCTATTCAGCCAGTGCTAGCCTGGGGTCTCTAACGCGCGCCATGCAGTAGTGATACAGTGTTGGGACCGGAGGGGCTCGCCCGAAGCGCGTGGTATTGATCGCGACAGGTGTCGACACCGGCGCGTTATCCAGAAGGTGTGCGCATGCGCGGCTGCGTGCGCGAAAATATGAATCTTTGGTGCCGCTTTGGTGGAGTGCACAAAGGATTTCTGATACAGCTACGACCTGCCAGTGGTCGTACCGTGGCATCAATCACGCTGCGGCACGATCGTTAGCAACATGGTGCTTCAATGTATAAGGAGTATTCACTGGGCGCCATATTTGTGGGTGCTTTCTAGAGCGCATGCTCAGAACGAGCCCCCATTAATAGGCTGCTAAGACCGGCCATTTTGACGGTGTGGAATGCACGTTACAAAAGAACCCTGGAAGCTAGCCATCAGCACGCGCTCAGCAGTCGCGCACACAGCTATGGCCGCCAGTGAATACTTCCTATTGGACGGTACAAGCTACATTACCCTTCCTTTACATAAAAACAAGTGCGACTTTAAAGAAGCGGATTGCAAGTTGTTTCACCGTAGAATTAGCTGCGACTTTCAGTTTGTCGGATGGTGAGCATTTTAAATGAAATGCCCATTTCCTTGGTCGCAAAGGCCGAACATTTCGTATTTGAAAGGGATATCTAAAACTCGGAAGCAGTTTTTTTTTTCCTATCTTATTTTATATTGGAACGAAACGGCACATACTAAAGGCCTGTTTATACTCGACGTTGAGCGCAGTGAACGCGGCGTAGCGCGGAACGTGCGTTTTTCATTGGCCGGCAACCAGGAACTCGATATCTGCGACCAATCCGTATCTGTGCGCGCTGCGCTACGCCGCGCCCGTCAACGTTACGTAGGAGTATAAACGTACCTTAAAGTCCGAGATTGTTTTAGTATGTTTTTAATACCCCTGGTTAACTTCTCTGTCTTCTTTTCTGCCCGTCTTCTTTTTCTTGACCTTAATCAGCTCGCTTCACTTGTCACTCATTCTTGTGTTCATTTATGCGACGAACCACCCAAGCGACGGTCGCAAAGGGGTGAGAATCTTTTATTTCTTCATGGCTGCCACGATCATCCGAGGACCACCCGACGTTCACTTGTGAGAAATGGCTTATAAGCCGTGACAATTTTTATCACGCGTTTTAACATTGAGCTGAAGTCCAAAAACTGAGACAACGTGGACTGAACAAGTAATGCTTTATAAGATTCAAAGAAAACAAGCAACTATTTCACATCATTTTGAGCAGAAAACATGAGCACACGTAGATCAGGTAAAGAAAAAAAGTTGCAATAGTTTACAGCACGGCATTGAAATAATGGTTACAATGTGCAGCGCATACATAATTACAATATGCAGCGCATTATCCTCTTGAGGGTAAACCATCTGAAACCCACACGCTCACAACAATACATTTAACCGACAGCTGCTTTCTGACAACCAGGTCTCGCCTGAGTTGGGTATTCGAAGGGAAAGACCCATGGTTCCACAGGGGGCGTATCTGGCTCACGCAGACGTACAGGGTGTTTTTGTTTTATGCTTTACAAAACTTTACATATTTTACAAAAAAAAACAAAACAAAGATGTGGCAGATATGTGGATGCCGGTGGACAATAAATGGGTGAATAACCGTTGCAATTTTTAATAATTAAGCAAAATCTGTTAGTTAACTTGTTTATTAACGGCTTAATTGGCCATGGTGCAATTTCAGTTTTAAAGGGAGTCAATATTAAAGGCTAACACAATTTCGACAATTCGCGAAAAGGCAACGAGGTTCGCGAAATTCATCTTTAAAAGTTTGCCTTTCTTCGCATAATTCTGAAACCGCGTGATGATAATTATATGCAGAATAGTGACGTAGCCGTCTTGAGGTGTGCTTGATATACCACATCAGGTATGTTATCAAAATAAAAGAACACCTCAATTTCGATGTTTATCTTGTTAGACTTGGACTCAATGGCAGTCTCCAAATAAGCAACACCGTCGAAGTTGCTGAAATTGTGAACAGCCCAGTAGGGAGATAGCACATTCAGGGAACTTAGTGCGTTACGATCGATGCCTTGTGGGATCGCGGCAGGAGCTTCGCTGTTCACAACTGGTGACAACAGGTCAGTTTCCCAAGCGAGCCCCGAACGCTTTGCAACGATGAGCTCTGGTGGATTTGCCTTGCGCTTTTTTTTCCTTCCATATTGCGGGAGGGTCACCATTCGGGTTTTGGGGAACACTTGGCAGCAGAGTCGGTACCGCGTCTGGCGTAAGCGCTGGGTGTCCACGAGGGATCCTCACTTCCTTTCCGCCGATGATTTGGACGTAGTCTCGAAGGATGAAGCGGGGCTCGAAGTGCAGCTCGCAGACAGCGCTTGTTTCTTCAAGATGCTTGTCCGATCGCTGCAGAATCTTCTCCCAAAGACCTCTTTTGGCTCTGTCCTTTGGAACGCCGAAAAGGGACGCCGTTTCCAGTCCTTTCACTCGGATGAGGCCCGTTTTGCAACCAGGTGCAGAGCAAGAGTTGTGTCGCTGTTTCGCCGACGGCATTTCGGCACTACCCTTACGCGTTCACCATCCGCAAAATCAGAACACAAGATTCAAAGCATATTACGATCGAACACACGGAACTATGAAATCGTAGTCCCGACACGCGCACCGCTCGAAGTGAAAAACACACGGAACTATCCTCTGTTTCACCTTGTGTCGTACCGCAGGAAAGGCTACAAGCGCGAGCTCCTTGCTCTAGGGCACATCTCGGCGCCACAAGCTCTCGTGCACCAAGGGCAGCTGCCAACGCTATGAGCTCGCGCTTCTAGCCTTCGCTGCGGTTCAACATAAAGTGAAACGGAGTCTATAAAATCGTGGTACCGACACGTGCACCGCTCAAAGGGGGGGAAAAAAAAAGGCGGGTTGCGCGAGTTTTTTCGGATAACTCGACTACAGCGCCGCCACGAACTGTCAATACACGCGCCCTCACGAGCTCCCGTTGCCGAGCCGCTCCAGTCCCAACACTACCCAAGTATTCTAGTACACTGTAGTAGTGATACACGGCCGCACGCCGGTACGATGCTCATCCAGATCGAAACGGGCAGGAGTGCCCTGGGGTGCTATGTTGCGCTTTTTGGACTCCCAGGAGACTTGGAAGAGGGAAGTGACGTCAACGACTAGAGAAACGCAGATTGGATGTTGACAGAAGAAAACAAAATCAACATCCAATCTGCATTTGCTGCGTTGTTGACGTCACTTCCTTCTCCCTAGTCTCCTGGGAGTCCAAAAAGCGCAACATAGCCCCCCAGGGTCCCTGGGTTCTGCAGCGCGAGCTTTCACTGCACGTGCTCCGAGCTGATGTGCGCTAACCCACTCGGCCACCGATTTTTTTTAATTTTTTTATTGCCGACAATGACATATAAAGGGAATTCACTGGACGCCATGTTTGAGGGCGATATTTAGGGCACATGCTCAGAACGAGCTTACATTAATAGCCTGCTAAGACCGGCAATCTGATGGTGCGGAATGCGCGTTGCAAAAGAACTGTGGAAGCTCGCCATCAGCACGCGCAGTCATGCACACAGCTATGGCCGCCAGTGAATACTCAACCAAAAAGTGCGGTAACGTAAAAATGCCGTGAATCGCTTACCGACTGCCGTGGCATGGTGAATTTTTTTATTTAACAGTTTTTTCATTGTTGCCAATTACTCTGGGACATTTCATCGAACCTTGCAAGCTTCGACAATATAACGGACAGACTCGGAAAAGTATTCCACCACAGGCCTGTTGTCAACACGAGGCCTGTGTTGACATCTCATACAACAATAAGGTTGTGTGAGATGCTTGTGGCCGGTATATACCGTGGTTCAGCTCGAGGCTGGTGCGTTACTATCTCAAGTAGACCCCCCCCCCCCCCCCCCCCCAGTGCAACATGGCTTCGTGTACCTCAGTGGTTCTTTTTTGCTGACAGACTGACTGACATAAAGTGTCCTTTTTTTGCCATAGCCGTTGCCAATGTTGTCAGCTGCTGGGCACTTGGCGCGCGCTTGTGTACAGGTAGTAGAACCGCACCACTGGCATGGAGAGAGAACTTTTTGGTACAGTTGACTGTCAGGAAACGTTTGCTTCTTGTTGCTTTTGACTCGCCGCGCAGAAGTATGGAACTCACCGACGGTCGCGTTTGACTGCGCTAGTTCTCATAGTTCCTGTAGCTGCTGCGTCACTGTCGCTGAATGGCGCGCCGTAGAGATGGCGGTTTCTAATGTCACTTCTGCGTTGAGCTGGAGTTTTTCACTCAACATGACATTGTTGAGTCCCACAACGAGTTGATCTCTCATTAGCTGTCCTTTCAAGTTCAAGTAGTCGCACGTTTCTACCATCTTTTTCAAGTCCTCGACAAATTTGTCGGAAGTTTCGTTTGCCTCTTATTTACTGTTTTAACTTGGCCCGTTCGTAGATAACGTTCGTACGCAGCATGAAGGTTTTCGCGAACGCTCGCGTCATGGCATCGTAGTCCACTTTTCAGCGTCCGTCAGTTTAAGCGAGGTCAGCACGTCTTCCGCCTCAATGTAGAGTTTAAAAGATACAACTGCTGTAAAATAGTTATGTGGATTTATGTCACTTTGTTGATAACACAGATGTAGAACATATCCTGTCGCGTATTCTACTGTAGTGTGAAGTGTTTGTTTAGTATATTGTGCAACTAGAGTAACGTTCACACGCAAGAAGAAAAAAAAAACATACGAGTGAACACAAAGTGTATACAATCAACACGGCCCTGTAGTTTGGCCCTTCTTTCCGCGTGTCTCTGTGGTTTCAATGCAACCTAATGTATGTAATATTCATTGTATACATATTTCAAACTGCATTATTAGTTTGTCACGAGGGGTGTTTCATGATGATCTTGTTTTTCGCTGCCGATACCGGCAACTTCCTGATAGGTAGATATGTCCACTTCTCGATATATTCCGCTGTAGCCCAATTCACTTGCACCATCGGTGTAGCAGCTTTTTAGTGGCCTGCCGGTACCACCTTTTAGTAGTGCGTCATACCCCCGCTTGGGCATGCAGCTGCTTCCAACTTATCAATGACTGCGAAATGGCGCGCGGAAAGATGGTCGAATTCAATCGGGCATCGGCTCATTACGGTGTCGCGTGCGTTCACGTGAAGTCGTGATTTGCCGGGGGCCGATGGAATGATGACATTTTTCCGAGGCGTCATGCGACCCGCCGGACGTTTAGTCCTGCTTGGGTACGACCCGACTTGACCCCCAGTGATTACCACCTTTTCGAGATCATAAGGAAACCCTGCAAGCACGCCATTTCGCTGCCATTGATGAGTCGGAAGAAGCTGCCGAGGCGTGGGTGTGACGCACAACTTAAAAGTGGTACCAGCAGGACACTAGAAAGCTTCCAAAGCTGTAGTGCAAGCGCATTCGGCTTCAAGGGGAATATATCGAAAATGTTGACATATCTCCCCACCTATAAATTGCCGCCAAAAAAACAAAAAGTAGAAAATAATATGGGCCCATGTACGTATGTACCTAACCTTTTAAATTAAAGATATATAGTGCAATATAACGCATGAGATTTGTCTAATGTGGATAATACAATGCTCTCTCCACCGGTGGTCGATGACCAGTGCATTTTTATATAATCGTCGAGGTTTTTATTTGTTTTATGGAGGCATATCACCGCAACGTAGCTTCTGTAACAAGGTGTTTTTTATAATGTGTCTTATTATTGAGGGGCATTGGATCTTTGATTTGAATTGTTCATAAGACAAATTTTTAAAAAGAGTTCTATATGTTTTCACTTTACTCGCATATCTAAATAATATCAATATAATTATTTATAATAATAAAAAATATAATAATAAATAATAAGAAGAAGAATTAATAACAATAATTCAGTTTCTAGAGGGACACTTGCTTTGAATGACAGTGTCGCTTTTTATATATATTTTTAGCCCGTTGATGTCATGAAGATTACTGCCCCAAATCGGTTCACAAACGAGTAGGGGCTGTACGGGCTATTTTCTCGAGATCGTGGCCCGGCAGATAAAGAAAACCTGTTTTGTTTTTACTCTATTCTTCGCGCAGGAGCGCGTGAAAAAGCGTGCATCTGCATGAGCTCTTAGCATTGACTCTTCTACAACGGCAGTTTTTTTCTTACTTTTTTTTTTTTTCTTGTGACAGGCCGCAGCTAGGCGCAGGCTGGCGCAGGCATGCTTCTCCTCGTGCGGGTACGCCCGTTCAATAGCAAGCTTGTTAAAGCTACTTTCACGCGCACGCTGCACGTGCTCATGGGGCACCAGTCGGGGCTCCATGCTTGCAATAGACCGATTGCTATCAAAGAGAATGCAGGGATTGGTGTTCATCGCGCCACACGCATTCCCTGTATAAACGATTCCAAGTAAATAACCAAAATAAATCGTTGACGAACGCCCATGAAAGATGCATTTTGTTATAGGCATTTGCTTTAGAAAGTTAGTACTGGTGAGGCCAGTACGTGCGGCGTGTGGAACACCAATCCCAGCATTCTCCTTGATGCTTGGGTAATTTAGAAATAGGTACATTGCGTACAGACCTTTCCAAACAACGGCTCTTGGCCGGTTCCATTTTCAGTGTTCGTACGTACGGAGCGTTCGTCGCTTGTTCGCCGCTTTGCGAAGCGGCGAACATGCGCATGTTGTGCTGAGGAGATCTCACGCTGGGCTGAGGACTTGTAAATATTGGAATTGTGTATTGGGCAGGAGATCGAACTATAAGGGGCGCTTTATCGGGCTTGTTGACCCCACAGCCCGGTCTTTACCAACACAGCAACAAAGAAATTGAACCTCGCCTAGCACGATCTGGCACGTGCGCGTCGCTTTGACCAGCGCTCTTGGTCGCAAGAGGAGCGTCCTTCGAATCGACATCTTCGATGTCTCTGATCAAAGACAACAAAATAAATCGGTTTGTTATTTCCACAGCTGAAGTGTACCGCTAGAGGCGTAACTGTTCAATCTCCTCCCCAGTAGTTGGTGACAGGAAAGGATTCAGTGGAAGCTTCCGCCTCCAGCACGCGTTTGTTGCCTTTCCCCGGGCTTCGGCTCGCGCGTGCGACGATGTGTCACCAAAGGGAGAAAGCTCGAGATTGAGGCGGAGCGCGCATTAAAGTCATATGTAAATTCCGCTAGTAGCTTTAGAGCGGTTACGGAGCGTTTCTTTTTTTTTTTTGTATATTTAGGCACGTGCAAATGCGAGCTAGCTTTCGCTGCTATAAATGCGCTAGCGTGTCGCTGGTTTTGAATCGCTCCAAATCTATCAGCGCAATTTACCATTAGCCTGTCATAGACTATAGATCAAATTCAGAGAACAAGCCTGCTATTATAAACGCCTGATTCATTTTCGTGACACGTGTGCTCGGTTGCGCTCGCTACGCCTAAAGCCCCTTGACAAACTTCACGCTTGGCGTTCCTTACAAGCACCGCAAATCAATGGTGATCGATCGTGCAAGACAGTTGCCACGAGCGAGTGCTCCTCTGTCAGTTACTTCCAAAAGCCGCTCATTTCAGTGCTGCCGAGATTTGCTTCCGATGGCCGCACGGAGCACGGGCCTCGTGCATTGGCGCATCAGATGCACAAAACGAGCGTCGTTCAAGAACGATGCTTTTCCGTTGCCGTGCGAGCGGTTTCGAGTAATGTAAGAACTTCCATTTTGACGATGTTTGCAGTGTTAGTTTCAGAGCGCAATGATTCCAAGCTTCCACCACGCTTATTACAGACACCATCGAACTTGTTGTTCGCAAGGCAATGACGTCACGAGAGGGAACAACAGGAGGGCGCCACCAAAACATTTCGCCGCTAATAGTTGTGGATAAACTTTTGTAGTTAGGCAGCCAAAGCTATGGGCGCGCGTGCGTTTGCGCACCTTGAGCGCCCATCAAAGCTGTGCACGCGCACTCTTAAGTCCTGAAATGTCACAGAAAGTTGACCGCGAGTATAGTGCCACGGCCGCTTGATAAGGGACTCCCCGTGATAGTGCATACGACGCACGTTATGTACGTTTTCTGAAGCTACAAACATGCGCGTTCTGAAGTGTGAATATTGCAATAAAATCTATGATTTCGTAAATATTGAAATGGTGTATTAGCGACGTCCGCGCCCAAAAACGTCGCTGTGTCCGGCTTTCCACGATTGACCAAATCGCGGGCATAAGAGCATTGTCAGAATGTCAACCTCGACGGTGCTGGTTTCAAAACTCGATGGCTCCTAGATTCTACTAGGCTTTTTAAAACACCGTCTTACTTGTCTCATCTGATGGTATGTAGCAAGGGTCAGAACTCGTGATGCCACGGCGAGACATGAACTGACACCATCGTCAAAACAAGAACTGACATTGTGAACGCTTGTGGTATTTATATCAGTGAAAAACACTTTTCAGCAAGAAAGAGAATATTGTCTTGGTTTTTGCTGACAAGATTTTTTTTTTACTGAAATAGGTGTTACAGGAGCCCACAGTGTTACTTGTTTTCGCGATGTTAGGCCTAGGTGGTCTTTGGCACAGAAAAAATTTTCGTCTTTCTCAATTGTCTTTTGATCCAGGTAACGTCATGTTCTCAAACTTCCGCGTTCTTTCTCAACCGCTACCACGTTCTCACGGCGTTTGAGCTTTCTGTGATGCATAGTTTACTTATCTGGGCCCAAAAAACATGGTTTTGCTTCCCCGAAAACTAAAACATGTCCCAGAAAAAAAAAATGTTTTTTTTTTTTTTTGCAAAAATAATCAATGCATTGCCGAACGCTCATTCTGCGCCCAAACGTAGCGCTAGAGGTCCGAACCCGATGCCAAAGTTTAAGCACTAACCGTTATCTTATGCAAAAGTTATGTGATTTTCCGATACTTTCAGTGGGAACATGGGGCGGCCCATTTTCGCCTGTCTTCGTTAACTGGCACCATGCGCCATAGATCTCCGTATAATCGAGAGCTCTTCTGTCGCCATTTTCCAAATGAAATTTTCAGAAAATTATTTTATCTTCTTAATAAGATGAGGGTTAGTGCTGAAACTTTGGCATCTGGTTCGAACCTCTAGCGGTATACATTTGGGAGGAGAATCAGCGTTCGGCAATGCATAATTTATTTTCGCGGTAAAAAAAAAAAAAGAAGAAAAGTTAACTTTTTTTTTTGGTATAAAAGAAGAGGACGTTGGAACTGATCGAACGTTCACCTCTTTGCTCTCTATCTTGATCGTCCTGGACCCCGTCCACACACTACTGACTGGCATCTAAGACATCAGACGTGACCGCAAACCGGCCGCAGCTCATCGCGGCACGGGTTAACTTCAGGTAACCGACACGGAATAGCCCCTCAAACCGGCATATATCTCTGCCGGCATCAGCGTTGGATCCATCGTGCTCCCAGCAGACTCCCGCTGACAAGGACCACGCTTACCATGTCGTTCAAGACAATCATTCGGGTCTTTCTGGACTGAGAAAACGACTCAACAACACCGACAGTGATTCTGCTGATCATTCATTGACACCTGCCAAAGTACCGACAGCAGCAGTAAACGAGGAAATGGACCAAGATCTAACAGAGGGTGACCTAGAAGGCTTCGTCGTTGCGGAGCACCGCCGACAAAGGACAACGGGAGTCCCAGTACTTCTGACGCCCACTAACGAAGCACATCGCCTCCAGCAACAAAACCCATTGAAGCTGAGTGCCGAGGTCAACACGGCAGCGGGTTGCCCCATTCTGCGCCATCACTTTACAGCTAGGGGTGGCCTCCTGGTGGAAGTTGCAGAAGTAAATTCGGTAAACAAGCTCTTGCGAATCCGCAGCCTTGGAGACATGCCAGTACAAGCCACCATACCGAATACGTACCTACAGAACTTCGGATTAATCAAGGGGGTACCCGCTTGGTACCCAGATGCTGAACTGGCGAACTTCCTCCAACCAACAGGTGTCGTCGCAGCTCGCCGCCTCTATCGCCGCCGTGGAAAGCCTGGTGACGCCGCAACAGCATCTGATCGTGTCGTTCTCACGTTTCGACCGAACACAGAACGTCCGTTAAAAGTGAACCTCGGGTTTACTCAGCACGAGGTCACTGAGTACATTGAGGCACCACCCAGATGCTTCAATTGCCAGGCACTTGGCCACATAGCCAAATACTGCAAAAGAAGCACAAAGTGCAAGAAATGTGGAGAACCCCATCTAACCAAAGACTGCAAGGGCGACTCACACGTAAAATGTGCAAACTGCGACGGAGAGCACCCAGCAGACTATGTAAACTGCAAGGTACGTCTAGCTGCTCTTAACAAGGCGAAGACATTTGTACGAGGACCACGTCAGAGCCCTCCGAGTAAAGAAGCTCCTCCCCCTTTGGAATCTTATCCGCCTCTGCCTCCTCAAGATTCACCAGGCTTGACATCCTCTCAACAGCAGCTGCAGAAGAGCAACAAGAAAAATTGACCGCATCTCCACGTGGTGAATGATGTTGCTTGGGGCGAAGCTCTGGGCCCGTTTGCTCGAAGCACTAACCGCGGCTAAAGTTAGCCGCAGTACCTAGGAGAGGGATTTTGAAATCACGTGACTGGCTCGGTAGGGATGCGGGGAAACATGGTGGTACCCCGGTGAGTGAGCGCCGCTCGCTTTGGAAGTAATATGTCGTTGTAGCTGCAATATCGGGCGCGTTAGTCAACAACGAATGATGCAGGAGGCTTTCGCTTTGCCTTACCTCACTTAAATTGCAAAGCATGAGCAATGACCTCGCCGCATTTTTAGATAGTTTTTCGATTTTGGTCATTCCTAAGCCTAAATGAACGCGATAATTGTTGGCATGGCAACGTCTTTGGAAAGCGGATTGTCTTGACTCAAACGGCCGGGTATTGATAGCACACAAAAGCAGACAGCGTCCCAATAGACCTTTTTCTAAATTACCCAAGCATCAAGGAAACCGCCGCAAGTGTAATTCTACGGTCCGCGCGCGCTGACCCTCCTTTTATAAAAGATTCGAAGTAAATAATCATAATAAGGCTTTGACGAACGCGCGTGCAAGGCCAAATTTGTTTTAGACTTTTTGCTTTAGAACAATTTCTACTGCAGACGCCAGCACGTGCAAGGCAGTCCGTTTTTTAGAGACGTTGCCATGCCGACAATTATCGCGTTCATTTAGGCTTAGGAATGGCCAGAATCGAAAGACTACCTAAAAAATGCGGTGAGGTCATTGCTCATGCTTTGCGTTTTAAGTGAGGTAAGGCAAAGCGAAAGCCTCCTGCACCATTCGTCTGACTGACGCGCCGGATATTGCAGCCACAACGACATATTACTTCCAAAGCGAGCGGCGCTCACTCACCGGGGCACCGCCATGTTTCCCCGCATCCCTACCGAGCCAGTCACGTGATTTCAAAATCCCTCTCCTAGGTACTGCAGCTAACTTTAGCCGCCGTTAACGCTTCGAGCAAACGGGCCCTGGTGGTGCTTGTCTGCGTAGACGCCGAGCCGCAGCATGCCGAGCCTTTTCATTCATGTCAGTAGGAGAATGTGTGGTTTTCTTCTTTTTCTTTTTTTAAGCAGACAGATGGGATGGTATCTCAGAACCCCCTACTCTTTTTTTTCTTCTTTTTCTTTGAGCCTTTTCATGCATGTCAGTAAGAGAATGTGTGGTTTTTTTCTTTTTCTTTTTTTAAGCAGACAGATGAGATGGCATCTCAGAACCCCCTACTCTTTTTTTTTCTTCTTTTTCTTTGAGCCTTTTCATTCATGTAAGTAGGAGAATGTGTGGTTTTTTTCTTTTTCTTTTTTTAAGCAGACAGATGGGATGGCATCTCAGAACCCCCTACTCTTTTTTTTCTTCTTTTTCTTTTTTCATAATTTCTTTCATCTTTTTTTTCCAATTTTTTTTTTGCCCTACACGAGCACGTGAGCATGTGCTCACGTACTCGTGAGCACGTGATCTCACGAGCAGAAGCACGAGCACCCGACGCCGGGCCTACGGCGGACGGCGGACGGACATGGCTAGCCCCTAAGGAGCTTCGCCCCTAAAACAAGACAAAGCGGGCGTCTTCGAATGAGCAAGCGGCGACTCAGAACGTGCCGGCTAGTGAGCCACCGCCTCCTCGACAGACGACAAGCACTCCTCTGCTGCCTCCACCGGCTGGCAAGCGCACATACACCGACGCAGCCACTCGTGCTACTCCAGTTCAGAAGCCGTCGTTTACTGCTTTCGGCTCGATGACGGTCAGCGACATAATAAGTATTGTATTTTCTGTAATTCGAAACTCGATTTCCCAACTGCCATCCGGCACTTTTAAGAACATAATTGAAGGACTTTTAGTCCTTGAACCTGCGATCACAGCATTGTTGTGTAGCTCGTGCCAATCTACTGGCTAATGCCCTCTCTTTTGAAGATAATGTGAAACATGCCACAGTATTCCAGTGGAATGCAAGAGGGTTAAGTTCACGTCTTTCTGACTTCAGACAGTTCATTTTCAAATATAAGTTTCCGATTTTGGTGGTTAGTGAGTCACGTGTACCAACAGATTTTCGTCTCTCTGGATATCAGGTTTTTCAATCGAATCGAGAGTCTGGTCCTAGTCGCGTATTTGTCGCAGTTCGAAAAGGCTTAACATACATTACACATAACATTTCATCACACCCAAGCAATGAATATCTCAGCGTAACCGTTAGTAAGGGAAGGCTTTCATTCACTGTGATCGCCGCATATATTGCTCCATCATGTCCTTTCGACGTCGACAGATTGAATACCATCATAAGGCAGTGTTCTCACCCTATATTAGTGACCGGTGACTTTAATGCGCATAATCCAGCTTGGGGTAGCGCAAGAACAACACGCCGTGGAAGGGAACTTCTAGATTTAGTGATTGAACACGATCTCTGCGTCCTAAATGACGGGACACCTACCTATGTTCGTGGCACCCGATGCAGCAGCTGTCTCGACGTCTCATTTATGTCATGTGAACTAATATCTCGAGCGTCTTGGTTCACAGATGTCGAGACCCATGGTAGTGGCCACCCACCAACGTATATCACATTACATGACTTACAACCCAAAGTTCACCAAAACCTCATTTCGTACATTGATTGGACGTCCTTTAAGGAGAACGTTGAATTAAAGCTGCGAGACACGAGTACATACAATGAGTTCATTTCCACCATTCAGCAGTCAGTAACTGAGTGCAAGCGATCCGTCCACCTCCCTTCCTCGCGCACAGAGGTGGATGGGGAATATGAGCGTCTACGTGCCATCCGGCGGCGTGCAGAACGACGAGCACGGCGCACTGAACTACCTGACGACGTTCGGATTGATAGGCGAACTCAAAACCATATCCGCCGTCACTTAGACAAGCTCGCTAGAAAGAAGTGGAGAGGGCTATGTGCTTCTTTTGATCCACGTGCTCCCATGACACAAATATGGCATATTGCGCGGGGCTTGCGGTCCACACCGCAGCAAAGATCGCCATTCAATGCTCTCTCAATATTCTTGCGAAGGTCACTCTCGGATATTGCGGAGGATTATTGCGCTTCATTAGTGGATCTGCCAGCAGTGGCCACCGTCAGTCCACCAATCGTGGACACTGTAAATTCCCCTGACCAATTCTCCACCGAGATTGATGTTATCTTTACTTCCCAAGAACTTGATCAAGCTCTGGCGTCACTTAATTACTCTTCTTCACCTGGATCAGATGGAATTACCAATGGCACTCTGGCACACCTTGGACATAAAGGCAGCCAGCGTCTCTTAGACATATTCAATGATTCCTGGGTCACTGGCAACGTTCCGCAAGAGTGGAAAATAGCTAGAATTGTGCCTGTACTCAAAATTGGCAAATCTCCCTTGAATATGAAATCTTATAGGCCCATTGCACTGACAAGTTGCATCGGAAAATGCATGGAGCGCGTGATTCTCTCACGTCTAGAATGTTTTTTTAGAGTCGAAGTCAATGTATCCCGAAACAATGACCGGCTTCAGACAGGGTCGAAGTTCCATCGATAACGTTATGGATCTAGTTACTCACGTTGAAGATCAAAAACTTCGTGGGAAAATAACAACAGCCGTGTTTCTACGATGTACGAGGTGCTTTCGACAATGTAAGTCATACCGCTGTTTTACAAGGTCTTCGAACGATCGGTATTGGTGGTCGTCTTTATCACTGGATAGCTGATTACCTACGTAACAGAGCGATCTTCATGCGCACCAAAGAAGGAGATACAACACAACACGTTCTAAAGAAAGGAGTACCTCAAGGTGGGGTTTTGAGTCCTGTGCTCTTCAACATAGCTCTTATTGGTCTTTCTGAGATGAGCTGGAAATCCACTCGCATCACAACTTACGCCGACGATATATGTATTTGGACATCTGCAATTTCCCTCAAGAGCATACAGGCTCGACTGCTTGGTACACTCGTTAACGTATCTCCGTTTCTGGCAATGCGCGGCCTTGAAATATCCCCTGAAAAGTCTGCCGCTATTGCCTTCACACGGATGAAAATGGATCGATACCCGTTAATAGTGAATGGTGCTAAAATACCGTATGTTTCATCTCACAAATTTCTTGAAATTTTTATCGACCTCGGCCTAACATGGAATCCCCAGTTAGCTCATCTGAAAGTGAAGTTGTCTTCATTTACTAACCTTGGCCGGTTTATAAGTGGAACAACCTGGGGAACTTCGACAGGTGCCCTTCTTCGCCTGTATAATAGCTTATTTGTTGGAATTCTTCGTTACTGCCTTCCTGTAATGCATGGCCTCTCTCCTACTAACATGAAGAAGCTAAACTCACTACAAGCACAGGCACTTAGAGTTTGTCTAGGTGTTCCTAAATGTACATCCACCATAGACACAATAGAAGAGTCCCACTGTCTTTCCATAACAGCTCTTCGTACGCAGGAAACTCTTCGAAATCATATGCGCCATCTTACAAGACACCAAGCCCATCACTTAGCGGACATCCCGGAAAGGTGCTTCTACAGCCGCATTGCACAAGAGATCCTTGATCACACGGACATTCTTCCAACATCTTTTCAGCGATATAATTTACTCTCGACTCCTCCGTGGTCATTACCTCGAATTAAGATCTACAGCACTATTCCGGGTATTACAAAGAAATCAATGCTCCCCGCTGTCGCTCTTCGACAGCTCTCTTTATCTTACATTCATTTTGAACAGTATTTTCATGTCACATTTACACTGACGCGTCCACAACGCTCAATCAGTCCTCTATTAGTATGGTAGTTCCCGCACATTCCTTAAAAAATGGTTATAAGCTCTCCCATAGGATGTCGTCCACAGCTGCCGAG
Organism: Ixodes persulcatus; assembly: GCA_013358835.2. Lineage (NCBI taxonomy): Eukaryota > Metazoa > Arthropoda > Arachnida > Ixodida > Ixodidae > Ixodes > Ixodes persulcatus. The sequence goes on from JABSTQ010011364.1 coordinate 1,438,751, forward strand.
CTGGTGGCTATTCGTGAAGCGATGAGATATATTCTGACCATTCCTCCTCGACCTTGGACAATAATAACAGACTCTAAATCATCCCTTCAGTCACTCCAGCACCCATGTAAGAAAAGCCCATACGGACAGCGATTATTAGACATCCTCAAACTACATTGGGACGCAGTTTGTCAAGGTAATGAAATATGTCTTCAGTGGATACCAAGTCACTGCGGCATTCAAGGCAACGAATTGGCTGACGCTGTGGCAGCAGATGCTCAAAGCTCTATACACGAAGTTCAAGCCCCATTTACTAGAACAGACATAAATAGTACAATAAGAGTCCTGGGAAAGACTATAACTGCACGCCTCTGGGCTAACGCAACCGATCAAGATACAGACTTAAGAGCTATTGATCCGCATCTAACGTTTCGCGTACCTCGCGGTCTCACTCGTCGGCGCCAAGCTGTACTACACCGAATACGTTTAAAAGTAGCTTACACCAATCAATACTTATACCGCACAAGAAGAATTGCCTCTCCACACTGCGATCACTGCATAAGTATGGAAGACTTAGGACACGTCATGCTGGAATGTACTCAGTACGAAGAAGAACGCACTCAACTGCAAAAAGAAATGCAACTACGTTCTGGAGAAGACCTCACCGTCTGCAAGATACTGGGACCGTGGGAAAACGAAGCCTCTGCCACAACCTATACGATACCTATCGGCGACCGGTCTCAACAAGAAACTCTAACGCTGTGGCTAGATATACACTGATTTTAATTTTATCTATTTTATTTTTATTTATTTTCGTGCGTTTTTAACTCTTACTATATCTTCGTATCCACATCCCTTCCCCCTAACCAGAGTAGCAAGTCAGGAGATACTTCCCGGCTAATTTCTCTGGCTTCCTTTTTTCACATCAATATAAAAAAATTGTTTTGGTAAGAGGGCGGGGCTAGACACCCTGTATTTGTATAACATTTTTAGTTCCTCTCTACGCGTCTTTCGCGCCCAGCAGAGATATGCGAACGGATAGCAGACGACATAATAAAGCAAACATTCGTCTACATTAGAATTTATTTTTATAGAAGAGATAAGTTTTTTTCTTTCTAAATGCGAACTGCAACTGCGTTATCATTCATATATTTCACTAAAATAATTATTTATCGTGGTTATCCTGCTCGCCACCAGCCTCTCTCTGGGCGATTTTGCGTTGTCCACACCTCCTGGGGGCGAGTTTGGAAACCAGTATTCAGATGAAGAGCAGACCGATATAGACACTTTACAGCAGCTGTGCATGGGCGCCGCCATAACTGACCTTCAGTTTTTGTTCCCCCTTATTCCGTTCGCTTGACTTCATCATTTCCACAGCAGGACAGGTTATTGCCATTTTAAGTGTTACTGTGTCCTTCCCCCCAGCATAGGCCGTTGTGGAGACTCGTCAACGCCCGCTTCAGTGGCTCGGCATCTCGGTAAGACAAGAGAAGGGCGGCTATGGCGGCTCAATCTGGCGCGTGTGTAAAGCGTCTTGCAAAACGGCCGCTTTATTTATATATATATATATTTTTTTTAGTTTTCTAGCTTTAATTTGAACACTAACAAATATATTTTTATTTTTTTATTTTTTTTTTTGCGAATTAACGTTTGCGAGTTCAGTTTCAGGTAGTATACGTTTAGAATTCGAATTTTGTGAGGCATGCCAAATGTGCTGGTCCAAACGGCCGCACCGCCGCACCCTGAACTTTCGATAATTTCGAACGTGGTTGGAACTTCGAATCCAGTCGGAAATCGGAGCTTATTCTGCGTTATGTAAGCCACTATAATCTACGCCTCTACTGGCTCGTATCTCGCGCCGCCCGTTGGCCGCTTCCGGCAGTGGCGGACGCAGGGCGAATAATATCTAGCTCGAGATCGGCGGCGAACAGCCCGTGGCCCGAGCCCACCTCGAGCGCCCGACCTGCATGCGCAGCTGCGAACATGCAACTCGTTTGTTCCGGAAAAATTCTGCGCCATCTATGAGGAAAAGGGTACAAATAAATAGCGGTTGAATCCCCCTTAACAGTGTGGAATTTTAGCATTAAAAAAAATAGTAGGTACATCGAAAAAAAAAAAAAAGCTGCCCTTTATTTTGCTGTTTAAATATACTACGGTTCCTGGAGAAAGTGCCCTCCTAGTGACGCGCTGGGATCTGGGCTAGAAGTTTTCAAGCTCGCCACGGTGTGGCCGCAAGTCGTGGCTTTGACTGCATTCAAGTTGATCGAAAAGCGATGTCTCTGTTCGTGAAGCATCACTTCCAGCTGAGTCAATATCCGCTCTACACAAATTAATTCAAGACGGCAATTGCGGCCGTGCGCGAACAGCACAAATAGAAAAACAAACACTACTATTAGCGGCGAGAAGTTTTGGTGGCGCCCTCCTGTGGTTCCCTTTTGTGACGTCATTACCTTGCAAACAACAAGTTCGATGGTGTTTGTTATTAGCATGGTGGACGCTTGAAATCATTGCGCTCTCAAAGGAACACTGCCAACACCGTCAAAATTAAAGTTCTTTCATTCCTCTTATTTCCGTCGATGATAATCCCCTTTCCGACGTCATAGTCAGCGTTCGGCCAATCGTGGAAGGCCGACCACAGCGACGCTTTCGGTCGCGCACGGGGCTAATAGGGTGTATTCACTGGCGGCCATATCTGTGTGCTCTAATGCTGAGCACGTGCTGATGGCGAGCTTCCACAGCTATTTTGCAACGAGCACCCCGCACCCTCAAGATTGCCGGTCTTGGCAGCCTATTAATGCGAGCTCGTTTTGAGCATGCGCTCTAAACAGTGACCTCAAATATGGCGGCCAGTCGTGCCGTGCGGGGAAACAAACTCATGACTTCGAAGCGCATAGCAGCGGCTTGATTTATTGGCTTTCAAACAATTGCGGCATGATCGAGCGTTTACTTTTTAATAAGAGATTCGTCCCCTGAGCTATTCAAAATACTCTCAGAGGTATGACATGGCTGGAAAAAATCAACATGCTGGGAATATTTTTTATTGCTTAGGCAGTCATAGAGAAATTCCGTACGTTCAAAACGACCAGTATAAAAGACGGAAACTCAGAGCTCGGGTGTAGTGTTCGGGTTAGTGCGCCGCTGTATTGATGTTTGTATGTGCCATGTATGTGTATGCGGTCAATGTACAGGGTGTCCCAAAAGAAATTTTACACGGTCTTTTTTACCGCAAAAATAAACTAGGCATCGCCGAACGCTCATTCTCCGCCCAAAGGTAGAGCTCGAGGTCACAACCAGATGCAAAGTTTCAGCCCGATCCGATAACTTAATCAAAAGTTATAGACCGACACGCTGTTTACAAACAAGCCCGCGTTTGCCCACACCAGGTGTGGGCACTGCGCGTGCGCAGAAACTAGATTCGCGTCAAGTGACACGTTTGCGCATGAGCAGTGCTGTCGACAGCGCCACCGCAGCTGCGTGACGTCAGGGCCGCGTGTTGGTATATAAGTGAATTTCTGAAAATTTCAAAGGGAAAATGGAGCCCATTTTTGCCCGTTTTCGGTTTCTGGTGCCATAGAGCCCCATGTGTTCGAAAACTCCGTCGGCCGCCATTTTCCCATTGAAATTTTCAGAACATCAGTTATAACTTTATATTAAGTTATCGGATCGGGCTGAAACTTTGGCATCTGGTTGTGACCTCTAGCGCTACCTTTGGGCGGAGAATGAGCGTTCGGCGATGCCTAGTTTATTTTTGCGGTAAAAAAGACCGTGTAAATTTTCTTTTGTGACACCCTGTATGTTCACCTGATGCTTGTAGTATGCATAATGTGACTACATGTACGTATAGTAGACGTTCCCGAAGATCCCTAAGCGCAATGATGACCTGAGGAAATGAAAATATTTTTGTAGAACGTGAATTGGTCGGTACCTAGCGCCACCTAGCCTAACTAATTGCAATTACTCTGCTTGACCCTGCCATCTGGTGGCAAGCGATTTAACCTTCTTTCACGCTACGCGATAAACAGCGGCTTCGAGTTTGTTCTTTCGAGAGCGGTTTTTGGTTTCGCGGATTAGTTTGCCATTCCTCCGTGATGTGCGGTTGACGAAGGAATTGTGACTCGAGGAACAGCAAAGGTAAGACGTAAAGTGCGTGAAGTAACTGGGTATCGGTTGTCTCCGTTTAACATCGCAGTGCTGACGACGAGACGACTGAGTAACTGCTTTCGAAACGCAAGTTTCTGTACCTGCGGGGGGAATCAGGCTTCGGAAATAAACACTGTTCGCGGAAAGCTCGTGTTACGCTTTTGTTTGCTGCTCCTCTCGTCCCGTACAAGAGACGTAGCGTCCTCGTTCAGCCTTATTGAGCTCGATTTGCTCTATTCAGGGCCGCCATATTTAGATGCAGGCGACGGAGGAACTATTAGCTCCCCTGCTTCAGGGACGAAAGTTTCTCCCTTTCTAAAGGAACATAGGTTACAAGACCGTTCCTCCCCTTAGCGAGGACTATCTATACCCTTTTTCTAAGAGTGTGGTGCAAGTTAAGGTAAAAATCATTTGAAGAAATTCAATTCTAGAAAAAATAAAAACAATGCCACATATATTTACATTTTTTTGTGTTTTATAATAATCAGTTCACATCATGGACAAGTCCGTTTTTCAGATTATGAGTACCTTAACTTGCTTCTCAGGAAATGTCGGTCCAGGACAAAACTGAATAAAGTCTTCACACTTCAAAATGTCAAATTATACATTTCCTCATACCACAATTTATTTCAAAAACTGAACTGAGAAAAATGCATTTGAAGTTTCAACTTTAGATTCCTTTATTTTCAGTAGGTACCAGGTACACAAAATTCACCTGGAGCATTGTCAACACCTTCCTCTTTGAGGCTTTGTTGTTTCCTTGGAGATAACTACCAGCTTGTGTCGTTTCTAGGCGAGCAAACGTTTTTAGCAGGTATTCTTTGACAGATACGCTGGCGACAACTAACAGGCAAATCATACTAAGCAGTAAAGCAGCAAAATGATCTGAGATGGAAAAAAATGTCAAAAGGGCGATAGTGAAGATGACACGATATATCACGTCACCGGGCAGGATCTCGTAAGCTCTGTTTCGGGTTTCGACCAATAAGATTGCTCATACCATATTTTCCGCATTTTCTTTTTTCTGTTTGGATATATGGGGTTTTCAGCGCCATTGATACGTCTAAACTTGCAAAGCTTCTGTGGGCTAAGCCTACACTAAATGGCTCTTCCAATGAGCGTGATATGTTCTGGCTATCTTAAACGAGTATGCAGCAGCCCTAAATACACAACACAAAACTTGCTCCCTGCTGAATCGGAGGGCTGCCCGCATGCCGACAATAATCTATTGAGAGATACGTCCTGCATGTTTATGAGTGAAAGTTTCTGAAACCCATCTTTGTAAGTTAATAAACATAACATATTGTTTTTTGGAAAAAAAAAAACACATTTTTTTCTGGAAATTTTGAATTTTGAGGCGATGTCCCACCTTAAACACAGCTTTGTCATTTACCTTAGATACGTGCCTCACCGGCGGCCAGACCAGTTTTATGAACGCCTTCAAACTGGGAGATATCTGGCGCGGTGTTCAAGCCAGCGTTCGTCGAGGTCAGAGCAGACACGTCGAGCGGAAATTGCAGTGCATGCAACGCGTCTTGGGCAGGTTTTTTTTGCGTCCTATCTCCCTCTTCCACCCACCCCCCCCCCCCCCCCCCCCACCTCTCTTTACATCAAAAGCAGTCCCGAAGTGGCAATAAATGACGTCACAGAGGCCGGAGCGTCATGTTGTCGAATGCCGCGATCCTGGGGGTTGGTCATAGAAATGCTGGCGAAGAGCACGAGCGAACGCGAGATGTCGCTGCCGTCGCGGCGTCCCAACTCCCGGCTTCCGAAGCTTCCGTGGACTGCCACACTGGAGAGCCAGAGCCGTATATGTAGAGAGTTTGGCCATTCGTTGGGAAGTATAGGAGACAAATGAGGAGGCGCCATTGGCTGAGAGCGGACTGGGCGTGTTCCAGGGCGTCTTCAGCAATTCGAATGTGACCAACCAGAAGCCGGAAATAATACCCTGGCGGTGGTCGCGAGAAACAAACCTGATAACTGCATTGGAGTAACTCTCGATGACTGAAAATATGGTACATGTGATGTTTCAATCACGCTCATCCAAAATGATGGTGGAGGAGTGCGATTAGCGGAACGATCGACATAATCCGTACGCCGAGCGCCGAGGGCCGGGAATCTGCCGTCCGAGCGGTCACACACTGTCCGAGCAAAACAGAGTTGAGCGGCGCATTCGTTTCTTACATCTTTCTGCATGATCATGATCAAAACAACACGTGCACTCTATTTTCAACCACAAAGCGTTACTACACATCACTCTTACGCGCTTATTAAAACCATTTATGAACATAGACCTTTGATCAGAACTGTTTCTCGCTACCACCGCTAGGGGATTCTTTTCGGCTTCTGGTTGGTCAAGACAGCATGCCAAGCCCTCTTTCCGAGTCTGCCGCACGCCCTGGCTCTGCCCGCGCCTCCCATTGACCAAACTCTCTACATATACGGCTCTGTGGAGAGCGACCTGCAGCAGAGAACAGGCGTCTGTTACATCCACCACCGCTGCTCTGACACCGCCAATATCACGGCCAGCGACATGACATTCCAATGACGTCATCAGGCGTCAATCGAGGCATCACTTTTTTGGACCCGGTAAACAAAACCGTTCCGAGACGCGTCCCAGGCGCCGTATGGAAAGTGCGGGTCCTGATGCCATGACAAAGAGACATCTTTCTTTTTTTTATTTTCTTCGTTGCGCCGTTTGGCAGGAGGAGAGGCTGTTTGGCAGACGCTTCTCGGGCGCGCGACAATATAGAACGCAATCTGGTTGATCGCGTGGCGAAGTTCGCCGTGCTGCGTGTTTTCACCTCACGAGTATCTTGTACCATTGTTCATACCACAGATGTCTCAGCAACCTCTAAGGATATTTTCCTTCGTTGCTCTTTGATGATGCACGCTGACACTACTTTTTTTTTTTTGTTGACTCTCCGCTGAAACGTATTGTCATTTCGACTTCCTAGTTTTTTTCACTGGCCCTGAACCCGTCAACTACATCTTTACCTTTTTTGTGTAGGCGACGGTTCCGATGCATTAACTTTTTTTTTGCATAGAACTCCTCGAACAGCTTCCGCGCTTACGCTGCTGAGTAATTGTTTTCGCTCAATGATCGTGTGCCGATACGCATTCATTGAACTGCACACTCTGTCTCGCACTCAGTACCCAAGCGCAGCCGACATACGGAGCCAGTCAAACAATCCCAAATGTGCACAGTCACGGCACTCATCGTTTTTGGGGCGTTAGCTATCACGCGTCCTTAAACCAATCGCACACTGTGAATTCGCGGTGATCCTGCGCTTGTTTCTGTTTGTCACTGGTTCAGTCGGTGATAGATAACGTGCAAGAACGACGTTCGCCGCGACAATAACCTTTTTGTGCCACTTCATTGGCTACGTCGAAACGTAGGGTCTGCTGTGGTAAGACTTAGTGCGAAACGAAGTAGGGCAAGGTGGGGAAAAATTGGGCAAAAACTTTTTAATTTCAATGATAACCTATATTTGCTTCAATATGTAAAAAAAAAAGACACAGCATGGGAATACTTTTAGATGTCTTTACCCTATGCTCAGTAAATATTACTTAACTAGAGAGATCGAAACATTAAACAAAACTTAAATATATAAAAGTCACACTATGTCTCATTTTGCCCCCACCCTGCAGGGCAAAATGAGACAACGTATCGTGAAAGTACAATGAGACACACTTAACAAACCTGATATGCGTTTAGTTTTTTTTTTTGTTTTTTTATAAAAACACTTGAAACACACTGTGAGCTCCAACGCACTCTTCGTGAGCCCACTCCGTGCCTTCCATGCACTCGATCCATACGGAATGATGGGCTGCTTGGCTCCAAAGTTCTTTGCATACCAGGCATTGCCAGTCTCATTGTCTGGACGCCCGGACACTGCGCGCTTCTTCGGGGGATCACTAATAATATTTCCCTTCAATTTCACTTTTTTGATTTATGGAGGGGAGTGGGGGGGGGGGGGCAGTGGAACGCCAGTTCTTGGTTGCTTTCGCCAACATCAGCTTTGCCTTATGGGAAGATGACGTTAGAGGAGTGCTGCTCGCTGACCTTACAGGTAATTGAGCTCCAAACTTTCCGAGGATTATTTAAAAGGTAGCAACCAAATCAAACTAAAACTTTTTTCCTTTTTTTTTTTGCTTCCTTTACGACTGCTTTGTCGAGCGCCAACGCGGCTGGAAAAATGGACCCATGGTTCATCGGTTCTGATGCGTCCTGCACGTCGATACAATCGCTTGCTTTAATCACACGGGGATTTTTAATCTCGATTGCACCAAGGTTCTAATTATTCTAGAATGGTACTAATAGTATGTGGCAGCCGATTATAGAAAGTAATGTTTCTTTAATTAGGAATCAGTTCTGCTGTACGCAACTATCACAAAAGTGTGGCATGTATGTGCCAAAAGAGAAAGGAGACGAAGATTGAAAGGATCAACATTTGCAGACATGGTAACCAAGAACCGGGGGAGAAACCGGACTGACAACGCAAAACGTTGTGTTTTAGATCTCGTTTTTGCCCCGCTTCTGGGTCACCATGCCATGTCAGCATTGAACCAACTCGCCTGCACAATTGCTTTATTTTCAAGATTTGCTCCTTTGTATAGTCTAGCTTTTTTAGCAGGGCGTGGTGGGCGTGTAGTTCTTGATAAGTAAAGAGCAGTGCACGCAATTATGGTCGCAAAGGAAATTCATCATGGCTATATCATTTATCATTTCTATATCATTTATCATTTCACTCTGCGACGCGAGGGCTAATCGAGAAAAGGTTATGACTCATTCCGAGGAGCTGCTTACGCCGTTTCGCCACCCCATTCAATTTCTGGATAGTTCAAGTCCTTCACCAGAAACAGTCTCGATAAACGATACTCGCTTCTCCCGTCGAAGAATGCGTCATGCCGTTCGTTCACAGAGAACGCATGTCAAGAAGGTGGGCGATAACAAACCCGAACAATGACTCGTATACAGTATAAAGCTTTAGGAAAACAAATACCAGCTTGAGAGGACACCACCGCCTGTCCCCGAAACCTGATCGATGCGAAATCTATAACAAAATATATTAGCAAGGATGTAAAACAAAACACTATCACACATATCCGGCGTGAGCCAGGTTTCGGAGAGCGCGATTGTGCTAATATCAATTACGTCAATCAGTTCGCTCAGATCGTCACGCTTTGGCACGAGGCCCCCGAGATTGGTGTACAGAGAAGACATTTTGTTTGAAATGGGAAAGTTACACATGGTTGTGTTTCTTCAGTCGTGCACTCTGGTTGGTATACTTTGAATATTCGAGGACAGCATCTGAAAGTTGTTCATACATGAAACATTGTTTCTTCAAAAGAAATTCGTTCAAGTTTATCTTAAAAGGAAATGCTTGTGCTTTTTCTATATTCAATTAGTTTGCTACGAGCAATCCGATTATTTACCGAAAAGTCTTCTGCAATCAAAAAGTTCGTGCCTCGGAGTGAAAGTCTTGATGAAAACCTCTGCTGCCGGACCTTACTCATAGCAAACTTAATAATTATAATATCATCAAATATTAAAATAATATTTGATGAGGCTATAACGTCCAAGGCGATTACCCTCATCAGGCTGTGAAAGGTGAAGATTAATACTCAGCTTTTCGCTACACAGAGAAATGACTATTGTTAAACCCAGGTTGCGTCTGGTTCATCAATGACGCCGCGGAATATACGATTTTCGCGGGACAAAAGCGGTCTTCTAAGTTGCCTAGATGGACCTGTACCTGGTCGGAACCAATTCAAGCCTTAGCTATTGACTCTCTCACGCAAGCATTTTCGTCCTTTAGAACCCTGACATCGCTGAAAACGGCGAGTTTAATTCTCATAAGGATTCTGTTGTTATTTCCCGGTCTGCGCGAGAGAAGAGATGCATTCATGGCATCTACTCTATCGAGAAAAGACTGCACATACACTCTCGGGTGACCAGGATTTACATCAACGTCTCCCGCAAGCAGCAGGCGCTACAAAACGCGAAAACACTCATGCACAATGGACTTGCAGACCCTAGGGCATGGCAGCCGGAGCAAAAAACGATCGTCGTTTCGTATGCAAAATTACGATAGATGGTTACTTATCTGCAAATGCACGGCGAAAGGTTTGTTGCTGCGAACTGCTAACCTGCTGGCATGCCCACTAGCCATGAACTTGTTGAGTTGCGCCTGAGTACATACCACGCTGGAGTCACGCCCCAGGGTGAAGAACAGTTGATGACGGTAGCGATCGATGGACATCAATGAACAGGTTGTTAGAAGTTGAAAGTTACTTCTAAACGCCGCAGAAAAAATAGAGATACTTTAAAACTTCCGAGATTTATTTAGATTTGTGGCACACAAAATGTGTGTGCCACGTTTTAAAGCAACCCGAAGCTGGGGAATACGAAAGTTGACACCAAGAGAAGAGAAGGAGAACGTGACAGTATCTCAATATAGTTCAACGTTTCCCACAAAGATTAGCTATTAAACTTTCTTCAAACATTAAGCCCGGAACGGGGGCACTTGGTGTAGAAGGCGCCTTATAACTGAGGCATCGGTTATCTGCCTAAGGATATCCAGCTGATCTCAATTGCTCATAAGTCAACCCTCAGAAACAGGGAGCGTTTCAATTTTTCGCACCAGGAAGATTCAGAAGCTGTAAACCACAGAGGGCGCTGGGAAAATTACGAAAGCAATTGTATGCTATTAAAAACAATTATGGCAAACATCTACGCAATTGTGTTGCCTACGTGAAGCGTTCTAGTTTCCCAAACGTTTAGCGATACTCAGAGTTTCCAGACGCCAGACACCTACGTTCACGGCGCTCTTTATAAGATAGTTTAACGCGTGCCATGTGTACACTTGATAGTTGTTCCCAGAATGAAGCGTCACTACCGGTAATCGGTCTGATAAACATTGCGTTCTTCCAGAGCCTTCCATACTCTCGAGCTCCTCTCCCTCAGTGAGCACAGGCGGTCGAGCTCCTCGTCGTCTACCTCACTCCTCGCCTACCCGTATAATCACATGACCTCCTCGTTAACTAATGGTCGTCGAGCACCTCACTCCTCCTCTTCAATCGGTCAATCAATCAGTGTCGAGCCTCGTGGCCATGCTTTTATGCGGGCTTCACGAAACACCGAACGCCTAGCCAAATAACTCCGGCTCGCCACGCGGAGCACCTTTTATATCCGCGTGCGTCTCTAGAACAGTCGGCCTAGAACGTTCGGCTCGTAGAACATTCGCAACTGGATCGGACGAGAAGGTTCTCGAACTTAAGAGAACGCCAAGTAGAAAAAATAAATAAAACAAGATTCCGCTCCCTGGAATCGAACCCGGATCCTTCACGCGGCAGCCAAGCACGCTAACCACTCCATCATACACGCGCTCGCTCGGCGACGGATGTGGCAATATCGTAAACATGGACGTTTTCAGAACTGATTCGTTTTTAACAAATTAATACCCCCTCTAATAAGAAGTCTCTCTCCGTTGGTGCGCTTGATGCTGGAGTTGCATGCATGAACTGCGCAGCCAGAATGAGGTGCGGAAACTCGTGCTGGCGCAAGTTCCACCACTACAGAGAATCGTATTCAGTCCCCTCGATCTACTTGTAGGCGAAGAAGCCACTTGCAGGCTCCTACTTTCTTGGGGCTTATACGTTGTGGGATTTCTTTGCCCAAAGAGCGTTTTTCGTTCTTTTCCTGCCAAACAATAACACGCTTTTCCGGTACGACTGATGCTCCTGCATTCTTTACTTCTTTTAGGAACACGATTTGTTGGCGAGATGGAACGTTCTAAAGCAATCTTTGGTTAGAATTTCATTTCATTTCATTTATTGACCTTAAAAGCATCTATTGATGCATCCCATGAGGGGGGAATGCAAGAATGGGGGAGAAGTCGTGACTTATGCATATATGAGAAACTTTGATAAAAACAAACTTATTGACCATGGCAATAACAAAAACGCCCAAGTGTACAAAAGAGGAAACGTGCAATGAATTACACACATATTGTGGAACTCGAAAAATACAAACACTGAAGTTAACAAAAATGCATACGTAAAGATCAATTTTGTCACCGACTGGCATCTTTTATCTAAAGAAGTAGATCGCTCCCGTAATAGATTCGATGATGTACTTTATAGTATCACTCACTTATTCGCTCTACACTGTGCGGTAGTACACATTTACGGTTTGCCTCAACAAAAAAAGGAAAGACGTTTACAACAGTGTCATCTCGATTCGGCTGAGGTGTCCATTCGGCTGAAGCCCCAATTCGGCTTAAAATTCCGATTTGGCTGGACGCTCCAATTCGGCTGGATACCCACTTCGGCTTAAAGTTTCAACTCGGCTGGACGCTTCAATTCGGCTGTATACCCAGTTCGGCTGGATGTTTCAATTCGGCTGGACGCTCCAATTCGGCTGGGTACCCAGTGCGGCTGGATGTTTCAATTCCGCTGGACGCTCCAATTCGGCTGGGTACCCAGTTCGGCTGGATATCTCAATTCAGCTTGACGTTCTCAATTCGGCTTAATTCTCGGTTCAGCTGAAGCACCCCAATCTGGCTGTGGCTGGCTTGAGCATAGTTCTCATTTGCCTTGGCAGATTAAAGTTTCAAATCAATACAATTTTGCGAGCTAGTCAAACTGCCCATGTTTATTTACCATGTGTGTTTGTGTTGTTTTCTCCTGAGCTGCTGTGAAACTTTAGTCTGCGAAGGCAAATGAGGACTACTCACGCCAGAGGCTGTACTTGAAACATAGTGGAAATATATTGAATATGCATATTAATTTTGTATTCATTCAAGTATTATTTTGTCCACAATCGAAATATGCATATATTTCGATTGTGGACAATCGAAATATATGCAAATTCAATACATTTCAACCATTTGCCTTAACAAAAAGAAGCTGTACTTTGAATGTCTTAAAGTAAGACATTCAAAGTATACCATAAATATTACAAAAAAAAAGATTTCAAATATACCAAAAATATATTTCTTTCACCCTCAACGATTTATCAATGATTTATCAGTGTGATGCTGCACAACTCAATTGATAAACTAATTAAATGTATTTAGGCACTTTAGTGTACTCCACATCTGCTTGAAGTTTACTTCTGATAGGCGAGTTTTCAATACTTTGGCAGTTTAAGTAAATTTATTTTCTATGCACGTAATTGCACTCAAAAGATACTTAGAGTATAACTCAACAGTATTTACGATTTCCAGCACGTTTTAAGTGTATTCTGCACATATGTTTGATCGCTGCATTTTTATTAGGGTGGGAGCATATTTTGCATGAAATAAATTAATATGTTCAGGAATCTATGTGAAAGATATTTTGTGCCTTCTAATTTAGTATTCAAGTATTTCAAAACGCTTAAAAAGTACTTCAAGTGTTGTTTAAATAAAAATATTTTCAAAAGAGTTTTATAAATATATTTTAGTACTAAATAAGAAAAAAAAAATTGTATATTTTCGGAATATTTTTGTGTCCTTATAAATATGAACTGTACTTGAAATACAGTCAAAATACTCGTAGAATGTAATATATTTCAAACGTCTTAGTTTTCGCTAAGGTCAGATTGAGGAGCTTCAGCTGAACCAAGAATTAAGCTGAATTGAAAACGTCGAGCCGAATTGAAACATCCAGCCGAACTGGGTACCCAGCCGAATTGGAGCGTCCAGCCGAATTGAAACACTCAGCCGAACTGGGTATACAGCCGAATTGAAGCGTCCAGCCGAATTGAAACTTTTAGCCGAACTGGGTATCCAGCCGAATTGGAGCGTCCAGCCGAATCGAAACTTAAAGCCGAATTGATCCGTCGGCCGAATGGACACTTCAGCCGAATCGGTACGTAACCGTTTACAACTCCCTGTAACGCCGATTTAGAGCGCAGCTCTTGAGGAGAAGGAGGGGAGGGTAAGCCCCTCCTCCTCATTCGTATTCTCTCCTCCTCCCCTCCTCCTTCTTTCACGCGCGAAACACGCGTTGTCACGCGACCTTTTGGCGCGGTGCCGAAACGTCACGTGACGTATTGATGAAGTCACGTGACGTCTCGGCACGCGACTTCCACCGAAACGTCATGGTGACGTTTCGTCACGGTGGCGTTTGGGCATGGTGGCGTTTCGGCACCGCGCCGAAAAGTCGCGTGACGTTTCCACGTGGTAAATTATGGGGACGTTTCCCATAATGCACCGCGCGGTTACGCCGACGCCGACGCCGACGCCGACGGCGACGGCGCTCAAGCCGGAAACGGGTGTCTAAGAGCTGCGCTCTAAAATGTAGAGCCGGACCTGCGGATATCAGCATCCGATCCGCATTTGTAGCCCCTCGCAACAGCATCCGATCCGCAATCCACCAAATCTGACTAATGTTTATCCGCATCCGCCAGTTTACTGAGGATATCTGCGGATGATGCGAGGGTAATCCGGGGATATGCAGGGCTCTATCTCTTACTGACCTCCTTCCCTCATTACCGTTGGCAGTAGAAACACAAGAAAACAAAAGCCACGCCAATAGGATTAAACATTCTCCAGCGGGAAGCTGAGCAGCAAATATTGTATAAGTTTCAGGCAAGTTTATTTTTTATTTTTTGAATACAGCTGTGTTGTCAGTGACGCATAAAACGTTCGAGAAAATACGAAAAAAATTGCTAACTTATAACAACCTTTTGCAGATAGGGCTGATAATTCATTTTAACTTTATAAGTCACCCCAAACATAATTGTTTCGCTACAAATGAGAGAGGCATTGGCCGACAAAACCGCCAAATCAAAAATCGCAAAGCGAAAAGCCGGTGTTTCTATGGTCATTGATTACAGATGGTACCACAGGTTTGCATACTTTGGTTCAAATCTAGTTGGGAAAGAAACAGTTCCAACTTGCGTACTTTCATGATAAAGCATATCGCATGACCAGGGCCGTCTTGCTAGAATCAGCATCTCAGCAAAGACTCCGTGAAAGAAAACACCTCCAATGTTAACGCACAAGCGGATTGGCACGTGAAGTCTATACACCTTTCCAAGAACGCTTGACCCCAGAGGCAACAAACCGTTTTCAAGCCCAGTCACTGGGTTTGAGGCTAGAGACTCTCACCGGCGTCCCTGCTAACCCTAACCGAGTGGACTGTGATTTCGATTGGCGCAGCCTGCGTAGGCGCAGTTTCAAACACTGCTGGCGGATAAATTTTTCTCTTTTCCCACTGTATTTTGTGTTCCATGGTATATGTATTTTCCCGAGGACTTTAAAAAAGTATTGTAAGTCATGTCTCGTTAATATGGACCCCGGTAATATGGATACCCCGCTATATGGACACCATGTTTGGGGATAAACTGGGAAAATACATGCATTTTTCTCTCGTTAATAGGGACAAATCACATTATGGACAATTTTTGGGGGGAACGAAGGCGTCCATATTAACGAGACATCACTGTACCACATTAAAAAAAAAAAACTGTGAACTATTTTTGTTTGGGGTGCGCGCGACAGAACGAATGCGACTGAATTCTGTTAGTTGTCGTTTCTTTTTTTACGATAAGTTTTGACGGCGCCGTTCGATTAGCCGCGTGTCAAACGACAAAGCGCTGTTGTCGAAAATAATTTACAGCAGAAGATAGCCGAAAGGCATGCATTTTTTACGCTCGCAAATGACGTGTTTACCGATGGACAGGACACGGGCATACAACTTAGGGAGTGTTAACATTCGAACAATATATTGCACGTACCACACGATGCAGCGTTATCTGAAAGGAATTTATTTGAGAAAGATCTCAAATAACACAGTCACAGTCGACGACAGTCACATCTTGACGATCGAACGGAATACGAGATGACTTCGTTTCGGGGCACGTATTGGGGAGAGCTGCCTTTTGTTCACACCAGCTCCGAGGCAAAGGAAAGGGCGCGACTGACTCCAACCCGAACAACTATTTTTGGCTATAAATGAGAAGAAATCTACGCGGATTATTTCTGGGAGGGGGGAGAACAGTTGTCGTTGTCCGCAATATCGCGTCGAGGGCCGTTCGACGTCCCTCCTTTCTTTCGTTTCCCGTGAATATCGAGCAGAAATGCTGGATTGGCAGGCACTTACCAGGCCTATTTCTCACAGTGGAAGATAACACGAAAAGGCTGCACTCTAAAAAAAAAAGGTGTAGCTTTTACACCCCTTGTCACATTTAACACCCCAAAGCTTCATTTCGACGTACAGCTAGCGCACTGAGGTGTAACCGAAGGTACCAACTTTCACGAGCAGCTTGATAGCCAAGTTGTAGAACTTATTAAAATATCTAATGTACGTGTGACTCACTGCAAAAAAAAAAAAGTAATCGGAGTTTTCTTGGCCCTGCAGCAAAACCTCAGTGATTTTCTTTTGTAGTCTTTGTTAAGTACTTTAGTTGTTTAATACGTTATATCCCACCGTCATCAAGCCTCTCGTAAAAGTTGGTGCCGTCAGTTCAACGTTCTTGCGCTGTACGTCGAATTTAAGTTTTCGGGTGTCAAATATGTGACAGGGGGTGTAAAAGCTACACCCTTTTTTTTTTTTTCTGAAGCACGCTTCAGAAAAAATAAGTGGAAACTTTCAAGATGGGCCAGAAAATGTCGAATGCAAAACCGCAAAACATAACTAGAGAATCGCGCTGAGCGGGTTTTCACAGTGTCCAAGAGAGTGGCAGAAAATTTCTAGCTGACAGAGGGCGCGAAAGTCGCACCAGCCGCATCAGCATCAGCAACATGGCGGCGGCCTAGGAGTGTTTTTTGGAAAGATGTATAGTATCATGCTCTCGCCCGTCCAATGCTCGGCAGACTTTCACACAGTCTAAACTTATGGCGAATTCCACTGGTCGTTTTGGAGCTCGTCGGGGTCAGTAGACCAGATCCGAGATGGAGCGCACTATCCGAACGGAGTCGCTCCGCCTCCGGATCCCCAGTTGAACATGAGAACTCCTCCAGGATCGGCGGATGCCTTCCCGTCATTAACCCTCCCGCGGTCCCGGATCTCGAAGCACATGTTTTCGCAGTTATTGCAATATCGGCGCTAACATCAAACAACACGTGTTCAACGCATCAGTGAAGTTAATCATGATGTGAAGGATGCGCGTCGACAAGCATGTGTATCAGCGTAGCCCACTTGCCTCTTCATTGGAATACTCGTGAATGGTGTCCAAGTACGTCTCGATTTTCGGCCTCTTCTGCCGAGGTCCGAAAATTTCTCGGATCCGGATCGAGATCTGTAGTGGGAGCTGATCCAAAACGACGAGTGGAACACGTCCTTCTGGATCCCGATCTCCAAGGGAAAGAGGCGTCCTCCAGAAACGTCAATCCCGTCGCGCCCCAAAAACGACCTGTGGAATTTGTCATTAGACGCTTATTTTAGCAAGCCGGCCCAAAAGTCTTGACTTGATCACTTTCTTGATGCTGCGTTCATCAAAGACGAAAGGAACACCCATGACTGCCATATAGAACGTTCGACTTTTAATCAGCTAGTCAATTAAAGTTTAAACGGCGGTGTTTTAATAGGCCATATGTCAAGCTCCTGCCAGCTATCGTTATCATGCCATTCGCAGCCGCTATATTGGAAAAGGTTATGCTATCTTCCATCTGTGGCCGAGATGCATCTGCATTGAACTATAGGTTTTCATAATACGACTACATTGCATTTGTACATACAATGGCTTGCTCTTTAGTTTCGGTGCAGCAAAGAAAAGAAAGACGGCCTCTTGATGGCGGAAAAGGAATTGTCAGAAACGAA
Organism: Ixodes persulcatus; assembly: GCA_013358835.2. Lineage (NCBI taxonomy): Eukaryota > Metazoa > Arthropoda > Arachnida > Ixodida > Ixodidae > Ixodes > Ixodes persulcatus. Next base: position 1,456,625 of record JABSTQ010011364.1, read on the forward strand.
GTCGCAAGACTCGTCTCTGAAGCCATGAACTGGGCCATCCAGGTAAGTGAACGATCTTTATCGAAGATTCCGTGGGAAGAGTTCGTACTCGACTAGCAGTACTAGATGATATTGTAGACCTTCTACTCCCACTTTAGCGAGATCAATGTCTTTGGGAAAACTATCGATACGGGAATCTCCCCCCCCCCCCCCCCAAGACCAATATGGCGGAAACTTGATAACTTATAAGTATAGGGTTTCCCGCCAAAATAAAAAAATTGCGAGGTTCTTTTCGCCGGAAAAATAAACTACGCATCGCTGAACGCCCATTCTCCGCCCAAATGCAGCGCTGGTTCCAACCAGATGCCAAAGTTTCAGAACTAACCATTATTTCATTCAAAAGTTAGAAGTGACTTCATTAAATTTTCCATTGGGGAAAAAGGGTGGCCAATGGAGCTCTCGAACAGACGGAGCTGAATGGTGCCGGTCAACGAAACCGGGCAAAAACGCGTCTCATTTTCAAGCTCAAATATTCAGAAAATCGCCCAACTCTTCGGGAATAACGGGTAGTTCCGAAACTTTGGCATCTGGTTTGGGCAGTTAGGGCTACGTTTGGGCGGTGAATGAGCGTTCGGTGATGCTTAGTTTATTTGTGCGTAAACAAAACACTGTAAACTTATCTTTTCTTTCTTATTTTCTAGATGAACATCTCTTTTGCGTAAGGTCTATAAATTCTTCCCTATAGGCTATCTGGTCAGTTTAACAGCCCTGCAAAGTCACTGACTGCTTAAAGGGCGTGGCTTATTATGTAAATCCCCTCTTCTCACTTCCTCACTGGTTCTACGGCGTTCTTAACGGCCAATGTTACACTCTCATTGGCTGAGGAGCTATAATGAGATGCCGGGGACCCGTCACAATCGACCAACACAACTCTCTGACGTCACGCCACTGCGGTGGCACTGCAATCGTCGCAGCGCACGCGCAGACGCCTCATCTCACGCAAATAGGGTGTTTAATTATTTTGTTTTTGTGAATATTTAATTATTTGAGGCGATCTCGGGGGACGTTTTAAATATATGTACCACACTTGACGTCATAGGGAGTTTCTTTCTACGGTAGAAGCCTTTTTTACGGTTCTATTCACAAAACAAATTAAAGCTTAAAATATACTCGTTTTGAACTTAAAAAAAAAAGACTATTCGAGCATTATTTATGCGCTGCGCGCAGTAGTTCTTACAAGCTTTTGTTGTCGAATGAAGAAACTATAATTTTTGGCTTTCGAAACGTGTGCGTTTTGTTCAAATTGCGTCGAGCTAATCTAGGAAAACACCTAATACATCTCAATTCAAGACTGAAAAGGGGAAATTAGTGACGTTCCGAAGGCCACCCGACTTTTTTTAACATGCGGTTCTTGAGCTGAATAGGAGCATATGAATCAAGCTCAAGTAAAGTCCTCTAAGTCCCCAAGTTCATGTTCCGAAGGCTTTTTAATATTAAATTCGAGGAAATGGGATTAGAAAAGGCACACACGAACTTTAGTATATTGTGTTCGTATTATTTCGTAGGTTTTTTTTTCTGTCTTAAGTAAGACAGATTCTTCCAGTTGAGCGTTAAGCTCTGCTCAGAAGGCAGTTCAGCTTAAAATGTGAATTAGTTCTTTCTATTTCTTCTTCGTTTAGACTGCAAGTGCTTTTTAGACTATACAAGTTTGTTTATTTGGTTTCGTGCATTATTCACGCTATTAGAGCTCAAAATCTCTGAAAGTAGTCAACGTCGTCCAGAAACCGCCTTTAAAGGCAGATTTTTTTTGTATATCTGAAGGGGGAATTCGCATCCTTTTTCCTGTTGTAGACTTTTAATTAATGTCTTAGTTTCTGAAAGCGTAAGGCGAACTTCTCCGCAGTCTCATAAAAACAAGATTCCTCATAACGATGACAGGCGGTCTAGCAGGATAAAACTTATTTATGGCAACATTAAAGGGATACTTCAACAAAATTCGAAACACACCCGTCGTGTTCAGGGATAGTCTGAATATGATCCACAATATGCATAACAGTGTGTAACTGTCTGCACTCTGCCAGGAAATAAACAGCAGTCGAAAATGAAAACTCATCAGCTGTTGCTGCCGCAATTTGTCCAGGACAAGCTGGAGAAGCAAGGAAGGGCCTGTAGGGCGCTGCTCAGACCTAGCTCGGGCAGCCATGGCACGGCACACACTTCTAGAATGAATAAATAAACAGAGACAACAGTCGTTGTAGCTGTGCCTCGGTCGACCTGGAAACAGTATTATTGTGCTAAACTCACCAGCAGCTGGAGGGGTTGCCGAACCAGGCTGCTCTGGGGAAGCTGGGAAAGTTAGGTTCGGTACAGCACCGCTTGGAACTTGCTGGGGGACCTCAGGAGGACACACTCGCCTTGAATCAACAAAGACAGCACTAGTGGTGGGTGAGCCTCAGTTGACCTGGAAAGAGTATCGGACTGCCAAACTCACCAACAGCTGTGGTCACTGCGGCAGATTGCCCCGAGGGAAAAGCTCCGCTTGGACCTTGCTGGGGGCCCTCGGGAGGACACACACTCCTAGAATGGACAGAGATGGCACTAGTGGTAGATAGGCCTCGGTCGACCACGAAACAGTATCGGACAGCCAAACTAAAAAGCAGCTGCGGTTGCTGCAGAAGTCTGTCCTGGGGATGTTTCAGCACTGTGGGCACTACCTTGTGGTGTACTATTCAGGTTTTGCTGGGGGTGCCTCGGGGACTTTAGGGAGGCAACCAAAACAAACAAATAGAACTTCATTTTGTAAAAGAGGCATCCAAAATCATCAGTCTGTGCATCGAATTTGTATCATAAAACTGATGCAACGTGTCTCACTGAAGAAAAAAAAATATATATTTTGTGAGAAGTTTGTACATACCATTTACATCCCCAGTTCCATTGCAGTGGTGGTTTACTCTCATGGTTGAAGGTAACGAAAAAACAAATGTTTGGGAGAGCATCTTTCCTCAATTTTTCGCTCTCCTTTGTTTTGCATGATTAGTGTTTTGAATTGGTTGATACTGAAGTGCTCCTGTAATAGATTGAAGAGATCGGACTTTCGTCGAGAGCACATCGTGTAACGTTACCTCAAACGCCCGTTTCTGCAGCTCCTAGGTTAGCCTGCCAAAGACCTGCACGTGAAGTTTGCGCGCTGTCAAAGCTGCTGGCGCGAGTGTGGGGTTGGGGTTCCTAACCCCACTACAACCTCCTGGAAGGCCGCTCTACTCAGCTCACGGCCCGAGCGGCAGCGAGCGCTGCTCGAACGGGCTAGACGGGTAGCGGTGGCCTGCGGGGCCTTGGACTTGGGGACCTGACCCGGGGGGCTTCATCACTGAACAGACGCAATTAAAGTTTTTACCACCACCACCATCTCAAATGTTTTATTTGCTTGCGTTTTTCGTTTCAATAGGACTACGAGCGAAGGAGACCCTATTGACGCTACGAGAGCGAACGCACTTTGAGCGGGCTAAGCGCACACGCTCGTCCAGTAAGAGCGTCGTCAGAGAAAATATACTCCTGCTTGTCGCACTGCGCTCGCACTTATATTGAAACGGAGTATAGATACAGCCCAATGCTCGGGTCCGCAGCTGCGGCAGCGTTGCAAGCTATCTGTGCAAAACAAAGTATGGTACGCGAGCACGTACGTACTCCGCACGCACCCGTAATTGGGAGCGACGCCGATGCCACAAGCACGAGTAGGAGCAGGCCGTTTGAACGACTTAAGGCCCCGACGCACAGTTGCGTTTGAGAGCGTTTCACTGCGTTGTGACTAGGGATGCCGCGAACTTTTTTCGAATCGAAGTTTCGATGATCGAATCAAGCGATTCGGAAGGTTCGAAAGATTTCGCATTTTCGAATTTTCTATATCGTAAAATTCGACGGAAGTCGAATTTTCGAACTTGTTAAGCTAAGAAGTTCGACGCTTTTCGAACCGTCGAACTTATTACGCAAAAAAATTCGATCCTTTTCGAACTTTCGAACTTATCACACTGCAAAATTCGATGCTTGTCGAACTTCCGAACTTGACTGACCGAAAAAATTCGATGATTTTCGAACTTTCGAATTTCTTGCACTAAAAAGTTCGAAGCTGTTCGAACTTTCGAATTTCCTATGCTAAGGAAATCGATAATTTTCGAACTTTCGAACTTATTTATCAATAGAATTCGAAAAGTTTCGAACTTTCGAATCCTGAAAAGTAAGAAGTTCGACGAACTTCGAACTTTTAGGGTAAAAGTTCGACGTTCGTCGAACTTCGAAAGACCGGCGGACGGTTTCATTTGAATTCAAGTAGTGAGGTACATTCGTAATTTTTTTTTTCTCGAACTTTTACATGCGGTGTTCCGTTCTTTACGAAAGACAATGCCGTTTATTTCAATGTTCTGGCATGCTTAGTTTTAAAGAAATAAATTCCCGAAGGAGCGTGGAAGGACGACAGGTTTTTGACGATTATCGTTTATGCCAGATTTGAAGCGTGATGTAGCCGAAGCTATTTATGGTAGAGATGTTAAACTTTTTAAGAATGATCTATGTATAGCCTAGATAAGTGTCGTCTTAAGATATGACTATTGTTATTCAAGGTGAGTATTCGAAGAAATGTCCAAACATGTATCTACGGAAGGAAGACACAACAGGAAGGAAAGAGCGCTGTATCTACGTGCAATTATGCCCTAAACTTGGTATTTATTTTCGTCTAAGTTGTTTGAGGTATCGCATTTAAATTAACACCACAGACAGTACATATCATTGCCATCTGCAGAATACAAAATAATGTATTTATTGTTTTTTCACGTTAAGGAATAAATTAACTCATGGGAGAAGATTTCTAATATTGTTCAAGTTCAGCACGTCATTAAAAGAAAACATTTTTTTTTTTCGCTTCACGTTCCTGGGACGTGTTTCTTTTAGCCTGTACACATTTTGGTAGGAGAAAGTTGTTTCGAAGTTCTGAACCTCTGAATATGCAAGAATACAACACATCCGGCGAGTTCTTGATAGTTTTTTTTCTTTCTCCAGCTTTTTATCCCCGCATTTATTTATTTTTTTTTTACCATTGGCACAGTTATTTAGGTCGTAAAGACATAGCTTTGAACTTCCGAACCACTAAGCATGTGACGAGTAGTGCCTTCTGACAACGAGTTTCTAACAATGACCATCTACGCGATCTTTTATGCAGTGAAGAGCGACAGTAGCTATACATAGGCTTAAATAATTTCAGATTAAAATAAGCTCGACCACGCCCTCTTTCCCCGTATTGTTTTCTTTAACAGTCCGAAATATCTGGAAGGGGGGAAGGGGGGCTGAGGCCCCCCACCCCCCCTCCCCTCTTCCCTCCCCCGTTTTTCCTCTTCCGACGCCACTTGTATGGTAGAACGCTCCTCGACCTCGAGTTGTGTCGGCTTCTGTGCTTTTTGCGAGGCGATTCCTCCGTCCCAGAAAATAAACCTTCAGGACAATTACAAACTTAACTTACTATATGCCAGCGTCACTCGGGCGGCGTTCGATCGGATTACTACCAGCGTGCAAGGGGTGGGGAGGTAGTTTGCCAGGTCGCTTCAAGGTTTTTCTGAGCCTCAACCTCCTGCCCGCCCCTGGCCATTTCGAACTGGATGAGTATCGTAAACCAGTGTGTTCGTGTGATCACTACCGCGTGATGCACGTTAAAGAACCCCCCCCCCCCCCCCCCCCGGGCTGGCGGTCACAATTACTGATCTATCTTCACACGTCACTCTGCACTGGCAAATATTCCAGCACATCCGGGACACTTGTCGTCTCATTTAATTGCCTGACCAACTTCGCAGAGCCTAGGTATCACACCCTAACTTTTCTAAACTTGATTTCGTGAAAACCAGTGAGTCGTGAAAACGTTATTTGAAACTGAAACTGTGGAGGAACTTGAAAACTGGACTTCGAACTTTGAAAACTTGGACTTGAAAAAAATTCAAAATCTTCTAAGTTTTTTTTTTTTTTTTTTTCGAATTCAGCGTTAAAAGAGAATCGAAACTTTCGAACTTTTCGAACTTTATGCAGAAAGAAATTCGAAATCTTCGAATTGTTCGAACTTCATGTCTATAAAAATCGAAGCGTTCGAAGTTTTCGAATTTTATTTCCAAAGAATTTCGCAATCTTCGTACTTTTCGAACTTCAGATCTTAAGAAATTCAGATTTTTCGAATATCTCGAATTTCAAGTTAGGAAAGTTCGAAATCTTCGAATTTATCGAACCTCAAGTAAACAAATATTCGAAATATTCGAACCCGAAATTTTAGAAACCGTGAAAGCTTCGAACGTTTCGAATTCGAAACTCTACTGTGATCGAAAGTTGCGAATTTTTCGAATTCGAACATCGGTCGGTACGAAAATATCGAAATTTTTCGAAATCGAACCTCAGTTCGCTTCGCAAATATTGAAACCTTTCGAAATCGAACCTAGGGTGGTTCGCGACATCCCTAGCTTGTGACTGTGAGAACGCAGGACATCCATACTTATTTTATCGCGTGCCAAGCAATTCCTTGACTTGGATTCCACGCTTGATACGAAGCACAGATGTGCCGTTGACTCGCTTTCGTTTCTCGACGCAATGCAGTCAAACGCTCTCAAACGCAACTGTGCGTAGGGGCCTTTACTTCCACGGCACGAGCGTCTGTGCATGCCAAGTCGGCAATGTTGTGCTCGCTATTACATCGCTCGCGTTTACGGTGGAATGGAATGCATACTCACTCTAAACAGCTGTATTTTTGCATGCTAATGAGTATACAGAGCACCTACCTCGCATAACTTTACGGCTCCCGTCGGGTTGAAATCTTTTCGACCGATTCGGTGAAGCAAGATCTTATTCCGAGGTTTAGTTTCCGTTTCAGGGGGAACACTGAAAAGCTTTCCGGTCGACTTTTCTACGGGCGCAGCAGCCCGTCATCTGCGGCGTAGCAACATCTTGGGAAATTCATGACGACTGGAAGTCCAAAACCGAAAGCCAGATGTCACGTGACGACTGGCCAATAGTGTGCGCGGCGGCTCGTTCAAAGAATGGCGCCACTTTTCCCAGGATAGAGGGGCTTTAGGAGAGTCAGATGACGGGCGCCCCGCTGCGGCGAGACGCCGAAACACACTTCTCCCGAGCGATGGAATTAATGTTCGCTCGTGCTCCTCCCGTTCCTCGCGTTACCGCTTCTTTTCTCATCGGGTTTGAAAACACTGTTTCGAGTCCGCGCCGCTGCAAAAGCTGTGCGCTAAATACCAGCTTCCCTGTGAAATACTCTGTGCTACACTATAAGAAAAAATGGAGGAAAAAGGTAGCAACGCCGCATTTTCCTCCCTTCTACTGACGCGCCCCCAAGCGGACACGAGAAGAAGGGAGGAACCAGACATTGTTTCACCTTCTCCAGGCAGACGGGAGAAAGCTTTCGCCCTCCCGGCTCATCTTCTTTTGGTTTTGTTTTTCAAACACGTCGCGCACATTGTTTAATAAATGTTGTTGACTCGATTGAGCTTCAGCGGCACCGAAGGCCGCCGGTAATTCCGTCTCCCAGTTCAAACGTGCAGAACATTCCGGTTGCATTGACGCTTTTACTACTACTTTTATCAAGCGAGCAAACGAAGCCGCTAAAAACAGCGAAGTTCCGGAGCAGTGCCAGCAGCGCTACGTACACTGGGTAAAATGACCCTCTCCGGGTTGCAGGACTCACGCGGAACCACGCGGAACTGTGTCGACGTTTTCGACGTTATGGAAATCGCTGAAGCTGCGTCCAAGACAGGCAGGTTTCGCTGCCGGGTGCCTGGGTACCTTCTCTGCTGAGTTCGGTTCTGTTTTCCGATGCCGAGTGCCAACCGGCAATCAAAATGGTTCTGTTCTGCGTGTCAGCGACATAGTAGCAATATCGTGATGGCAGTGTTGTGCGTTGTGAACAGAAGACTGGAATTATCGCCGATGTGACCGTGTGTTCGCGTATCGGTGGGGTAACAACAAGATGAGATGACGTAAACTGGCGGGAATTCATGCGGCTGGTCGGGCCATGATCAAAGGGGGTGGGGTGTCGTAGGTTGACATTCCGCTTTACAATAAAGACTTTAAGACCACTTGAGGGATTAGGTGCAATCGATCGACGTGCGTATAGTCATGTTGGAACGCTGGTCTGAACAGTAAGCTCCTATCGTACAGTGGCCAATGGGACTGTCGGTTGTCTCCTCCCCGAGAGCGATTGCGGTCTGGGGAAAGGACTGAACAGTACGAAAATATGACGGAAAGTACGTATTTTTACAGTTTGGAATTTTATCATTAAGAAAGTATAATACCGGGTGGATCAAGGAGACGGCAGGCTCTTTAAATCGACCGCAAAATTCGGTTTCTTAACCTATCGCGCTACGACTTTGTGCAGCGCTGCCCACAGATGGTGCATTTTTTTTTGTAAAATTTGCAAAGAGCAAACTTACCTGAGGAAAAAGTAAAGAAAGAAAAAGGCTTAGCTCCTATGGAAACGCAGCGACGCCACCGGTCTGCAAACAACACGGCGCCGTTTCGCACGGGAGACAAGAGAGGGCGCAAGCGGTCACGACGCCAACTGCTGCCAACGAACGGGCAGACGACGCCGAGAGCCGGCGTATTTAGCAGACAAGGAACTGCAGTTGCTTGTTGTTACCGCGCCTGTAATTGTTTCTGCGACTGTCGCCGCCTGCGGAACGCGCGCTGCTTTTGAGTCGAAAAGATTGTCTGCTAAAGACGCTGGCTCTCGACGCCGTACTACAGTGGCTAAAAGGGGGTAGTGTAACGAACGAAACCGGAGAAGCGGCACAGCGTTGGAAGACGGCCGCGGGTGGCGCTGGCGCTTGCAGCACCGTCGTTCCGGCTATGGCTCCGGCTTGGCCGCTTGGTCAGCTTGGCTCCGGCCAGCTCCGGCCGATTCGCAGCTGTCGACTACACTGTCGTCTGCTAGTTTCAGATTTTTATTCACCTTCAAACACAAATCATGTCGTTGGAAGTTCAATGGAAACAAATAATTGTTTTTGAGGTATTTATAACAGTTATGAAGCGTGTTAGGGTGCCTCTATCTGCCGGCCGATTGAGGCACCCTAACGGAGCTGCGGATCGAAGCGCCACCTACACCGTCTTCCAAGGAACGGCCGTTCCCAATGCATGGTGGAGGCTACGCGGTAACTACACTACCCCCTTTAAGGCACTGTAGCCGTACGCTCGTTCGTTGGCGGCGTTCGTTGCGCCATCTCTTGTGTCCCGTGCGAAACGGCGCCGTGCTCTTTGAAGACCGGTGGCGTCGCTGCGTTTCCATAGGAGCTAAGCCTTTTTCTTTCTTTACTTTTTCCTCAGGTAAGTTTGCTCTTTGCAAATTTTACAAAAAAAATGCACCATCTGTGGGCAGCGCTGCACAAAGTCGTAGCGCGATAGGTTAAGAAACCGAATTTTGCTGTCGATTTAAAGAGCCTGCCGTCTCCTTGATCCACCCGGTAGGTAAAATCAAAAAAAAAAAAAGATTGCGTCGGCTTAGCTTGGCTATGCCAGGATATCCGTAGCGTGAGCTTATGCGCACAAAATGAGGCGCTATCAAGTGGCTCCGGTGCAGCGTCAGACTTGGCTACTGCGCAACGGAGGCGCACAGCTGGGCACGCGGCGGCGCCAGTGCGTCTGCCGCGGCTATGACGTCACTCCTCTGGAATGCGCAGACCGGCGAGGCGCGCGCGGTGGCGGCGGAGCGCGCCGCGGCGGCGGCGGCTCCGGCGCGCCAGCTGTGCGCCGTGTGAAGTCACTGCTCCTCGCGCATGCGCAGACCGGCGAGGCGCGCGTGGCGGCGGCGGCTCCGGCGCGCCAGCAGTGCGCCGTGTGACGTCACTGCTCCTCGCGCTTGCGCAGCACGGCTCTTTGAAAGCCGCGCGAAACTGCTCAACCTCGGCCAGTGTAGCTCACGCTACAAAAGCTATCTTTTGTTTTGGTGTTTAAATGTACTACGGTTCTTAGAGAAACTGCCCTCCAAGTGGCGCGCTGGGATGAGCGCTACAAGTTTTCGAGCTCGCCACGGCGTAGCTCACACCTGCCGCAAGTCGCGGTTTTGACTGCACTCAAGTTGATCGAAAAGCGATTTCTCTGTCCGTGAAGCATCACTTCCAGCTGAGAGAATATCCGCTCTACAGAGATTAATTCAAGACAACAATTGCAGCCGTGCGCGAACAGCAGAAATAGAAAAACAAACACTACAATAGGAATACTGGCTACGACGTGCCGTGCGGGGAAGCAACCACATGACTTGGAACCGAATTGGAGCGGCTAGATTTATTGGCTTTCAAATAATTGCGGCATGATCGAACGTTTACTTTTTACCAAGAAATTCATCCCCTGAGCCATTCAAAATACTCTCAGAGGTATGACATTGCTTGAAAAGAAATCAACATGCTGGGAATATTTTTTATTGCTTAGGCAGTGGCCGAAAAATTCCGTACGTTCAAAACGACCAGTATAAAAGACGAAAGCGCAGCGCTCGGGAGTAGTGATCGGGTTAGTGTGCTGTTGTATTGATGTTTGTATGTGCCATGTATATGTATGCGCTCAATGCATGTTCAGCTGATGCTTGTAGTGCGTGATTTGTCTCATTGTGTGTATGATACAGGTTCCCGAAGTTCCTGAAGCGCAATGGTGGCGTGAGAGAATGAAAATATGTTTTGTGGAACATGAATTGGGCGGTACCTAGCGCCACCTAGACTAGCTACTTGTAATTACTTTGCTTGACCCTGCCATCTGGTGGCAAGCGATTTAACCTTCTTTCACGCTACGCGATAAACAGCGGCTTCGAGTTTGTTCTTTTGAGAGCGGCTTTTGGTTTCGCGGATTGGTTTGCCATTCCTCCGTGATGTGCGGTTGACGAAGGAATTGTGACTCGAGGAATAGCAAAGGTAAGACGTAAGGTTCGCGACGTAACTGCGTATCGGTTGCCTCATCGCAGTGCTGACGACGAGAAGACTGAGTAACTGCTTTTGAAACGCAAGTTTCTTTACCTGCGGGGGGAATCTGGCTTCGGAAATAAACACAGTTCGCGGAAAGCTCGTGTTACGCTTTTATTTGCTGCTCCTCTCGTCCCGTACAAGAGGCGTAGATTCCTCGTTAAGCCTTATTGAGCTCGATTTGCTCGATTCGGGGCCGCCATAATGAGATGCAGGCGACTGAGGAACTTTGTTCCCCTGCTTCAGAGGAGCAAAGTGAGTAAGAATACGTTTATTTCAGAAAGGGGACACCAGATATCTTGACGAAAGTCATCTTATCCGGTGGGGATGTAGAGGGTAGGGGTTGGGATGTTGGGAAAAAAGGGAAGTGGTTATATATATTGGGCTAAGCCCAATATATATAACCGGGTGTCGAGGATTAGCTTCCTGTCAGAAGGACCTTTGTTGGGGGTAACCCAGTCTTCGTAGCTTTGTGGTGCGAGTTCGGCGGCAAGTCTTGAGATCGCTTCCTGTCGTTTTCTTACTGTCGCTTGACAGTCCCAGATAATGTGTCACCAGGTTGCCGGTACATGGCATACTGTGCAGTTAGGGTCAGGGCCCGGGTCGTCTTCTGATGTTGGTTTGTAAAAACGCTTTCGTAAAACTGGTGTAATGGCCGTGTTGGTAGCGAGGCGCCGGAGGCACACCCGCTCCCACCGTGAGTATTTTGATGGGAGCGGGTGTTCCACCGTTGGCAGTAGAGAAGTCAGCCTCGCTTTCCGCTCTTGTCTTGCGAGTGTCTTTATTTCATCGGGATCGGGGTCCTCGGTGGGTATTGTAGCGGAGGAGTCCAGGAGGCCTTGAGCAAAGTATTGTTCTGATTACTGTTTTTTTTTTTACTATAAATACAAAAAAGAAGTTGATGTTATTTTGTTTTAAACGTTCATATTAAATGAAAAGTGCGCATATAATTCATGTGCATCACTTTTTTTTTTTAAAAAAAGGGTATTGCGAGATTAGTTTTGGTTTCGTTTTGGTTTCAACTGCGTATCTTGACGCGCATCTCAATTGGGGTTATTAGGCCTATGTACCCTGTAATGTCGGAGTACTTATGGCGAATTTGCGCGGTCAATCGCCGGCGAGTCCTTGCCGGCGGCACCGGCAACCAAAACCGCGCCAGCGGTGCACCACGTGACCCTCTCCACCCGAACACAAAGTGCCGGTACTGGCGTTTTGTTACTAGCGTTACTAGAAAACGGCTAACGAGGTATAACCGAGCTATCAACGAATAGAATCACTTGCCGCGAAACATTGTACATTCCACTATACCCCTTTTCACCTCAAGGAAAAAGCGCGTTTAGCGCATAGTTCATGCGCAGCACGAAGTAGTGCCTACAAAACATGATCGTCAGAGAACAAAACATTTTGTTTTTACGTCTAAACATTATGTTTTGAGAAAACAAGAAATAAGGTGCCTCATATGCGTATAAAAATATCTCAATCCACCACGTAATAAGGAACATTCGTGGCGCTCCGCGTGAATGATGACTTTTTTTTACTACGGTTCTTGAGGCGAAAACAAGTATAGTGAAGAACATTATCTCATTAACTATGAAGCGTACCTATCGACATAGGCTTGCATACCATTAACTTCATGTGTGTATTTAAACAAAAAACTATGTATAATGTACCTACTACCCAACAACAATCCCGAATGGGAATACAGTCATGTCTCGTTAATATGGACCCCGTTAATATTAATACATCGCAATATGGACACCATTTTTGGGGACAAACTGGGAAATTACATGCATTTTTGTCTCGTTAATATGGAGAACTCACATTATGAACGATTTAGCCGTTAGTTGAGCTCAATGACAGTTGGGAGATGCCAACGAATGTTGGCATCTCCCAACTATCATTGTGAGTGATGCCAACGAACGTTGGCATCACCCTGCAAAGCGTTTCTGGCCTTTTTTTTTTTTCATTTGCATCGCGTTCGCTCGTATTAGTGTGTGGGACTCTAGCAACACATCAAAAATATAATAAAAACTAACTCAAAACATGTAATGATGGGATTAGCACGTAGGAGATGGGATCACTCTTGACAAAACGATGGCAAAAATACAGACTTATTTAAATGGATACCATCAAAAAATCACATACCCAGTAGCTTTCCTCCTTCTAGAAACATCACCCAAATTATTACTGCACACGGCAGATTTCCTTTTTATTTCTATAGATTTAATATACACAATCACACTATTTGTTCCTGTGGACAAACATGTACTAGAATGGATCATTACTTTACTACATGTCATATAAAAAGGCCATATATTCAAAACCTTTAAATTTCAAACATAAACTTGAATACTCGTCAAAAACTACTCAACTCTAAAACTCACATAAATAATCTGGAGGCATTATTGAAGCATATTTCCGACAGCATACTATAACAAATCAAATAAAAACAAGATAAAATATAAAACTAACTTGTAAAGGAAAGACACCAATCTCAAGAAAATAAAAGAAACTACTGTAAGATAATTTCTTACAAATTATCATTTACCCCAAGCAAGAACGGAATCGAAGAAAAAGTCAACCAGCAGTCACTTTAATGCCCAAAACTGCAAAAAGGCACAAGTCGATGGCCTTGGCAGCCCCAACAGTGGTGGATAGGGGGGTTTGGATCAGCTCCATTCTTCGGGCTTCCTTACTTCTTCCATCAAAAATTGAAATATGCCACTTCATGAGAAGACTCTATCTTTAGTTAGGAGAGTCGTGGATTAGTTCCTGGCTTAGAGCTTCTTCTAGTTTATCATCCTGAACCAACACCGCAGCCAATGGCAATCGGAAGACCCACAACAAGATCAAGGGGAGTGGGCCAGTTTCATTCCCCGGGCTTCTTTTAACCAACCACGACAAACTGCCACAAAGAGAGAAGACCCCAAACAACAGGTTAGGAGGACCTAAGATCAGTTCCAGGTTCTCAGCGTCTCACCAAACATAATGAGATTATGAATAACAAAAGTGGAACGAAAAATCATCTACTTTCAAATCAACAGTGTTCAGGAATAGACAACAAAAACAGACGGTGAAAAAAAAAAAATTGATCTCTTTTAACAGCACCTCAAGACGAAACAACCAACAAAACACGAGAAGAAAAGTAATGCTGATGTAAACGACTGAATAGTTTGTGTCGGTTTCAAGACACAACCTCATACCTTCCAATCCTCTCCCCCCCCCCCCCCCCCAAAAAAAAAAAAAAAAAGTTTATAGAAACATATGAACAACGGTACAAGATAAATGCGAAAACAGTGAACTTAATAAATGTGATCCTTCTCCTTCAGGGTAAATAGTAGATATGTAAATATGTAAATACCAGGGTATATATAGCTATAAAAAAAATATATTGGTAAGAAAATAATTATTTAAACAATTAAAACAATGAAGAAATAAAATAATCTCTACTTCCCCCCCCCCCCAAACAAAAACCCCATAGAAATGAGGAGAAAGACAATTAATAAATAAAATGAAAACATAATGCAAATCCAAAGATACGCACATATACATAATTAGTTAAAAAAACATTGAAAGATAATAAGACTTCTAAATTGTTTCCAATTCAATTTTTTATACATTCAAGTATAAACATTCTAAACAAGAACAAGACAACTTCCTCGTTGTAAAGAAAACCAAAAACAAGAGGCAAGATCAAGCGAAACAACAATTAATTACTTAATACCGAAGCAAAAAAAAAAAAAACGATACAGAAATAATCATAAATGCCTGCAAGACTTTTCGAAGTTTGGTACAATGCCGAGGTTCAGCTGCCTCCCTGTTTTTCTTTTTGATTGGCTTTAAGAACTAAAGGAATGTTTGGCCAATTACAGCCCCCATTTTTTTATTTTAAATATGATTATACCTGTTATACCATCAGATGGTGCAGGTAGAGAGAAACAGTTTATTTTCTTTATTTTAGCTCTCACTTATAAATTGTAATTGTAATTGTATTTTAAACATAAGATGTGAAACAAATTCAGAATTTTTAGCACAACTTTGTTGTTGATGGCGTCATTGTTCGAAACCGATAAATAAGCGAAACGACAAGAGCCTTCAACAACCATGGGTGATCTTCCTAATTGTTGGAATTATACCGA
The DNA here is from genome assembly GCA_013358835.2 of Ixodes persulcatus. Lineage (NCBI taxonomy): Eukaryota > Metazoa > Arthropoda > Arachnida > Ixodida > Ixodidae > Ixodes > Ixodes persulcatus. The sequence goes on from JABSTQ010011364.1 coordinate 1,471,716, forward strand.
GTTATGAAGATGTGAAGGCCCATCAGATTTACGGGTGTTCAAAGCAAAAATTTGAGTGAGAATCACGCGCTTCAAAGGATACTAAGGGCCACGTGCACCTATTCAGCGAGTACTACCTCCACGATTTTATGTTGTCATCAACCGACGCTCTATACCAATGTTGTCACTGAACATTTGTGTTTGACACTGATAGAAACGCCCCTCGAAGAAGCATTTAGTTTTTTTTTCGCCCTTTTGCAGTGCCCTTTTAATGGGGCGCTGGAACGATTTTTGTGCATTGCGCAAATACCGCTTAGAACGGATCCCTGACGGTAATGACCTGTGAAACACCCGTTCGCTTTTCACCACACGCAATCGAAGTCGCAGAAAAATATTTAAAAAAAACGAGCAAAGTTCATCCCCTCAACACGCAGCCAGAACAAGAGGCCACGTGATCTGGAACCCATTATATGCCGCCAATGTTGATCATTGGCACGCACTGGGGTTGGTGAGGCACAGGACACGCGCTGAGTTCCAGACGATGTTACGATTCGGCTGTTGTCGACATTGCAACGAATGAACACGGGCCACTATTAGAATGCTAGTCGAGCTATAGACCTTTCCAAAAAAGAGCGTGTGGCCGGTGCCATCTTGAGTGTTCGTGCGTATGGCGCGTGCTTTCCTCGCTTTCCGAAGCGACGAACACGCACGTGCTGGGCTGTGAAGATCGCACGCTGGACTGTGATTTTGTAAACATTGGAAAGGTCTATTGATTATTACAGGACCAAATCTAGTGCTCACGCAATGCTCGGGTTCAATCTATGAGCCGCATTCAAATATCACCACAGGGTGGTACTGCGACCGCCCAGCTATCTCATCAAGTTTTGCGAAGATTGAATGAAAACGCTCACTTTTGTCCTTGAAATTACATGGCAACAAAAGAGTTTCTTGGCCAGTGGCGTTGCGAGCGATTATCCTTTGATTGACCCCGTAAGTGACTACGTCACAACATGGCGTCTGGGTCCAAACAAACCGTTGCTAGAGACGTTGCTATGGACTAATGCATGAAGACTCCACATGAGGCTAGATTTTTGTTTACAGGTAAGTAAATAATTTTTTATAAGCAACCTAACTTGTTGATATCTAATTATGAAGATGTTCTTGTCGTCTCAGTGTCGTATACTGCAGCAACGAAAGCCATTTCTGAAGTATTACACTCCGCTTTGCTTTGGTAGCAGACGACACGACAGATTTGCTGGCCTCTGTTGCAGCCGCATCTTCATTGAATTGCGTCGGTAAACGAGCGACAAAAACAAGTGCATCGCCATGGCCGTAGAGGCCTCTGCAATGCGCCTTTTTTTTTTTTTTTTTCTTTTCAGCTTAGTTCAGAGGGATGAAAATGCCGTAAAATCAAACCACGTCATGCAGATCAGTTATGGCGACGACCTGAAGTGCATTACCGGCATAGTGCAGGCCAGTATGAGAAGCAAATCGTAAGCCGTCGAGGTAAGTCGTTCATTATTATTATTATTGAGGTTGTCAGGTTATTAAAGAATTGCATGTCTATCGCGATTTCGCAGTAACCATCGCTGCGATGGTTAAAACCAGATACGAAGCACCCTCTCATAGTGCGAGTCCGCAAACAAAATGTGGGATCTCATCCGGTCGCCTGAAGCGATTTTCTCACGTGGGCTATGCGATCAATTAGCAGACGATCATCTCGATTGACGCCCGGACTTTCGATAAACCATATTTTGCATCGCACCCCACTGTGAATTCTTATAAGTGTCTGAAACTCGTTATATTTCAAACAAATTCAATATCAGAATATTTTCTTTATTCATACAATTCAAACGACGGTGCCGGCTTGGCCGGCCAGCGTGTGGCAGACGGCATACTTCATGCATTCGTCGTCTGTTGCAGGCATCTTGAGGACCGGAAGTTGCAGTCGTAAATATTTTAGAAACAAGCGATTACCGGCTCACTTCTGTCGAAGCATATATGACATTCAAGTTTTCTATATCTGTACTTTTTAGAAGTTTAAATCCTACTCCTGATTTTTGATCGGTCGGGTTTTTGTAGCGAAACCTAGCCACATGTATTTGTCCATAACAACGACCCTAGCAACGGTTTGTTCGGACCCATGACGTCACACTTACGGAGTCGATCCCGGTGCCAGTAAGCTCGTGTAAATTGAAAAACATAGCAATTGAACATTGTTACACCGCCCTTTAATGACAGTTGAGAGCTCTAGTGTAAAGGCCGGTTCAGACACTTGCGTTTGAGTGCGTTTGACTGCGTTGCGTCGAGAATCAAAAGCGAGTCACCGGAACATATGTGCTTCGTATGAAGCGCGGAATCCAATTCAAGGAATCATCTTGGCACGCGATATAAGCAGCAGGGATGTCCTGGTTTCTCGCTGCCGCAACGCAGTCAAACGCAGTCAAACGCAACTGTCTGAACCAGGCTTTACTGGGGTATAAGAAAGCCAAAAGCCGGGGTCACACTGCTTATTCACGATACAAAAGACAGTCTGCATGCAGATTCGAACGCGAGTCACCGCGAGACCCGTGCTTCGAATGCCGCATGGCAATGAGTTCAAGGACAAAGCTTGGCAGGCGGCATTTGAACCACTAATATTGCGGTGATTCGTGTTTTGCAGACTGTCTTTTGTACAATATATGAGGTGTGTGACCCCGGCGTACAGGGGTCATAAAATGATAACGAGTTGGAACGTTCATCACTTTACATGGGTGTTCTAGGCGGACCCAAGTATACTTGCACGGACCGCCACTGATTAAGGAGCTTCTTGGTCACGATGAATTTGCCAGGATAAAAGGGAACTATTTTTTTTTTTAATCTTGCCTTCGCAAAGCTTGATGACGTAATTGTGGGATCAAAACCACCCGTCTGACGACAGTCGAGCGTGGCTCATAGATTGGACAAGATAACCGCGTGAGCACTCGACTTCGGCTCATGGCAATCAATGCCTTGGCGGACACTCGTGCCCAACCACTGCAGTGATGAGAATAGACAAACTCTAACAATGCCTGGCGCTTAGCACGCATGTTCTACTTTGCCGAATCCAGCGCGTGACCCTGATTAAAGGCTGGTTCACACAGCCCCGATTCCTTACGTTACGTAAGCTTACGTACAAGCCACCGGGATATCTGTGGTTCATATCAAGCATGGCTACCAATTCAAGGAGACAGCCTGGCACGCGACATTCGAGACACGAATGTTTTGGTGACTTCGACGTAACATAAGAAAACGGTGCTGTGTGAAAAGTTGAACCGAGCTCAAGTCCTTACGTTATGTTACGACGAGCCTTGTATCCTTGGTTGCCACGGTAACTCACCGTCCTAGCTCGTCGTCAAAGAAGCATTCGTGTTTAGAATGCCACGCTTAATACGAAGCACAGATTTCCCGGTGACTTGGACATAAGCTTTCGTAACGTAACGTAACCTAAGAAAACGGGTCTGTGTGAACCATTGGCGGCATAGGATAGGCAGAAGGCCGCGTGGCCGCTTGTTCTGGCTCCGAGTTGAGGGGATGACCGATGCTCAGATTTCTCGAATTTATTTGCCGACTGCCATTGCTTAGACAGAAAAATTAAGGCATTTTTTTCGGCTTTTAACGATAGGAAGTGATCCTGAGTAGAATTTAGCGAAAGTAAAAAAAATCGTTTCATGGCCCCTTTATCGCTTCCTCCGCCGGGAACTCAATAGGAGAAAAACAAGGCCTCTGCTTGACTTCACCGTTAGTGCATCCACCACCCAAGAGCAGATAAAACGAATTTAGATTGGGATTTTACTAATAGCATATTGTATGGTGTGCCAAAAGAAAGAAAGTCGAAAGTCGAAAGCCTGACTTTCAGTACGAAAATGTGAAAACACAGCGTACTATTTCGTACCTCCTTCCCCTCGAAAGCTCTCTGCCTTTTCACTATGATACATCCGCGGTACCCAACGCGCGTCATCCGGCCCAAACGCATGTCACACAGCACCGGACCACTCTTCTTTTCATCATCCCTAAGCTCAAAGTGCGGTTAATGCTACGCGCTTGCCGAACCAATCAGCCGCCTCCCTTTCATCCCCTGACCTCATTCTCTGCGCGTGGGTATGCGCGAGGGAGCGTTATCACGTGGCAACACTGTGGCTGGCCCAATGAGCACGAAGCTTCCATAGCACTGTCAGCTTCGGGGTGAACGGAGTGTGGAAAGCAACTTTTGTTCGAGTTTTGAGCGACGGCCTAATCTTCTAGGAGGAGAATGGCGGTGTCCGGGTACACAAACGAGGGTCCGAGCAAGAGGGGACTCCCTCCTTTCAGTCTTCTTGAACTGTTGGGTACAATGCGCGATTTGTGAGTTGAGGAGGAAAGCTAAACAGAAAAAAGTTGAAAAATCGTTTCATGACCCCTTTAAGGTTGAGGCTGGAGGCCGGGTAAAAATTTGACGTTACGGGCGAAGCATTGCTCAGATTTATCTCGTTAAGCTAATAATTCGCATCTCACCACAAAACCAGATATGTTATAAAAAAGCTAATATATATTGGGGTCTTAAAAAAAAAAGTCCTACTTCGATTGAAGATGTTGGGGGGGGGGGGGGGGGGCTAAATTTTTGAAAGCCTGCAGGGAGATTTGAAGTAACGGCCGACGTCTTTCCCGGGTCTATCTTCTTGACCTTCTAATTGTCTTTTCAGCAAAAAAAAAAAAAAAGCAATGAAAAAATGAATAGTTTTTACCTCACAAAAAGTCTTTTTTTTTTTTTTAGGGAAAAGGTTACTTTTTGGAAATATTAAGAGAAAGGAAATGGGGCGGGGGGGGGGGGGGGGGGGAGGCTTGCGGCTATTTGCGGCCCGTTGTTTTGGTGTCGGTAACGGGACAAAAGCTCACCGGACAAAAGCTCACCGGACAGAAGCTCACCGGACAAAAGTTTACCCGTTGTTTCATAGACCCGGACAAAAGCTAACCTAATTTTTGTGGCTACCAAGTCGAAACACGGGCTGGGATAAAGAGCGGACGCGATGGACATTGCACCATTTTTAGGAGAACTGGTACCCCATCCCATGCAAAGGCGTCGACAAATAAGACCCGTAACAAGCGGAGAAGCAACGATTTGGGAAAACAATTCAAGTAACCGAAATTGAGTGGAGATGATAAGATCAAGCTTAATTGACTCAAGGTATGCCCTTCGGTGACCTCGCTTTTTGATTGTGCATATGTCACGCTAAACGCGCACATAAAGGTTAGGCAGAATGTCTCTTCATTACTAATGCATGTTTTTTTGGACGTTCAGAGAAATACTTGAAGTGAATGGATAAGAAAATTATATTGTTTCCTTCATTGTGCGTCGTAAATGTATTTGAAATCAAGGATTATCTCAGGGTGATGTGAAAGGGAAACTGATGCAAAACTGTATTATACAAATCATTGAGTTGCGAATTTTTTAAAATATTTTGAAGGAACGGCAGTTGGGCCTTTTGGACAAGTACAAGATAGATGACCACTTCAGAAAGCTGTGCGGGATTTTCGATAGGCTGCCGTTGCTTCCACCACAACTTGTGTTTGAAGGACAAACCTACATCAGAGAAAAATCTACCGGTGACATCGGCGACCTTCTGTACTACTTGATTGCACGTATGCCAACGGCCCCTTCCGTGCTCCTTTTGCTCCTTCTGCGGCGGCACCCAGAGCGAATTATTCCCTTTGCTTGACTGAGCGCCGATGACGACCTGAGTTTCCCCCAGAACGGTAAAATATGTACGCCGCCACTCTCCAGGATAAAGACTGGACGAACAACACCTTCGAAGGATGGGACACCGGGTTACAGAAGCTCGTCGGCCACGCCCATCTAAGCGTCTCGAGGCTGATTGAATGCCTACAGCAAGATCAGGCGCTCGTTGCCACGGCGTTGACACAAGCCCGGAGAGGTGAGCCCCCAGTGAAGCGGGTGCGAAAAACCTCTTTGTGCCTGCAGAATCGTCTGAAAAATATTAGCGAGGGGTTCCAGGTACACCAAGATCTACGAAGACAGCTGGAGATAGTAGGGAACTGCATTCGCTTCTTACCAATCGATAAATAAACTTGTTTCCACTCTAAACAACACACCATGCGCCTGTCAGATTTAATTTATCGAAGCATTTTAGTGTCGCACGCATGCACCTATGTTGTCCGCACTCGTCTAAAGACCAACATGCCATTTTCTCCTGGTGAGCGTTTGTCGGGGTCTGTTAAAAAATGGGTGAGCTTTTGTCCGGTGAGCGTTTGTGCGGGATTCTTTGGTGTCGCCCTCGCATGGTTCTCTCTCGTGACGTCATTAGCTTGCGAACAACAAGTTCGATGGCGTTCGTAATGAGCATGGTGGAAGCTTGAAATCATAGCGCTCTGAAACCAACTCTGCCAACACCGTCAAACATTTAAGTTCTTACATTCCTCTTATCTACGTCAATGAGAAATCCTTTGCTGACGTCATTGTCAGCATTCGGCCAATCGTGGAAGGACGACCACAGCGACGCTTTTGATCGCGCACGTCGCCAATAGCAGCTACCATGGGATTTTTTGCGACTCCTTGAAGACGCTACGGTCTAGTACATTAAGTTAACAAGCACCGGATACATACGCATAGACATGTCGAATACAAATGACACGAAACATGGAAGATACCGCGCTATGACAACCCCGTTGAAAGCTTTTTACCGCCGTGTATTCTCAACGATTAGAAAGTACCCATCCGCCGGTGACCGCCTCGGCAGTAATGATGTCATAGGGGCACTGACTCCCCCAGATGCTATTCTTTTTTTTATTTACTAAACGATTGCACATGACACTTAGATATCACCCTAAAAGATCAAAGCCTGGAAACAGCGTATTTAGAGAGAAAACAAATAGTTTTAGAAATTCGAATTAGAAGTTTCCGGGCTTCTTGATGACGTCAAAGATGTTTTGGCGATTTTTTTTTTTTTTTTTTTTTTTGCTTTGTAAGTGTAGGGCAGAAGAATTTCGAAGCCCGGCGATGTCGTGCGACTGCCACGTTCGTTCAAAATGTGTCATGCGAGCCATTAATAAATGTAAAAAAAAAATTAAACTTTTGCAACCTTAAAATTTATGCATGTTCAACCGTCGATGACGTTGAGGCGCGTGATCAGAAAAACAGTCGCAAGAAGGTGTCTGATAGGAGAGGAGGGCGCGATTTATTTAAAAAACGCGTTGGAGCGTTAATGTTTTTTTTTTTTTTTGATCGCGTTGCAATTTGTTTTTTGTAGGACCCCAAATTTGAAGAATTTAATGCAGTAAAAATAATACAGATTTTGGGGTGTCAGGGCCCTTTGAAAATCATGACCCTGTTTTTCTTTTAGTATATAAAAAAAAGGTTTTGAGGTACAAGGAATATATTATTTTTAAATAATTTGTGCAGGTGACAATTATTCAATATAGCCGTTATAACAAACCCTGCTAAAGCTATTTGAAGAATGTATGTATTGTAGATTCGCCACAACTTCAGCACATCACACTTTTCACACCTGTTTCACTTTTCAAAGATAAGTGGTGTTGCATACAACCATATCCAATTCTGCGATATTAAAATGTGTATTGCACAAAATACAGGGTTGAATTTGTGTAGCTGTTACGACTACCGGGGAAAGAGAGAGTACAGACTAGACAGCCAGTTTGGAAAATCAAAAATTTAAATATCTCTTTACAGACAAGAAAATAGATGCGAAAAGAGATAGGCGAACACAGAAAGAAAAATGGTAAATTTAAAGTTATCGGCACACACACAAAAAAAAAAACACAGTCAAAAATCGATTTTGCATCTGAGAGTCGCTTGTAGTTCTTCCGAGGTAGTTCAAGGGGCGCCTTGGGGTTAGCGCCTCGGGTCCTCGCAGCGATGCCGGGCTTTGTCGTACCTCGCGACCGGGCTTGTCGGGAGCCAGAGCCTTGGCACCATCACGTGGACGGGTCGGGATTCAAGCAGCAGTCGTAGCCGCCCGTCGCGGCTCGTTGGTCAGCTCCGAATGCCTTCTCATTCTCCCGTGCCCACGTTCCTCGCGCATCTTCCTCATCTATTTTCATTCCTGACGTTATCATCGTCATCACCGCATGACAGTAACCATGTGTGTAAGTCTCTGTAACACCCTTTCTAAACGACTCCGGTGTGTTTAGATAGAAACCTCAACCAACTATATTTTCGGAATCAGCGGTATTTACCCTTTCCGGTGTGCTATTTAGTATCACGAAAATCAGAATATAGGTACTGTGAAATCGGCAAGTGAAAATGATCCAAAAACCAACGTTCAAATATACCCGCGCTTTTCCTTACCCTGACGTCAGGGGAAGGCAGGCTTTCAGGTCGAGCGTAGAGCCACTCTATATGGCAGCGTAGTTGCCAGAGTAGCGACACGACGCAAAAGTATCTATACTTCGTTTCAGCTTAGGTCCGAGTGCGGCCGATGTTATGAGCCGAAGGGCCAATCAAACAGCGAAGAGGCACAACGTCATGGCAATGTGCCTCTTTCGCTGCAGTTGATAGGACTAGCCGGTATTCGAAGTCTCTCTGTGCGTGCTCCTTCGCCGGCTAGTCCTGTCAAGCACAGAGAGCACGCCATGACGTTGCGCTTTTTGCGCTGTTTGATTGGCCCTTCGGCTCATAACATCGTCCGCGCTCGCACATAAGGTGAAACGAAGAATAGATGCACGACGTCAGAAGCGCCTATAGTGATCTCCATTTTGGGCCTGGGAGGTTGCCATGGCAACCGTACTGCTAGCGACGCCGGGCGGCAGTAGGTTAAAAGTCAAGAAGGTAGCGGCAAATGCCCCTTAAAGGGAATCATATATCCTTCCGCCACCTCCGCATCCAATAGCGTCCCACCATTTCCGTGACGTTGCGGCCAACGCGCGAGGAGGGTCTTCCTTGTCTGTACATATTTGCTTTATCTTTCGACTTTGACTTAGCATTGTGGAACAACGAGAGGGAGATTAGAGTCTTCCCCCTCCGATCGAAACAAAGACGACTTTCGGGGATTAGCTTCCCCCTTCGATGGATACAAAGGCTGCTTTCAGGGGCTCGGTTCCCCCCCGATGAATACAAAGGTCGCTCTTTTAAAAAGTGGGTGTCGAAGACAAGTTAGCACCACTCTGTGGCCATTATCTATCCATTGAAGCAGAACAAGGAGCGTCTCCAGTGAACTCTTCTTTCGACTACGGAGGGATTTCAAACCGGCGCATCACGCTTGTGGGAGGAGCTTCTCCTACCTTCTTAACTTGTAACCGACTATAGTTGGTATCTCCATTCGTTAATTGAAAAGTGGTAAAAGACCTAAAAGACGCTTTGCATGGCGGTACGGCACGGGCCTCTGGAGGAGCGGTGCCTGTTTCTTCTGTGAAGTGAGACGATTTGCAGCCCGGGGACTGTTGGGTGACGAGAGCTGCTAAGTATCGTAGGTGCACGGACAAGGCGAGTGGTTTTCCACGCCGCCGGGATGGTGGCCGCTTCGTGGGACGAACGTACCGTCCTTGTACTTTCAGACTTCGCTCCTATGGAACAAAATCCGATTACGCCGGCCACGACAGGACGATTGCCTTGGGACATGACTGCTGCTTGACTGCCCCATAGTAAGAGAATGTATGCTTAGCACCATACTTCTTCAAGACCCAAATATTCATTCAAGATGAGATTATCTCACCGACTAGCGAGGAGCGACGTCGACGACGGTATCACCCTCGTTTTGGGCGGTGAACAGTCGATGGGGTTTAAACCAAGAAGGACAGCACGGGGGTCTACAGAGGATTGTTAACGCCATTAAAAGAGACGGACGCCGGACATGGGGTGTTCTTGCCGACAGGCCAAGTGGTCATCCGGACGTTTACCGGCATGCAAAAAGTCAATATTTTTATCTGGTGTAGCACGCATAACCATGTTAAAGGGGCCATGAAATGATTTTTTAACTTCTTCTTCCTTAGCTTTAATCCTCAACTCAAAAGAGAACAGTGGAATCACGCGGTCGTGACATGCTAGGGCACCGGTGCGATGACCGCAAGCTTCCGCCGTGCTTTTTAAGCACACCATAGAACTTGGTATTCGCAAGTGCACTCATGTGCATTCATTGGCCACGAACGCGAATTCAAATATTCGTTGACGAGCGCATACGTCCAAGTGACGCAGTTTTCGTGTCAAATGCGTGAGCTGGGGTCGGCTGACGTCATTTTGGCTTTTGTAGGCATTGCAAAAATGATATTTAGAACCATACACACATGATGATAACTTCATAGCACACGGACATTAACGAGCACAAAACGGGCCCAGCTACAAAAAATAAATATTACACTCGTGAAAAATAATTGTCTGTAACTTGTTAATTACAAAGACGAACACACCTCTGAGCATATAAGTTTAATAGTATGTGTTGATGCATTGTTATAGAGCAGGTCATTTCATATACGTCATTTGGGCAAACGCCAGCTTGTCACTTGAAAAAAACAAACCAAAAAACACTGCGATCGAGTGCAAGCTATTGCAACGAAAGCACGTTTATCAAAGTCTTCAGAACTGTCAATTTGTAAAATCGTCGATTAGTACAAATGGTTAAAGATCGCAGGCGCTTCCTCGCTTAAAGTTGCTGTGATTATTCGGTGACCCAGGGCTGAAACAACTTCCCCTAGGCCCTACACACGACGTATACCTTTCGTTTCGATTCTCAGACATTCTAACATTCAAAGGAAGCTAGAAAATGCGAAAATGTTATCCTAAAAGCTATATCGTAAAATCGTTGATTAGTACAAAACGTAAAGATCGCAGGAGCTTCCTCGCTAAAAGTTTCTGTGATTACGCGGTTACCTGGGGCAGAAACAACCTCCCCAAGGTCCAACATGCGACGCATACAATTCGCATCGATTCTCAGACATTCCAACGTTCAAACAAGGCTAGGAGTATGCGAAAATTGCATGTAAAAAGTCTTATCGATCCTTGAACACATCCAGGAATCCGAGCACCGCTACGGCGATATGACTGATGCTGTCGCACAGGTGCTAATATCCAGAGCGATCTTGCACAGAAAAGGTATAAAGTCTCATTCTTTCAGATCTTCACGCCATACCTGTGTCAGAGAGCACGAAGAAGTCCGAAATCGTCGGCAAGCAGCGGCAAGCAGCGGCACATGACGACTATCGCGCACCGAACAAACTCGTATCCACCAGCTCTGGGCGCTGCCATCTTACCGGTGACATCTCGGCTCTTGCGAGGTCACGTGACGAGCAGTCATTCGGTTGCTAAGGAAACCAAGCCAGCTCAGCTCGTTGCTATGGTACCGCGTGTGACCAATCACGGTGAGAGGCAGCGCAGGGAAAAGCGTGGCGCTACTCTGTCGAGCGGGCAGTCTATAAATTGACTACGTCGAGAATTCGCTTCGTGCAGCTTCGCGGGTGCTGCATGGAGCGAGCTTCCCAGAGCATCACTTTGCCACCACAAGACTGCTTGTAATCATCGGTGGGAACGAAGTCTACAACTCAAAGAGTGAATGAACGCCTGCCTTCCGCTGATGTCACTTTTTCATTGTTGCCAGTAAAGACTTTCACTTTAAAAGACACAATGAAGATCAAAATGTTAAATTGAATACCTTCGTGAAAAAAAAAAAATATATACATATTTTGGCCCGATATTTGGGTTACTATTTCAGCGATGTTTGTTGCTGCGTTTAGCAAATTTTCAGGCAAAGCGGGGACAATGAAGAAAACGCCGGAGTATCCCTTTAATGCGCCGCCATCCTGCTTTCTTCGCTATACATGATTAGTTGATCCGGTGATTGCGAACTCACAGACACCAAGCACCGTGACGATGCATATTTGGCACTTCTCGATTATTAATGCGCTAACATTAGTATTTACATGACAGTGAAAAGCTGATGTCGTCCGTCTGTGTACAAAACAGTGAAAAGGGAAGCTCGCCGCGCAGAGAGAAGAAAAGTAGTCAAGGACAAAGGCGAGAGGGAGGTGACGTCACGAGGCGGAAGCCAATGAGCCCGCGGATATTGAGGCGAGTCCGAACTTGCAGGTTTTCGTAGCGCGTATGCCTTGGTTTGTGCTACAAAATGGAGTGTGAACCAAGTAATAGCCCAGGTCCACGTAGGCAGCAAAAAAAAAAAAAAAAATTAATATATATTCATCGGTGAATTCTTAAGACGGGGTCACATATCATACAAAAGACAGTCTGCAAACATGAGCCACCGTAATATGCGTGGTTCGAATGCCGAGTTCCAAGTTTTCTCTTTGAACTCGTTGCCATGCGGCATTCGAAGCAGGAATGTCGCGGTGCCTCGAGCTCGAATCTGCATGCAGACTGTCTTTTTGCGTGATCTATAAGCAGTGTCACTCCGGCTTTAGGGAATGCGTTAGCATGACAACGGGGAGGCGCCACACACGTCCCCTTTTGGAAAACGATAACACGGACAACATAACAAAACCAAAAAGAGACAGCAGAAAAAAAAAAAAGCCGAAAGAGAAAAGTGAAGGGGCAGCGCTAGCGTTTCCCAAAGGGGAACGTGTGTGGCATTTCCCTGAAAATCCACCAATGGATCTTCCTTTAATTTTGGATCGTAGCATCGGCTGTGGTAAAGGAAAGTGGAGTAAACTGATGACGTTAGAGGTGTGAAGGACCAGGCCTCGTCCTTGAGGCGGTATTGATACTGGTCGATTCCCGGATGACTCTTTTTCGCGGATCAGTGACGCCTCGACGCCAGGGAACGGACAACTCTCCGAATCACAGATATCACCGGGCGCTCAGCCGACGCGTGACTATGTACGAGCCAGCTCGTTTTCGTCTTTTGGTCTCATCAGCGCTGCCGTTCTGCCTAATGAACGCACCGCTACGTTTAACACTCGCTCCTTTTACTCAGGAGGAGTATTTGGCACGTTTTCTCGTCGACCAGACCCGTGCAAGCACTCTTTGGCACATTTATTTTTCTTTTCTTTTTTGTTTTCTTTTTGGAGGCATAGTCTTGTTTCGGCGCACCTCTCTTGACACGTTTTCTTCTTCGTTTGCTCTTCTTTTTCCGTGTTTGTCCTATTCGCGCTTTTTTCGCGCCTTCTCTTCATTTTTTTTCTTTTCGTTTGCTTTTTTTTGTGCGCTTTTATTCCTTTTTTGGTATGATTTTCCTTTTGTTTCGGGGGGATAGGGTACTTCCCTTTACTGTTTCCTTTTTTCGTTTTTTCACCTGTCGTTGGATCGGGTGAACGGCAAGAGATCGATCCAGTTTGGCGGGGAAAGGGGGAAGGTATAGGGACCTTAGGGGAAGGCGGTGGTCGTGTCCAGAAGAGACCCTGGGGAATCTCAGAGTAGCTTCTTCTTCCGCCAGAGAAGCTCCCCTAGTGTCGGACACCGCGTCCCTTTCTATTGTTTCTGCTTTTCGCTCGCGCCCTGTCCCGCCTCTTTGTCCCCTCGCAGCTTTCTGTATTATTTTTTCATGCGCTTCTTTTTTGCACCTCGCTCACTTTCTGGTAGCTATACGGCTGTCGCGAGGTTCGCGGAGAAATGTGCTGGCGCGTATAAAACTTTTTTTTTTACGGCGAGGAGTCCTCGGGACAACACTTGACTCGCTGTCTTCGTGCCGCCTGCACGTACCTCGATGCTGCTGCTTCGTGCTATATTTTGTTTCGGAATCTTTTGTCTGGGTTTAGCGTCTGGGAATTTCGGTTTCCGTTCGATTCCGGTGTCAGGCGTCTTATTTTTGTTTTTTAGCGACGCGGTATGGGTGACACATACCCCGCGTGGGGCCGATATGAATCGAACGTATACTTCAAAGGAACCTATAAGTAACTGTACCGCGGGCTGCGAAACCGTTGGGTCACTATTGGCGACGTGCGCGAACGAAAGCGTCGCTGTGGTCGGCCCGCCACGATTGGCTCAATGATGACTACGACATCAGCAAAGTATTTCTCATCGACAGAAATAAGAGAAACGTTAGAACTTTAATGTTGACGGTGTTGGCGGCGTTGCTTTAAAGGCGAAATAATTTTCAAGCTTCCACTATGCTCATTACAAACACCATCGAACTTGTTGTTCACAAGTGATGACGTCACGAGAGGGAACCATAGGAGGGCGCCACAAAAACATCTGACCGCTAATAGCGACTGAGAGAATTCGTAAGGGAGGGCGTGTCTTTTTAACGCCCGCGGCCTCCATCATCGGGTGATCCGCTGCCTTCCATCTTGCTTTGCCTGCGCACGCGCGCTCAAGGTACACGAGACGCGGAAGCGTTGTCGAAGGCAGGAAGCTCGCGCGCTGGAGTAGGGATAACTAAGGCTCCTCCCAACACCTCCTAGAAGAGAAGGCCGTAGTGCTCCGAGTGTTTACGTCACAATGTCGGAGAAGGAAGTCCATGGACTACGTAAGAAAATTTCTAGCATCGACGTAAAAAAAAAAAACGTTTCTTGTCGAGTGGCACGGTGGTGTTCGTGAGCGTTTATCCGACATTAATATATGTTTTAAAAGCGCAGTCTTGTACAATTTATTATATATATAATAAAAACGTAATATACAATGCGCTACGAAGGTTGAAGGTACCAATTTTATATTTATGATTATCCCCGTTACCGCGGGACTACGTACAGTCCCGCAAATCCCCACACTTTTCGAATGAACCGGTTTGCTCCGACGTTCTCTTCCCTCGTACGGGCTCCAATTCCGGTAAATTTACGTGGTGTGTGAGCTGCTGACTGTCTAAAAAGGAAGGCTGAGACTTCCAGAAGGGAAGAAAATCTAAAGAAATTCAGTCATCGCCGCAGGAAGCGCACACGAGCAAGAGATGGGTCGACAACGTTAAGCCTCCCACACTGCTGCCACTGCTCTCGTGTGTGTATGTGGTTCTTTTGATCCTCCTCGCCGTCGTTTTTTTTTTTTTTTGTCGTGACCGCAGTATCGGGTGTTTTTTTTTTGCGTTCGCTTCATACTACGGTATTTACGTGGAATCACGGAACAACTCCTGCTACGGTTTGAGTGAAATCTGTGGCAACTAGCCAACGATTACACAGGTCGATTATCGATAGACCTCTCTCTCTCGACAGAGAGAGACTTAAAGTTCGTGTTCAAATGTTTTCGTGCCAGATATTGGGAGTATTCACTGCCGGCCATAGCTGTGTGCGCGAATGCTGAGCGCGTGCTGATGGCGAGCTTCCACAGTTCTTTTGTAACGTGCATTCCGCACCATCACGTATGCCGGTCTTAGCAGCCTATTAATGTGAGCTCGTTCTGAGCATGCGCTCTAAACAGTACCCAAAAATATGGCGTCCAGTGAATACTCCCTATTGTGGGACGTATGGATACTACCGACAGGTGAGAAACAACTTATTTACTGGCTTTCTTGGTCATGTGGGACGCGAGTAACACGCTGCAGTCGGTTTGTTTTTTTATTCGTGATAGAATGACATTTTGTTCGTCGTTATGCGAGTGCGGTTGCGTCGACATTTCTAAATATGCGTGGTAATCTTCTAGATTTTCACTGGAAGGTGAATAACAAGTTTGTGTGATCATACGAAGTGCGCTGTTTGTCCTTATGGGTTTATTTATAGCATACTAATGTTATTTTATTGCCTTTACTGCGTTTATACTATAATATTAACTGTATTAAGGTAATAGTATTATTGTATACAAAATAAGTTATATTTTGTTCTAAGGCAGCTCGAGCCTATAGGAAGAAGTAAATTAGTTGACTGTAAATAGTAAGTTTAGTACCCCTGCCACACGGAAAAGTTAATATATTTTCGTTAAAGGACACATGCAAAGAAAAAAAACATTTTTTTTAAACAGCTTAGATGGAAAAAGGATATCATAAAACGATTTTACAACGAAGAAAAAAATTTTTAGAGCTATATTTACGGCGCTATACGAATTTGTAGTTGGCGCCCGCGGGCGCCGCAGAAAAGTGGCCCTTATTTATCACGTGACGGGCCCATATTTGTCACGTGGTGCTCGCACTCTTTAGGAAGCTTCCTATGGCCTTTAAAAGTAACTTATTCATCTTTATTTAAAGTATAACAAAAAACTAAGATTAGTAAGTAACTTTTAGAGCCCAAAGGAAACTCCTGAAAAAGCGCAAGCAGACGTGATCGACCTGTGCGCCGGTCAAATGACGGCGGCGGCGCCCCGAACCAGACGAACTTCTGCGGCGGCGGCGACGGCGGCGTGGAGAAACGCGTTGAAGCGGCGTTCGCACAACGCTCAGCGTGCGGCGGCGGCGTCGCTTTACGGCTCCGGCGACGCAGGGCGGTGGCGCGCGGGCCTACCACGTGACCAGCGGCGGCTCCGGCGGGCGCCAACTACAAATTCGTATAGCGCCGTAAATATAGCTATAAAATTTTTTTTTCTTCGTTGTAAAATCGTTTTATAATATCCTTCTTCCATCTAAGCTGTTTAAAAAAAAAATGTTTTTTTTTTCTTTGCATGTGTCCTTTAAATGATATGGGACTTAATCAGCTCGCTGTCTTGAGTGATTATACGAGCGTCGCAAGCTGATTTGTCGACCCCGCAATGTCATTCGATCGAAATTACATTATATTTGCCATGTGGCCAGTGTATGATGCAAGAATTCAGTGACTGCACGCGATAACATCACTTACATGATCGTAAGTGACACTTGCCTTGCCGTGTCCGCGTTGACTACATCTACCTGAGTTTTAACTCTGATATGTTTTGCTGTGTCCACTCACTGAGTGTCTCGCCATTTTGTCGGAGTGTTTCTGTGTAAAATATGCATTCCTACAGCAATAATTGCGTAACTCAATGTTTTCTCTTATACGCCTACCTCGTACCATTTCATGACGATTATTTAGCGGTGAAATATTTTGCCCCTGTAATAAATGTTTTCTAGACCCGTTGCTATGTGCAGCTTTGATTTTAGCTAATAAGACGCGCGTATGTGACTAAAAGCGCCTTACAACGGTCGATCCACGCGTGTTGCCTTCGCTTCGACGCGCGCCCCCGATGGCCTTCCTTCGCGACGTCACGAGAAGAGCGCTACGGCCTTCTCTTCTAGGAGGTGTTGCTCCTCCCCGCCTTTCTCACTCTCTCACCGACACTAGGAAACAGTGGCTAGACGATGCGCTTACTTGGTGATGATATCGTAAGAAATGAACTAGGGTGTATCAAAGTACCAAATAATGCCAAAACAACTTCAAAGGACCATAGCCTGCTATATACTGACAAAGCCTGGCAGATTGCAACGAGAATCGGCCGCCGAAATGGAAAAGGTGGAGCGGCACACAACGGACGAGAGAAGCGCCACGTGACTGGCACCCCGCTGCGGCGAGACGCCGAAGTGCCCGCAATTTGACGGAGGCTTGTTGCGGAGAAGGCGCCGTGTAACCGACCTTTCGGTTGCACGTCAAAAGATCCCCAGGTAGTCTAAATTAATCTTCAGTCTTCCGCTGGGGCGTGCCAAATGCCCGTCGCTGGTTTGGCACGTAAAACTTCCGAATTTCACTTTGTCTCCCTACCTATTTTGCATTTCTGGCCACCTATGTTTTGTTTTGAATTTATCCGCCGTTCCTGCGGTTGATGCAATCGCACGATTTCGATTCAAAGTTACCCACCGTAGTACGAGCGGTAAAATTTATCGTGTCAAGTTGGATACCCACAATGAACTCACCTGATACGCTAATACTTAGCTTCGGTAATCGACTTCCATTTCTGAAATGAAAAAGAAAAAATTTGGCGATGGCCCGCGAGCGGCAAACTTAACCCCCCCCCCCCCCCCCCCAAACATCGCTCAACGCGCTTCCGCTGTATGCCTCCTAATCGACGCTCGACTCGTAAAGGCTGAGTAGCGGGAAAAATAAAAGTTTAAGCTCAGCCACCGTATTTAACTTGAGTTTCTGGGACCCCAGTCCACAATTAAAGTCGCTATTAATCTCTCTCAAATTAAAGCGTCATCCCGGCAAAGTCACCAGACTTCCCTTTTTTTATTTCGGTTTCTTTCTCCAGTTAATTGGCAGAACCATTATGCACGTAATTATCCCGTTTATACATATATTTCCTTTTAATATTAACCGGTATATTCGTGCCGTTGCTTCTCAATCGCGAATCTGGGCGTCTTCGAGCGTAATATCAGACCTCATAAGAAAAAACACACAAAAAAAAAAAACACTCTAGGTCATTATGACATGGACCGCAGCTAGCAATACGCGCCGCCTCAGCCAACCCGGCGGTCGACGCTTGTCACGTGACTCCGTGCTCTTGACGCGTCACTCCGCCCCAATCAGAAGGTCACGTGAGATGCTCAGAGCTCCGGTTTGGCTATGGCGATGGCTCGTAACGTCCGCCGAGGTTCGTTTCAAAGCCAAACCAAGTTAGAGCGCGGACGGGGATGCGGGAACCGGGACACCGGATCCGCCACGCGCTCGCTCGTGGGTGGTCCTGTTTCTGCCTCGGAACCGATGCCGCAAAGAAATAAGAAGAGATAGCTTGAGAGGTCGTCCCTTCGCCACTAACGAGGGACGTCCTATCAACGTCGCCCTCGGGATGCGGGAGGAGACGCGCGGGCCCCTTGAAATAATAAATAGCCACGCGCGCGCTCGTCTGTGCGACGGACGACATCGACCGCTGCGTCTCGTATAATAACGAGCAAATAGTGGCCCCGCTGAACGAGCCAACGTAGCCCTACCCGCGCTATCAGAGGTACTGCTACACGGAGAGAAACTCTGGGAGAGGAGGAGATGAGAACGCGAGGTGACGTCAGAACGTTGAGCTCTCTGACGTCAACCGCTGCGGTGGCGCTGCTGTTGGTACTGCGCATGCGCAGATACTTTGCCTCGGGCGAATCTGGTCTTTGCACACGTGCAGTGTTCACACCCGGTGTGGGCAGACGCGAGCCTGTTTGTAAACAGTGTGTTGGTCGATAGCAGGTGGACGGAAAGTCCAGCTGCCCTTTGTCTTTGCTCTTTGTTGGAGAGCGTTTGAGCTCCGGACGCCGGCGTTCGAACGCGAGACACTGCGCGCGGAGCAGACGACGCTCTTGTTCCCGCCTCATTGGAGGGAGACAGTGTGTAGAGACAAAGGCGCCTACCCTTTACGTTCATCCACCATCCCTTTTAATCAGAACTCGGCACTCTGTCCTCCCCACGCGCTTTCATTTTCTCCTCCCCCTTAGTTTTCCTCCGAAGGCGGAGCGCAGGTTCGTCTGCTTCTTTCGCACGGCTTGTGGTGACGTCAGATCGCCGGGCTCTGATTGGCTCTGATTGGAAGGATACTGGGTAGTCCACGAGGCAGCTAGCATTGATATCGACCCACTATCCTTCCATTCAGAGCCAATCAGCGCTCGGCGTTCGGACGTCACCGCAAGTCCCTGCGCAAGAAGCAGACGAACTTGCGCACCTTCTATGGGGAGAGCAAGTTCGTCTGCTTCTTTCACAGGGGTTGCAATGATGTCAAAACGCCGAACTCTTATTGACTGAATGAAAAACAATATAGCGGGTAGAACTCAAGGCATCAAGCATTGAGGTCTCCCTATCCAAAAACCCAGTATAACGTTTCGCTATCTGGATTATGAAACTGGAGATCTAACTGGGTTCTGTCTGGATTTCAGGTTTTTATCAATTATTCCTTTGTCTGCAAACTGGATTTCGAGTTTCTAGAAACAGATTTACAGTTCCGTAATTCAAATAGGGAAATTCTATACTGGGTTTTTCGGTAGGGCTACCCTCTATCCTTTCAATCAAAGCCAAAAAGAGCTTGGCGCCGTTCTGACGTCAGCGCAACTCCTGAGCAAGAAGCGGACGAACTTGCGCTCCGCCTATGGGTTTCAACGAGGTTTGCAGCAGCGACCAGTCTTCGTCAGTTGAAATATTTTTTCCCAGATATGAAAGCAACCCTGCAGCCGATTGGCCAGCATCTTCGCACCTACTAAATACCCCGTGGAGAGTACATGTATATTGCATGTTTCTGTAATTGTATTTTCTCTGCAGCTCAAAAAAATAAGCAAATTTGTAGTGACAAAAATATAAAACACATTTCTCTAAGTCATTACGTTGCCTAAAGTTTGTTCTAGCGCAAAACTTTAACCCGTTCGAACTACGTTACGGGATCCCAAGCCGCTGTCCCACTGTTGATGCATCATATAAACGACAGTCTGTAGACCCTGTCTGAGGCCTGTCACTTCCTTGTCAGACAGTCCTGTCACATCGGTAATAAAAAAACTGTTCGAAGCATACTCTCTGAAGGAAACATGATTCAAACATGCTCGAGGTATGACATCAGATAATTCTGTCGTCATGTCTGCGGCGAAGACAGTGTCTTTTTTGTGATATTTATTCGAGCAGTGTAACTACAGATTTATGTGTTTATATACCACTCAAGGTAACATAGAATGGTTTAAATGGGGCGAAAAGGACGATGCATCAAAACGTATACACCTTTTTCGTTCAGCCTCGTACCCAGCCACGTTGTCCCCATATCCGGTATGCGTTCCGAAAAAAAGCAAGAGATTTCAACCCGGAAAAAGAAAAAAAAAAATATAGAAAGGACATTACAAGAAGGAATGACGGTTGCAATTAAAATGTTAACATGTTCTACTGGCGAGGCGAGAGGACAGCGATGTTTTCACGCATACCGGAAGTTCCAGAATTGAAGATGGCGGCGCCCACGCAGAAAAGGTACTCATCAAGCAATGGAAGATGGCCTGGATTAGAGACAAGTTCTCCAAAGGTGTGGGTTCACAGCACACACACGTATATCCGAACTTTGGTATATCCCACACACGTCTACACAGTCCGATACACATCAGTTCTGTCAAACAGTATCATCTGCTCAGGCTCAAGTAAACAAAAACTCTAATATTTATTAAAAGAAATGTTTTGAGACAAAATGTTACACTCCTGGGGGGCGATAAAAGCACTTCGTGTTTTCTGAAACAATTTCAGGACTGTTAACCTCGATATCCGAAGTCAGTGAAAAACACTGCTCGTTGAGAAACACATCTGTGTGGTTGTGGTTGTTGTTGTTGTTGATGATGTTGTTTATGGCCAGTTGATAGTGCTAAAGCACAAAAAAACGAAACTTTCTGACACTGTGTATTTCACATTCGTTCGAAGACGTCTGTTAACGCGTCGCCGCTCGCACCTCGTGGAACCAGAAAGTTAAGCAGGTCCGTGCTGATCCACGGTGCAGGCACATAACGCCCCCTCATGTTTTAAAAGTAGCGCAAGGTGCGTCGATGCACGAGGCACGTGCAACGTGCAGCCCTTGGGACGATCATGGCGGCACAGCTTAGCTACTGTAGCTCGGCACTGTGCTACATTTCAGACGCATGTTCTTCCCAGAAGTGGCGCGCGGAACGTGTCCCGGGCATTTCCAAAACAATGAATGGCACAACTTTTTCCCAGGATAGAGGGGTTTTACAGCCGCAGCGACAGCTGCGACACGTCGCGGCGAAGTCTTTGGGAATCGGCGTCGCGTTCATGCATCGCGGGGTGCGTGAACAAAAGTGTTCGGGACAAAATAGACATTTTACCATTTTGTTCCGAACGGTTTGGTTCCTTTTTGTACCGGACCGCGTGAAAGCACGTCTCCAAGCACGAGCTCTTGGTATTGAGAGTGCTAAGAGGGCATTTTGTTATTGGCTATTGTTTTTTATCCAGTCGGCGCGTGCAGTGGGCATCGGGTACGACAAAAACCTAAACGATTGCCAATTGCAAGCATGGCGCCCCTCGAGCTGCGGTTAGAGCACGACCGGGCACGGTGTAAGATAATACTCTTCAGGTGAGGACAGCGCGCTCCTCGCGCAGTGCAGATAAAGTTCGCTTTTCATCTCTCTCTCTTTCTCTCTCTCACTATGGTTTCAAGCGGCGCCGGCAGATGACTCGTCGACCCGTGGGTACGGCAAAGACGGCTCGTGCCGCCTCATGCTCGACACGCAGAGCCGTATATGTAGAGAGTTTGGCCATTCCTTGGGAAGTATAGGAGACAAATGAGGAGGCGCCATTGGCCGAAAGCGGGCTGGGCGTGTTCCAGGGCGTCTTCAGAAATTCGAATATGACCAACCAGAAGCCGGAAATAATACCCTGGCGGTGGTCGCGAGAAAAAAACCTGTTAACTGCATTGGAGTGACTCTGGATGACTGAAAATATGGTACACGTGATGTTTCACTCACGCTCCTCCAAAATGATGGTGGAAGAGTGCGACTAGCGGAACGATCGACATAATCCGTACGCCAAGCGCCGACTGCCGGGAATCTGCCGTCCGAGCGGTCACACTCTGTCCGAGCAAAACAGAGTTGAGCGGCGCATTCGTTTCTTACATCTTTCTGCATGATCATGATCAAAACAACACGTGCACCCTATTTTCAACCACAAAGAGTTACTACACTTCACTCTTACGCGCTTATTAAAACCACATACGAACATAGACCTTTGATCAGAACTGTTTCTCGCTACCACCGCTAGGGGATTCTTTTCGGCTTCTGGTTGGTCAAGAGAGCGTGCCAGGCCCTCTTTCCGAGTCTGCCGCACGCCCTGGCACTGCCCGCGCCTCCCATTGACCAAACTCTCTACATATACGGCTCTGTCAACACGCGCAGAGCTCCAGCGAGGTTGTCGCTCGTGCAGAAAGTCCACGGTGTACCGGGGTGTCATGGCAACGAGATGATTTTTTTCGCTTTCACACAGTTTCGCCGTTTGGCCGGCGGCGACACTGTCAGCCGCGGGCACGGTGGCCGAGGAATAATGCAGCCTTTCGGATGCCCGTCGAACGAACACTATCTGATTTCTCGCGCCGCGCGTTCAGCCCCGCCGTGTCCTCACCTGAAGAGTATTATCTTACACCGTGGTCGTAGGTTAGAGTATCGGCGCCGCCGATACTCTAAGCGCAGTGGGCGCCGCCATTTTGGTTCGTATGCAGAGCAGACGCAACTGCCGATTGTCATGATTCAAAAGTGCGATTTCCTCGGCATTAGATTCGGTGTTAGGAAGTTCATGTAATAGTGCTTTGCTCTGTAGCGAACAGTTTAAACATTTCTGGAGGGGCGGAAAAGCGTTTTTTTTTTATTTCAGATAAAGCTTCAGATAACTTGCAACACGATGTTAATACACAATATGGCCAAGTGTCGTTACTCTGAAGCGTCTTGTTTAAGGTCTGCTCACAGGATGCATCTTTTAGGCGCGCAACAGTTTCGCGACACTCAAGTTTCGCGAAATGTGCTCGTTCACACGTACCGCTTCACGTGCAACAACGATGACGTTTTGACTCGCGAAAATAGTTTCGGTGTTGACCATGATGTGGCTCTCCGAATCAGATCGCTATTTATCTGGGGACCTGCTTTGCGCATTTTATGCAGTCAATTCACTTTAATATTTTTTTCTCGCATACTGCACTACTTGGAGCGATCTCGCATGTGCGCAAAGCCGATTGAGGTGGCAACCTGTACGCGCAGGACATGTGTCGGCGCCGAGCCCGTACGCAGCCAATTCATTGCCAAAGCTCCTATCAATGCACATGGTATTCATAGAAACGCTACGTGCCCAATCTGGTTACTTCTCGGCGCCCATGTCTGCCCCGATTTTACTGTGCACTGTTTCAGAGAGCGCAAATGGTTTCACGTTCGAATGTAAACAAAGCAAACTTGGTTTCAGTTTATACCCCTGTTATACCCTTGTTACACGGGCAAACTTAACTGCAGTTACGCTAAGCCACCGTCAGCGCACAATACTTACCGACAACATTCTGCGGCTATGCAGTCAAAGCTATGGGCGAACGTGCGCTTGAGCATCTTGAGCATCTATCGAAGCAGTGCACGCGCGCTCTTCACGTGTTATGAAATAGCTGTCCGAGAGTATAGACCATTCTAAAAAAGAGCGTGTGGCCGGTGCCATTTTCAGTGTTCGTGCGTATGGCGCGTTCTTTGCTCGCTTTCCGAAGCGACGAACACGCACGTGCTGGACTGTGAAGATCGCACGCTGGACTGTGATTTTGTAAACATTGGAAAGGTCTATACTGCGGCATCTGTGGTGCCGCAAAACAGCAGTTAAGCTGAGTTAACCGCGGTTAAGTGTGCCCGTGTAACAGGGGTATTACACGGGCACACTTAACTGCGGTTAGGCTAAGCCACAGCTAGCGCAGAATACTTGCCGACAACATTCTGCGGCTATGCAGTAAAGCCTGGTTCACATGCAGCGATTTTGGCCCTAGAGCGGCGCGATTTCTGCCGTCGCGGCGCTCGTGCCGCTCAACTGCTAGTGCTGGCCAGAGCGCCGCGACGGCAGAAATCGCGCCGCTCTAGGGCCAAAACCGCTGCATGTGAAACACGCTTTAAAGCTATGGGCGAACGTGCGCTTGAGCATCTTGAGCACCCATCGAAGCAGTGCACGCGCGCTCTTCACTTATTCTGAAATAGCTAGCGTTAACCACGGTTAAGGGTGCCCGTGTAACAGGGGTATTATCCAGTGGTATCGTCGCGACAACAACGCTATGAGCACTATTCTAATCTCGCGAACTCCCGCTAATTGTCTTCGTCCATCGCTGGATTGTTTTTCCGATATGCTCACTTTTCCTTCAGTGGTGCTTGACGTGCTTGCGGAAGTGCCGGCAGTATCCATCGTTCGTGGTTTCGGTTTTTTCGGATTTGGCTCGGCTACAACACCGGCAGTGAAGTGGTCTTCTCAAACAGCTCGCTCCCCCCTCAAAGGCCACGTGAGAGCGTTTCTGAGCGGCCATTGGCGGCGCCCTCAGAGTGATTGACAGGACTCGGCAAAGTTTCAGCAAAAGCTCGCTCCAAAAGCGAGGTGTACGCGAAACTTTTTTTAGATGCGCGCGTCCTTTTCGGACTTGTTCAGACGGCGCAACTATTTCGCGAAACTACATTTCGCGACACTAGATGCGCGAGAAAAATGCATCGTGTGAACAAGCCTTAAGCGCGTGGACGTAGCTTTGTGCAACGTTACTGGAGCAAGCTCAGTTTCGCAGCTCTCTATTCTCGCCTGCAGAGGCGAGTGGCCCAGGTGGCGGTCACAAGAACTAGCGGCGCTGCAGTCGGATCTTGCTTCCCTGTCTCGCGCGTTGTCTGCTACCACTGCGTTGAGAGCTTCCTTTTCTTTTTCTTTTCTTCCCTTTGTTTTACTTCCATGTGTATAATAGCGAAAAATTTAATGAAGATGAAGTGCAATACACCACAGAGATCAGAGTCAGCGCATTGTGAGTGTTCTTTCTTTGGGTGTTTGAAATTTATTTTTGTGTGCGTCTGTTTCCTTGCGCAGTGAAGTGTTAGTATGAATCAACAACTCGCTCAAGCTTAAGTATTGCTTTTCAAGCTTGGCGGGCTAGACAATCCAGAAGCAAGACTCGACTGCAGCGCTGCTAGTTCTCGTGACCGCCACTGAGACCACGTCGCAGGCGGAACTTTGAAACTGAGCTTGCTCGAGTAACGTTGGCTTTGTGGACACTGATCCCTATTGTAGTAGGCTGGATTGAAGACTGCGGCCTCGGCAGCTGGGGCCGAGTGTCGCCACCGGCGGCCATTGATTGACACCAGCCAATGAATGCGACTCTATGGGAAGAACGAGAGAAAGTGCCGTTTCCCCCGTTTCCCCCGTTTCGTTTTCGATAGGTCCGTCAAATAGCTTGCGTACATTAAAACTGACGGCCCTCGCAGTTCTTAAAAATAAATATTTGGTGGTCGAGAGTGACTCCGCTGGGTGAAAAAAGTAGTGCAGCTTAATGAGGCGAGAGTTACCTAGAGTTACCGCGGAGTCGGTGGCGGTTTCGTTGAGTTAAGTTTAGCAGACGACAAGCTCGAAGGCTTTGCTACGCGGAAGTCGCTCACTCCCGGAAAGCCGCTGTCGAGATGGAACTTGTTTGTCATTCATCAACTTCTGGGCTTCCCCGAGGCCGGTCTCATTGACGGCAAGTTCCTTTGTTTATTCCACTACGAGAGCAAGCTTATTGGCTCAGTCGTAGGCGCTCCGATACGTTTGATTTTTCTTAATTGGCGTTCGAACGTTTCACAAATCCCGATTCAATCTCCGAAAACCCGACATAATGGGCCTCCTGCGTTCCCCAGGGGGTGCTGCAAAAAGGGACTTGTTAGGCCTAGGGTGCCTCAATGCCCTTCTGTTTAGGGTGATGCCATCGTTTGTAGTACCCGATGCCGACAGCACGTGCTCACAGGGAAAATACAAAGAAATCGCAGGAAACAAAATGTCGCCGTAGCACAGTCAGCGCCACGAGCACGTGCAGGGACACGCCCTTTCACGCACTTCAGAACAAAAAAATAAAAATAAGTGTTCGAAACAAACTGGCCAGATGTCATCACCCCAAGCAAAGCGCACATGAAGGCACCCTAGTTAGGCCTTGTTTTGGGTAGTACAAACGTTAGCGTCTCAAAGTGTCACGCATGCAGAAGCGTGCCAGCTCTGGTTCCGAGCGCGAGATCACGATGAAAATACAAAGAAACAACAAAAATTCGAACGCCGTCAAAGCTAAGACGCCAAGCGCGTGAGCCAAGCACAGCTGTTCCACGCGTTCCAAAGTAGACATGACAAAGAAAAAGAAAAAATAAAGCGTCGCTTCACAGGTGTTTTGACGTCACCACCCAGAGATAAGAGACGCGTACCCTAGCGGTGGTGTCATGAATTTGGCACTTTTGGTTGTCTTGCGGCGTTGAGTCTGGCCGATTTCTGGCGTCCAAAGGTGTTTTTTCGTTCTTCAGGACCAGACAGAATTAAAAAAGCTCAACCAACGTGCCATAAGTAGTGCGAGGCTCAATCAAGTGAGCTTGTACTACCCAAAATGAGGGCGCTACAGTTTGTTCAAAGCTTCAGCGCAGGAGGCCTATAGGCCCGTAGCTCTCAAGTTTTGAGCAGCGCTCCAGGCGAGAAAAATAGAATATTTGGCTCGCGTTTCGAACATACGTCAGTACGCTTCCCCACTACAGTTTTTTCTACTCCGTTCCATTGTAAGTGCCAGCGTAGCAGAGGCTACAAGAGCGAGCCCCGAGCTTTCAGTGTCCCTGCCAAGCACGCGCGCTCGTGCAGTGCGAGCATCGTTCAGGGGAACATGCTTTAGCGAGTAGCTTCAGCTTCGCTATCACGTAAAGTGAAACATACCGGCTCACGGAAGCTATGAAAGAACGCAATAAAATAATAAAGCTGAATGGGACGCTAAGGCCACGAGCTGCACAATTTTTTCTTTTTTCTTTTAGTTTTTCTTTTTTTAGACGTTCTCTTATTGCGTGTCTAGAGGTGTTGACAGATGCTTGCATTCGAACGTGGCACGAGCAAAATCGAACGTTACAGCGCCGCCTGGATGGTGCTGCCAGCATAACATGATCGCGTCTTGCGGACGCGCTCGCGCCCCCTGCCCGAGAGCAACGGGTCTATGATGGCAGCACATCATAAAATACTCGCTTCCGAGCACAGCGCACATGCTTCAATATTTTTACTTTTGTACGCTTCTCCCATAGACTTGCGTGTATTGCTTGATGTCAAGCAATGGCCGCCGGTGGCGACAACGACGGGCTCCCGATCTGCGATCCAGCCTACTACAATAGAGATCAGTTTTTTTGGAGCTAACAATGGCACGGGCTACCCGGCGTGAGCGAAGGCATGTCAGCTGTCAGTTGCCCCGCTTATACCATTTGCTGTATTACCCAAGCATCAAGGAGAATGCAGAGATTGGTGTTCCACGCGCCACACGCGCACGCCTTCCCCGTATAAAAGATTCGAAGCAAATAACCAAAATAAAGCGTTGACGAACGCGCGTGCAGGATGCTATTTATTTCAGGTATTGGTTACTGCTGCTGAGGCCAGCACGTGCGGCGCGTGGAACGCCACTGCCTGCATTCTCCTTGATGCTTGGGTAATATAGCAATAGACCTTTTGCGAAATTCCCAAGCGCCAGGGAGCATGCTCCGAGTGTAGTTACACGCGCTGCACGTGCTGGCGTCAGCAGTAGTAGATTTTCTAAAGCAAATGTCTAAACCAAATGGCATTTGCACGCGCGCTTGTCAACGCTTTAATTTGGTGTTTTACTTCGAATCTTTTATACGGGGAAGGCGAGCGCGTGTGGCGCGTGTCTATACATTCCCATCATTCTCCTTGATGCTTGGGTAATTTAGCAGCCCCGTGCGCGACCGAAAGCGTCGCTGTGGTCGGCCTTCCACGATTGGCCGAACGCTGACTATGACGTCGGAAAGGGGATTTATCATCGACGGAATAAGAGGAATGAAAGAACTTTAATGTTGACGGTGTTGGCAGTGTTTCTTTGAGAGCGCAATGATTTCAAGCTTCCACCATGCTAATAACAAACACCATCGAACTTGTTGTTTGCAAGGTAATGACGTCACAAGGGGGAACCACAGGAGGGCGCCACCAAAACTTCTCGCCGCTAATAGGGAGTATTCACTGGCGGCCATAGCTGTGTGCTCGGCTGCGGAGCGCGTGCTGAACGCGAGCTTCCACAGTTCTTTCGCCCCGTGCTTACCGCACCACCAAGATTGCCGGTCTTGGCAGCCTATTAATGCGAGCTCGTTCTGAGCATGCGCTCTAAACAGTGACCTCAAATCTGGCGGCGCCTCGACTGTTGCTTATGACTGCAAGAACGCGCAGCTTGCGCATAGCTTTGACGAGCCACGGCCGGACTGGAAGCGCGCGCTCTCTTTCTCTTCTTACGGCCTTTGCAATTGGGGCAATCGCCACCTCCCGCCGCAATTCGCGGGGGTCGCTGTCACCTCACCCCTGGGCTACCCTTTGCCGTTTGCACAGAGCGCGTCTGACAGTGTATCTCAGCGCTGTCGCAACCTGCGACCGAGATTTTTATAGCCTTTGACACCTGATCCTTACGTTTAGACCCTCAGCCACTATCTAATGCGCTTCTGATAAGCCCAAAACGGTGAATATTTGACGCACATCTCCGAGAGATTCTGGAGTAAAAAGTAGTAAGTAGAGACAGCGAATGCAATTGCGGAAAAACTATACTCGTCTTTACCTCCAGGACTTGTGTTGCAACCCAAGAACAGAAGGAGACGGACCCCTTCTACGTGGAGGAACATTAAATGATAACTAATTCGTACTCTCTCGTGAAATGTAAGCAGGCCCAATCTATCTATATATTGCCGTCGTCTACATCATCATTTCATAGGCCGCACATGAAGTCGGTCAGCTGCTCTAGACGAAAGTGTAGTAGTCTGTACAATTTTCGCACAGTGCATATTACAGCCTAAAGTGCTGCCTCTAGGGCTTGTGCACATATCCAGCTGATTTTTCGTTTCTGTCCGTGACCGTCTTGGCATGGTTAATCAGAAGTATTCTGAGGAACTTGTTGCAAATTAAACCAGCCAAGCGCTTTGAGTGGCTGTTGTCAATGCCCTCTGGGCAACTTAGGATTGGCGCGTCTTCAGGGTAGGGTGCAATGAGTAGTTGCAGAACTTCGTGCACATTTGTACGTGGAAGGTGCTTAACAGCCTTTAAAAAAAACAAAAAAAACAATGTTGTCCAGAAGTGCGACTGACAGAATGAAACGCAGCAGCAGACCATGATCGCGCTTTCCGAACAATGGCGTGCGAGGGGTCAGACAAGCACAGAGGTCCCGCCCATGTCACAGGGGAACGCAGTTTGCTGACGACACTGCCTGTCGGTAGAGTGACTTCAATCGGAGCGAAGTTCAATAAACCGTTGCCAAAACAACAGCCTACGAAGCTCGAACACCAGCGCCAAGCAGCTCGAAGGGACTCCCCGAGTGGGGTGAAGTGGGGTGAGGTGGTTGCGCCCCTGGCGGCAAGCAAGTGAACTACATACGGAGAAAAAATGCCATTGACTCCCGGGCGATTGCAAAGGCCGTAAGAAGAGAAAGAGAGCGCGCGCTTCAAGTCCGGCCGTGGACGAGCTTGGAATTGCACGGGCTGGTCCGCACGAGCAGAGAGAGGCATGGCGGCGGGAGTGGCTTTGCTTGCAGTTGTCTATTGGTGACGTGAACGATCAAAAGCGTCGCTGCGGTCGGCCCACCAAAATTGGCCGAATGCTGACTATGACGTCAGCAAAGGATTTCTCATCGACGCAAATAAGAGGAATGTAAGAACTTCAACTTTGACGGTGTTGGCAGTGTTGCTTTGAGAGCGCTATAATTTCAGGCTTTCACCACGCTCATTATAAACACCATCGAACTTGTTGTTCACAATGTAATGACGTCACGAAAGGTAACCAAACGAGGGCGCCACCGAAACATCTCGCCGCTAACAGAGCGGGTTCTTTACTCTGTGTCGTAGCTCAGTGTTAACGGCTCTGCTTTGCATGCCGCGGACCCAGGTTCGACTACCTCGGGCGGCGGGCAATCTTTCTAAAGGATTTTGAAACATCGACGACGGTCGCCCGACATCCCAAACTACAACATCAACAACATCAACGACTTCAACAACGGACGTCATCTTCAGCGGTGGGAAGAGACCATAACCGATATCGCTGTAAAAATCGCGCTGCAGAACTCAAAGATCCAGGGTTTGATCCTCCACCGATCCGGGGGGATCGGTGGCCGAGTGGTCTAGCGCACACCAGCTCGAAGCGCGTGGAGCGAAAGCTCCTGCCCGTTTCGATCCGGATGAGCACCGTACCGGCGTCCGGTCGTGTATCACTACTGCATGGTTCACGTTAAAGACCCCAGGCTAGTGGTTGTACCGCACTGGCTAAATTGCTCATCTACAGCTGAGACACCGGACGCCCACTGAGGCAGACTAACTTCCGACAGTATAAACATACACACAACAATTTGTTGCTCCACTGATCCCCAATTCGATCTGGATGAGCGTTGTCCCGGAGTGCTGCCGAGTATTTCTACTGCGTACTTCGTGTTAAAGACCCTGGGCAGTACGTACAGCAGTAGCAAAATTTGTGTTCTGCAGCGACACACGAAACGCATATTTTGGGCTCACTAACTTTCCCCGTCTAAATATACACACAACACGATCAATTTACGTACATCTATCCAATAAATGTTTGTTATTTGTCGCTTAGTGAGGTGAACGTATACGCACACTAAGAAATCTGGAGGGGCTACTTTTCCGCAACACATTCGTGAGGGTCAATCGCTGCAATCAATGGAGGGAGCTCGGCCAGTGACAAAGCTGGAAATATATTCGACCAAAAAGAAAACCAGTCTCTGCTCTGGCACCAAACACAATGTTTCATAGAGTTCCTGTGTGAGCTCCCCTCCATGGCGACCACATCGCACTTGATTGTAAACTTGCAGGAAATATTTCGTTGGGGTATTTATTATTTGCGCCAGGCAACACGGAACTCAAAGAAACTTTAAATTATACTTTTTCTTGATGAATATACTTCACGAACAACCACGCGCCGGTGCATCGTTTTAAGCTCTGCCGACACAAATTAATAAGCACAGCGTATTTATTACATTATGCACACTAATTTCGCCAGCAGCCGTCAAATGTCGGGGTTGTGATATAGGCCCATGTACGTTCAATGCTAGATAATTTTAGGGTTAGCTTTTATAACTGACTCTTAATCGAATATATGAAAGCGTGTTGATGATCATCCACTTAGAAAGAAAGGTCAAGTGCCGAAAATACACTACTTAAAGCGAAAACTCTGGTCGCCTGGTTTATTCCTCTGAAGAATAGGCGAAATCATGAAAAAATTAGGAACAAGCTCTCCCACCAGCCCGAAAACAAAATATAGTCATGTTGCGACGGCGACACTTCGGAGAGGAGCTATCGGTACGGCACACAACATAAAAACGTTCGATCACGAAGACACACACGCGCGCGAACGGACAGGCTACTGGTTAATGGATATAGTGAGCGGCTAGCGGGTAACGGGGCTGCGGAGCGGCCGTAGATAAGGCTTTCCTGTATAGCACTGGCTTTTTGTTAGTCACGTGATTGAGTTCGGCGAATAGCGGCGTAGCGGCGCGTAGAAAACAGACGCGCAACTCTGGCTTCCCTACGGGGAGCCATTCTAGGAACTCTAAAGCCGGGGTCACACTGCTTATACATCATACAAAGAGAGAAAAATGACTATTTTGGGTGAAATAAAGTCCCTAGACGTGCTCCCCTGCTAGGCGAACCAAAGCCAGCTAATTGACGTGAGCCACCGAGGCCAGCAAGACCCGCCAGTGTGGAGGAGGAGGGTTGGGATAGTGTGGAGATCGAATGTCTGTTGGGCAAGCGGGCAGGAGGTGCTCAAGGTTCGCGTAAGGGCATGGACCATTGTGGCAGGAGGGATCTGATCTAAAACAATACAGAAAAGGTCGGGCGGGGGTGATGAGTGTGTTAAGTTGGATGGCTCTCAGTGTGTGTGTTTGTGAGGTTGTGAACATGGGGTTGCTGTGAGTGTGGTGTAGGCAGTGTCTGCATTGAGTGACGGAGTTGTGCGTAGTGTTGTTTCAGGGTCCTCTTGTAAAAAATTGTGCCTGGTCTGCCATGGGCGGGAAAGGCCATGGGATTACCGGCGCCTGGATAAGAGTCTCGCAGGCAAGTTGATGAGCCATCTCATTACCGGCAATCACTGTGTCGCCTGGCACCCACACCACCACGACCGAGGCAGGGGAAAGTTGTGAAGTTGCGGAGGAGAGGTCGTCGCGCAAATCCTCGGGAAGGCGGCACGTGCGAATTGGCTGAATCGCTTCCAAGGAATCAGTGCAAATGCGGTACTGTGGAGCAGGCGGATGGGAGGTACGTTCTTGAGTCGCATGCACTATGGCAGCAATCTAAAGAGCGAGCGGAGAAGTTAGGTTGTATTAGGGGCCAGCGGTGGATGTAATGGGAGGGATGCGGGTGCCTCACGGTGACACAGGCTGTGGCTCCGAGAGGAGGGGAACGGGAGGTGTCCACGCAGCATGTGCTAGTATCAGGTGGGAAAGGGTTGTGGTGCAAAGCCCGGGCTTCACGGCGTCCAGCATGCATGCCCGGGGTCATGTGGGCATGGAGCGGGGCGCATCGAAGGTTGTCGGGAAGAGGCTTTGGGGGGGGGGGGGGGGGGGGTAAAGGGAAATTAACAGGTCCAATTCCAGCTTGTTGCAAGAGACAGGGACGCTGCGTAGAGCCAGACAGGCGACCCAGTTGACTGTCGCTGGGAAGTCTGAGGAGAGTAGGAAGAGGGAGAGAGAGTCCTGTAGCATACAGTTTCTCTGTAGATGCGTGTATAGGGAGTATTCACTGGCGGCCATAGCTATGTGCGCGACTGCTGAGCGCGTGCTGATGGCGAGCTTCCACGGTCTTTTTGCAACCTGCATTCCACACCATCAAGACCGCCGGTTTTAGCAGCCTATTAATGTCTGCTCGTTCTGAGCATGCGCTCTAAGCAGGTGGCGATCTGCTTTATAGTGTGTATTAAGGACGGACTGTATACGTTTCGTTTGTGTTTGCGTAAGCACACAGTGAGGGAAAGTGTAGAGAATCTTGTTTAGGGCGAAATCTGTGACTAATTGGCCGGCTCTGCGTTCGTTGACCCCACCGTGTCTCTGAACCACTCGGCGGATCGGATGTGATACCTGATGGCAGGTGTTTATAGTTGTCGGTATCGCCTTGGTAATATGTGTTACCTGATGGCAGGTGTTTATAGTTGTCACTATCGCCTTGGTAATGTACGGGTTTTGAGAGGAAAACCCAGGACCCTACAAGAGGGGGTGCAAGAGATAGGGAGGTTGTCTAGGTGTAGGGAGAAAAGTTAGTTAACTGACCG
This sequence comes from Ixodes persulcatus, assembly GCA_013358835.2. Taxonomy (NCBI): domain Eukaryota; kingdom Metazoa; phylum Arthropoda; class Arachnida; order Ixodida; family Ixodidae; genus Ixodes; species Ixodes persulcatus. Next base: position 1,505,355 of record JABSTQ010011364.1, read on the forward strand.
CTGGTGCCGGGAGTGGGAGAGGAGCAGCAGCGCCGATTCCTCGGGAGCAGCTTGGAGGCCTGAGCGGGAGAGGAACTGTGCGATAAGATCAAGACCGGTATGGAGGGTGGATGCCACCTCCCCCAGCAACCCGTGGATACACCAGAGGGTGATGTCGTCTTCGTAGAAGAGGAAATGAAGGTGTGGGATCGTGGACAGGGTTCGCGCGAGTGGAGCCATACCGAGGATAAAAAGGTTGGAGAGAGTACTGCACCTTGAGGTGTGCCGCTGGCGAGGATGATAGAAGGGGAAGGTTGTGGCCAAGCCAAAATTGGGCCCGTCGATGAAGGAGAAATGCAGATATATAAGTGTACAGATGGGAACCACAGCCCGTCTTGTAGAGGGGGGCAAGATTTGCATTATGTAGTAGGGTATTGAAGGCTTTGCGGACTTTAACTGTGACGAGCGCATGAACCTTCCTGCCTGTAGGAGATAGGAAGGTTTCTTGCAGTAGAAGAAAAAGATCCTGGTGGACATACGAGGGCGAAGAACAATTTGATTGTGAGGAAAGAAATCAATCTTATCGAAAAGATCCTTCAGACGCGTAAGCGCCATACCTTCTATGGTATTTCCTACACAAGACGTAAGAGATCGGTCTGAGATTTGCAAGGGTATAGCTGATTTGCCAGGTTTCAGAATGAGGGAGATAATTGAGGAAGTCAATTCAGTTTGGAGGGCACCAGCCGCCCAGTGAGGATTAATTTGGAAGAAAAGAAATTCTTTGTCAGTATCGGGGTGATTTTCGATCATAGAGTAGGTGATCTGATCCGCGCCTAGGCTTGTTCCAGCTTTATTCTGGGCGAGAGCGAGGTCCCGTTCGGAGAGTTTAGAGGGTTGTTCTAGATGTGGATTTGGGGTCCTGAGTACTCGGTGCAGAGGGAAGAAAGCGGAGAACGTATGTGAAGTTCGGTGACGTGTTCTAACAGAGTCGGGATCATAGATTGAGATGTGTTTTTTGAAGGGTGGGAGGTGGTACAGTTTGTGGGCCAAGGAGTTGACGGAGGAGATGCCAAGGTGATTTGGTGTGCGAGGTGCTATCAACTGAGTCGCAGATGTGATTCTAGCAGGGACTCAAACCGTAACCGTAACCGAAACCGAAAAGCGTTTAGGAACGAAATTGTTTCAGTAACCGTAACCGGAACGAAACCGTTATTCGAAATTTATAAAAACCGTAACCGTAACCGTAACCGTAACCGTAGATTATTTACCGGTAACCGGTTTAAACTGATATTAACCGAAAAATAAAAATATTAGTTTTCCTCAAGTACGACCTGGAGGAGGGATCTTGAAACGTCGTGGCCATTTGACAGAGTTACTGTCAGCGAGTGGTGCATCTAGTAATGCATTTCCGTTGAATTTAACTTTAGGATTAAGAATACTTAGTTGAAATCAGTAGTCGAGCTTATAATAAAAAAAGTCTCTATTTCTAAATCTTCCACACTCCTGCATCGCTACATGTATTCAGTACGTGTCGCCTTCAGGGTATTAACTAATAATTTAGAATTCTCAGATGTCCGTCGAACTCGGTTCTATCAAAACCACCGATGTTCCTAACATGCGGTAGCCAGTATGAAGAAACGAGATAAATTGACCATCATGCTGAGTTGGCGGAAAAGAAAACCTGGTATTCATTTAATCTGAAACATGTCGCGAGTGGCGGTTTTGAAACAACACAGAAGGGAAAAAAATGTCAGAGGTTTTACATTGGCGTTTTGTATGATATATATATATATATATATATACCCAAGGTGCGTCGCACTGCGTGTTTGGCCGACTTTGCCGCACTGCCAACCGCCCCCCCCCCCCCCCTTCCCCGCTACCCAACAGCGCCTAGGCAGATGCCTCCGGAGTCGGTTACGGCGTAGATGTTGGGGACTGTGCGCAGACAATCATTGCCCCTCTGCCGAGGCCACTATATAAATACCTCCGGAAAGGACTCGCCGTGTTGTGGTGCGCGTGTATTGCCGAGAAAGGGACTCTTTTACACACGGAGAACAGAGCTTTGGCTCTCGCTCTGTGCCGCGGCCATGGACGAGCTTTGCCATGGGCTATTGCGAATGCCATTTTTCTTCATATTTTTATTTATTCAGATTTATTTAAAAACCTCGGGAAGCCCTTCGGACGTTTCTTCCGCCACCCTCAGCACGAGAAGGAAAAGATGTCTCTCGCCGAGAGCGCGAGGACTCGATGGCCCGCCGGCTCGCCATCGCGTGTCAAGCGCGCAACAGCAGGTCGGCGGGGCTCATGACCGACGGTACCCATTTTATTGGCATATATTTATTAAGAAAAAGAAGAGAGACGGCACTGGTAATAGCCCAAAGCAAAGCTCGTCCATGGCCGCGGTGCACCGCTAGAGCCAGAGCTGTCTTGTCCGTGTGTAGAAGACTCCCTTTCACGCCAATGCACGCGCACCAGAACACAGCGAGTCGTTCCCAGAGGTATATTGGCCTCGGCAGAGGGGCTATGATTGCCGGCGCACAGATTCCTACAAGTACTCCAAAACGGACTCCGGAGACATCTGCCCATGCGCTGTCGGGTAGCGGGGTAAGGTGGAGTGGTGGGCAGTGCGGCAAAGTCGACCAAACACGCAAAAGAAAGGGAAGTCAATTGAGTGAAAGAGGAATTTGGTCTGAAACTGTGTCAAACAGGTGGACGAAGAAGTAAAAATCCAGAGCCATAAAGAAAAGTTTAAAATGCCAAGTAGTCCACGGCCCGTATAATAAATATAATATAGTATAATATAAGAACACCCGACTGGACATTGGGAGGCCCAGAGTTCAAATCCTAGCTCCGCCGTTTATTTTGGCTTTCGCCGGTTTCGTAAAACATTGATTCATTCGATAAAGTACTGTTCATTGATCTGCATATTTTCAAATATTTATTATATATATGAGATATATATAAGGTGGGTCCGCACCTTCTTTAATTTTTTCTGATATATAAATGCACCATTTTTCTAGCGTCGCAGAATCGGCCAGCGAGAGACATGCGCTTCGATAACCATAGGAAATTGCTTGGAAATAGCAAACATGACGTAGGTGTAACATGGCACGACAACGAAGACTAGTGAAAGGAACGAACAACAGATAACATATTTTTACATCTTTCTGTGTTGTTAATGTGTAGTTCGTTCCTCTCTTCAGTCTTCCTTGTTTTGGGCTATTGCATTTACATAATTGTTTGACTTTCACCAACTAGCCCAGCTCTCAATTTTATTGGTTTATTTCACTTAACAGTATCTTACTAGAGGATGGCTATAGGCCTGCTCCTTCCTTCAGTGTGGCCGAAGACTCGTCTGCATGTATTAGGTTGAAATAAACTATAGCGACCAGAAGGTGCGAATGGTTCTTCCAGCACCCAGTGGGAACTTTCTTAGGGTAGTTTACAAACACTGCCAAACAAGAAATTAGGGATGTTCATTTTCATTATTATTATATAGAATGCGATGATCCCCGAGTAGCGGGGGTTACATGTATGCTCGGATATCAAACTATGTAATATAAGTAGATGTAGTGAACAAGCGTCGGAGCTAGAAACGTGTGCAACTTTTGACCAATTAGAAGTATTAAGACGTTTCTAAATTCCTCGAATTTCACGTTGTTGTATACTCTTGGACTACTTTAAAACGTTTATTATAAAACGGCTGTCTAGCATTTTAATTAGACAAATTATTGGAAAAACCAAAATAAACCGGTTTTTAAAGATGTCTAACCGGTAACCGAAACCGTAAAAAGTAAAACCGTAAAAAACCTAAACGAAACCGTTATCAACAGGAAGCGGTAACCGTAACCGTAACCGAAACGTTATATTTTTCGGTTTGAGTCCCTGGATTCCAGTTCGTAGTGGCGATTGTAGTGTAGTGAGTGTGAATATCATTTTCTAGGGTATCCTGTGCCTGTCGGAGTTCTGAATTTCGTGGTTGGGCTCGAATGCGCGTGAGTAAGCGTTTTCGGCGCTTGAAAAGCTTCATAAGGTGGGGTCGGGTTGATCCGCCGGAAGATCCTCAAGCACATTAGTTAGAGCCTCGGATCGCGCCTGTCGGAGCGAGCTTGTCCAGGAAGCGTAATACGCACGACTCTGCGTTCGGAACCCGGCGAAAACGGCCCCAGATTGTTTTTGTGGTGATACACTTTCGGGGCTTATTTGTAGGTGAAAGTGTGATCTGGATAAGGTGATGGTTTGATATTAGGGTTTCAGGCAACACTTTCCGAATGTAGGGGGAAGACTTGCCGGGTGAAGGGGGAATGAGGACCATGTGTATAACGTGAGGTCTGGTGTGGTGTGTCGTTATGTGGCGTGTCCATCTCATGTAGGCGAGTCCGGAATATTGATAAGAGAGTATGTTTGTTGCATGGTGAGTGTGTGCAGAAGCCGTCCCGGACGGAGTGTGGTGGGTTATCCCGACATATAGTATGCAGCGCACTGAAGTCCCCGCTAAAAATAATGTTACGTTGGGATGGGAGTGTGCGGAGATGCATAAAGAGGGGAGAAAAAAAGTGAAGATGATTTTGAAGAGTTATAGATATTAACTAAAGTGAGAGGTAAAGAGGGGGGATGGATAGTAGTGTAACGTCTTAGGTTGTACCTGACCTGACTCGCAAGTTAAAATGAACTGGAACGGTTGGTAAGAGCACTAACGTTTTCTTTTGTTAACTGATTGCTACATATCCAAATTCAGAATAATGATGAAGACGCGATCTCTGCGTCTGTCCCGACCAATGGCCCCAAGTCGTGTCGCTGTGTCGTCTCGCGCCGCATTCTTTTGTACCCTCGTGCCGAAGGTTACCTCGCAGTGGCGCGTGTGGTGCAATCGCGAGGCAATACGGCAGCCAGACGAAAGAGCAGTATCCACGGTGCGATGGGGAGTTGAGCCATGTTATGCAATGAATATTGCGCGGAACTGATGTAAGCGTGCGGCAATTTCCGCGACGACGCAGCACATGAGTCGGGTAACGCAATCCAAGGCTCTCAGAAGGCGACCGAGTCGAGAGGAGAAATTTTCTCTCGGGAGCCGCTGTGTGCTGGTGCGTTCGTGACCACAGTACGTAAGGGACGAGAGTGTCTGGAACGTCTTCAGTGACATATGCAATGTCTCTGCCAATGTAGATAAAGGAGAGCGGCGTGACAGCGTCGGCATGTAGACCGAGGTATCCCGGTATGTTTTTGACATGCCGTGTATCTTGGAGAAGAAGAAAGTGTGGGAGTGTGTTGTGTTAAGAGCCATTGATAGAACGAGGTATGATTTGTGGAGAGGCTACGGCAGTTCCATTGTATCAGTGTGATTGCCATGGTCCTAGTTAGGAATGAGGGTTGGGAGAGATGAGGAGGGTAGCCGGCCGAAGTTTAAGAAATTTGCCGTCTAAGGCTGCGGGGGCTTTGTGGTTGCGCTTGATGGATTGGGTTTGCTCCTCCATGGGGTCGGTGAGTCGGTGAGAATCTTGGAGAATGTATGTGTAACGCTGTTGAGTGATCCTGTGAGTCTGGCGATTAGTTCCTCGAGATGGGCCACGTGTTTGTCCTGCAAGTCGAGGCGACTTTGTATTGCTTGTTGGGCTTCAAAAACTGTGGTGAGCGCGTCGACGCGCTTGACCAGCTCTTCCACAGCACTGTCAAGTCCCTCAAGACGTGGGTAGAAGGCGGGAGGGGATAGGGCGAGCGCGGCGGGCCGCGGCTGGCTAACCTGTGTCGTGTCGATATCTGACTGCAGAGAAGCTGGGACAGTGTGGGCTCATGTTGTTGTGGTAGATGGCGTGGTGGGCAGCCTCCAGTCCCACAAGTTGTTGGTGAGCCGGGATTCTCTGACCGCCCCAAGTGACTGTGGAGGGCGGTGTGAACAAGGTTGGGAGTGGGTGGGGTACCAAACGGGTTAGGAGTGGTGGTGATACCGTGGAGCGGGCCATCTGTCGTGGGTGTCGGAGGCGCTGACGAAGAGCTGCACCAGCAGAGGCGTCATCGTGTTGTTTCCAGATGTGGCAAGTTGCGATAAATGGGGAGTGGTGACCATGGAAGTGTAGACACCAGGGTGTGCAGGAATGAGGTTAGTCCGAGTGGGTCAGGGTTGTAGAACACGTGGGGCAGCATCGCTGGTTGCCCGGGCAGGCCAGTGTACGGTGCCCGTACTCGAGACAGCTGTTGCAATATTGGACTTGGCGTTTGGGGGGACGGCAGCGAAATTCTAGGTGGCGGTAGAACACTGTGGACTGTGGTTTTGATGGAGGTAATCAGGGCTGAATCTGTTGTGCTCATTCGCCTTGCGTGATGGATTTAAACTTGATTAGACTCCAGAGGATTGATTATCTCGTCGAGGGTGGCTCCCGGGGATATTTCATGTATATCTCCGCGGCTGGAGTTAGTTGGTGCGGTTAGGTAGGAGTTAACGGGGAGGGAAGTGCTTTGTAAGGTGATGCTTGTGATGCGAAGTAGCCGGCTGACGATCACTTCGTTATGGGCGCGGAGAACAGCGAGACGGTTATTATGACGGAGATGAAGGGATGCGTCGCCCCATGTATGAGCTTTTGAGATGTGCGGCTTGCAAGAACGCTGGCAAAATGTCAAGAGGCTGTGCAGCTGCGCCAGCGGGAAGGATTGGGAGATGCACTATAACTGCTTGGAGTTCGGGGTTGAGGTGGGCCGGAAGACGAGATTTGTGGGGCTTTCTAGAGGTGATCCATTTCCCACCTAGGTCTTGCGCCTCTAAGGAATTTCCATGTCCTGGCTCGCGATGTACGCAAAGATATTGGTGAGCTGCGAAGCGTCAGTGTCTGCTGTAGCCATATCGGCTCCGCATTGCTGTGGCGGCATCATGGCTGGCGGCGCCGTGTTCGCATCAAAAGTTTTAACGGCCTCGAATTGGCGAAACAAAGGATGAGCAAGTGAAGGAAAAAATGCTACTAGGAGGGAGCTGTGCGCTCGCCAAAAATGATGCAGTGGATAACTCGGGTGCGTGGTGAAAAGTTCAGAAGGATATGATGGAATTTTTTATGCAAAAGACCGCCTGAAAACACGAGTTCCCGCAATATCCGTGGTTCGAATGCCGCATGCCCAAGTCTGTCCTCAGACTCATTGCAATGCGGCATTTGAAGCACGGATCTTGGGTGACTCGCGTTCGAATACGTTTGCAGACGCTTTTGTATGATGCATAAGCAGTGTGACCCCCGGCCTAACGGTTCTCTACGCTCAGTGCACCAGGGCGCGGACTGAATTATTTTATATCTATAGACCTTTGCACAAATCGCCTTGTGCGCGCTGCCATCTTTGTCTGCTGGGCTGTGGAAGGCCTTCTGAGCATGCGCTGTTGCTCTGCTGTGCGGTATATCGGATGCTGCGCATGCGTCCACAGCTCAGTGACTCAGCATTTTCCGCCCGGGCGCTTCGTTCGAGACTGCCGCTGGAAAGGTCTATACGGTCTGCCGACACTGGCTGTGCCTTGTTCCTTATACTTGTATGGCTCTCTTATCGTCACATTGGTCATATAAAAATTGTCTGCAGACAATTTTCGAATCATATATAAGTTGAATCTCGTTAATTCAAACTCTCTTAATTCGAACTTGCGGATAATTCAAACTAACATGCAGGTCCCATCCTATGAGTCTCTATGGGAGGAAACTCCCGGTAATTCAAACTCTGCTTTATTCAAACAAATGTTCAGTCCCCCTCGAGTTCGAATTAACGAGATTCAACTGTATACGTACGAAGCAAACAGGCTTCGAACATGATTGAGGTGTGTCCGTATATGATTCCGTCATCATGTCTGCAGCTAATATCGTGATGTATGAGCAGGGTGACTGCGACTTTAGAGTTTAAATATTTTAGGTTTGTAATGTTTCCTTCGACACTTCTCAGCCAGAGTTAAGAGAGGATTGATTTGGAAGGTGTGAATAATCGAGAAAGAAAGATCGAGAGAGAGAGAGAGAGAGAGAGAGAGATGGTAGGAGACGAGAGTAAGTGAAAGGGAGACTGAGAAAAAAAAAAAGAGAAAGAGGCGGTACTTTTGACGCGTGCCAGCCGTTGAATTGGAACACGAAAAATTCTGAAGGGAAACAAGAAAAAAAAAGTCCGCTAATGAAGGCGGTGCGAGGGAAGGACCCAATCGATTCGTTCGAGTGGCTGCAGATTCGTGCGACTGCAAGAGGAGATTGGCTAATTAAGCGAACCTGGGGGTCTCGTTTTCTGGCACCGCGCGTCACGCTTTGGCGGTCGCCCGTGATGGGTCGCTCTTTGATTGCGTCCTTCCGGTGGAGCATTGGGCTTCGCGACTTGTTCCCGTCTTCTCTTGGAGGACGCGTACGCGTTTGCAGTGCGGGACGCAGTTAGCGCGAACTCGAAATCTACGTTCGTCAGCGTACTATGCCGAGCGCAAGTTTCGTCTGCTCCTTGCGCAGGGGTTGCGGTGACGTCAGAACGCCAAGCTCTTATTGGCTCTGATTGGAAACGAGAGTGGGTAGACCTCAAGGCAGCTAGCATTGAGGTCTGTTCACTGTCTTTCTAATCAGAGCCAAGCAGTGCTCGGCGTTCTGAAGTTACCGCAACCCCTGCGCAAGAAGCAGACGAACTTTCGCTTCGCATACCCATGCATTGTAGTATCTAGAAAAATAAAAACGTCATTTTGGCTTTTACTGAATAAGAAACCGCATTATTGAAACAAAAAGAAGCCTTTATATGTCAGACACTGCGCGGATGATGTACCAATTGAAATGGTGTATAACTAAGCACACAAGCACCAATTCGAAGCGAACTTTCATCGTTCATCTTTCCTACCGAAATTAGCAGGAAAACGTCCCGCATGAATGAATGCAAGTTATAATCAATTACAGAGTTCAAGGAAATCCTGAAATGAATTGCGAGCTTTCAGTTGGCGATGAATGTTTTGTGATCCAAGTCTCCCTGGTTGTTCATCAGAACTATGTGTTTGTTTTGAACTTTAAACAATAATGAATAAACAAAATAGTTCCATTATGTGTAGTCTCAGCGGTTTTGATCCATAGAAGCAGTGGACAAAAACTACCATGGCGACACACTAGGCACTCGTACAGACCAGCAAGTGCTGGTTGAAGCATTCCGATGTCCGTGAACATTCCACGACAATGGCTCGAGTTTGTCGTCATATTCGACTGTTTGTTGTGAAATCGCTGCAGGCTTGATGCAGCAGAACACGATTGGAACACTTCATTACTTCTAGAACGTCCGAGGGGTGTTCAGTAGGTGTTTCCTCCTAGACTCTAACATTATTTTTATTCAGTGATCGGATGGAAAGGTCTTACGTTCAAATGAATGTTTGGAATCTAATATTTTCCGGGAGCGCACCACTTTTCAATTTACTCCCCACCCGTGGCGATCCACTTCCACCACCTTTGCAATAGACTTGGCATGCCGTCGCAGGAGATTGAGAGCGGCTGTTGATGTCACCAACGGCGCACTGGATTGGCGACCACTTCGTCGGACGCGAACCACTTACCCTCCATATCTTTTTATCTTGCAAAGTCCGGGTAGCAAGACAGGTGAGGCAAAATATCTTAGAATTGCACCTTCTCCAGCGCGGCGTTGTCTCGTGAACAGCCGTTCTCATTTTTCTACGACGTCACGCGCAGGCTAGTGAATAGGGGGCGGAAGGGCATTGCCTCTGGTGGGGACCATGTCGGAAAGTGATGTGGCCCCGAGAAAAAAGGCATTCCAAACATTAAACCGAATGTAGCATCTTTTACTTCCATCGCTGAGCAAACGTTACTGCGCAGGAGCTGAAACTTATTGAACAGCGTTCGGATGTCTTTCAATATCCTTTTTAACGATAAACTCTTTCAAATTTCTCAAATGAATGTCTTAACTTTCTGACCCTTCTCACAATCGTATCACGTCTTCATATTGAAAATTCTGAAATTGCGTTTAATGTTTTTGTCGTTTTTAATTGACTCGGCTGTACCCGTCCTCGTGCCGTTGCAAGGCCTACAAGGACGCTACTATAGCGCCCGACTAAAATGCGCCTACCGATATCTTCGTCTCATTGGCCCCTATTTAGTCCCGTATTCGCATTTCGCCGTCCGTATCTTCGCCCTAATCAGCCACTTTATTGCGCTCGCCCTCGACTCCGTTTATACCCGTAAGCTAACAGTGCGGTGGGACATACACGCTCGCTTGACCAACCAAACCGCCTCCTTTTCATCACCTCACCCCGCTCTCTACACGTGAGGATAGGTGGGAGCGTGATCACGTGACGTAAGAAAGACGTACGGCTGGTCCATCGAGCACGTATAGCTTCCAGCGCACTGTCAGCTTAGGAATGAACTCAGTTTAGGTTATGTTTCTTCGTTGTTCTCGTTAACTGTTCATACATAGCGGACTGAGGGAAGTTGGGGTGGGGTAAGGGGAAAGGGGGGGGGGGGGGGTAGGGGGTAGCTGCGGCCTAAATTGGGTCGTGTCTTGGGGCTTCGTTCGAGGCTGCACGCTGAACACTTCCGGGGGGCCACCGAAGTCGATAAACACCGCTACGAAGCCCCAAAGTAATCATGGCCGAAAGAATGTGGCGTCCTGTTGGTCGCTCACGCACGCACACGCTCCGACGAAGAATTCTACTTTACGTTAACTGTGTTTTCTACGTTGGGCCAGACAGACCTGTGAACGACAAACCAGTCTTCGTTGAGATGTTTGATTATAAGAATAATATTCGTTACTTTCCAACAGAAAACAAACATTTTTAAGAGGAAACATGGAGAAAAAATTTTAAAAAAGCTGTTGAAGCAGCCTTACTATACTTCGTTTCAGCTTCCGTCCGAGCGCAGCCAAAGGCTGAGGGACGATTCGCAACTTCGAGAAGAGCATTCCTACGCACCACAAAGTAGTTCGCAAAAGCAATTTTTTTTTAATAACTGTTTTGTGCGTAAACATTGCACAATATTCCAGATGTGTACTGCTGAGAATGATTTGCAACTAAAGAAATTAAATATCTGAAGTTTATGTTTTCATTAATATATGTAAATGCACGTGTTTTTGGGAAAACACGTACTATCGCGGACAATATGAGCTGAAACAGCGCTCCGGCCTGTGCACGGTACTACCTGCGCCGCCTGTCGCATCGCTCCCTAAACACGGCGCACCCTGAGGCCGAGATAAATTCTCACTTGCGCTCACTGCGCCGCTGCGCTCTTCCGGCTGTCTGCTAGCGAAAATATTGGCCGACGGAACCACCATCAGGATGATTGTGCCGTGTAGCCCAATGTTCACGTTTTCAGCTAACGTGCTTTTCAGTGCATTTCAAAAAAGCGCCAAAGTGAAAAATGCGTTGTCACGCTCTTATCTCCTTGAGGAACGCTGCCGGACGAAGCTGCCTTGGCCCCCAAAAGGAGTCGATTTGAATATCATCGAAAACATTTCGAGGCGCATCAGGGTAGCCATGTCACAGCGTTTCTATCCACCGCGCCACTGCCCACAGATTGTGGAAAGCAATGAGGTGAATGGGAGGGGCTTCGGGCTGAGCCAGACTTTGTTTCCGCGCTCTATGATTTCTTACAAGACAGGATGGGAGCCGTGGTCGCGGGTCAGGGGAGAATGACGCGGTATTAATTAATTTTGTAAGTTTTACTGCGCCTCAGGATAACGTGAAGCGGACTTCTGCTGTTTGGAACAAAGCTTAATGCTACGGTTGTTACACACTCTGTGTGACGTCAGTAACCACGCATACTTTCGTGTGGTGCCTCCTTGATCCTGATCTTCTTGTATAGTGCAGTTGAACTTCCACGCCGACTATTAATCTTTTGTGTCTGATATTGTCATGTGCAAATATTCTTTCGATTAAGTTTCAATCTCCTCCTGGCAAATATATGACTGTTTGTCCCACTTTATTAATACTAAGAATTTGTAAAAAAAACACAAAAAACTGGTGTCTTGTCAGCAACTCGTTTTGTTTGAAACAAACACGTGGGCCCAGTAGTAAAGAAATAATACTTTTGACCCTTTGCATTCCAATCAAGGTTACAAAACCTTCTCAGTAACTTGTATACGCTTACCGTTTTTTTTAAACATCTGTGATCAATGAAAAAGAAAAAAAAAACGTAAATACCGTGGAACCGGACTAAATCCGGCATACAGATTTTGGCCTATATTTTACGATGTCTTACTTTGTGCATGCACCTATAATCAAACAAAGACAACCTGCAACGTCTTTTGATGTGACTTTCAAAAACGATAATCGCAGCTGAAATTTAAGACACTTCAATATTTTTTCTTCACCAGTCAGCGTTTTTTCTACGGGATTCTGCGCGATAGAGTAAAGTATATCAATTCCAAAAGAGGGACGACAAGTGTAATCTTTTGTTCCCCCCGCCGCCCTACCACACATACCCGCTGTCCAGTGTTGTACGTAACGGCGTTCCAAAGAACGGCGTTCCTGGAACGCGTTCCTTTTAGGAGGAACGAAGGAACGCCACCGTTCCCTTTTGCATCGGTGGAACTGAAAAGGGAACTCGTTACATTTTTACTGGAACGGAAAAAGGAACGGCGTTCCTTTCTTTCGTCCAGTGGGGTATTTTTTTTAATTTCTAGGAGGGAAATTATAGAAGTATAAAACAATCAAACAAGAACAATAAAAACAAAAGTATAAACAAACAACGAAGAGGAGAATCTTGTTAACTTCTGGTTAATTATCTTAGGGTTTCTCCTGTGTGGTCCTTGTTTAGTAACAGTCGGGTGCAGGAAATCTATTGGAATTGTTTTATTTTTCAGTGCCCGAGACTGCGGTACAAAAAGTAAACCTTAAAGTCAAAGGAAAAGATGCAGAAAGAGGGACGTTTCAAACTCAGCTAATTTCTTTGCTTCCACGAATCCTCATGCGCCTAGAAATATAAGGCCGACTATAGCCATCACTGAACTTCCACAAACAGACCTAGAGTTACAACAAAAGAACATGTTACCTGGCATCGAACGCACCCTTGTATAATGCACATTGGTTGACTAAAACATACAAAAAACTAACCTTCAATCCTTTTCCCTTAGTCCCTCACCTTCAAACTGAACAACTAATCCAACCTTCACGAAGAAGGACTTGTAGTTTCCTAGACTGACCTTCCAAAAGTCGTACCCCCTTCTTCACTTGATCGTTTTGCGGACAGCAACATCGAGAAGCAACTGTTTTTAAGTTCGAACAAGGGACTTCGTTTGATTAAAACGCGTGAGGTTGTTGTAAAACGCTCGTGCAATGTAGGGTAACAGTATATTGTGCTCGTCTGAATTGGCCCACCCCAAACATGAATATGGTTAAAAGCTAAGATTTTTGGTTCGTATGTTTCCATTTGATGGGATAGATTAAAAACAACTTAGCTTTATCTAACTAAATATGGTAATCAGCAAAATACAAATGTAACGTATATATAATGATACGTTCCATCTTGTTAACTATAACGGGAACGAGTTCCTTTTTCACATATGGAACTTGTAACGGGAACGCGTTCCAAAAATCAGAAGGAACGAGGAACGAGCTTTCGTTCCTTTTCTTGAGGAACGTGTACAACACTGCCGCTGTCGCACCCACCGTCTCGCTTGCAGACGGCCGGAAGAGCGCAGTGGCGCAGCGAGCGCAACTGAGAATTCATCTCGGACTCAGGATGTGCCGTGTGTGCGGAGCAAGGCAACAGGCGGCGCAGGTAGTACCGTGCGCCGGCCGGAGCGCTGTTTCAGCTCATATTGTCCGCGATAGTACATCCTCTGGCAACACGGCTGCAGCGCTCGGTTTTTCTGTGTGATTTCGTTCCCGTAATGGCCGATTCATGTGCTTCGCCGCTTTCCTCACCGAGTCGCTACAAAACGTCCTTTCGCAAAGGCACGTTTGGGCGTCAGGCGCGAGAGGTCGTGATGAATGTCTACTTTCAAATTCGGCAGGACACTCAGGTCGCGTCGTACCGCCAATGCGTTGTAAACAAGAAAAGCGCCCGGGCCACTACAATTCACTGATACGCGGCGAAATCAGGGCACCCCTTTACCTGCCGATCAAATTGAACGCCGAGAAGCTGGTGGAAAGGATTGCGCCTTGAGCCCTGGTATATCCAGACAATACAAGGAAACATCAATGGCCGGGTTATCGGGCACCTTGCAATGTGTACTTACATCTCGAAACTATGCCGAAATGCCGAACTGATGGAAAGCTCGGAGGCTCGGACACAGACGCCAGCGGCCAGCCTACGTACTGACATCCTCTGTGACTAAATTTCAGAACGTGAAAGGCCACTTTTTGAACCTGTAGCAGACGATACCGTTGATACACCCTTAGCAGACGAAATACTCGGCGAGCGCGAGCGGCGCGGACGACCAGCGGCACAGCGAAGTGATACAAAAGTGCAGGCGAGATCGCGTGACCTATCGCCGGCGTGTGATTGGCTCCGGTCACTCGTAGCTTTGGCTGCGCTCGGACGGAAGCTGAAACGAAGTATAGCCCGAAGCCTCAAAACTTCAACAGGAGCGAAGCGCACGTAAGATCATTTTAAGCTACAAGAAGTAGCCAACGACAAATAATTGTGAAAATATTTATGTAATACAGCAGTATACTCCACACAAAAACACCCAGATTCCTCAGTTAAAATTTGCAGGAAGGAGAGAAATTAAAAGGCGTCACACAATAAATCACTGACGTGAACATATCATTTTAAAAATAATTACCAAGGAACGAAGTAAAAACAAAAAAAGCAAACAGGCCGGCAGCAACCGCTTAAATTCGACTTATCATCTTTTCCAGTAATTATCAATTCCCGCAAGCTGCTTACCGTCAAGCCGTGAAGCTTTATATCTTGTACACTGAGCTCATTATGGAAAAGAGGCTTAAACAGATGCACTGTCCGCTAAATTTAGTGATAAAAAAAATGCACCCTATGCACTTATGTTTAGGATGCTATTTTGTCTAATGATTCTTGACTGCAAAGCAAGATTTGAAGAAAGAAAGGTGTAGCACCAAGGGAGAATGGCAACGTCACGTGAATTTTGTTCCCTGCTAAAGTTTTTGGGCAGTGCTTCTATTGGAGCCTGCTTTGTTTAAAAGCCTCAACAGGGATAGATTCTTTATTCCCGGGATCAAAAACCTCTTATTATTTAAATTGTCAGCGTTTTTGCTCCTCCCATCATGACGTACTACCTCTCACGACCGAAACATTTGTACGGTGTAAGCTTGTTGGGTTGGATGGTTGGTTGACCGGTTTGTTGCTTGCTTGTTTGTACGTCAAGTTGTCATTCGTTTTTATGATTTTATTTGTGTGGAAAACCAGAGAACCAGGTTTGTTTTTTTTTCTCGAAGGACAGCTATCGCATAAAGTATTCGTCATACGAAACGCGTGGGCGATGTAATTCTTATTATTTGCCTTTCCCAACCCAAACGACGATGATGATGCCTATGCAAAGTATGACACATGGCTTTGTGAAACATCGCTCTGTACGAGACAGACTTAAAAAGCAGCTTCGCGTGTTTTGTCCCTTCCGCTGCCCATCACTGATTCTGGAAGTGAGACCGTTCGTCCTATGCCGTTTATAACTAGATTTTTTCGTGAGGATTTTTCGGAGGCAAGACGCACAAAATCTGCCGCTAAAAAAGCCTCGCAAGTAACGTAGCCCAATCGTTATAACGATGCGAGTAACGTTACGCTAGCTATGCAACAATACATGACTAATCTTTACGTTTGAATCTTTAAGGTGCAATGGCAACGCTCTAGTATTTAACCATTGATAAGTTCAAAGGTAACCAATTCAAATAGTCGTAAATAACTAAATCTACTTCGCTCCCGCCTTTTAAAAAAAAAAGAACAAAAAGAAGTCATATTAAATTTGTGGCATATCTTTCCCCCTTGGTGTAAGGCGCGAGACAACCTTGACTCGAAAAAAGCGTTCAGAAACGAGTAAGATGAGGGCCATCCACAAGATGTCCCTATTGCGGTGTCCACGCGTTATGTTTTAGCCTTGTTTTAAGAGGAAGTGCCCGGTCGTGCGCGCTTTTCTTTTTCTTTACTTTTTTTTTTGAGGGGGGGGGGGGGGGGGCGCCGTATCTACACTTTTCGTTTCCACGCTCCAAGGAGTCAAGGACCCGTTTATTAAGGGGTACATGGGTGCCTCCGGACACAGATGCGACGAACATCTGGTGATAGGAATACGGAAGGGAGCGAGTAAGACTGCATTTTGATAAAAGTAAAAATAATAATAATAATAATAATAAAAAAACACAGACTATTCATAGAAAAACAAAAGAAAAATATTGCGGCACAGCGGATAAGATTTTTTTTTTCTTCTTGTCTTGGCATTTTAATGGAATTATAAAGTATGTACGCAAGCCAAGAACCGCAGCGCACACTGGATATTAAAAAAAAAAAAAAAAGAGACAAGAAATGAAACTGCACCCTCGCAGCCGTGGGACAACGGGAGTGATCTTGTAAAATGAGCGATAAAGTTTATAGATAAAATGCACGACTCACGCTTGTAAAAAGAAGCGACCTTCTTGACGGCGACGACTACGCACTAAAAAAATGCTGAAGCTACAAGGGCAACCAGCGCGCAAAAACCAACGGGAAGAAAGTAAAAGAAGTGCACACAGGACGAGCACACGGGACAGCGATTTGTCCTGTGTGCACTTCTTTTTACTATGTCCCTCTTTTCCGCGCGCTGTTTGCCCCTTTTGTCATCATGAACCAACTGGCTCACATCGCCACCCTAAAGTAGGTACGTTTTGCAACCTATACGGAGAGCAAGTCGTCTGCTCCTTGCGCAGGAATTGTGGTGACGTCAGAACTACGCCGAGCTCTGATTGGCTTTGATTGAAAGGAGAGTGGGTAGACCTCAATTCTAGATACTTTGAGGTCTACCCACTATTTTTTTTTTTTTTTCAATCAGCCAATAAGGCCTCGCCATTCTGTCACCCACGCAACCCCTGCGCAAGAAGCAGACAAACTTTCGCTTCGCTTAGGGGAAGCTCGGCGAATATTTTGAAACTATGCGGAGAGCAAGTGGTCAGTTTTTTTACGCAGGGGTTACGGTGACGTCAAAACGACGCCAAGTTCTGATGGGCTCTGATTGAGGGATAGTGGGTAGATCTCAAAGCAAGCTGCCTTTTGGCCAACCGACTATCCTTCAATCAGAGCCAATTAGAAGTCGCGTTAAGCCCTGCAAAAGAAGCAGACGAACATGCGCTCCGCCTATGTTTAGGCCTAAAAATTTGCACCGTCGTACAAAAGGCTCTGGCGTTCGCTGCGGACATGGGGGAATGATTACCTGCAAACGTGCCTCAAGTATTTTCCAATCAAGTTTGCGTCATACGTGTTCGAATATGTCTCCAGACAGTCTTTTGTATGATGCACAAGCAGTGTGACCACCGCGGATTTAGGATGTATCGGAGCAATCTACCAACACTTTAATAACGATTTTAATTCCGATCTGACTTTCTTTCTCTCTCCCTTTTTTTTTTGGTCTTTATTCCTAAAAAAAAAAGTTCGTCCACGCCGCCAGAAAAGCCACACACGGGTGAACTTGTGCTTGTAGACGGTGAACCTGTGTTGTTGAACAGTGCTGTGCTTATAGTGTGATTTTTTACAGGCATGAACACGTTACTGAAGCCAAGTAACTAAATACTCTTTCTCGTTACCCCGTCAAAAAAAGAGAGAGAAACTAAACGCGCTTCACGTTATCTGCGATTCTGAAGGAACGCGCTACGTGAGGCTTGCAAGTAACTCGTTGTTTTCTCGTTACTTTTGAACGTGTCGTTTTTATGAAGCCGTAGCCACTTCCAATGTTGACCACCGTTACTAATTCCTCCTTTTTTAACGCGTTGATTTAGGGATGACTGTGGCGATACTGGCCTACCTTGTGCGCATCTTTTTATTGTCTATCTAGCGTCTTCTCGGTGTGCGTATGGCAGTCGCGAGCTGGGGCGAGAACTGGGTACTTGAGTTATACACGCTGCCCTACAGAAGTAACAAGACACCGTCACTCGCTACTTCATCAAAAAGTGACTAAAATGCTTTACTCTTTCCTTCATTTAAAATGTAACTAGGTCGCTAGTTTGTTACCGAAAAAGGTAACTATGAACAAGTAATACGTTACTTGTAAAGCGTTACCAGCAAATCTGAAATTTTACGCAGTTTATCTTTTTTTTCTTTTTCGACTCTTTCAACCCCAACTCAAATGTCCCCCTTCAGCGGCACAGAGTAGCCAACCGGGACTATTACTCCGGGTCAACCTACTTGCCTTACCCTTCTGTAACTCCTTTCCTCTTTCTTTCTTTCTTCCTTTCTTTCTTTCTTTCTTCTCAAACGCCATTCTCCCTTCAAATAACGGAATTACGGTAACAACATGGATCAAACTTTCTAATACGCAAAACAGAGATGCATTTGCAGCAACTTCCTTGTCCCTTACTTTGATTGACAGCCGCCACGATTCGCCTGCATCGCGAGATTATTTAATACAGATCCCGACACGGATAGTTTGTTCGTGTTCGTAGCAACTGTCACGTGAAACAAGGGGCGATATTAATTGCCTTCGTTAATATCCGCTAATAAAGAACACAGCGGCGACGGAACTGCGAGCTCGCGCGTCACCGAGTATATTGCCTGGGCTGTCCGCATCTTTCGCTGTCGTCCGTCATATTAGAACACGGTCCACGAAGCGTTAATGAAGGTGAGAGATGAATGAGTGAGTTAGTCTGTCTCTAGAGGGCCACCGTGTTTTCTTGGTCATAGCCGGCTCAGCTACAGATAAATACGAGATATATTTTTGTTTAATATAAAGTATAATCCCGTACGTCAAGACTAAAAAAACAAGTCGAGTGTTGATACATTTTTTACTGAGTTTTAAGTCCCGTTCACACTCTTGCGTTTGACTTCCACCGAATGAGACAAGACCGGTTCTTAAGCATATTTTGATACGCAGCCGGTCGTAAACTCTCACAAGAGGCTTAAAAACCGTCGGAGTCAAAGGTGCATTGTCACGGCTTTCATCGCCTTCGTGCGCCGATTAAACCGATCATGCGCAGAAAAGATATTTAGGATTCCGCCTCGTTCAATGTGCGTGATTTGTTTAGCCGGTGAGTGCGAGCGCACAAACATGACGACCGTCGTGGAGTGTATCGTCCCCAACGGAGGCCAGCTTGAGTGTGAACGAGGGAAAAGTGGCAAGGTGGTTGACTTGTAGTGATAGGATGGCGTTACTCAATGCTTTTCAATTACATATTACGAATAGCGAGTTTATTATTCAGACTGATAAGTAGGATTTAAAACAAAAAAAAAAACGATAAACAACAGAGGGCACGATCGGTGACTTATGCAACTTTCGGTTTTGTTTACATGGGGGCTCGCGGTGGCCGAGTACGTTAGCGAACAGCAGCTGAGTGGCACAAAGGGTCAAAGATCGCGCTGCAGAGCTCGGGGATCCTGGTTTCGATCAATCCCCACCCCCTGACGTGTTTCGATCTGGATGAGCATCGTACCAGCGTGCGGTCGTGTATCACTACACTGCGTGATGCAGGTTATAAAAACCCCATGCTGGAGCAGTTGTACTGCACTGCCTAAATTTCTCATCTACAGTGTAAACCAGCTTCGCCGCACCTTAGAGGCAAGGCCGACGGGTTTGGAGCTGAGCTAGTTGGGTGATGATTAGGGATAGGACCGCCTGAACGTTCTGGGTCTGTAACGTGCATCGCGGAGTAGTGATACACGACAGCACGCCGATGCAATGCTCATCCAGATCCAAATCGGGCGGGGGCGGGGATTGAACCCGGGATTTCTCGGTTGTGCAGCGCGAGCTTTCGCTCCACGTGCGCCAAGCTAATCACCGAACCCCCCTCCCCCCCCCCCCTCTCCCCCCCCCCCCCACACACAAACAGATTTGGCGTATTTGACCCCAACTCCGCCAATAAAAATTTTGTCGCGAAAGCAAAATGGAAGGCGTTAGACGGGCCTATGACCCTACACCCACGATTGTCTATATATTCTTTTCCAACTACATCGCCTACATAAACACACACACTCTGGCTCCGTCATTGAGTTAAACAGCGTCGCACTGCAAGTTTACCATACAAAGGACAGTCTACAGACAACTGTCTGAGGCGTGCTTCTTCCTTGTGAGACAGTCCTTGTCACATTGGTAATAATGATAAAAAAAAGCTCCCAGTACATTTGAGCATTTCTTATGAGTTGTGAATGCGAAAGCATGCAAGCCGCTCGTCCGCTCCCTTTGTCGTCTGCTCTTCCGCTCCCTTTGTCGTCTGCTGCCCACTGGCGCGCGCGGGGGCGCAGCGGTCAATGGGAGCCCCGTCGACGCGCGTCAGCTAATGTAACCGAAGGCGCGGAAACCAGAAGCCGTTTTCGCGCTTCAAACTGATGACGTCAGCTCGCTCCATGAGACAGCTAATGCTTTCGCATTAAGAAACTGCCTGCAAACATGTTCGAAGAATACATATCTATGAAGGAAACATGATTCAAACATGCTCAAGGTACGCGCGCAGATAATGCTGTCGTCCTGCCTGCAAAGAACACCACGTCCTTTGTCCGGTGTGTGAACAGTTTGGCTGCGGCTTCAGTTGCCCTACTCTGGACCAGAGAAGCGTACGCCATGAGGACCCCGAGTGACCGCGTGCCAAAAGAGCGTTGCACTCCACGCGGGGCGTGGCCCTCTTTCTCGACGCCGTGTCGTGCGGACCCAGGAACGTGGATTCGGGATTTCCCCCGTTCTCTCACGAGAGATCAAGGCGTCCGCGTATTCGTGCCCGAGTCGTAAAAAAAAAATAAAAAAGACGGAAGACTCGGCACGGGTCAGCCGCACTTTGCATGCTTCGCGGATCAGACGTGACCGACGGTTCTCGCCTCGTCCCGCCCGGTGTGGACGCGTTATGTGCCGTTGGCCTCGACTGTGCTTTGCTTTTTCTCTATTTTTGTTTGGCGTGTAGACTTCTTTTTAGAAGGGGTGTCCGTTTAATGGCTTGTTCAGACATTTGCGTTTGCATCGACGATGCATGAGCACGCGCCTGATGTCATTCAGCAATAATGGTGGTTATTTCTGTACTTATTCCTGGCTTTGATAGAGTTCTCATACAGTGTCCAACTTCACTCGGTAGAGGAAACGGTCGGAAAGCATTCTACGAAATGTGCAGCGCCCACTTTACTGTAAGGCACTTGGGAAAGGCTATACGTGGCGCAAGTTCTTCTGCTTGTTTTCCAGGGATTGCGGTGACGTCAGAATGTTCAGCTCCGATTGGCTCCATTGGAAGAATAGGGGGTAGACCTTAAGAAGGCTTGCTTTAAAGTCTACCCACTGTCGTTCCAATCGAAGCCAATCAGAGCTCGGCCTCCTGACGTCACCACAACCCCTGCGCAAGAAGCGGACGAACTCGCGCTCCGCATAGAATAACACACGGTCTACAAATAAGCCTGCTTTGCCCACACCCAGTGCGGACACTGCGCTTGCGCAGAAACCAGATTCGAGAGACATGAGGCATCTGCGCATGCGCAGTCCCGACAGCAGCGCCACTGTGTTGGCGTGACGTCAGCGAGTAGAGTGGGTGTATAGCTGCATTCTACGGAGTGGTCTCGGCGAATTACGAGGCTGAAGTTTAGACCCAAAGAAACTGTAGGGACTATGACACCGAGCCCGGCGGTTCACCGCGTTTTGTATCGCAGCACAGAGTGTATTTTTAGGTCTAATCTTATTTCAGTCTTCATCCATAGATAGCAGCGATCGGATTTCCCGAGCGCTCTGTGGGGATAGTAGAAGCTTCACATTTTTTAGAGTGATTTGTGCAGTCCTACACAGCCTACGCTACGGGCTGATGGGGCCAATCGAGCATTAGTTCTTTATGTATTTTCTTATGTCTAAATATAGTGTATAATAACTTTGTTTATTTTTTTTTGTTTTTTATTTTAAGCAGTACGTAGTCTACTGCACTCCTTAGAAATCTTTAATTGTACAATTTCTGGGGAGGAGGAGGGTTGTTAAACTAATTTCCCAGCTTTTTCCCCACCAAACCTCCCCCATCTCTTTGTTTGGAAATAGGGGTATTATTGTTAAGTCAATGTAGCCTCTTTGTTTACGACTGATTGAACGATAGTAGAACGCGTACAAAAAACATGACGTACAGAGCACGACACTGTTAGCGCGAACAAGCGATCGCCGGTTTTTCCAGTTTTTCTCTTCGAACCCAAGGGATGTCATTCAAGTTATTATTGCTACGGAAAGAGCTCATTTAGTTCTATAATGTAAGCGATACAATTTTGTGCTCGCTTATACTACTTAGAAGTAAAATGCGAAAATGCGCCGATGTCGTGTTCGCGCTAACAGTGTCGCGATGTGTACACCATGATGGTGCGCTATTGACGTTGTCCGATCGGCCCCCTTCAGCTCGTGTCGGTTGCGCCACGACTTAAGCTGAAACGAAGTTTAGACATCCGTTTAAGTCTGCCCATAGCCTCCTCTATACTCACAAAGCCTGGCAGTTCGACGACGGAGCCATCGAGTGCCCGGTCGCAGATTTGTAGCGCGAGGATCTGGTACCACAGAGCACCAAAGAGCCATTTCTCGGGGAACGTGGACGTCAGCGCACAGCGTTTGCAGCGGCGAGGACCTGAAACACACTTGTTCGCTCGGGAGTAGTGTGTTTCGGCGTCTCACCGCAGCGGTGCGCCAGTCACGTGGCTCTCCTCTCATCCGTTGTCTGCCGCTCCGTCTTTTTCATTTCGGCGGCCGCTTCTCGTGGCGATCTGCCATGGGCTTTGTCAGTATATATAGGCTATGGTCTGCCGTGTCCATAAACTATTGTAATCCCAAGCTAAGACTGTCGCGCGTTAGATTTGTAGCGAGGTGTTTCGTGCCTCTATACGTGCAGCGGTATTTACGCCTCGTACCTCTCCCGGCAATCCCCCTGCTCGTGCATCGCACCAAAAGACACGATGTATGTCTGCAGACATACTGACAAAGTTATTTGTGGGCACGTCTCAAGCGCGTTGGAAACACCGTTTTACTTCATACCTTGCCTTGCGTCTAACAAGTTTGCAAACCTCGTTTTATAAACAATGTGGCAGGGCCATCTTACAAGGACGATACAAGCCTCGGATCGTGCCACGTTTTGTCCACCTTGGGTCCATTGCATAAAACCTAATGACTTCTGCGCAGAATATATGTGTCTACAGAGACGAAAACTCTGTGTGTGCTGCTGAGACAGCTCTCCCCTCCCTCCCATTTTCATGCAACATAACCTCCTGGAATATCATTTGTTATCGCTAACCTTTTTGCCGTTATTCCTTTAAAGTGATACAAAAAGGCTGTACTCCTGAAATTGCACGAATTGCGGAAAGAAAAAGAAACATAAAAAAACTATTTTTCTTACGTTCACGAGCAGTGAAAGCTTGTTGATCGTAAGGTTCTTCACTGTAGCATGTCATAACACTTAAAAAAAAAAAAAAAAAACATTGTTCCAGTTTGATTGTGCCGGCGAAGACAGGAAAGCACGGGGTATGCTGCGAATGCTCTTGGCACATGCTGTGTATATGTGTGTGTATGTATGTGTGTTACATCACCCGACGTCATGATGTCACGTGACGGCGACGTCACACGACATTTCGATGATGCGTGACGTCACGGTTCGTCGTTCTGGTTTTTCTTGGCTGTTTTCTGAAATCACATCATATGGTAAAAGACTGAAAGACGAACGGGAAAGCGGGAAAAACGAGAAAGAAACGTCCCTTAAGCACGACATCAAGTTCCTGCCGCCTAAAGATGCATATCTGTTGACGCAAACGGTTCGTTGTCGTTCGCGTTTCGTTGCAGTATATATTTTCAATTGGCGCGTAAGTCTTTTTTACGCATATGTTTCGTTAAAGCGTACGTTTCGTTTACGCACATGTTTGTTCACACCTACGCTTGGTTCACATGTACGTTTTACCGGCGCGTGCCTAGTATGACCATGTTAGTGCGAACGAGCGGTCCTCGGTTTCTTCCAATTTTGTTTTTGTATTCTTAGACTCGAAGGGCCGTCGTCAAAACTACCAGTGTGGTGGAAAGCGGCCATTCGGAGCACGAATGAAAGCGGTAAAATCTGACGTAAAACATAGCCCTTTTGAAGTAAACTTAAAAAAAAACAAAAAACATCGATGTCGTGTTCGTACTAAACAGTGTCGCGCAGCGCCCGTTGGATTGGCGCTTACATCTTTGGTGCCTGCGTTTTTTTGTGTTTTTTTCACGGGTAAGTTTATTGGCACCTATTAGTTTTGTTAAGGGGTCACTTTTTTTCTTTTTTTAATGTCTACGTTTTAGTGTCACCCACGTTTCGTTGCCGCGTGTGTGTCACTCAAGCGAGCGTTTAGTCTCGGTCGCTTGAAGCTCCCTTTTATAGAATTTAACGCAAGCGTAAAACGTCTTTTTTATTCTTTTTTTTTTTCAGCGCGGTCGAACAAGTTTTTAGAAGAGACGGTGCAATTTGTCGCTTCACCGAACATCTAATTAACGCAGCAATCTGCACAGTGCTTTATATATTTTTCCCCTGAAATTTGTAGAATACTCCCTCGTGTGAACTAATCTCGCGCACGCGGCGAACAAATCCCGATGATCTGTTTGAAAAACAGTCCGACTTGGAAACAGAATCTGAGTACAGGCAAAGTCGTATCCACGGGTTGTATCCGAGTACCATATATAAATAAACCAATGAACTGAATGAAACGTTTCACAGCGTTGTTTTTAAGTGGGGCCTTTATTATACTAATATTTTATGAGAGGTAAGGAAACGCAATTAAGCCTAAAACAAACTCCTGCTTTTGTTCATATGCCCAGGAAGATAAACGGTCAAGATAGTTTTGTTGACGTTGATAATCACATATTGCACAACATAAAAAAAAAAGCACGTAAAAGGTTATTTTGAGATGAACACCAGAAAAGCATAAATCCGGCAGATCTGAGGGTATCTATAGTCGGTTGCAAGCTAAGAAAAAACCGGAAATGCCTCTCAGAGGAAAATGTATTCCTACGCCGAGAAACGCCAGCCAATCGTTTTCATGACGTCACGATTCCGTGGACCAATCGCGATCCTTTTGAAAAAAAAAAAGCTCAACATGGCTGCTGGCCTTAGCAACGCGACGCTAGTTTATCTTGACAATCATTCAGCTTTTTTGCACCGTGTTTTACGCACCGCTGGCCGCTGTTCAAAACCCGACCTCGCTTGTGCTTCTTGAAGAACCGCTTTGGTGTCGCCGGTAAGGCTGCACCAGGCTGTTTCGTCCAAGAAGAATCAGGGGAATCGCTTTCCGATGTCACCTCAGTGGGATCTATGACGGAAGACAAAGAGAGCGGGGCGCGGTGGTGGTGTCGATGACTTGGGAGGGTGCCGATTTGTCAAACCCGAAAAGTAAAATTATTCTTGTTTTCTATTCATCCAACAAAATAAAGGCACACATTTCGTGCGCAAAGCCCACAAAACTAAGTAAATCACTAAATATTTATTATTTGCAGGAACTATAAGTGCTTTGTTATTCATAATTTTGGCGAGAGAAAGGTTGGTTTCGTTTTCGCCGCTTTCCCTCAATCGAAGGCGCTGGAAGACGGCATGTTAGACAGTATCTTGGGCATAAAATGAATTGGGAAGACGGTACATTGGACATGACTTTCTTTCTTTACTAAACAGCTACTTCGTTGACAAAAACGTATTCTAACTTATTTAAACGTCCTGAATGAATTAAATAAATATTGTAGTAGTTTAAGACACGTTTACTGGAGGAAGAAAAAGCAACGTTGCTAGCGAACTACTTTCTTGACGGCGGAGGCACTTCAGACGGGCGCAATGCGCTTGTGGGTGGAGCTAAAGGATTGTTCTTAGGTTGCATCCGACTATAGTAGCATCTCTAAATATCGGCGTCAACTTGATTTTTTTTGTCGTTTTTCTGATAGTGCGTAGGAAAGAAAATTTAAGCTTAAACATTTTTTTTATAAATCCCCTTCTTATTAGTTTTAGTCTATAGGTGCACCACCTAAAAACACCTTTTTTAAAAGTTCTATTTCACTATGTTCACTGGTTTATTTACACAGATACCTTTTTCTGCGCAAGAATAGCACTAAATACATTAAACTGGGTGTTTTTGGTTTTTTTTAAGCTTTACAGATTTGTTTAGAAGAAGCCGTGAAAGCTACACTTACGCGCAACACACGTGCGCCATATTTCCTTGCATTTCAAGAGGGTAGGCAAGGCGACGGCTTCGCGCCGCTACCACCGGGGAGCAGGACCGCGGGCACAAAGATGCGCTCGGATAAGAATCGGAAAGAATACACAGAAAGAATAAAACACACGAAGGACGAAAACAGACACACACAGTTCTTTCAATGAGCAACGAACAGTTATAAATGCCCATGACGCTACGACAATGAACTTCAAAGAATTGAAAGAAAGAGAACGAAAAATTATACAAAAATAAAGATAACGAAAAGCTCAAATTTAAAATAAAACTAAAACAAGAAAAATAAAATAAAACTAAAAACTAAAAAAAAAAAGAATCCGAAACCTAGTAGAAACGCGTCTAAATGGAGCGTTTTTTCAGAACGCCGTAAAATGCTGCGCCTGCTTTATATCTTTCTAAAACAGAGTTGCCTTTGTAGTTTTTGACGACGCTCAGTAAGCTTTTAATTGGAACCATACGTCTATTTTCACTAATTAAAAAGTTTATTGGCAAACACGCCAAATTAGCCGACTGATCGTTACGATTCTTTCCCTATAATATGTCCCCCTGGCCGTATAACTCACCTGCACAGACCGCATAAGTTTAAGTTTCACGATTCTTTAAAAGAAAAACAAAACGCCCCGTATATATCATATATACCACGTATTATATATCGTATAGAATATACCATATATCTTATATATTGCAAAGCGCCACTCTGATGCCTTCCCGATACAATGAGTCTGCGCAGATGCTCAACTTCCAGCGAATTGGACTTCTGCGCATGCGCATTAAATCCACCTGGTGTGGGCAAACAGGTCTTGTTTGTAAAGATCGCCTTAGTGTATGGGAGATTCTTCCGCACAGGAAATGGAACATAGAATCCTGAGCTTTTTTTTTTGTACGTGATTGGTTAAACAAGTGACAGCAAAATCACAAAGACAACGTGCGCTGTGACGATGCACTTTCGGTTTTGCCTGATTACTTCCATCTTACTGTAGCGTCAATTGCGGTCAAACTTAAAGTAACAAAATTAATTATACAAGCTTGATCATGTCGACACTGGCAACCACAAAATCTGTGATAGGCCTTCCAGGATAGAAGAGAAGGGCGTATGAACGGCACCGCCTAACAAAGATTCGCTCTCATTTCTGACACACGCCGTGAGATGGCGCAGCATAAAGGGAAAGGCCGCAAAGCGGGCGACCGCGCGAATTACTTCGTTTTTGCGGCGAAGCTGTATATGGCTAGGGTTTTATGCATTTTTGGTATCTGTGTGCAGAAATTCAATTGCACGTAAAAGTGCTCCACTGTATGGAAATGCATATACCCCTGTCACCTCGATGTGTATTTTGATAAGGAAAGACGTCGAAACGTGTGAGAAGGGAGATACATCCGAGAACAACGGGCCTTCTCCCGCTCGAGTCGGGTGACGTCACTGCTTTATATAAGAGCAGCAGCTTTTATATATGTAAAGCATTTTATGTACAGATTTATCTTCAGCAAAGAATCTCACCAAAGTTGTAATGGAACCCATTAGTGTAGATCATAGTGATCACAAAGCAATCATCACTACAGTTTCAAAATTATGTATATATACTGTAAAAACATTTGGTGAAGTGATTTTGTGTGTCTCTTGATGAATCATGTGGGGTGGTGCTGTACAGTTTCGCTGGTCAACCCTCACAGAGTGGAATGGTTCACAATTTTTGAAGCTGTTTATGGGTAATGTTCCGTGGATTTTCTGTGTACGTCAACAAAAACTGCCTGTCAACGCTCGCACCGCCCTCTCTTTGTCGTCGTTCCAAGCGCTTGCGTGCCTAGTTTCCTTTCCTTCCGCCGGGTGGCGGAAGGAACGGAGCCCGAGAAAACTAGACACGCGCGAAGGGACCGTTCGCGCGTGTCTAGTTTTCCCCGGCTCCTCGGGGCGTCCTCGACATGTGTGTGCGTACCTTTTGTCACGACGACCACCGACCAAGACAATAAATGTGTTCGTGCCTTCGTTCAAAATTCTGTGTCCCGTCTGTGTCGTGTGCTAAACAGCTTCGTTGGTCATCCACCTTCACAAAGTGGAATGGCTCATGATGTTTAATGCTCGGATCCACCTGACCCTGGATAGTTTAGTAGTCGACAGAGCACTTTTTGGCTCAAAATCTCAAGATGGCGTGTTCGAATTCTGCCCGCGGGGACTGAAATCTTTTCATGTGGGCGTAACGATTTTTTGGTGTCGGTTTTTCGTTACAGTCGGGTGTTACAGCCAAACGTTACCGAACACAATCTAAAGCGGCCGATAATACACATTCCGTGTCGAGACAATGTGACGATCATCCAGCACATTTGAGATACGAAACTCCCGCCGCGCGGCCCAACGCATACACGCGCCGATTCAAGATGGCGCAGGCGCAGACGATGCTCCTTCCTTCGGGCTCCTCCTCCTCCTCTTTATCTTCTCGCTCCTTTTTGGTGGATAGAGCGACGGAACAGCGCCGGGAATTGTTGCTCGAGTCAGTGTGTCGTGTCTTGGAACGCAGAGAGAGCGCGTGCTCACTCAACAGTGTGCGCTTTATATCTTCTCGCTAAATCGCCCGTGGTTAGGATTTTTTTTTTCGCTTATTTTTTCGTTGTCTCTTCGGTGCCGGCTTGACGGTGGGTAAGAATATATTTTTTTTTTTGGTACTCTCTCTGGATATTTGCTTCTTCCTGAAGGATCTGGTTTGGATCGCGACGACTCGACGTCTTTCTCGTTCGCGTCTCCACCCCGGCGAAACGTGAGTACTTTATGCTTCCTGTCTATGATTATATAGAAAGGTGTATCACACTTTCCCCGTCTGTGCCGTCGGATAACTCCGATAAGGATACCCGATACTCTGCCGGTGGTTTTGCGCGTGCATCGTGTCGGTATCGGGTATCGTAATCGGAGTTATTGGGAATGATCTACTAAACAATCCCGAATAAATCGTCCAAGATCAAAAGAAATAGACATGTTTGAACGCACCACTTATAATCAGTAGCTTTTTTTTTTTTTGCGTGTTTCTTGTTTTTCCTTCGGACTTCAAATCAATGAACCCCCAGTCAAATAAAAAGCCGAATTCCTCACAAACAATAAAATTCTAAGTCTAAGAAGCGGAACGTGAAAGTGTTTGTTCACGTTAACATTTCCATCAATGGCTGCATTGCATAATGATCATCCGTGTCTTCGACAATGATTTGTCCAAGGGTAAAACATAGGCGTATCAAAACTAACCGTTTTCATTCGTAAGCCTTTTGTGTGTTGCTGTTGCTGTTCTTTTTTTTTTTTTTTTTTGGGGGGGGGGGGAGTTTAAAATGAAGTTCTCTACAAAACTTAAATTGCAACAATAACATACAAAACGTGAGTAGTTTTGTCTAATGTTAACATTCTTAAAAAAATATGTAACATATTTCAAGGGTTTGCGAGTGGACAGTGAGTCGTCTATGGTCAATGGAAGTAGCCGATTTAAAGCACAACGTGTTCGTTGAAAAGGCTTTTTTTTTGTGCTTGTCAATTGAAAAATAAATATCCCAAATTGTAGCACTTCCCGCCAAAACGTAGCTCAGTGAGCAGTGTCTACTTCCCGATTTTTTTTATTATATTACTTAAATAAAAAAAAAAGTTTTAAGCCATTTTTATCGCCTTAAATGTTTGACGCAGTTTGGTGTATTCGCCCGCTTTTTTGTTTGGCAAGAAACTCAGTGGCGCCATCTATTGGGTAGCCGCGGCACACTTCCGGTTGACGTATATTTCTTAATTTTTTACTCATCATTATTTTATCATAAGAGTGAATTATGTGTGACAGTGCTATAAGTGGACGTTTCCAGAAGATAGCGTCTATATTTTATTTCGCAAATACTGCGAAACCCGCCGTCTAGTTTAGAACCGGAAGTAGTTGGGGGCTATTTGCACACTGGCACCACCACGTTTCAACTTCTACGCACGAAAGAGCGAATAATATTTCGTAAATCATCGACTACTGCGAAATGCTTAATTTTCGCGAGCATTTAAATTTGGCGAATTGTAAAATTCGCGAACTTTAGTGGGCGCGAATGTTTTTTTTTTATTATCCGTAGAGGCAAATACCAGCCTATAGAAGTCGCGAATTTTAATTGTCGCGAATATGACCCCGCTGCCCAGTTCGCAATGAATCATGGACGCGAAAATAGAAAGTTTTACAGTATTCCCTTCTACGTTGGCTGTTCTTTTTTTTTTTTTTTTTATTCTGCCGCAGTGTGCTCGTTTAACATGAATACACGAATGATGCAGGTGTGAATGATTAGACTGATTGGCGAGCTCTTCTGTAGTTATCTTGTTATGCTTTACATTTAATAGTCATACTTCACCTGAAAATCCCACTACTTCTCTTTTTAAAGTAGCTGGCCTCTTCATATAAGGAACAGACCCTTCGTTCCATTGCATCAAACGTAAATAATTTACTTTCTGAAAACATTCAGTTGCGCACTCGCCACTCAACAGTTAATAGTGACGTAAGTAGCCAACCTGGACCCCAATATAGCTTGTTATACCCACCGGGCAATCAAGTTTGGTTTAGCAGGTGGCGCCATCCTATGGGGAATTATTGCAACTCTGAGACGGCACGCGGCCGCAGTCATTGGACCCGATCTCGAGCTCGAATGTCCGACCTCCTTTCCGAACTGTGACGCAAAGCTCGTGTCGAATCACTTGGTGGCATGTCCGTCCCAAGGTTTCCCTTTTGGACACCATCGGCGCAGTCTACCGGTCGACCGAGGCGCCTCCCATTCACTCTCCCGGGACTATCCTAAAACTCGTCATTGATCTCTATGGCAGCCCTACGGTTCTTGATAAACGCCGCCGGATTCCTTGAATAAATAGGTTGCAAATAATAGACTTTAAAAGTCCCCTTCCAAAAGTCTGCACCAACGTGTGTCAGCCATCGCTTGATCACATATTGCACCTGTGCTCGTTACAAAACCTAAATCTCTTTTTCTGGCGATGGGAGCAATATTTCGCAGCACCGCCTGATCAGTTAACACGATTATGAAGATGTTAAAAAAATGCTATAGACAGTTAGTAGAGAGGAGCAATACAAAAAAAGTGAACCTAAATTGTGTGCGAGTAATGCTGGTCGCTTGTTTGTCAAGTAATGCGATGTCATCTAATGACGCGAACAAACATTGTTGCCTTTAATTTTGGCAGCGTCGCGGTTGGCCCAATTCAAGGAGTGAGCTCATATTTTTTATTCTTGATAATGTTAATGATGTTCATAATTAAGTTTGATGACGATGATGCTATTCATAATATTAACGATGTCGATAATATTCATAATGTTGATTGTATTGATAATGTTTAACGTCATCAATATTATGAAAATTTTGCTCTTAACGCCAACAATATTGATAATGTTCATAAGGTTAATAGTCTTCATAATGTTCAAAATCTTTATGATGTTGAATTGCTAAAGAACACTGGTTGGATTGTTCCTTCAGATGCACCGTTGATCTTTTGCGACTGGTTTCCGTCAAATCCCAGCAGGGAGGGCCTTTATTTTATGAAGTGCTGAGAAGAGTGGGGAAGCCTGGACAGAAGTGGCTTTCTTTGGAAGCCCGATTCACTGCCCGGCCGGCGCATGAAAAGATGGCAGATCCTCGAGAGATAGACGAGAAATTTAGTATCGGTCCAAATTTTATTATCCACGCTTGAGGGTGACTGTCTTCCGCGTGACACTGCAGCTCTTGATACTGCTTTGGCGTCTCTCCTTAAAGATCAGTGTCCGAAATCCTAGCCCCCAGCGCTAAAAATGGGAAATAATAATCTCAAACGCAGGCTCTTGTAGAGAAAGGGGCTGCGCATAAAACAATATGTTTGCTTTTTACAGCAGTCTCGGCGTCGACGTTGTTCTTGGAGATTTGTGAATAAGTATTTCTAATGTTCTTGCACTAAGATATGTGCGAAGGTTTATAAAAAAACGAAGTCTTGCAAAAAGCGCAGCCCCTCTACTGTGTCATGGCGTCAGCATTAACAAACATGGAGGTGCCCATGGAACAGAGCAGTCACTGCTCTATAGAGGTTGGTGCCATGGGTACAGAAAGTACCGGTGGGTACTCTCTGTCGGCGGCTCAACTTTCTGTTTTGTTCTTGTTCTTGGAATACGATATATGAATGAGACTGGCATTCCGCGTTTCTTGGTGGTTCTTCGGGAAAAGTTTAGTATTCGCAGCATGAAAATGGCAAGCATACTGTCAGTTTTATAGCAAGAAAGGGGGGGCGGGGGGTCAAAACAATAATTTGTTGTATGCTATGTAGTACAATTTCATTCAGCATCCGAAACAGCTTGTGCGCGTGAGCAGGACTTTTACCAATCTGCGGTACGCATGATTGAGCGGTGTTATGTGAGTTTGTGTAATGACTACTGGTTGAAGCACTTTACAGATTTTGTGTAAGTTAGCATTGTACTTCTGCTGTAAAAGACGTAAGTTATAGCATTTAATGGCAGCTTAACTTCATGCCGTCTAATGTCCTAACCAATTTCACTTGCTCTAAGTCTGTTTCGCCAGCGGAAATTTAAAGGCAGATTCACACAACATTCCCAGCATTGAGAATTAAGCGCCGCATTAGCACTGCCCTCAGTGCTGAATCAGTGCTGAGTTAAAAGGGCACTTCTGCGATTTTTTTAGCTACTCCAACTAACTATATTTTCTGAATAATTGGCGTCTACCCTTTCCGGTATGCTAATTAGTATCGCAAAAGTCATAACAGGTATTGTGAAGCTGGCAATTGAAAATGTTGCAAAAACCAACATTCAAATATACCCGCACGTTTCAGTGCCGTGACGTCAGTGGAAGGCAGGCTTGGCATTCGAGCAAGCAGTTTAAAACCTAAAATATACCGAGGATTTTTTCCGTTCTGGTGGGCGGACACTGCAACCAGTTTCCAAAACATTCATTTGACACCATGAATCTGATGGTAATCACTTGCGAACAAATTCTAGCCAAAAGAGGAGACCCATGCCTTCCACTGGCGTCACTTTTTTCTGTTGTCGCCAGAAGAGACTTTCAGCTCAAATAGCGCTGTGGGAAACAAAGTTGTAAATTCAAGATCTTCGCAAAAAATATTTTTACTAATATTTGAGATCCCATTTAAGCGATGTTCATTGGTGTGTTTAGCACATTCTCAGGTAAATCGGGTACCATGAACAAATCGCCGGAGCACCTCTTTAATGCTGTATTGTGAGCGTGAAGAAAAAAAGGCCGGGTGTCAAGCAGGGGAGCACCGTTACAGCGCTGATAATGCAAAATCAGCGTCGTGCCTATATATCGCTGCTGAGTTAGTACTATGATGAATGTGTGAACAGGTCTTAATGCTCAATTTATCTACGCCAACCTCGCCATCTACGCACACTTGCCACTCTATGCGAACTGAAATCTTCACATGGCCGTCTTCTTCAAACGAGGAGCTTAAAAGCTACAACATACAAAACCTGCCTGCATATTCGTTCGAAGCATACATATATGCGTGAAGCAAACCCGCTTAATTCGAACCTGCTTGAGGTGTGTCCGCAGATATATCTGTCATCATGTCCGCAGAGAAACTCCGTTTCGATTGTATGTATGACCAGTGCGACAGTGGCTTTATGTTCACTCTATCTACGTCAAATTTGCAACCACTTCGCGGAACATACCATCCACGCGTATTTATCGCTATGTGCGAACTGAAATTTTCACGCCTCTGTCTGCTTTAGACAATGAGCTTAAGCGCTATTACGTAAAGAGCAATTACACCATTGCTGTTGCAAAAAAAAAGCAATGATTTTAGGTTTTTTTGTGTTACTTCCATATACTAATGCTTTAATTCGGTGCAAGCGTTACGCACGGCGGGGTCTCGTTATATCTCGTCGGACGAAGCAGACGAGACGCTAGCTTCAACGAGCCGCCGGGCCGCCTGGCTGTCCCCTTAGCAAATTGCCCGGGTAACATTTTGCAGCACGACCCTCGCGGGACTCCATAAAACAGGGACCGGGGCGGCGCGAACCGTCAGGAAGTGGAAGGTGGAAGCCAGCGACATAAATTGCGCCCGACGCCCCAACGTTCCGGACAGCTCCGAGCAGCAGCCGCCCGCTGGCAGGCTTGGCTGGCTGGGCCACGGCCAATCTTGTCGTGCCTCCTGAAACACGGTCTGTAACAACGGTTATGGAAGTTAGACCTAGGAGACCCTTAATCATTCTCTCTTTTCCTCTTTTTTGTTTCTTTCTTATTCTAGAAAGTTTGACCTTCTCACAACTTTTATCTCCTTCCATGGTATGTCGACTTTCCATTTGACTACGGCCGTTTGTGGATGATAAGGGCCCACCCTATTGAACGTATACTATTTTTTGTGCTATTCGTTCATCAAATATTTACATATTATGTAACTCGCATATACCATCTTACGCCACTGTAGATACTCCTGTACTCATCTAGACGCATTCATAAATTTATTTTTCACTTGGTCACGGCGGCTGATATGAATAGTAGTAACTTTTCTGTCCTTCTATGGTGTTTCGACTTTGGAGTTGATGATGACCATTTGTGGAGAGTAAAGTCCACTATTTTAAATATATATTTTACCTATATGATTCCCCAAGAAAACATCTAGAAAGTATGTAACTCATATCTTCTTATGGATATGCTCTTCAATGTTTATTACACGCATTCATTATTGCTTTGTTTTTGCTGGGGCAAGGACACTATACAGATAATATGAACTTTTAATGCGATAGTATTTTCTAGCTACTTCAACCGGTTTTTGCGATACGGGATCTGGCCTCGAATGCGCCGTTCGTAAGTGGAGCGGAAGTACGCACTCCTTCACATTCGAGCCCTCTTCGAAGGACCTGACGTCCTTGACGTCGTCCTCGACGTCGTTTTAGAGGTCGTCCTTCAGGTCGTCCTAGATGTCATCTTTGACGTCGTCCTCTAGGACGTCGTCCTCTACGTCGTTCTAAGCGTCTTTCTTGAGGTCGTCCTTGAGGTCGTCCTTGCGATTGCCCTAGAGGTCGTTCTAGACGTCGTCTTCGACGCCGTCCTCTAGGACGTCATCCTCGACGTCGTTCTAGCGTTCGCCCTAAAGGTCGTCCTAGAGGTCGTCCTTGAGATCGTCCTAGAGGTCGTCCTAGACGTCGTCCTAGCAAGCAGATAAACCCGCGCCGCGCATACACGGAGCGGCAGCACGCTCACATTCACATTTGCGCCCAAGCTACCAAGCAATATGGGTTTGAGTTGAGCCAGTTGGTACATGGTCAATGATGGTGGTGAAACAGCTTGAACATTCAACGATTACACACAGACAGGACAAGACACACATACGAATCTGCAATGGTGGTGGTTAAACAGCTTGAACATTAAACGATTGCTGATAGATGAAGCAATCACTCAATTTCAACGTGTCGCGCTGCAGTCGCGCTGGCGTCAATGATAGCTTCATAAACCAATAGTAAAAAAAAAGTGTTTACTCAAAATTTGCGTCGTCGTATTTACAGTGAGCTGCGTCGTGAGTCTCATGATGAATGCTATTGCAATTAAAGACAACTAGGGGTGTGAAAATAATTGCAATTTTCGAATAATGAATAGAATATTACCCCAGTCGACTCGTTAATCGAATCGAATAATAATTTTTAAAAGTTTCGAATATTTTTTTTAATAATATCCGAATAGTCGTTATAGTGTCGCGCAGCGAGAATCTATTTCAGGCGTCCCACAACGCACCGGTGCAAGTGCCATACGTGCCGCAACATAGCAATACGTACCCTCTTCTCCTAGGCAATGATCATCATCATCGGCAGCATCAGTTTCTCTCTATGCGTACGTTGCTGTTGTCTCGACTTTCGCACGAGGCTGATCGTGCACGCTTTCGGAAAGCGTGTCGTGGAGACGTTTCAGAGCCGCTTGCAACGGTGCCGTGCCGCTCAGTATGAGCGAAGTAGAAGTGTTTGAAGCAGGAAGTTCTTCAAAGAGAATGCGCAGCGGAGTGTGGAAGTTCTTCGATTGCCCCTGCGCTGCTTTGTCGAAGTGTCTTGTGTTTGGCGCCATCCTGTACACGCCAACAAAAACGACGACGCATTTGTTGAATTACCTGAAGCGTCATCCAGAGGTCTGCAAGGAGTATGAAAGCGAAGCTGCTACGGCAGAGCAACCTAATGCTCCATAGTTCAAGGAAGCAAGTATGATGCCGGCTTTCAAGCCCTGACTGAGTAATCAGAGCGTTCGCGCCAGGGCACTAACAAACAAGAATTGGCTGCTCCATCGCAACTGGCTTGCAAGGCTACACAGTCGTGGAAGAACCAGCCTTTATGGAGCTGGTGAAATGTGCAGTGCCCGAGTACAACGTACCTTCTCGAACAACGTTCCGAGGGCTGTCGTGCCGGAAATGTACGATGCTGTTAGGTATGATCTCCACACTTTACTGCACAGCGTCCTAAGGAAGGATGTGGGGTATATTGCCATCATCAATGACGGCTGGACGTCACAAGCTGGCGACAGTTATCTGTCAGTGACGTGCCATGCGCTGAGTGAGGACGTTGTGCCTTACAGTTTCGTTCTTGCGTGCCGCTGCATGCGGGAATGCCACATTGCGGATAATCTGCGTTCTCTGATCGATGACGCCTTTGAGGAGTGGGGCATACCTCTGACCATTTCTTGCTTTGTGGTCACTGATAACGCTCGGAACCTCGTTTCTGCGATTGCCCAAACGCCGTGGGCGCACATTGCAGGTTTTGCACATACCTTGCAGCTTTGCGTTCTAGATGCCAAGAAAGAAACCAAGGGATTCCCAAATGTGTGCACCAATGTGCGAGCCAGAGTCGGGCACTACAAACGGAGCATCAGTGCAAGGGCAAGACTGCAATATATACGAAAGAGGATGGGCATAAAAGCCACTTTTGAGCTGGTACAATATGTATACCACAAAATGGAATAATAAGTACGCCATGCTGGCAAGCCTGCTGCAGCTTTAGGCCACTGTTGCGTTAGGCCTGGCAGAAACCGATACCGTTGAGAACTTGACCACGGACGAATGGTGTCTTGTAACGACCTTGATGTCGGTGCTGCAACCAATTGAAGATGCCGCAATTGCTGCTTGTGCTGAGTCTTTCCCAACGCTTTCCATGGTTGTTTCACTTGTTCACTGTGTGAAGATGTTGCTTTCTGAGGGCGCAAGTGGAACTCAAGACAAGGCGTTTTCCCAGAATCTTCTCAGATCAGTGAAGACGAAGTTCCTGACCGTAAGCACAGAGTTACCTCATGCCCTTTCCACCTGCCTTGATCCTCAATTCAGAGACATCTGCAACAAGAAAAAAAAAAAAAGAATGCAGGATTCCTACTAAGTACAATGCTTCAGGATGTAACAGATTCAACACAGCTCACGTCCGATGAAAGTTACGCCTAACAGCAATCTCAAACCAGTGAGCAGCCTTCAGTGTGGAAAATATTGAACAGCCTGGCATTGTCGAAGAAGAATGATGCACCAAGTTGGCCTAATGGAAGAGGTCGACGATTACCTTCAGTCTCCAGTTTTGCCACGTACCTACAGACCAATCCACTGGAGGCAAACTGTAGACAAATAAAAGTATAAGACCCTCACAAGTGCGGCGCGACAATACCTGGCGATTCCCGCAACCCAGGTTGCAAGCGAGAGACCGTTCTCAACGTGCTCGAACATTGTGACAAGCCGACGAGTCTCTTGCAGCAGAACACTTAAAAAATATTCATTTTTTTTTTTCATGGGAACTATAAGTCTCTCAAGCTGACGTGACAAGCCTTCTAATTTTCTTATCCACGAAAATCAGATGTCTAGTGTGCTGTTTCCTCTCATTCACAAATGGCTAGTGAAAAGAAATCTGATAAGGTGTAAGATACCTTTTTTTTTTTTTTAGTTCAGCGCGAACTGTTATTTTATGTTCAGCATCCGCCTGGAGCTTGATATTATGACTAGCATTCTAGCAATTTCGTAGCTTTTGTCTCTATTTAATTATATATCTTTGAATTCTAGTCATTATCGTCTAGTCGCATTGTTACAAGAATTTTAAGACCTATTTTGGAAAAATAAAAAATGTCTTTAATCTGTACTCTTGTTTAGTAGCAGGCTACTTACTATACGAAAATCTGTGCCACAATTATTTGATTTGTATTCGATTCGGTTTCAAAAATCACTATTCGCACACCCCTTAAGACAACCAACAGTAGTGGTTTCTGCACCCATTTTTTGTCCTTCCAGAGTATGTCGACTTTTCAATTCACAATGGTTGTTTGCTAAATAAAACGTCATTCCCTATTTAAAAAAAAAAAAAAAAACTTCTGATGTAGTTTCTTTAATAAGCATTTGCATAATGTAAGTCGTATATATAGTTTCGTGTCGTGGCTAAGGCTCCGACGAAAAAGGCTTTTTTCGTACCCCGGCTAAATTACTTCGTGCGATGAACTCGCGACAATTGTGTAAAGTGCGCTACGGAGCCCTGATTTCTTTTGTACGAAGCTACCATCTAATTACCATGCATACGCCTCGTTCCATGTGTCTGTTCATAAGGATGACTATAATATGATTGCGTGTCCTGATGTGTGGCCGGCCGGTTGCCTTTTTCGGGCATTCTTCGGTCAGCTCAGGCTTGACGATGAGCGTAATACTGCAAAGACTTTTAAAAACTAGGGGAATATTATATCGCCCATTTAGATTGCTAAACCTCAATGCGCGAAGTACTGCCAACAAATTGTTGAGCTAGAAAGTGTCAAATTTATGTTTGATCCTGATATTGCAATTATAACTGAAACTTGGTTGCACTGCCAAATATAGGATAGGAACGTTTCTCCTGATTGTTTTTACGTAGGTATTTTGATGCAATCGAGTTTCGAGAGGAAGTGGGGTTGCTCTTCTTGTAAGGGATACCCTTTCATGCACGTTCATTGAACAAGAGCAAGATTGAGAAATTGTTAGGGCTTCCACAAATGTTTGTTGCCAGTCAATGCTAGTTGGAGGAATATACAGATGTCGCCAAGCTAGTATCGACGTTCTTCAGACTGTTCGAGTTTTTTTCATACCAAAACAAAGCCATTTTCGCGTATAATACTGGCTGATGATTTTAATTTGTCTGATATAAAGTCAGATAGCGTAATGCGCAAAGGGACCTGCTAACAATCGCTGTTTGTCGTTGATGCTACTTGATCTTGTATTCTTAACTGAGACCCTTACCAAAAGTGTGCTTAATGCAGAAGGCATATCTGACAAGGGACTAGTTGTCTGCGACCTCTCTGCTTTGCGGTATGTGTAGACAAAAACTGAAGAGAACGCTATCGTGATATCACTCGAGCAAATGATGTCCATATTTTTGATTTCTCGGAAGAGATCTTCGATAGATTTCTTGTGTTTTTCGAGATAAACGGGGATCGATTTATTAGCTTCGGCTTTGTTTCAAACAAGTTCCTACATGTGTCGACAAGTTGGTCCCTGGGAAAACACAGCTCGTGGGTGACGCGTGAAATTGTACATCTAAAATTAAAGATAAATCGAGTATAAAAATTCCAACCAAGTTTAAATATTATGATTCTTTTTCTCCGACATCCATCGCGCGCCCTAGGGGCATATATAAATATAATTACTTCAAAATAGAAATGCACAAATTCCTCGAAGACAATTCAAGAACGATTTGAGCGCATCTCACAAAAAAGAGTAACAATTAGGGAGCCTATAGTAGGTTACAAGTCAAGAAGGTAGCGGCAAATGCCCCTCAAAGGGAATCATATATCCCTCCGCCAGCTCCGCATCCAATAGCGTCCCATCGTTTCCGTGACGTTGCGGCCAACGCGCGAGGAGGGTCATGCCTTTCTGTACATATTTGCTTTATCTCTCGACTTTGACTTAGCATTGTGGAAGCCACGAGAGGGAGATTAAGTCTTCCCCCTTCCGATGGAAACAAAGACGACTTTCGGGGATTAGCTTCCCCCTCCGATTGATACAAAGGCTGCTTTCAGGGGCTCGGTTCCTTCTCCGATGAATACAAAGGTCGCTTTCTTAAAAAGTGGGGGTCGGAGACAAGTTGGCACCACTCTGTGGCCATTATCTATCCATTGAAGCGGAACAAGGAGCGTTTCCAGTGAACTCTTCTTTCGATTGCGGAGGGATTTGAAACCGGCGCACCACACTTGTGGGAGGAGCTTCTCCTACCTTATTAACTTGTAACCGACTATAGTCAAAGCGGGCAGACGCTCGTTGATAAGCAGAGCATTGCTAGAGAGTTGAATAGTTTCTTTTCATCTATGTACACTATTAATAACTTTGTCTTTTCATCATCTACTTATGGCAATCGCGGGATCAGTTACTTAGTTGTCTCCATAGAATGGATTCTTGACAGTATTCTACAGATAGGCATTAGAAAGTCGTGTGGCCAGGGTGAAATTCTTAACGCTTTCCTAAATAGATACGCCGAATGGTGTTTAAAGTTTCTTTACGTTATTTACTCTTGCAGTTTAAAAACAGGTCAGGTGCCACAAGATTAGAAAGTAGCCAAAGTAGCGCCTATATATAAGAGTGGAGAGAAAAAGAGTTTGAAATTATAGACCACTGACGTTGTTGAGTGCATGTAGTCAGGCTTTTGAACGTCTCCTTTACTAGCACATCATAACTTTCCTAGAATCTACAGCGTTTCTAGTATGTGAACAACACAGGTTCCGTAGAGGGTGCTCAACAGTGGGACAACTTGTCCACACGGTTCATAAATTTGGTACAGCAATTGATAATAACGGTTCAAGTCGATGCCGTTTTTTTTTTTTCCCTTAGATTTTGCAAAGGCGTTCGACAGAGTCTCGCATCGCAAGGTATTGCATAAGCTAAAGCAGGCACTAGAAAATAATTGCCTCTTGAAATGGTTAGACTCTTACCTTACTAACGGTAAGCAGTTAATGTTTGTGGACGAAGCAGAATTCATTGAATTACCCGTTCTATCTAGAGTACCCCAGGGCTAAGTACTCGGATCATTGTTTTTTTTTTTTGTTTTATTTATCGACGATCTGATGGTAAATAAACCCTGAATACAGTGTCAATTTTTCGCAAACAACTGTGTACTGTTTTTTTTTTGTTTTTTCTTTCAAGTAGCTTGCGTTTCTGGTTAAATAAAATGTTCAGACGATCGCCTTCAAATTATATGTTTTTGGTGTCAAAAGTGGCAAATGAACTTGAACGTTACGGAATGCGTGCAAATGACATAAACGTTAAAGAAGGTACCTCTTCTTACCCACACACTATCAACTCCAATACTTTACCAGTTGTCAGTTAGTACAGATATCTAGGTGTTACAAGTACATCTAACTTAAGCTCACATTGGGCAGGTTATTGCAAAGGCGTCTAGAAAACTGTAGTTTCTGCGAAGGCATATGATACACTGCACCCCAGAAACAAAGCTAACGGCGTAGAAATCTCCGATCCGTCCATTACTACAATATGCTGAGAGCTTACGGGACCCTCATTCACAATCGAATATTAACCAGTTGGTGGAGGTCCAAAAAGATTTCTCAGGTTCATTTATAATTCGTATGGTAAAGAATAACATGTTTCACCGCTGTTTGCTGCGTCTGGACTGACTGAGTTGTTACGTCGAAACAAAGTGAAGCTCTTAAAAGTTCTACACTACATAACAAACTTGTTTAAATTTCGATGTCCATTTTCAGCATAACGTGACCCTTGACACAAGACAGAAGCACGAAAAACTAATTTGTGAGTTTCGTTAAAGGAAAGACGTTTTAAATTTTTTTTTTTTTTCGCGTACCTTTTGCAAAGGGAACGTGTTGCCCCGCAACGTGATGGGAATTGTCTGTTTTGTCACATTTTCTTTTGCAATTGATGAACTTTTCTTCGTCTGAATGAACTGCAAGGACTAAACTGTTTACTCTTTTAATGGACGTCTTTCTGTATTTCTTTTCTACGCTTACCTTTTTATTGTTCTGTCTACATCATGCCTTGGCCCTCAAAAGTGTATCTGCTCTATCTTCAAAATAAATAAATAACTTCACATATCACCTTATGTCTCCTTTTATGTTTATGGGACACACGTATATCTTTTTTCACTTGGGAAGGGCAGCTCATGCAGATAATAGCCATTTTTTATTTTATGTATTTAATTACACAAACGGGGGTGGGGGGGGGGGGGGGGGGGGTCCGCCCGAGCAAGTAATTGATAGGGCGGACCCCTTGTAATTGTAAAAAAAATATAGTATATAAATTAATATAACAATTACTTACACGTTACGTACGTCCAGGTATAGAGCACAATGAAAGAAGAGTAAGTTCTTTAGGGTTTTTGTGGCCTTGCATTAATAGCCAAACGCTGGCTCCAAAGCCTAAGCTGGTGCTACAGTACAATACTGTCGCTTGTCTGCATACGAAACTGGGTTTACAACGTCGTAACCCAATATAACAAACTGGTATTAACGCGCAAATAAAAATAAACACAAACAAAGGGAGGACTATCGGACAGGACGAGCGACGTTACTCTGTTTGTGTGCGTACTTTTTGCTAGCAGTTTGTGATCATGAACCAACTCGTCTGCATCGCTACATCGATCCGATGAAACAGGAAGCTATACGGTGCAACGCGCGGTGACGTCATCTATGACGTCACTGGGGACCCTCGTGACGTCACGCGTGGTGTCACGTGTGACGTCATCATGGGAAACGTCCCATAATGCCCTCCGCGGTTACGCCGACGCCGCTCGAACCGGGAACGGGCGCCTAAGACCTTTTCTTTTAGATGTCCTTCTCCGTTGCCCGTGGAGGCGTTGACGCTGGTGCCGTTAGGGACGCTATCCTCCCTCAGAGCCATATATACAGAGAGTTTGACCATTCATTGGGAAGTATAGGAGTCAAATGAGGAGACGCCATTGGCCGAAAGCGTCTTGGGCGTACTCCAGGCCGTCTTCACAAATTCGAATTTGGTCAATCAGAAGCCAGAACTAATACCCTGGTGGTGGTCGCTAGAAACGAAATTAATAAGTGCGTGGGAAGTAACTCTCGGTTACTGAAAATATGTTGCACGTGATGTTTCAATCACGGTCATCCAAAATCATGCTGGAAGAGCGCGACTAGCGGAACGATCGGCATAACCCGTACGCCAGGCGCCGAGGGCCGTGAATATGCCGTCCGAGTGGTCACACTCTGTCCGAGCAAAACAAAGTTCGAGCGGCATACTCGTTTCTTACATCTTTCTGCATGATCATAATCGAAACATCACGTGCACCCTATTTTCAACCACGAAAGGTTACTATATTTAATTCCTACGCGCTTATAAAAACCACATACATCCATGATTAAAACCGCTACCACCACTTCGGCATTCTTTTCGGCTTCCGGTTGGCCAAGAGAGCATGCCAAGCCCTCTATCTTCGTCTGGTGCACGCCCTGGCTCTGCCTGCTCCTCCCATTGACCAAACTCTCTCTATACACGGCTCTGTCCGCCCTTACCTGCCGGCAACAGAGAAGAACCGTTTTTGAACGCCACTCTGCCGTGGAGCTTGTCAACTGGTAGATGGAAGAATGGGCACGGGAGCTTTCTTGCGACCCCACTATGTTCCACTTGTTGCAGCTCCCGCTCGCATGCGTCATCTTCGGCTGCATCTTTCCTTCGACTGCCGTCCGCAACACCACGGATCTTGGCCCTGTCATCGTTACGCCACCAAGTTATCCACGGGAGCTGTTTCCACCGCCGCTGCTGTGCACAAGCCATCTGCATTTCCGCACCGTCACCAACCCCGAAGCGGATGTGTCGTCATCGGGCTGCGCAGTGGCCTGCCTACAAATACTGATCG
This sequence comes from Ixodes persulcatus, assembly GCA_013358835.2. Taxonomy (NCBI): domain Eukaryota; kingdom Metazoa; phylum Arthropoda; class Arachnida; order Ixodida; family Ixodidae; genus Ixodes; species Ixodes persulcatus. The sequence continues at coordinate 1,549,342 of JABSTQ010011364.1, forward strand.
CCGGCCGTCGTCGCGTCAGTGGGCACGGGAGCTTCTTGCGAATGCCACGCCTGACCCCACTATGTTCCACTTGTTGCAGCTCCCGCTCGCATGCGTCATCTTCGGCTGCATCTTTCCTTCGACTGCCGTCAGCTACACCACAGATCTTGGCCCTGTCATCGTTACGCCACCAAGTTATCCACGGGAGCTGTTTCCACCGCCGCTGCTGTGCACAAGCCATCTGCATTTCCGCACCGTCACCAACCCTGAAGCGGATGTGTCGTCATCGGGCTGCGCAGTGGCCTGCCTACAAATACTGAGCGCCGGCCGTCGTCGCGTCAGTGGGCACGGGAGCTTTCTTGCGAATGCCACGCCTGACCTCACTATGTTCCACTTGTTGCAGGTGTGTAAACGCTATTCCTTGTATTCTAAGAAATCTAGCAACCTGTGCCTCCTAGTGCTCCCGTGCCCAAGTGTGCTTTGCTGCATAATATGTGACTCCTTGACCTTGATTCGTGCACTGTTGCAGCTCTCTGGCGATGTTGAATCCAATCCAGGCCCAGATACTAAGAAACAACCCCAACTGGACGAAATTCTTGCCATTGTAAAAAAGATTGAGGCCAATTCTTCTAAACTTGAAGAAGGTCAGAACTCGATTAGGCGTGATGTCAAAACTCTTCTTGAGAAGCAGGCCCAGTTGGAGGGCTCACTTTCTGCCATTAAAACGAAAATTACAGCAATTGAGGCTGAGCTTGAAACCCTTTCCGAGACTAGAGCCGAGGTAACTAGCATTCGGAGTGCACTCGCTGATCAAGTAACGGCTACAGCGTCATTGCTATCTCGGAGTAACGATCTGGAAAACCGATCCCGCCGCTGCAATTTGCTTTTTCGCGGCATAACCGACGTCCGAGGAGAGTCATGGGCGATATCTGAACAAAAAGTACTCAAATTCGCCGAAGAGAACCTTGGTATTGCTTTACAAACTTCTGACATTGAGCGTGCGCATAGGATTGGCACATTTCAAGAAGGGAAAAACCGACCCATAATAACGTGTTTTTCGTCTTTCAAAACTAAAAGTCAGTTACTACAGAATGGCTCTCGCCTCAAGGGCAGCTTATTTTCTATTTCAGAAGACTTTTGTGAAAATACACGGATCGCGCGCCAAAACCTTGTTACTTTTGCCAAAAGACAGTCTTTACCTTTCAAGCTTCGGCTAGATAAGCTTCACATTGGCACTAAGACATTCATATATGATGCCCAGACAGAAACCGTAATAGAAATGTTGAGATAAGGGGACGCGGGGAGTGCTACTGATATCGCGGGTTCCGAAAGTTTAATCAGTGTTTTGTATGCTAACGCACGTAGCGTAATGCCCAAGCGTGATGATCTGTCGTCTATTATTACCTCATGTGATGCTAACGTTGTATTGCTATCAGAAACGTGGCTTCACTCTGACGTCGATGATAGTGAAATAATGCCAGACCATCCCCATTTCAATATTTATCGACATGACAGAGCAAACCGTCGAGGTGGTGGAGTCCTTATCGCTGTAGACAGAAGAATCACAAGTCAGAAGGTTTTGTCTCGCAGTGCTCTCGAGATTGTTTGGGTTTCTTTAAGTTGTTGTTTTGGGTCCTTTTTGATTGGCGCATGTTACCGTCCTCCCGACGCTTCCCCCGAATTTAATAACTTGCTTCGTGATGAACTGTCTATGTTGTCACTGAGTCATACCAACAAACCTATTTTTCTTTTTGGTGATTTTAATTTTCCTGGTATAGACTGGAATGCTCAGACTACAAGTTGTTTCGGGGGATCAAGTGTGGACCGCGATTTTATAGACTTGTGTTTTTCTTTTAACCTCACCCAGTTGGTTTCCTTCCCTACAAGGATCACTGAAAATAGTTCAAATATTCTGGATTTAGCACTTGTCACTGATCCTTTTCTAGTTAAGGATTTATCTCCACTAGATGGCATTAGCGACCACAAGGCTCTTCATTGTTTTCTTGATATCAAACCATCAAAGTCGACGTGCATTTCTAAAAAGATACGTTTGTACCACAAGGGAAACTATGACATGATGAACTCCGAGCTCTCCGACTATTTTGTTTCTTTTAATGAAACCTTCGACTGCCATAACGCTGATGAAAATTGGCAAGCTTTTAAGACCAAATTGTTTGAACTTATTGAAAAATACATACCGTGCGCAACAATTCGAACCACCGCGTCTAAACCATGGTACAATAATTCCCTTCGTCGTGTATCTAACAAAAAGAAAAGATTTTTCAGGAACGCTAAAAAAGCAAATACACCAGAAGCTTGGTCTAAGCATGCCACTTGCTCTTCTGAATATAAAAGTATGTTGAGGGAGTGTAAGCGCACATTCTTTCAGCACACTTTACCTAATGTGTTACTAAACAACCCTAAAAAATTTTGGAGCTTTGTTAATGAAAAACCACACTCAGAAATCAATCTAGTGAATAGCTCTGGTGATAACATATTGAATAGTGAATGTGCAAATATTTTAAACAGGGTGTTTTCTGATGCTTTCACCGTTTCTACACCCATTACTGGAATTCCTCTTGTTACAAAAAATTATTTTCCAATGGATCCTATTATTATAGACTTTCAAGGTGTAATTAGCATGATAGAATCCCTCAAAATGTCTTCATCATGTGGCATAGACGGTATTAATGCGAAGGTTCTAAGTAACACTAAGTTTGCATCCGGCCTTTACCTCACAAAGATATTTCAGCAGTCCCTGGATACAGGTGTGTTACCTTCCGACTGGAAAATTGGTAAGGTCATTCCGGTCCACAAGTCCGGCAGTAAAACATCTCCACTAAATTATCGGCCGATATCACTCACCTGCATCTCCTGCAAGATCCTCGAGCACGTCATCTACAAGCACCTGATTAACTTCCTGGATTCCTGCAACTTCTTCACCAACGCGCAGCATGGCTTCCGGAAACACCTGTCTTGTGAGACCCAGCTACTTTTTCTCACTAACGACCTGTTTAAAAATCTTGACACTGGTTATCAAACTAACGCTGTTTTTCTTGATTTCGCCAAAGCTTTTGATAAAGTTCCACATAATCGCCTTCTCTTTAAACTTAGTTCGCTAAAACTGGACCCTCCTGTTCTTCAATGGATTGAATCATTCCTTACTCATCGCTCTCAATTCGTTTTCGCTAACAGCACGTCCTCCTCTTTCTCTCCCGTTTCTTCCGGTGTTCCACAGGGAACTGTGCTTGGGCCCTTACTCTTTTTAATCTACATTAATGATCTCCCTCTTCACCTCTCGTCCTCTGTTCGTCTTTTCGCTGATGACTGTGTTGTTTATAGACTAATAAAAGACCCAGACGACCATATTGCACTCCAGAACGACATTAACAAAATTGCTGAATGGTGCCGCACATGGCAAATGTCTCTCAATATTAACAAATGCATGCACCTCTGCTTCACACGTTCCTCCTCCCAGCCCTTAAACTCTTTAACACTCAACGGCATTACCCTTCAGACTGCTGCACAGTACAAGTATCTTGGCGTCCATCTAACCACTAATATGTCCTGGAATGTTCATGTAGACAAGACAATATCCTCTGCAAACCGTTCACTTGGCTATATCCGTCGCAATTTCAAGTCTGCTCCTTCTAACCTCAAACGTCTCCTTTACGTCACGCTTGTTCGCCCTAAACTAGAGTATGCTTCAGCTATCTGGCACCCCCATCAGGCTTTTCTAACCAACGCAATCGAATCTGTTCAAAATCGTGCTGCTCGATTTATTCTTTCTGATTACTCTCGCTTTTCTAGTGTCACTGCAATGAAATCTCAATTAACTCTTCCTGACCTTTCCGTTCGTCGCAGAATTTCCCGTCTTTGCCTTCTTCATAAAATTTACTATTCTGAACCATTACGACAGTCTCTCCTCAGCCCGCCCAGCTATATTTCTGCAAGAGTGGATCATTCATGCAAGATCGCCCGTCCCAAGACCACTTCAGCAGCCCATCAACATTCGCTCATACCAGAAGCTATTGTGGACTGGAATGGCCTTCCCGATGACATCGTCACCATCACCGATAACGCGAAATTTAGAACTGTACTAACCAACCACTCCCCTCTATAATGCCCCTTGGGGCCTTGAGGGTAATTGTAAATAAATAAATAAATAAATTGAAATCCGTCGTGACGTCTTTTTTTTTACCTCATTGAAATAGCAAGATTTCTTGTGCGTAGCTCTGATACACGCTGAAGATGCGTGAGTGCGGAGATTCCGAAACCGTTTTTTGTGACGTAACGCTCGGGGAAGGAGGGGCTTTAGCGGTACCTTAAAAATGTTTTTCTGCGGCCTCTGTGCACTAAATTGAGACATAATCTCGATATTCGTGATCCTGGGGGCCAAATATAGGTGATTTAAGTGTCTTTACATAAATACAGAGCCGATTCAGTTTCTCTTTACCTCAGAACACATAAAACATAATGCGAACACAAGATGAGGTCATCGTGTACTTTGTTTTGCTTTCCTTCTGTCTTCTCTGCCTTCTGAAGTCACAAAATATTAAACCAACATCAACTTCTTCGATTTATAGATAACCTCACTTGCCGTACGTCAGAACGTCGCAATACGTCAAGCAGATGATCTATGCGCCACATGTTGCACTAAACAACTCATAGTGCCCCTTCCGTTGCACTACAACTCAGAGAAGATTTTCCTGCGGAGTGACATGAATTTCAGGCAAAGATACAAGAAGAGGAAGATCGCTTAAAGAAGACAGGAGAGAAGGAATGAGAACATTCCGACAGCAGAAATAGTGTTCTAGAGAGTTGTACAGGGTGAAACAAGGAGACGGCAGGCTCTTTAAATCAACCGAAAAATTCGGTTTCTTAACCTATTGCGCTACGACTTTGTGCAGCGTTGCCCACAGATGGTGCATTTTGTTTTGTAAAATTTGCAAAGAGCGAACTTACCTGAGGAAAAAGTAAAGAAAGAAAAAGGCTTAGCTCCTATGAAAACGCAGCGACGCCACCGGTCTTCAAACAACACGGCACCGTTTCGCACGGGAGACAAGAGATGGCGCAACGAACGCCGCCAACGAACGAGCATACGCCTCACCCAGCGCAGGATGACAGGCGAGCTCGGAGGCCGTCGCCTGCACTCCGTTCGGAAGCGCCGGCGGACTTCTTTCGCCCTATGTGCCTCCTGCGTTGCCCAGGGGATGCTGCGAAAAAGGACTTGTTAGGCCTTCTTTTGGGTAGTACAAACTTTAGCGTCTCAAACTGTCACGCATGAAGAAGCGTGCCTGCTCTGATGCGGAGCGCGAGATCACGATGAAAATACAAAGAAACAACAAAAATTCGAACGCCGTCAAAGCTAAGACGCTAAGAGCGTGAGCCAAGAGATGCCGTTTCACGCGTTCCAAAGTAGGCATGACAAAGAAAAAAAAATGACAGCGTCGCGACACAGGTGTTTTGACGTCACCACCCAGAGGTAAGAGATGCGTACCCCAGCGGTGGTGTCATGAATTTGGCACTTTTGATTGTCTTGCGGCTTTGAGTCTGGCCGATTTCTGGCGTCCAAAGGTGTTTTTTTGTTCTTCAGCACCAGGCAGAATTAAAAAAAGCTCCACCAACGTTCCATAAGTAGTGCGAGGCTCAATCAGGTGAGCTTGTACTACCCAAAATGAGCGCGCTACAGTTTGTTCGAAGCTTCAGCGCAGGAGGACTATGGCACTCCCCGTACCAAAGTACGACCTTAGCTCGTTCGCTGGGAGTTTAACGCCAAACGTAAGAAAACAACGCGAATAACAGTCGCAGAACCAAAGACAGACGCGGTAGTAAAGACGAACTGCAAACCAGACGACATCTGTTTCATACTTAGCGTGCAACGCTGTCAAAGCTATTGGCACGAGCGTGGGGCTTAATCTCGTTGATCAGTTGCACGCGTTCTCGCGCAAACAAAACCGTAGATAAAGCCACGCGCTCGCGCCAGTAGCTTTGACAGCGTTGCACATTAAGTATGAAACAGAATATAGAACAGCGTCTCAGCTGAGACTGGGTGAAAGAAAGCACTGCAAATGCTGGGGCGCGCGAGCGTCTTGAGACGCAGCTTGAGTCCCGCTCAGCTCGTGCGCTGGCTTTGGCAGTGCTTTCTTTCACCCAGTCTCAGCTGAGACGCTGGTTCTAGCAAGCCGGCCCAGTCAATACCCCAGTACCCCGAAAAAAAAAAACAGTCAAAATAACCGACAAACCATTTTTTAATCGATTATGTGTCCATTCAATGTGTTTTATTAGTAAGAATGATAAAATAATGCATTGCCAACTGATATCAGAAAAGTTCGTGCCGCTTTTGAGTCGAAAAGATTGTCTGCTAAAGGGCCGGCTCTCGGCGTTGTCTGCTCGTTCGTTGGCGGCAGTTGGCGTTGCGACCGCTTGCGCCATCTCTTGTCACCCGTGCGAAACGGCGCCGTGCTGTTTGAAGACCGGTGGCGTCGCTGCGTTTCCGTAGGAGCTAAGCCTTTTTCTTTCTTTACTTTTTCCTCAGGTAAGTTCGTTCTTTGCAAATTTTACAAAAAAAAAAATGCACCATCTGTGGGCAACGCTGCACAAAGTCGTAGCGCGATAGGTTAAGAAACCGAATTTTCCGGTCGATTTAAAGAGCCTGCCGTCTCCTTGTTTCACCCTGTAGTGGCAAGAGCGGCGGCCGCCGCGTGAAGATTTTGCGCGTAGACGACATTGTAGCGCTGGTGTTCTGAGCCCTAGGAACGTGCCCCCGTCAGCTTCGTCGTCGGCGCTGCTCGGCGTGTACTACTGTGGTTCGACTGGAGCTTTTCGCAACGCAGAACAATTGCTAATGTAAAATATTTTAGGTTTTTCTTTTGGACTTATACCTCTAGATCGTGTGCTATCCCCTACAATCATTATTTTCGTGTTTTTGATGGAGATCATTTGATTAATATCGACTCCCCTCCCCCCCTTCCCAGTACTGACAGGTCGTTCAGCAACGCTCTCACTTGGGCTGCACGCTTAATAGCTGCGAAAGAAACCACGCGATACTGATATAACAAGGAAAAATAAAATAATAAATCTCAATAAATCTCTCACTTTTTTAATGGTGAGTGGAAAATAAACTGGTGTATTGTTTTTGGTCATCGAGTTGCTGATGCGGGGACCAGCGTTGTGTAAGGTGCAAGGCCGAGCGCGTTTGGGAACGGCCAAGGTGCCACTGCAACTGGCGAACATATAGAAAATTGTCTTTGGTTGAAGGCAGCCTATGAAGAAAAAATACCTCGATTGGGTCTACATGAAGCATTAAAATACAATATGAACACAAACTTCAACAACCCTTAATATGAAAAAAAAAATTATTCTGAACTCACTGCTTTATGACCTCTCAAAAGTGGTAATACACTTCATCGACATACACAGCAAGCACATGAAAGATATCCAGCAACATACTACGCAAAAAAGACTAAAAAATAGTCATAATATATTGCGGGATAGAATCCTAACCTCTTCGCCATTCACGATGTGCACATAGTCCCGAAGGACAAGGCGCGGTTCAAAATGTCTCTCGCACACCGCTGATGTCTCGGCGAGGTGCTTATCTTCTCGATTAAGGTTTTGTTTCCACTGTAGTCTGCGCGACTCCTCCTTTGGCGCACGAAACAGCGACGGCTTACGATCGCTGGTGCTCCGGCTGCCCTTGTTGACCGGGTAGCCCGACTTGCATCCCGGCGCGAAGCAGTGTGTGTGTCCGTTTTTTTCCTTGCATTTATGACCAAGACGGCAACAGAACGGTGAAGACTCCCCACCCCTACTCCACAAAGAAACGTGCTACAGTGCTACGTTCAGGAGAAGCGTACCGCCTCAGCTTCGTCTTCTTCGCTCATCGCACATCTGCCATCTGCCACAAATTCTCCTAGGGCTCGGAACTCCAGCGCCACTCGCGGCCATCTTCGTTGACCGTCTTCACGCGGCCCGTTGTAAGTGGGCGCCGCTCTTGCCACTACATCCTCTTGAACACAGTAGCAGAAAGGTCAATGCGTTAAAAGAAAAGAAATCCCGAATTAAGTGTAAAGAAAAAGAAAACCTAAATTAAGTGTAAAGAAGGGAAAAAATCTAATTTAGCGTAAAGTAAAGAAAAACCGGAATCAAGGATTAGCAGAAAAGGAAAAAGAGTCGTTATTAAATGTTGCTAGTCTAGCGGTGCGATTGTTATAATTGTTTCTCTGTGTGTTTTTCATGTTCAGCAGGCCCCATTCACAAGTTTTCGGAAAGGTTCTTTTGTCGAAGAACCACTGGAAGCAAGTGCATATAGGCTAACAATGCCAACATAATTTGTCTCTAAGTATGTGTGCTTGTGAAAAAACTTATTCGACATAGCGTACAAGCTTAAGACTTTGATAACGATGGCCAGACACGTAGCTACGAAAAAGATTAAGAAATGGTCTGTAGTGTTATATTCAAAGAAAACTCATTTCGAGTCTTCTAGATTCTGTGCTAGTTCGAAACAATATCCCGCAGGGCTAAATTAAAACGCAATATATTGCTGCCGATAAGGAAATTTGAAAACAAATGTTAGATAAAGGTATATTGCTAAAAATAAACGCTGTCAAAACGCGAAGAAACAAAAACCTATGAAATACAGAGGCAGGTTAACCAAGTGTTTGAAATAATAAAAAAAAATGCTCTTGAAGTATTCAAACGTTCATTTTGAAGATAACGTTGGGGACCGCGGTGAACAGCAGAATATGAATGAATAGTGATAACAAGCAACGTATTAAACTAAATATACTTTTTTATATGTTCACCTTATTTGCACCTTTCAATTTGAGATTTGTTGCACATTGTTCAAAAACGAGCAGTTGCTAGTGCCTCTGAGCATTTCTAAAACTTTGTTTCTATTCACCACTCGTTCGACACCCTCTGAGATTAAAACCGCGTTGCATTGCTTCGATAAACTTAAAACCAAAATGCATAATGTCGAAGCATCCGGACTATAGAAACAAAGATTCGCTCCCCATGGCAACGTAAACAGAGCAGCAGTAATGACTCTCTGACGATACCAAGTCACGCCACTGGACGGGAAAAAGGCGGAGAAAACACATGAATCGCCTAGTCTTTAACGTTTACATTTGCGAGGCCGCCGCAACTCAGATGTACGTGCTTAAAGATAAAAAAAGTACTTCCGTTGTGTGTTTCTTGAGACAGTGGGAAGTTAATCTGCCCCAATGGGTGCCTCGGGTGTCCGCACTGGATGAGAAATTTGTCCAGCACAGTTCCGCCGCTAGCCTTGGAATTTCACCGTGCATCATTCACGCATTGTGGTATACAAGACCGCACGCCGATACTACGGTCATACAGGCGCTGAAAGCTGGACACTCGGCGAGAAAGTTGGCGGGACTTCTCACCACCGCGGTTGGCCAGCGCCAAGGTCATGCGCGTCGCTGGTCAATCGCGGCGATCAAAAGTCTCGCCGCCCTTCTCGCGCAGTGTCCAGCTCTTATATTTGCGTCCCACTAGAGCGACAGACAGCAACAAACGACAGCGACACACGACATCGAGCGACAGACGACACCGACAGACAGCCTGTTTGTCGGAGTCCGCCGTCCCACCTGGCGGACACGACGCAGAACACGGGGGCACGGAGACTTGTTTCCTAGTGGGACTGGAGTTGTCAACAAAACACTTCAAAATACACAGACAAACAGAGTCTGGCGAAGCGGCTTTCGTGGTTTGCTCTTTGGGCATAAAACACGCCGACAAACAGGGTGAAATTGGAGACGATTACTTTATTTCTTGATTAAAGCTTCCACGTCTCTTCATACGTTTTCCGAACCGGAATACCCGAATCGTTCCTTTTTTGGGCCGTTCGAAGCATTCTAGGTGAGCGCCACGGAATTTCACGCCGATTTTGAGGATGTTTATAACTTCATATTCGAATGATCTAGGGCAGGCGTTTTTTGGTGGACAATACGGCATGCCGATTAACACAGAACGCGATGACAAGTCTCTCGTCTGCCGGAATGGCTTGCCGCGGCACGTCGTGTCCTACTTCGCGGTGAGCGGTCTTAAGGCCCGTTCACACTCTTGCGACCTCTTAAACCTGGGTTCCTTAAAACTTCTTAAACCAGAGGACACACTGGCGCCATCTATTGGGTAGCAGTGTAAACTCGGCGGTCCGGCATATTCTTTTATTTCTCTCGCGCATTATCCTTTTTTTCTTGGCTCGCAAAACTTTTGTCAATGTTATAAACGAGCCTTTCTATGGTTATTACGCACATTTGACCTCGGAAATCCCGCAAAACCTTCGCTCTTGTGAAATGCAGTTCCAGGGTCACCGCATAGATGGCGCCACAATGCCAGTGTGTTCCCTCGTTCTAAAAAAATTTAGGAAGTTTTAAGAGATCTCGTCTCCCTCAGTCGTACTCGGTCGCAAGAGTGTGAACGGGCCTTTACTTTGATCAGTCCTCGCACATGGGTGTATCCATCCTGATGCAGGAGCGCACACTTCGGCGTCTTGAAACGCCACGTCGCGCACCAAGTTCTCGTGAGCAAAACCAGCCACAGCAAATTCCCTTTCGCAACACGACCGCCCAACGCCAGGCAGCAAGCCGCGCCCGCGACCACTACGCGCAATCGTGGGACCGGAACTGCGGGAACGAGGAGTGGCCGCCAAGGGCTTCTCGTTCCGGGAGGAAGGGTAGAAGGGTGGGAAGGGAGGCAACAGAAGGCATAAGCGGGCGAGGAGGATAAGTTTGTCTTCGAAAGCTTTCCTCAGTGGGACTGCTTGCTGCGCTTCAAGTCCAACGACAGACAAGAACTCGTCCGTCGTCGATCGTTTGTCAGCGCTTGTCGGCGACTGTCGCGGGTATTAGTCGTTGCAGTGGGACAGCATCGGCGACACGGAACTTTGTGGTGTCGTCGGACAAAAACCGGTGTTTGTCGCTCTAGTGGGACGAGGCTATTACGACCCAAGATCAAAACAAACAGGGGTCTGGACTGAAACTATACTCCGTTTTATACTTATACCTCATTCACACGATCATAAAGCTGCCTTTAGCTGAGGAACATTTATGGTCACCGGCGATCCTCTGCGCGTGGCAAGTGTCGCGACCCAAAAGCGCGTCGAGCAGATTCGCCGCTTTCAAAGGAACCTATATTAAAGCTTACCTTTAATAAAGGGGTACTCCGGCGATTTCTTCATGGTCCCCGATTTGCTTGAAATTTTGCTAAACTCGCCAAACAACATCGCTAAAATGGTATCCCAAATATTAGGTTAAAATAATTTTTTTTCACGAAGTTATTGAATTTACAATTTTGGTCCTCACCGTGTTTTTCAAACGGAAAGTCTCTACTGGCAACAACGAAAAAGTGACGTCAGTGGAGGGCAGGGGTTCACTCTTTGGGCTCTAGAATTTGTTCCCAACTGATTCGAAGCAGTTTCATGGTGTCAAATGAATGCTTTGGAAGCTCGCTCCAGGATCCGCGCTCCAGCACGGAACAAATGATTGGCATTTTCTATTTTTTAGACTGCTCGCTCGACTGGCAAGCCTGCCCGCCACTGACGTCACGGCACTGAAAAGTGCGGGTAAATTTGAATGTTGGTTTTTGCATCATTTTCGTTTGCCGATTTCGCAATAACTATTATGAATTTCGCAATACTAAATAGCATACCGGAAAGGGTAAAGGCCGGGGAGTCAGAAAATATAGTTAGTTGAGGTAGCTCAAAAATCGCCGGAGTACCCCTTTAAGGCTGAACTCCGTGGGACGAATATGCAGCAAAAAATTGACAAATTTTTCTCAGCGGCTTTTGCTCTGCGCGTGGAACCAGCACAGTGGCTGCTACGTCGCGCGCGAAGCGAGCGTGCCGTCGGGCGACGTTCGTCAGTTATTCGTCGCATAGTTCGGTCCATGGAGGTCAGCGTTTAGGTTGGCCGTGTGAATAAGTTATTAGTATAGACTTAAAAAAAAGGGCTCCTGGCCGGTTTTTTTCTTAAAGGGGCGATGCAACATTTTTAGTACTTTGCACAAATACCACTTAGAACGGATCCCTGACGTTAATGAGCTATGAAACACGCGTTCGTGTTTCACCCCACGCAATAGAAGTCCCAGAAAAAAATTAAAGAAAAACGAGCAGCGTTCACCCCCTCAACTCGCAGCCAGAACCATAGAACAAGCAGCCACGTGAACTGGAGCCGATTATATGCCGCCAATGTTGATCATAGCCACGCGCTGGGGTTGGCAAAGCACAGCACACGCGCTGAGTTCCAGACATTGTTATGGCTCGGCTATTGTCGTCGTTGCAGCGATTGGACACGGGCCCCTTACCCGAATGCTTCTCGAGCTAGTAATTATCACGAGCCCAAATCGAGTGCCCACGCAATGCTCGGGTCCAATCTATGAACCGCATTCAAATATCGTCATTGGGGTGTACTGCGATCCCCACGTTACGTCATCAAATTTTGCAAAGGAAAGATTGAATGGAAATGGTCGGTTTTGTCCTTGAAATTACACCGCAACAAAGAAGTTTCTTGGCCAGTGGCGTTGCGTGCGAGTATCCTTGAGTCCCACTAGTACCAGTAAGCTCGTGTAAAGCGAAAAACATTCCAATTGAATATCGTTGCACCGCTCCTTTAAAGTTCATGTGTATGGCGCGTGATTTGCTCGCTTTCCGAAGCGACAAACACGCGCGTGCGGGGCTGAGTATATCACATGCTGGGTAGAGGAATTCTAAATATTTGAATGGTGCATAGACAATAGACCCTTTCCGGAATTCAGTCTGGCCACTTTGATCACTAGCATCATCATTTGAAAAGTGGCATATGTGCTATACTAATGGCGGTCTTCTGTTTACTGATGAAGGAAGAAGTTGAAGATGCTCCTAAGCAGATGATCCGAGGCCTACACATTCTAGACATTAGCGCGACGTGAAGCAGGAATTGGATGCAAGAGCTGCGTAAGCGTTCATTTCTAACTCGGTCCCAGTCAATATGTTAGTAGCTCACACTCGGCTTCAAAGCCCCTTCATGTATAGAACTCTATCAAGGCAGCTATGTGGGTTGGCGCTTCGTTCTCACTGCTTGCATATTTTTCGCCATCGACACTGAAAGAGATTGAAAAATAACTGTACAGTGAAGGGCACATTCTCGTCTACCGTCGACTTGCGAAAGTGACGGTGCCCTATAAAATACTGCAGAAAACAGGTTCATTGCCGCCATTAGTACGGTAAAAGTTAAACTGCCATTTGAGTCACCAGATGGCACTGAATTCCGGAAAGGGTCTATTGCAAGCATGGTTCCCCGACTGGTTCCCCATGAGTGCAAGCAGGTGCAGCTTGCGCGTGAACATAGCTTGGGCAAGCTTGAAATTGCACGGGCTTGTCCGCACGAGCAGAGACATGGCGGTGGTCAGTGGCCTTGCTTCAACGTTACTAAAACACTGAGTTAGGAAACTCACCCTTGAAACCCAGACCGCTCGCGTCCACCTAGACCAAACTAAAGACAATAACAGTGTCACCCTTTAGCGACGAGTCGAATCACGAAAGTTGATTTATATAGCTACTGCGAAGTGGGGCTTCGAAATGGCGCCACCGGCCTTCGCGAGACTCGACCAGAGCCGTGTATAGGGAGTATTCACTGGCTGCCATATCTGTGTGCGCGGCTGCTGAGCGCGTGCTGACGGTGAGCTTCCGCAGTCCTTTTGCAACGTGCATTCTGCACCATCAAGATTGCCGATCCTAGCAGGCTATTAATGTGAGCTCGTTTTGAGCATGCGCTCTAAAAATCGCGCTCAAATATGGCGTCCAGTGAATACCCCCTATAGAGAGAGTTTTGGTCAATGGGAGTTTGGTCACCAGACTCGGAAAGACGGTTTGGCATGCTCTCTTGGCTAACCAGAAGCCGAAAAGAATCCCCTAGCGGTGGTTGCGAGAAGCAGTTCTGATCAAAGGTATATGTTCGTATATGGTTTTAATAAGCACGTAAGAGTGAAGTGTTGTACCTCTTCGTGGTTGAAAGTAGAGTTCACGTTATGTTTCGATCAGTTTCGATCATGATCATGCAGAAAGATGTAAGAAACGAATGCGCCGCTCAACTCTGTTTTGCTCGGACAGAGAGTGACCGCTCGGACGGCAGGTTCCCGGCCGTCGGCACTTGAAGTAAGAATTATGTCGATCGTTCCGCTAGTCGCACTCTTCCACCATCATTTTGGATGAGCGTGATTGAAACATCTCGTGTACCATATTTTCAGTCACCGGGAATTACTCCGATGCACTTATCAGACTTGTTTCTCGCGAACACCGCCAGGGTATTATTTCCGGCTTCTGGTTGGTCACATTCGAATTTGTGAAGACGCCCTGGAACACGCCCAGCCCGCTTTCGGCCAATGACGCCTCCTCATTTGTCTCCTACACTTCCCAACTTCCCAACGAATGGCCAAACTCTCTACATATGCGGCTCTGGACCCGACCTGAACCAACACGTGCAGCCGTGCAGTGCCCGGAGTGGCCGCTGCGGGAGAAATGGCGGCGTTGCGATCGCCTTTAGTTCGGTTCTCGAGTAGAGATAGGAGGAACTTTTTTAAAGCAGTCACTGTGGCAGTTTCCCAGCTAAGTTCTTCTAGTAACGTTGCCTTGCTTCAATCGTATATGCAATAACGCTGTCAAACCTATTGCGGCCGTTTCTGATCCTCTCAACGCCGAGGAGAAAGGCGGTGCCTGAAGCATCTATATCGTTGGCGGCCGCCACCTTGGCAGTAGCGAAACGAGGCCGTCTAGGCCCGTACACCGCAGACGAATTAAGGAAGCGGAAGAACGACATTCATGCTTTCGCGTTCAGAACTTATAAGAAGTGCTTAGGTGTCCTCGGAATTTTTTTTTCTGTCCACTACATTACCTGAAGATTACTAAAATAATCAAGAAGCTGGAGTCTTTTAGTCAATATTGTAGACAAGTGTGTGTGTGTGTGCGTTCTTTTTGTCAAATTGTAATTTTACTACGAAAAAAAGCAAAACATACTTGGGGGGTGAGCACAGTGGTAATATTAAAAAAAAACAATAAAGAAAAAACAGTTACTTGGGAAAAAGTAGACGACGCCTACATATAAGAAACCTACAATGAACCCAATGTTATCTTCCTAATTACTCGTTTACAGATTAAGCAATGGTTTCTGACAGTCGGGTGGCAGTTGAAAGAACGGCCCTGTGGCAGCGAATTTGAGCAGAACGCAAAAGTCGTTTCATCCGCGGCAATGAGCGGGATCAAAGAGCCCGCATACCAAGGGATTATCCAAATATAATTGCAATAATTACCAATCCGATGGAATCTGCACAAATTTACTAACATTTGATGATAGTGGGTGGGTTGCGGACACTGTTTTCCGCTGACGAAGGCACAATACATTAGATATTTTAAGTTCGTATCCTGAATGGAAATCCGGGATCTTTTCAAAAGCAGAAGACTAATGCTGTTTAGTAGTTCTGTTTCGATCATTTTGTCGCCGTAAATCAAGTCTACAGAGCTCTTGGCAGTGGGCTTTATAATGGAGGCTGTTTTTGTCCCAGATTGCGCTCTTCTGAACACACGTACGACGAAACCGTCCGATCCGACGTCCGATCAGGCAATGCGACGGTCGGAGGCGAGGGTTTTCAACGCTCTCCGGTGCTACAAAAACCATCGCCCCCCAAGGTCATTCCGGCAGTTCGTACGTCGGATCGGACGGTTTCGTCGTACATGTGTTTCGCGCTTTAGTCCTGTTTCCTCGCACGACAACTTCTGCGCATGATACTAACTTTTTTTTTTTTTTTTTTACATTGGTTTGTTTTATAGGATGCCTCCGCCAACGCATTCTTTCTAATCTCGGCGTAAAAGCCTTTCCATAGTGTTTCCAAAGGTTTAGGTAGGAGGCGCGTTTCATTTAGAATTGGCTAACATGCATAATCTGCATTTATCCAAGTATAAAACCTGACAAAAAATCTATTCGGATTTCGGGTGGGATGCGGCTACCAAAATCCGCCGATGCGAGGCGGGTACGTTTACAGTCCAGAATAAGCTTGCGCATTTTTACATAGTCTACGAATGCGGGTTGTTTGCGAACAGAACTTTAGATTAAACTTTCTGGCGCGGTTCAGACGCGGCTACAATGCATGGGTATGCGGGACAATCTGCGGGAACAACGTAGAATGGATCTTACTGTTTCGGTTTCGATTCGTCTACAAATTCTTCGGGTGTAGCTCGGATGTAGGTATAGCACCATGAGCAACAAAGACGAGGCCCCGCGGTCGGCTGTTAGTAAGAACGGCTGGTGGTCAATAAAAGGTAACTTTGAGCATGTTCATCCGTATTCACCGGTCGTGACTAACTGGCGCTTTTTTAAAGTTAGTATCGCGTCTAAGTAGTCGCGAACTAAGAGACAAAATCGGCGACTAAGAATCGACTAGTTCTGCGGTATTCACGAGCGCGAAGCGAGCGAGGGATACCTAGTCAGAACTAACAAGCGGAAGTGACATAAAAAGATAGGTCATGAATACGAGCACTTAAACGTCGCTGCGTAAGTGGGTATTTTATCGTGTAAAATCTAATATTTAAATGTTTATCAGGAAAAAAAAAAGTTACAATGGGAGACTAATGGTTCGAAAAAGAGTTTTATAAAGAAAAATAAAACAAACACAAGGGGAGAAACACAGAAGCCTCATTGCCAGCGACATAAACAAATATGGAGGCGCCCGTAAATGCCTTTTTTTGCTCGTCGTCCAGCGCCCTGCTGAGATCTCTTTAGCGGCATCTCCGACCGTAGAACATGGCTATTCCGAGACAGTAAGTGCTTCGTTAGCGCTGGCGGTCAGCGGTGCTAGCTGAGTCGGCCATGGCGCTGAGCCGCTAGTCACCCTCTAAACACCGGCTAAACAAGCCCTACCCATGACTAAGATTTGTTAGTCGACATCTTAGTCGCGCGGGGCGACTAGGCCCGAAACACGACCAGTGAATACCAAGCGCTCCCTTAGCGGCGACTATCGCTCGCCGCGTTATTATTTTCGTCGATGACGTCGCTCAGGGGTTAAACAGGCGCTACTCGCGCCTGCTGAATACGGGTGGTTATGCCTATCAATTCGGCATGAGCGCTGCGGCAGAGTTCGGCATTCGGCAGGGTACTGCGACATTCGTGCCTGAGATCCGGTAAAATGATTACAGTCGCGTATATCGTCTCAGAGTTGCGAGAATGCCGCATACCCATACAAAAATGTCCTATGGTCGGCTATAGAAAATTCTTTGTATGGTCGGCTTTAGCTATTTGGCCCAATTAGCTAAAGAATTTTCTATGGCTGTCTTTAGCATTTTTATGGTCGCCTTTATGGGCCTCTTTAGCTTCATCTATTGCCCTATCGCTGTCCAACCATAGCGCTCTTTAGCTTTTCTAATGGTTGGCTAAAGACTTCTCTATGGCTTTTTCTATGGCCCTCTTTAGCCAGCAAACCCTAAAAAAAAATTTACTTGAAGTTCCCCGACTTGCGAGCGCTACATGGTTTATGTATATCTATGTATATATATTTATATGTGTAAATCTATGTATATATATAAATACATCTCTGAACACACAGAACACTTCCCCACACAGCAGCAGCAACGCAGATCTACAAACGCTATGTTCGCACTAGCTGTATATATGGCAGTCTAATTTTTGAATCCGACTTTGCCGGTGACCCCTTATTTGTCGCAAAAACACGGAGAAGCGGAGCAAATATTACTCGTACTTAATACATTATTGGAATTGTCTCTAGGAATAGCCCGCATCTCTTAATTCAAAACCCTGAAAAAAGCAAATGTAGATCATTAGGCTAATTAACTAAAATCAATTAATTATATTTTTAATAAGTTTGATGAATCACGTTGACAATGCAGTGATGACATGCAGTACACTGGTACTGAAGTTTGCAATCAATCTATTGCTTGATTGCAGTGTTCGGCGCCAGTGTAAGTTATTTTCACTTTTCGGGGGTAATAATTTTAATTGTTGCACAAGTATTTTAATGGATTTTTCAAACAAACAATATTCCTGGTTTTCACGACTCGTTGCAACAGCAGAAAACATATCTGGGGTCATGGTTTGTCACCGGCCTGACAGAAATTTAGTATTGATTTAATTTTCTAACGTGGAGTGTTTTTACTAAAAAAAAGTAAGCGCCGGTAGTGATTTTCTGTAGGCGTGGAAAGAAAATTTATTGGTTCTTAGTCTTTAGACTCGGGGCCATAAATTTTTCTATAGACGGCTAAAGACAATTTATTGGTTTCCAGTCTTTAAACTCGGGGCGAAGGAGTTTTCCATAGGCGGGAAAAGAGCATTTATTGGGTCGCTGTCTTTAGACGCGGGGCCATGTAATTTTCTATAGGCGTCTAAAGAAATTTTATTGGTTCCCAGTCTTTAGACTTAGGGCCATAAAATTTTCTATGGACGGTTAAAGACAATTTATTGGTTCCCAGTCTTTAGACTTGTGGCCAAAGAACTTTCTATAGGCGGGTAAAGAAATTTTTGGTTCCCAGTCTTTAGACTTAGGGCCATAAAATTTTCTATGGACGGTTAAAGACAATTTATTGGTTCCCAGTCTTTAGACTTGTGGCCAAAGAACTTTCTATAGGCGGGTAAAGAAAATTTATTGGTTCCCAGTCTTTAGACACAGGGCCATAGAGTTTTCTATAGCTGGCTGTAGCTGTCTTTATGGATCTCTATGGCCGACCATAGAGGGCCATAAGGGGTGATAGCCTGCCATATAATTTTCCATAAACGACCATAGACCATTTTTGTATGGGTAAGATGTCATTGCGGAGCGCAAGTTTGTCTGCTTCTTTTGCAGGGGTCGTGGTGATGTCAGGAGAACGCCGAACTCTGCTTGGCTTCGATTGAAGAATAGTGGGTAGACCTCAAAGCAAGCTGCCTTGAGGTCTGCCCACTGTCCTTGCCCACTATCCACTACCCCTGCAAAAGAAGCAGACGAACTTGCGCTCCGCATTCTTTCCAACCCGAATTTCATTTCCCGGTCAGCTTATAGCTTGCAATGCACCTTGACGATGCTGCTAAAATGGAGATTCGCACAGGGCACAAGCTCTGTGCCCCACTTGCACGCACCAACACTGTACAACACAGACGTCAACGTGCGGACGGGAATTTCATTTCCACCTGTCCGCCACCGTATACAACCGTCCTGTGTTCGTAATCGATGGCCGCCTCATTGAGTGGCGTAAGGCGCATTAGATCGGACATTCGCGGCAACTCGGCTCTGGCTTTTGTGTGTACGTGAGCGCTCCGAGTCTCGCATTTGTCGGGGGCCCGGAACAAGCGAGGGGTGTGAAGTATAGCAGTTTCCTCCGTTGCCTTTGTCGGGCTCTGTTCCTTTATTTGTGTTTGATCGCAGGCCGCCCACCCCACGCGAGCGAGCGTTGCTAATGAATTCTCCGGATAAACAGGGAACCGCCCTAGACTGCTAACTTTCCTCGACTGCTGCTCTTCGTTTGGTTTGTTTTCCTTCTTTGTTCATTTTTTTCTATCGATTTGCGTTTATGGTGATGTTCTTTGCGTCGCTTCCGCTTTATAAAACTTTATTTGTTTTGTGATGTGAGGTTTTTCTGACGTCTTAGGCTCGCTGATTTCTACAGCATTGGCCGAACGCATTCAGTTAACAAAAATTTATATAAAGAAAAAAATTGTTTAGCGCATGCTATGGCATTCGATTTTGCCACAAAGTCGTAGCTAGGCAGAAACTTTTTTCCTCTTACACAGGTTATGCTTTCATTGTTCCAGCGTTTTATATGAAAACCAAGAGATTACAAGAAATCAGATCAGGGTTAACCCTTTCTAGATATCAAAGTAAACCAAAAAAAGGATTGCTCGATTCGTAAATCCGTGTTTCCCGTCTCTGCGGCGTGAGAATCGCAAAGTATTGTCCCTTTCTTTCTCTAATTATCTTTTTTGATATGAGCGTTTATCAATTGCCTATCTCTGGTGAACAAATGAAACAACGTTAAAAGCTTTGAACCGTGGTTTTTTCTCTTATTTAAGAGTGTAAGTCATGATTTTTCTGAACAAGCTTCACAGCGTTCTAAATGCATAACATTCATAGGGTCAGCTCTTAGCGCTCTCATGTTCGAGTCTTGAACGTTGCCTTGGTAAAGCGCCTTGCGCGGAGCGTTCAACATTCTCGCTGCTTGCCCCGCACTGCATCAGCCATGTGCGTACCAGCCGGGGGGGCATGGGGGGCGCTTGCCCCCCCCCCCCTCCAGTTCTCAGAGTGGGGGGGCAGGGCATGTGTTTTGCCCCCCCCCCCCCCCCCCCTGAAACAGCCGTCACTGGGCAGGGCAAACACTGGCCGGCGGCGCCCAAGGGATACTGTGGTGTAGCCGAGTTAAATCAAGAAGGAACGCCGTCATTCAGATAGGTATTGCATCTTCTTCTTCGTCTTCTCACACAGACTACTTCTTCTTTATTCTCTTTCGACACAACAGATACCAAAGGCACCGCCACCCCCCGGCCCTGTGGGGGGAGGGGGCATCTGGTTTGCCCCCCCCCACTCAAAAACAAGTTGGTACGCCACTGGCATCAGCTCGCCTCGCTCCGCTACGCGGAACTCAGGAACCTGCCGATTGCACACCCGCTTCCAGTCGATGACTTCCGGTGACTTCTATGATTACGTGCTAGGTGGCAACAAAGCGGACTACACATAACATATGGCTCTTGGCGAGGGGCAAGGCGGGCGTCTGGAAAACGGGAGCGTTTGTTAGTCGCCAGTTGCTATTACCACGGTGGCCGGAACGCGAGTCCGACTGGCGTGTTTAGCGTCATACTCCCGCCCATACATCGAAAGCGGTCCCGAATTGACAACAAATGACGTCACGGAAGCCTGAGTGTCACGCTCTCGGATGTCGCGATCCTGGCGGTTGCGCGTAAACGTTTCGGACCAAAAAGCGCGAGTAAACGAAGTGCCGCTGTCGTCGCGGCGTCCCAATTCACCCCCGACTTCTCGGAGCTTCCGTGGTCTATCAAGCATTAAAGTGAACTGCAACAGTACGAGCGTCTGCCACATCCACCCCCGATGCTGTTACGCCGCCAGGATCGCCTCCGGCGACAGCGAGACACTTCTGGGATGTCATCGGGCAAAAATCGAAAAGCCACTTTTTCATTTTTTTTTTTTTTTTTGACGCGTGAAACACACTATACCTGTTTTCACCTTAAGAACCGAAGTAAAACAAGTCCGGCTCCTCGCGGAACGTTACTAATTTCCCCCTTTATGTGGATAATGAAGACATATGTAGGTGAATTTTAGATATATGTTATCTTATCAAGATGTACACGTTCCAAACGTCAAAGGCATCGCTTTTCCCTCCGACAACCGAATCTCGTGAGAACTATTTCGCGCCGCGTAGGAACAATGCGCAAAACGTACTTTTTTCTTGAGGTGAAAACAGGTATAGTCGGAGACGTATTCCCGGCGCGGCGGCGCCATATTCGAGAGAACTTTAGGGAACTGTTTTTGCACATCCGATGCGGTACAATGGGACCTCCGGTACGCACTGCGCATGCGCGAGTCTTTTCTGGTAGTAGCGCATGCGCAGTGAGTAACTGAGTGCCCATCTAACCGTACGGAAGGTGCAAAAACGGTTCCCTAAAACTCACTACTATTACGCAGCGGCCGACCGTCACTTCAAGCGCCAGTTCACGGACGATTCATTTGGTCCGTTGTGTAATATGTGTGACAGACCCTGGTTTCGGGCGGGCGTCAGCAATGGCGTTCTTAATGTTACGCATTTGGAATTTCCAAAGAGACTGACACTTTTTTTTTTAATCTTTTTCGTCGCAGAATGTAATTTGTGATCTTTCCAAACCAGCTGTACCGCGTTTTTTTTTTTATTCTTTTGAAAGGCATTATTGCTTCACCAGTCCGAAAATGAGTGCGGCAAAGACGGAAAAGGGGGGAGGGGCGGGGGGTACAAAAGGCCGTTTCAAGACGAAATGAGCCGTTCGAACTTTCTCTCCCCACTTTGCATCATACGGTGTTTCAAATATGCCGGATAAAAAAAAAAAACAAAAAAACTTCCCCTTCCAATATAAAATAAGGGGAGACGGCACCGAAGGAGCAAAAATTTCCCAAGTGCCTTTTTATCTCGGGCTCGCAGGAACTCACCGGTCCGCTCAAGGGCTTCGCTCTCGCATACGCGACGCAGAATTAACCCGTCAATGGAGCCGGCCCCGTACTCGGCGGGGCCTGTCGTCGGCGCTTATCTCGCACACAGGGGGGCGCCTTTGTTCCTGGCAGCCCCCTAGACAGCCTACATCTAAGAGAGGGGGCAACTCAAACCATGGTGAGCGCTTGCAATTTAATGGCGGACGCCTCCCCCAGGTACCACAGTTCTTTGGGCAAACATTTTGGTTTCTGCGCGAGATTTAAGGAGCTTAAAAAACCCAAAGGAGCCAACGTAGACCCGAACGTAACCTTCTATGGCCAGAGTCCGGGAATCTTTGCCCTAATTCACCAATCAAGTGCCGAAGTGAGGCTGCACTATTGATAGATCGGCTGTCATCTGGCATCTTTGACCCAAAATCGTCCGACAAGGGCCATAGTTAGGCTTTATTCCTCATTCGCTTTTATTCTTGCAAGTTTGGGCCTAAATGGCCAAACAGGTGCCAGGGCTTCAGTGCCGGTTCTTCTGTTCATAGGTGACATCTGTGCCTCAAATCAGGCGCTTTCACAATTCGCAACTTTCAGCGATGGTGCTACCGCGGTGTGCGAATCACGCTCCCTAGCTCCTGGATGATTGGCCTCATAATAAATGAGCTTGCCTACACCTTCCTGACGGGAAAAAATAAAGTAAGGCTCTAATACTGCTCGTATATGGCAAAACGAGAATTACTTACGTGTCGCAGACCCAGCCTCGTACTGCTGTTCTACTACAGTGTGCTAGAATACCTACACCACACGCCTCACGCGAGCTGCTCCGGTCTCGACACTACCCCGTATTCTAGTACACTGTAGTTCTACTACAGTGTACTAGAATGCAGGGTAGTGTTTGGACCGGCGCGACTTGACAATGGGAACTTATGAGGCTGCGTGCGTAGTCAACAATCCCGGCGCTGCAGTCGACAGAGCAGCATCGCAACCACCACCATACTGACCCTACTGCCGCCGGTGTCGACAGCTATCGCGATCTACACCACTCGCATCACGCGAGTCGCTGCGATCCCAACGCACCGTATTCTAGTACACTGTAGTTTTACGACGATCATCCAGATGACAGCCATTTTGATAAGCGCCGCCCCCTATAGGAAGTATTCACTGGTGGCCATAGCTGTGTGCGCGACTGGTGAGCGCGTGCTGATTGCGAGCTTCCACAGTTCTTTTGTAACGTGCATTCCGCACCCTCAAGATTGCCGGTCTTAGCAGCCTATTAATGTGGGCTCGTTCTGAGCATGCGCTCTAAACAGCACCCACAAATATGGCGCCCAGTGAATACTCCTTATAGGTTGTGAAAGTTGGGAATTACAAGGCCAGCCAGAAAACTTTCATAACAATGCCATAAAAATGTACTTTGGCCCTAACTCTAAGGCCTTTGAGCAAAACCGTATTAGGCCCAAGTTAGGCCCCGAAGCATTGTCAAGCTTGTGCCAAGTTGGGCATTTCTCTGGCGTGTTATCTGGGCCTATACTTCGTTCCACCGTAACTTGCGAAGGGGAAACCCCACGGCCCCTTCGATCGAATCAGAGTGATGGAGCGAAAACACGTGACAACCCTTAGCAAAGGTACACAGGGGCCAGAGCGTGACCCAAGCGGTTGGAGAAGAGAGGAAGGAGGAACTCCCCTCTTACCCGGACCCCATTTTATCAGTCCCAGACGTCGCTTTTCTCTCCCTAGACGACTACCCAAGCAGCAGAGATTTGGCCAATCATTGGCCAATGAATGGGAATGCTCATTTGGCCAGTGGCCAGACAATGGCCAGCCATTGGCCGATAAATAGCCTTTCTCTGGCCATTGGCCAATGGCCACTGGCCATCAGCCATCGACCTAGCATTGGCCGATGAATTGCCACTCTTTGTCCATTGGACAAAAGACCATCGCCAGCCAATGGCCAACGCTTCGCCAAAATCCGTGCCGCTCGTCCCTCGAAATTTTTCACAAAAGCGGCGTTTCTCTCTTTCCTAGCGGTGGCTTCGACGGCACTGCATGCGATTTGCGAGAATGAGTATATAGTCCCGTGCCTGCGTCTGACGCGCTGATTGGCTCACCGGGACCATAGCCCTCGCCGTTTGCCAAGCTACAATGCGACGGAGAATAGATGCGCAGATTTGTCGCAAGCGCGCATGCGTTACATTTTCGCGTGGCGAGGAGGAAAGGAGGCGGAGAGGAGGCGACCCTTGGAGGTGATCGACGGTTTCGTCACCTTCTCGCAGCTCACATGGCAAACGCGGCCCTTAAACCACGTGACTTTGATCGAACGGTTGGAACCACTCTGAAAATCTAGACACATTAGAGCCTCCCCCCTTTTCCGTCCTTTCATCGGGAGTTCTGTTTTCAGCACTTGAAGCGGACAGCTGCCACTCTACCTGAGGCAGGAGCCAAATTCGCACTTAAGGGAGCGAAAAACCCTTTTGTTTTCTCTCCCCCCAGAATACGTTTTTGTCCCGACCCCTTTCAAAATCCTTCATTGTTCCGCGTAAACTGTGTCTCGAGTGTTTCGCAGTAATGTTGACAGAAACCTGCCGCAGTGCCCATAGATTTCGTTTAATTTTACGTCAGTGCGCAGCCGACCCATCAAACCGATGCATCCAAGCCCCATTCGGTTGCGTTTAAAATACGACATACACATTGGCGTTGGAGAGCCATATACGGTCGGTTGCGGCAGGCGTGCGCAGCCTGTACGAGCTCTGAGCGTTTGTCCATGGCTTGTAAACACAGTTAGGCTGATACAATGTCAGTCAAAATACATACTATTAAATCACGCTACCCTCTCTTGAGACTCACAAAGAGCGGGCGAAATCTACGGCAAACGTGGCAACACACGGCAACAGCCTATGTGCATGGTCGGTCTCTATTGCGATCACGCTGGCTTCCGAAACGTTTGTACAGTTTAAACCATAGCAGCCTTGGAGTAACCTGCGCCCGTAGTCCAATACCACATAGAACACCCAGTTTGGACTGCATGGTCGGAATAGGACTCGAGAATCACACTAGTCGGAGACGCATTCCAACCAAGGGATCCCGTGTTCAATCCCCACCCCTGCCCGTTCCGATCTGGATGAGCACCATATACCTGCGTGTGGTCATGTATCACTACTGAGTGATGCACGTTAAAGGCTAGCGGTTGTACAGCACTGGCTAAATTTCTCCTCTACAGCTGGGAGACAAGTCGTCCTTTGAGGCAGACTAAGTTATAGGCTGTATTAACGTGCTCACACCCCAATTTTTTGTAGACGCATTCCATGCACCGTAGTATGGGTCTGCGCTCTGAGGGTTTGACTGCGTTGCGACCACGAGTTACCAGAGCATCCGTGTTTTGTGTGCCATAAGCCAAACTACGCCTTCTATAAACCTCTTCCAGAACCGATGTGATCCTAGCGGCCCGATGGCCCGAGGAGCATCTTGGCTACTAATGGGCCACCAAGTTTTGGTCTTTATTTGCCAACCCCTCACTTCACGATATCCCGTCGCGACCAAATATAGTATGTACTTGCATTTTCCAACATTGTACTTTCCTTAAACCTATAATAGGGTAGTTGTTGCCGACCGATATAATTAAAATACTGGGGTACGTTCTTTTTGGACTCCCGACGGGCCCGGGCACGTGCGCAGATAAATACATGACGACTATGGCACTTGGAGGAAGAACTATACTCAGCCGGTCATCCTGTTCCCGCATCTCCTAAATATTCCAGGCTTTTTTCAATTATCCGTGAGGTGGTAGCGTTATGCTGCCATTTGTAGCCAGGCCGTCAGAAAGGTGAGCGATGAGGCAGGGCGTACTTCTACTTCTCGCTAACCTACGCAGGCCCTTACGGCCTCTGGATGTCCATGTGTCAACGAGGGCTCTCGCGAGGATGTATTGCTTCAATGCAAGCAAGCGCTAACTTTATTTCCACGCATTGCTGAGATGCACTATTTCATGCCACTCCTCTCCATGGCCAACGAGTTTTCCTTTACGCAACGCGCCCAGTGTTTCGTAGATGGATTTTTGCAAGTTTTCTATTGGTTTTCACGCTTCATGTCAAACGCGGATGTCGCTGTAACTCGCGGCCGTATCTCGACATAAACGCCTCCATTCGCAGTTAAGCGCACTCAAACGCAATTGTGTGACTGGGAATTGACTCTCAAGGCGCGTGCAGACTTCAGAGTCGCAGCAGTTGCATAACTTTCAAGCGATATGTTTTTTGTTTTTTTTTTTTCATGCCAACAGTTGCGTGACATTTATCGCGCGAGCGTTCCCAAGACGTGTGTTTCACGGTGTTTCACCGGGTGTTTCACGAAAGGTGGACAAATTCGATATTGCGAAAACTACGCGTCGCAACACAAAAAGGCTTGTTTCGATTTAGTCCTGGGCCAGGGGCCCAATTAGGAGGATTATTTAGGTCCGGGATAATTAAGTTGTTAATTATTTTTGTGCAATTAACTTTTTTAATATTGTGTTTCAGGGCATGGTTTCAATGAGAAAATTGCTCGGCATCATCGAAAAAAAAACTAAATCAACAAATTGCAGAACGATAGAACGCACGCGAAGCATTTTACGGCTTTCTGAAAAACCGCACCATGTCGACGGGTTTTTAAGTTTCGGTTTGCTATTGGAGTGCGTCTCGGCCCCGACGGCACCGCGCCCCGTGGAGAAATAGTGCAACCATTCTCTGCAGCGTCGGACAGCGCAAAAAAGGTCGGTTGCACTATTTCTCCACGGGGCGCGATGCCGTCGGGGCCGAGATGCGCTCCGATAGCAAACCGAAACTTAAAAACCCGTCGCATTTGTGCGGTTTTTCAGAAAGCTGTAAAATGCTTCGCGTGTGTTCTATCGTTCTGCAATTAGTTGATTTAGCGTTTTTCGATGATGCCGAGCAATTTTCTAATTGAAACCATGCCCTGAAACACAATATTAAAAAGTTAATTACGCAAAAATAATTAACAATCTTATTATCCGGGACACTAATAATTTTCCTAAATCGGCCCTTGGCCCAGGACCAAAACGTCGGAAGTATTTGTTTGTTGCGACG
This sequence comes from Ixodes persulcatus, assembly GCA_013358835.2. Taxonomy (NCBI): domain Eukaryota; kingdom Metazoa; phylum Arthropoda; class Arachnida; order Ixodida; family Ixodidae; genus Ixodes; species Ixodes persulcatus. Next base: position 1,576,548 of record JABSTQ010011364.1, read on the forward strand.
AGTAGTTTTTGCAATATCGAATTTGTTTACCTTTCGTGAAAAACCCTTTATATATATATATATATACATATTATAGAGCCCAATTTAAAGGAAGAGAAATCTTAAAAATAGTGTAAAATTGGCGGCCGTGTATTTCTTATGTCCTATACCGGCAATGAGATTAGAAGGGTAGGAGGGGGCATGACGTCAGCCGTGTAGCCTCCACAAGCCAAGCTCCCTTGACGCCTCACCTCTTTCTAATTTTCCGCCTTACCCTTCTCACTTATCGGCCCAGCACGTGACCTACCGGACGGAGCTGCTTGCTTCATGTCTAGCCTTCGATCTGATAAAACCTACCGGGCGGAGCGCGCGCAAGCCTGCAAGGAATCCTACTATAATCAACCGTCCATCTCGCACGTGACATGTCACGCGCACCAATTGCCAGAGAGATCTGGGGGTCACGTTGGGCACAACATCGTTTAAACTTTTTATGACTAGGCTTCACCCATATTGCAACGTGCCCCCTCCTAGTACTTATAACCTCCTTGTATAGACCTTTCCAATGTTTACAAAATCACAGTACAGCGTGCGATCTTCACAGCCCAGCACGTGCGTAATCGTCGCTTCGGAAAGCGAGCAAAGCACGCGCCATACGCACGAACGCTCAAAATGGCACCGGCCAGAAGCTCGTTTTTGGAAAGGTCTATACCGGCTTGCTCGCCGTCTGTACACTGTTTTTTTAGCTCGATCTCGAGTTGTCATTGTTCATGTGTTTCATTAACATCATTCCTTTTCGCAATTATCCTGCTTGTTCCCAGCCTCGCCCATTCTCAACAGTTTTGCGATCAGGGCGCCACCAAGGAGCGAGCTGGCAAACCAGTGTGCAGACGACGAAAAAGACGGCATAGGGCATAGAAAATGCTCGGCCGCCGTTTTTGGCACCTTTTTTTTAAGATTTGACTTCCACTACATTGAGCTCTATAAGAAATAGACATAAAACTTCGTTCTTACAAGACGAAGTTCGCGTGCCCAAGTTCAAGTATGTACGTTTCCCATTTGAATTTTGCGAGGCGTACCAAATAGGCTGCTTCTGAGGGCCGCACCATGTACATGAGAAGGGTTGTGTGGAGAACACAACCTCATTATATGTGTGCGTCACGTGTGCGTGACGGACGCTATGCTCGTGGACTCATGTTAAAACTCGCTATAGAGCACTATTCGACACTATGGTCTCCTGATATTATGCGAATTATGCTAAGTTTTCCCGTGTTCCTCAAACTGTATACCGTGGGACTCGTCTCAACGATGCTACTGTCATAATATACAGGAAGTTTCCAATAAAAGAGAACCGTCTCCGAGTACATAAACCATGCACCGCAGAAAACTCAAACTCCGTAAGAACGTGACTCTAGCTGTTGGTATAAAACGCGAAAGTTTGAGAACATGACGTTACCTGGGTCAAAAGATAACTAAGAAAAGCGAAATTTCTTTATGAGCCCACATCCACCTAAGCCTAATGTAGTCAATACAAGAAATTGCACGTCCCTCTAGCATCTATTTCGGTGAAACAAACTTGTTAGCAAGAAAGAAAACCATTATATTTCTAACGAGCGTGTTAGTAAGATGTACTAGATAACAGAAAGTATAAAACATAGAGAGGACGAAACACAGACGAGTACATTCTCACAACCCCATTCTCGTTCTTGGACAAGTGTTTTTCACTGATATAAAACCCACAAGCGTTCACAATATACTTTATTGTTTTTACGTAGGCTTATAGGTGAGCATAGGCTCATAGAAACATTTGTTGTTTGTTTTCTAAATTATCTTTTGATCCAAGTAACGTCATCTTCTCTCCAACTTCCGCGCTCTATCCCAACCACTATAGCTTCAGATTCTCACGGAGTTTGACTTTCTACTGTACCTAGTTTATATTTCCGGGCCGGAAAACACAGTTCTCTTTTCTCGAGAACACCATGTACATTATTTCACCTTATTACGATGTACCGCAGACGACGCTACGAGCCATCGTATTCAATCCAATGTTGTGTGAGTGTCACGTGACCCCTGAAAGGACAGTGGTGGCGAGCTATGCGCGAAGTCACCGGTCACTTGCTCAGCGTCGGTTTGGCTCCGATGGCTCGTAGTGTTTGCTGTGCTTCATCGTGCGGGGAAACAGGGTATACTAAAAACGGCTTCGAAGTTCAAAGACAATCAGCGCCGCTCTCGGCGCAGAGCGTCAACAATCCGGGAACCACTGCGTCAACGGTCGGATAACAGACCGGGAAAACGGGCAAGGCTGAGAGAGGTTGGGAAAATGAGGGAGGAGGAACATGGGTATAAAAAGGGGAGCGTTCGTTTACCTGACATTTGCATATTCCCTAAGCATGCCCTCGTTGCCAGTGTTTTCGTCCCTATGGGGAATAGAGACGGAGGCTTCACCGAGCCATGGACAACTCTGTTTGTTTTACCTCCACGTCTTTTGCGGGGTGTTTTATTCTTGTATATATTTTTGTTGTAATGGGACGCTTGCCTCCTTTAATGCGCAAACTGGAAATCGCCTAAAACCGCCGATGGCAATTTTATAAAGTCACTGACAGAATAATAAATGCACGGCGTGATGAATTAATTCAGATCCCACTCTTAACAAAAAAACAAAAAAAAAAAAGAAGAGATGGTCTCTAAGGACTTACGGCAGAAGTTTGGTCCTCTGAACTCCCATTTGCTCCCCGAAGATACCCTCTGGTTCGAGCTAGGTACCGTACACAAATGCTGGGGAATAACTGCATTTGACCGAGACTAATGGTGCATTCACACTGGAAGCGGATTCGCGTTCGCGAAGCGGTTGCGGATGCGGTTCGCGAGCGACCCCGTTCAGAGACACCGAGAGGCGGTTGGCGGTTGGCGAGAGGCGGTTGGCGGTTTCTCGGCGATCACGCGTGATCTTTTGAAACTTGCGTGTGGCAACCCTGTTTTACAATCCGAAATCCACTTTAATCGACGACCCAAAGCCAAAATTTTGCCATTTTGGCACTCTGAAGATTTTTCTCCTGGACGTTCGCACGCATCACGAGTTCAGGCAGCAAAAAAAGAGACATGGGCCCGCCAAACTCGCCCGTGATTTCCTTGACTTCGCCCACAAGCAAAGCCCAGCTGGGTGCGCCTCTGGCTCAGAACAGAATGCCCCCGACCTTTTCTTCGAAGTGGACCCTTCCCGCATGAATAGCTGGCCTTGTTTTCGGGATAGAGGGCCAGTTTTCCCCCCTCCTTTGCTCTTGTCATTTTCGAAGTTGTGAGAGTTGGGGTATACCGTGGTGCGGGGGAATGTGTTCGGCGCTAGCCGGTCTTGGCTTCGTTGGTGGCGGACTCTCCTCTCGTCACTAGAACGACGTCGATCGAGTCTATTGTTTGTTTGACATTAATCTCAAATAAACGCCGTATGGATTACCTCTGCATCGTCTGGTACGTACACTCTATTCCTTGAGTAGGTTCCCTTTATTTCTTCTGTTAGTACTAAACGTTACAGGTCAAGTTAGCACAGGTACCCTGCCCTCTCCGCGGCAGTCCGTTGGCTACGCAATCAGGCGCACGACGTCTCTATCGGCATTCATGGTGGTCATGCACGGTGTCGAAAGCTTTCAATAGTTCACGCGACTGTCTTAGTGGGTACAAAAGCTGGCATTTTGGTCGATCAGGGGCGGGTTCCGACGTTCTACGCGCAGAGACTAACAAGGCAGCGAGATTCGGGCTGTGGCACCCGGAATAATAAACAAACTCTCACCCGAACCAAATCACCTTTGCCAAGCCTGTTAAAATTACGAGTCAATTCTTTTCGCGGCGGATTCATGTGACGGACGTGAACATCACGCTTCTCCGTTGAGTTGTCTGCTGTAACGCTAAGACTACAGCGCCTTGGACGCCCCACAAGCGACAGGTGTCATCTTGTTTCGAAAGCCACTGACCTCACGTCAGCGTCGCGTTGTGATTGGTTGCCGCTTTGCGGTTCGTGGAAGCGGTTGTGAGAAATCGGTACCGAAGCGGTTGGCAAAAATGCGCTCCAACCGCTCGATCCTAGCCGCTTTGCGGTTGAGAACGCGCGAAACCGCTTCGCGTTTGCGGATCCGCTTTCAGTGTGAACGCGCCGTAACCGATGGGTGTGCGCTAGCAAAAGCAGCCGTTAATCTTTCTGAGACAGGGAGCATCTGTAATATGTTTTAGTTCCCGAAGGCAAGCGGAATGCTTGCCAGAAACATAGTTACATCGCTCGTATTGAAGATTGAGGCGACTTTACAGTCAGCACGGCTGAAAGTTTTGACCAAATTCGAAGAAAAATGACGAATTTCTTTGATGTGAAACAATCGTTCGGACATTAAATGGTACAATGACCTTCGCGCGCTGTGCGAATACCGCGCGAAGGTCACCGAACGCGCGGACAAGATGGCGGCGTCTGCTGCATCGGCGATGGTCCGCGTTATTGACGCACTTACTGTTTCGGAACGCACGGAAAGGTATCCACACACAATCATATAGCATTGTAGGAGCGGGTATCTTTAATGCTTGGAGCTGACTTTATAACGGTCGCAGCCTCTCTTCCAAAACGTCGTGGAAGCAGTGGTAGCCAGCGACCGCGAGCGCAGCCATCGTTGATGCAATGGCCATGCGGCTCTTGACCTTACTCCCCGTTTGCATTCTGTTAGAAGCGTTTATATTTTCGTTTTGGTTTTAACTGGGAGGAAAATAGATATGTAGCACGTACTAAAACATTTCCAAAGACAATGAAACTTTATTCTCTTCTTTTTTTATTCTTGTATTTTTGAAAATATAAGTTTCTTTCTCAGAAGAGAGGCTTGGCAACATTGTACAAGAAGCGGATTGGAGCGTTTGGGCCAGTCGCGAAGTCTGCGAGACGCTCATTTCTGCGTTTTTTCCGTGTCTCGTGTGCTTTCCTTGTTGTTCCCGTTTTGGTGTGCATAGTTAACGTTCGTGTGCTCGACTGCAGGCGGGTGTGTGCGTGGACGTCTACAGCTCTGAGGATTCGCCCAACAGGCGGGTGACGAGCGTCCGCTCGTCGCCGGATCCTCCGCTCGACGCCGATCGCTCGGCCAGTTTAGTGGCATGGGTTTCGCCGTCCGAGAAGCTTCGCTGTTTCGCTTCTACTTGTCACTGAACACGTCTTCTTCACAGTCTGTGTGCGCTCGGTGGTTGGATGATTCTCATGGAGCCGCCTTTGATCGCGACAGTGGCCGTGAAAGCGTAAAGTATCAACCAGCAAGCAGAAATGCGGTGTGGAGACGATGCGGTTGCCACAGAGACGCGCATGCGTATAATAAGGCAGTCTGTGCGGGAAAGCGAGAACATTACTGCTGGGAACTTATGGGGATGCTGTTTTATCGACTGTCGCAAATAATTACTGCGTGTACCGTTACTTCTTAGGATACCTTCCTTGGAATGTTTGGCAAAAATATTTGAGAACAGTATTTGTGCAAAAGCAGGACATTATTTGTAATATTCTTTACGCACGAGCTGGTCACTGACCAACCGACTTCTTTAAAATTATCAGTATAAAAGACGCAAGGGTAGCCAATGGGGGCAGCGATTGGGTTAGCGTGTCGTCGCGTGTTTGTTGTGCGTGTGTTTGTCTTCTGTGTTCAAATTCTTTTTCTGTGTTACATGCATAATACGTGTGCAATTGTAAAATGAAATCTGCGGATATATGAATTAAGCCGCGTGGGAAAAAAATCTGCCCTAGGGATAATAATGTTTTGTCATTTTCTAACTTGACGTTGATTAGCGCCTCCTGGTCTTGTGAGAGTTGGTGCCAGTTGCTTGCAAAGGGTGGTAAATTATACTAGCTTGGTGAGTAACCTTTACTAGTTTTTTTACCTAGTCATCGTTACTACCCTTACCTTCGTTATTTACGCTTATTGGGTACCTAATAACATATGTGACAAGCGGTTACTAGCCTTTACCTAGTTAATACTACTATAATATTTTTAAGAGTGCCGGGGTCTAAAGGCAAGGACTCGACGTTTAGTCCCAGGAGTCTTAACGCAAGGGCGCAACACTTAGTCCCAGGGGTTTAATTGTAAGAATGCAACATTTGGTCTTAGTGTTCTAAACGGAAGGGCGAAAAGGTTAGTTCTTGGTGTTCAACTTTGAGAGATTAATGGGTGGGACGCAAAAGTTGCTCCCTTCCCCGTTAGTCCCCCAGGGGATTAATGGTAATGGCAGCGCATTTGTTCATGGAGGGACTAAATAACGCTCGCCTTCTTTTTTTAGAATGCACGGTATTATTGCGTGGCAACAAATGAGATTGCAGAGTTATCCCGTTAGAAAAGCAAGGAACCAATCACAAGGAAAGAAAAGTGGAGGTAGTATAAATAATAAATTTTTATCGGTGCTGATTTTCCTAACAGAAAAAAAAACTGGTTCAACACATCAAAAGACGCAGCTAAACGAGTAACTCCAATAAGAGGGCAAATTATGTGTGTGTGTGTGTGTTTTTTCCCGCGAAGTTATTGCATTTTTTTTTTTTCGGTCCTCATTGCTTATTCAAAGTGAAGGGCAATACAGAAACAGAAAACGTGACGACGTATGATCTGATATATCGGCAGTATCACTTCTTTCCGATGGCCCACTAGAAGTTTGACGGTTCAAAATGAAAGCTAAAAAAAAAAAAAAAAACTCACTCCAGCTGAACGAACAAAAACAAATTCGCGATATACTCTATTTTTGTTTATTAGACTGCCGGGTAGACCCGAATATTTTGTGACACATGACGTCAGACTCCTGTAAATCGCGAGAAAATTTTGATTGTAGACTGTGACATCACTCTTTTCTGCCGTGTTCACGATAGCCATTTCGAACTTGGAGATAGCAAGCAGCATGCCGGGAAGAGAAAATCGTGGGTCTTCCGAATAAAATGCCCCGTTAATTCGAGTGGCACGAAAACTCGCCGGAGCTAACCTTTACGCCGCGGTCCCTAACATATTACACGCAAGAATAATAAGTAAAAGGAAAAAAAAGCTGTTTGCAGAAACCGTCTTATACCCCATTCACACGACCGTGAAGGTACCTTCAGCTAAGGGATCTTTATTCTCTACGGCCAATCAATTAACGATCTTCCGCGCGTGGCGTGTGCTCGCGACCCAAGAGCACGGGCTGATTCGCCAATACCAAAGGGACCTACGTTAAAGGTACCCTTATGTTGACCGTGTGAATGGGGTATTCGGCGTGCTCCTTCCCTTTGTATCGTGTCCATTTGGTCATACAACGCCTGCCTGCAGCAGCGTTCTAAGCATACAAATGTAGGAAGCAAACGTGCTTTGAACATGCGCTCAGGCGTCTCCGCAGTTGCGTCTGTCATCATGTCTGCGGCAAACGCTCTCTTTTGTGTGATGTTTATGAGCAGCGCGGCGTCGGCGGCTTTAGTGAGAAACACAAAACATTGATCGCCTAGGCAGCCGGCATCGTGTGATCATGTTCTACGAGGCTAGTAGTGTTGAGGGCGGCATTTTAGCTTCCTAATTACAAAAAAAAAAGAAGCGTACGCACTGAGAAACTTGGGGAGAGGAGGAGGCGAGAGCGAGAGGGTAAGTCGGAACGTCGAGCTTTGGTCACAATGATGGGTGGACCTAAAGCTAACATCATCATCATCATCATCATCATCATCATAAAGCCTTTATTTGTGCTATAGCTGCCCTTTGCTTCCGCTGCACTCGTCGAACGCGTTAGTACGCGGAACGCCGGCTTCCGGCATTCGGCTCTCGTGTTTGAACGCGTCCGAAGAGCGCAAGTTCGTCTGCTTCTTCTGCAGGGGTTCTGTTGACGTCAGAACGCTCAGGCCCGGTTGGCTCTGATGGAAGGATAGTGGGTAGACCTCGAAGCAAGCTGTCTTCTCGGCTATGTTCCAAATCTTACCCGAGTAGCCTGCCTCCTACGTCAGCGGGTAATACCACTTGACATCGCGAGTAAACGATCCGCGACTCTATTTTGGAACGGCCCGGATAATTGCCCGGGTACTGTGCGAATTGTCTTCGTCTTGGGCTATGGCAAAAATAAAACACAACAGCGATGGCAGAAAATAACAAACGATCCTTTTGATCATGGAGAAAGCACTTGAAGAGACGATAATATTAATGACGACGCGATGTTTTCTGAGGTGGATCCACCAGCTCCTTTTACTCACCTTCCTTTTGCGCTGTACATTGAGTTCAAAATTACTTACTCCTTACAGTTATATAACAAAAAATTGTTTTTATTAATCAGCGCGATCAATGTAATTCTAGTCACAGTGCCCTAAACGCGTACGCATATATTCCACGCATTGTAATTTGCACCGATTATGTTTTGCAGAAATTGATTCCACACGGTGTAGCGGTACAGAGCGAGGGTGCTTTCTGAAGAATGATCTGTAACTTACGTTCGCTTCCACGCAAATATGATTACAATGAAATCTTCGAAGTCTTCACTGCTTTACAAGCGTTATCCCCTAATTACACACACTCTGGGGGAGGCGAAAATACTACCTTATCATTTATCGCGTTCGAACATTTTCAGCCTTGAACGTGAGAATACGGCATTCCCTCCAACGCCGAGGATACGGAGAAGCTCCTGTTTACGCTCGCACTCTGATAATAACAAGTATACCTTCCCAAGGAAGGTGCACGGTCTGGATGTAATGCAGTTAATTTCTGCGTTGAAAATAGCAAATCGTAGTAATCACACATGCTGCAGCTCATTCTTTGTCATTTCGCACGTCAACGGAGCAACGGAGCAAGCGAGCTTGACGGCTGTCGGCGCAGAAAGCAGACGACGAACAGATCACGTGACGTATTTACTCGATTTGATCCGACGTTACCCCCCGATCGAGGAGGGTAGCGTGAGTAGTTACTCCGGAGTAAACAACCCGCTTCTAAAACGCGAGTTCTGACGTCATCGAGTAAGCGCGAGTAAGTTTTGGAACGCCACGGTACCAGACCTTTACTCTGGAGTCGGATCGAGTAAATTTTGGAACACAGCCCAGGTCTACCCACTATCCTTCCAGTCTGAGCCAATCAGAGCTCGGTGTTTTGACGTCATCAACAGCCTTGGAAAAGCAGCAGACGAGCTTGCGATCCGCATAGCTTTAGCGTTCTGACGTTCTCCCGAGTTTCCCATCTCCTCTTCTCCCTTAGTTTCTCGGCGCATTCTATTTTTTTTTTTTTTGCTTCGACAAAAAGGGAACGAACAGAGCAAGATTCCGGCCAGGGAAACGATGCAGCTGAAAGCTTCCGGGCTTTGAAAATGTCTTACCTTGTGCGCTCGGTTAGCTCTCGGGTATAGCTTTTATTTCGTTATTTCACGTTTTGATCTCCCTTCTTCTATACAAGTGGAGAAGGCTTATTCAAATCCGGTACCGAACGGAAAACCGTTGTGCCCGCGGCGGGGAAAAGATTTGAATAAGATGTGTAAGCTCGAACTGTTTTTGGGTTGTCCGCCTCCGTTCACAAGGTGGGTACGTATCTGAGATATTCTGGATGAAACGTAAAATATTTTCAACGGGCGTCCAATTTTTTTTTCTTTCTATCCTTTTATTGTACAGCATCCGGAAAGTGCGCTATATTCTAGCTTTTCTTAAATAAAAATGCAGAGCTAAGAGCCCGTTCTGTTAAAGCGAAAATCACAACACACCACTCCCAAAATGTGTAACACGCACATTGCTAACAACAGGTTTTACCCTGCAGTGTCGTTAGCTTGCCACATACACATAAAACATGTTTTTAAAATGAGGTACTTCGTAACAATGCTCGTGTCGTCAAAAAGCTCAGTTTGTTCTGTCGTCTTATACGAAGCCACACTTTCTTTTCTCTTCTTTTCTTGCGTCGTGTTTTGTTTGTTTTGTTTGTCTCGTCGCATATCTGTTAGTGAAGCGTTTGACAATTTCAATATTGTGCACGGAGACTCCGCGAGCTTTTACTTCTTGACGCGGTGGTCTAAACATACAGTCAAACCCTACAAAGAAGACAAGACGTACCTGATGTTTTGTTTTTCCAACTCGTGCCTAACCGTTACTCACCAGATGGTCGTTTTGGGGTTTCATTGCAGCGTGGAAAAGACACGTTTAATTTCCAGGAAACTTCGAATCGAGTTATTCCCGACTGTAATGCCCCAGTCTCACAAGACCGACAAACAGAAAAAAACGAGAGCGACAAGCCTCAAACACATGTAGCACGCTCGCGATAATACCCCTGGCAAGCGTTTAGTCGTTCGGTGCTCGTGAAGTAAGCGCGAGTTATTGCAAGCCTCTTAAAGGGGTGATGCAACAATTTTTGTTCTTTGCACAAATACCACTTAGAACGGATCCCTGACGTTAACGAGCTATGAAACACGCGTTCGTTTTTTACCCCCCGCAATAGAAGTCCCAGAAAAAAAATTAAAGAAAAACGAGCAGCGTTCACCCCCTCAATTCGCAGCCAGAACAAGCAGCCACGTGAACTGGCGCCGATTATATGCCGCCAATGTTGATCATAGCCACGCGCTGGGGTTGGCAAAGCACAGGACACGCGCTCAGTGCCAGACATTGTTATGGCTCTGCTATTGTCGTCGTTGCAGCGATTGGACACGGGCCCCCAACCCGAATGCTTCTCGAGCTAGTAATTATCACGAGCCCAAATCGAGTGCCCACGCAATGCTCGGGTCCAATCTATGAACCGCATTCAAATATCGTCATTGGGGTGTACTGCGATCCCCACGTTACGTCATCAAATTTTGCAAAGGAAAGATTGAATGGAAATGGTGGGTTTTGTCCTTGAAATTACGCCGCAACAAAGGAGTTTCTTGGCCAGTGGCGTTGCGTGCGAGTATCCTTGAGTCCCACCAGTGCCAGTAAGCTCGTGGAAAGCGAAAAACATTCCAATTGAATATCGTTGCACAGCTCCTTTAAAGAGCATAGCCTACTTTACTCCAGAAAGCTTGTCAAATCGCGAAAGACTCTGGTGTGAGGCTTGTCCCTGTTGTTTGTTTCTGTTTGTCGCTCTCGTAGGACTTCGGCATAACAGCCTTGTTCACGCCAAGACGGCAAACAACAAACATGACTCGCAGCATACATTTCAAACTTAATTGTTATCACTTTCTTTTACTCTCCAGTGCTACGAACTGGCCAAATTGATATGTGTTCGCGAACATGCTATTGCCCTAGATAACTCGATGCGTAAATGAACTTCACTATTTATTCTGTTGGTGGAGAAACTTCGCTTGTTTTATGGGCGAAGCTCCTTAGGGTCTAGCCTTGTCCGTCCGTCCGTCCGGCGTCCGTGCTCACAAAAAAAGAAAAAAATGTTTGCGCAGTCGACAGGATTCGAACCATGTGCCGGGAAACCCCAATGGGCTCTGAGATGTGGTAGTAACTCAAGAGCTGGGGATGTCATGGATGAAACGTTGCATGTAGCCGCTCAACGTCTATACAGGAGAGGGCGCTGCGGTAAAATGCGTATATAATCGCGTTAAACTTTGCATGCATGGCTCTGCATTTCACCGACCATAAAGCAGTATTAATGATGTCAAAACGCAACCAGGAACTCAGCACTACCTCTGAGCAATAAAAAAAAATCAGCACCATCAGCACTATAGTGCTGATGGTGCTGATTTAGGTATACCTATGAACAATAAAATCAGTATCATCAGCACCACCAGAGCTTCGCCCCAATCAACATCATTCACCACGTGGAGATGCGGTCATTTTTTCAGGTTGGTGTGACTAGAGGCCCTACCGGCGTAGTTAAAGGGGCGACGACAATAGCCGAGCCATAACAATGTCTGGAACTCAGCGCGTGTCCTGTGCTTTGCCAACCCCAGCGCGTGGCTATGATCAACATTGGCGGCATATAATCGGCTCCAGATCACGTGGCCGCTTGTTCTGGCTGCGAGTTGAGGGGGTGAACGCTGCTCGTTTTTCTTTAATTTTTTACTTGGACTTCTATTGCGGGGGGTGAAAAACGAACGCGTGTTTTATAGGTCATTAACGTCAGGGATTCGTTCTAAGTGGTATTTGCGCAAAGTACAAAAATTGTTGCATCGCCCCTTTAAAGGAGCTGTGCAACGATATTCAATTGGAATGTTTTTCACTTTACACGAGCTTACTGGCACTAGTGGGACTCAAGGATACTCGCATGCAATGCCACTGGCCAAGAAACTCCTTTGTTGCGGTGTAATTTCAAGGACAAAAGCGATCATTTTCATTCAATCTCTCCCTTGCAAAATTCGATGACGTAACGCGAGGATCGCAGTACACCCGTATGACGATATTTGAATGCGGTTCATAGATTGGACCCGAGCATTGCGTGGGCACTCGATTTAGTCTCGTGATAATTGATAGCTCGAGAAGCATTCGAGTAGTGGCCCGTGTCCAATCGCTGCAACGACGACAATAGCCGAGCCATAACAATGCCTGGAACTCAGCGCGTGTCCTGTGCTTTGCCAACCCCAGCGCGTGGCTATGATCACCATTGGCGGCATATAATCGGCTCCAGATCACGTGGCCGCTTGTTCTGGCTGCGAGTTGAGGGCGTGAACGCTGCTCGTTGTTTTTTAATCGCGACACTCGCTTCAATATATAACCATTTCAGATGTCTGTTCTTTCTTGCTCAACCTTTTTTGTAACTTGAATTCATCGTTTTAGGGATTGTCTGGGTGTCGAAACAGGTGTCAAGGCTGCGGTATGGTAAAATGAATTTCTTCTTGCGGTCTTTGCTCTTCTTTAGTTAACCAAATTTCTTGATAAGAATAGATAATTGGGAAAGTTTGGAAGAGTTCATGTTGAAAAACAGCGTGACTCGAACGAGGACAAAAAGTCGAAGAGATAACTGGGCAAGAACGTAAGAGTTTGTGTTGAAAATCAGCGCTTTCTTGTGTTCTCTTCGTCTTTTTGTCCTCGTCCCAGTCGCGCTGTTTTTTAACATGAACTCTATGTTCTTGTTTGTTTGATAAAATGAGTGTCCTTTACGCTGCTCGCTTGTGTGCTTTCCGTTATCACTCCACTTTGGAAAAAAAACAAAAAAAACAACAACACCTATACCCGGTTTGTTTTCTCGGCATTTTTTCTAACGCTATCGTTGAGCAATTGTTTTCATTTTATAACATTTTACTTACCTTTCTTTCCAGACTTCTCTTCTAGGTACTGTGTCGCATATAGTAGGTTAAAATATAAAAAAAACACGTCCCTCACCAAACTTTGCTGTAGAAACTAGCCCACTGAACAATTCTTGGATAGAGCAGCGAAAAATAACATCGTGCTAGCGCGACGACGAGAAAATTGAGATTCCGTGTAGCCAGCCCAAAAACCTCCGTCCAACACCGCGAAACTTTCAACAGCCTTTTCGTGCCTTTCCTCTTCGGTCCTACAGAAAAAAACAATAACAGAACTTTCAAACCCAGCTACAAGTACAAAATTGTCAGTAAGTGTAAACAGTGTTAAAATTTCTTCTTACTCCTTCGACTCACGATGGGGGCTGTTTTGTATGAGCAATTTTGCCCGGGCAACGTCGAAGATAGCATTTCGTAATTGGATGAAGACAAAGCAAAAACAAACTACATAGCCGAATTCATATTTTTGAATCCCTTTAAGGTGGTTGCGCAGCCTGTGGAATGGGCTGTAGGATTTAAAAACGCTCGCTAGGGAGCGCGAGTCACCACCCAATTGAAAGGGTTTTATCTAGGAATTTCGATTACTGGCTCGAAACGAATAGCGCTTCATCATTCACAGCAGTTGCAGCGCAGGGGAAACCACGACAACCGGTTTTCTTAACACTGCTAGAGCTAGGGATAACGTTGTGCTATTTGATTAGACTTACTATTTGCCAACGAGGTAGAGGGGCTTCGAGCGATAAACTGGTATCCCGTTTACTAGTCAATAGTAACCCCCACTTGGCTGCCGCCATTTTGAACGACTAGACACATGACCGCACCAAATCCTGAGGCTTTTACGCAAAACTGAGCCGAGATTTGTATTGCGATCGCTGTAAAAACATAAATTATTTTTTTAATACTCTTAGCCCCAGAGATCAGTATCTAGCTTTGATAAAAATCTAAAATACAGCACCGCAACTGACAGAATCTAGCGGAGGCATTGCGAATCTGCCCGAGGTTTTGTCTTAAAAGCACATTTTGGACTTAAACGAAGCGTAATTTATCTCGTCGGTACTGTTATTATAAATCAATAGGCAAATATTTGTGCGAGCTATTTTGTTAATATCTAGTCGTAAAACTATAAGGTCACGTGTCTCGTGGTCAAAAATGTGCAACATGGCGGCGGCCAAGTGGGGGTCACTTTCAGCTGCCAGTTTATCGCTCTAAGGCCCTCTAACTCGTTGCTATTTGCACACTTCTAGTTTTCACTAGATAAAAAAAAATCACTAAGTCGGGTAACATTGTTCAAGAAGTCGAATTATTTTCCTAATGTTCGAAGCTTCGTGGAACCAGTCAAACCCCGATAGTACACGCCCTCGGGAGCCACAAAATGTTTGCGACCTCAGCTATGTGCCAACTTTATTACAGCCTTATAAACTCTCATCTTAATTACTGTCTTTTAGTATGGGGTTCAGCCACAAAAACCAACCAGGACAAAATCATTACCACTAAAAAAAAAAAAGAAATGCTGTACGCGCGATTGAAAACGTATCATCCGGAGAGCATGCAGCCCCTTATTTTTCGAAGTATCGTATACTGCGTATTGATAAGCTTTTCAATGTTAAACTTGCGGTAGAAATATATAAGCAGAATTAGTAGTGACCAGGCGGCATTCTACGAGCTCTACCAACGTAAAAGTGCACCTTATAATCTCAGAGATCAAAATTATATGACACCAAAATCTCGAACAGATTACGGTTCACAAAGCTTAGCACATCATGTTCCTGAATTTTTTAAATAAGTATTTGGAAATTGAAGAAATAATTAAAGATGCTGTATCGTCTTATAGCTTTAAATAGAGTGTGAAAGCTTACTTCTTGTTGAATTTTGGCTAGTGCTTTTTCTACTATTGTTGATTGTACGCTTGTAACGTAGACGGTTTGACGTGTGTTCATGTGAATGTATTATTACTTTGATTTGGATGGCACCCGAGTGTTATGTGTACTTATATTACTTCTAGCGATAACATTTTAGGCTTTGTCTAATCATTGTCTGAATGCTGTTTAATGATTTTTTTTATTATAATATTATTTTTTGTTTTTCCCCCTCTGCTGCTGAACGATGTGGAGCCTCGTCAGGTGGCGTTCGATCGCCTTTTGCCCACCAGAAAAGACTACTGAGTCTGAATAAAGTTTATTATCTTTACCTTTCGGAAACACGGCCGGAAACGGCTAGAACTTTACATCCGGCAGACAGATTTCCCTTTCCACGACTAGCATTCGACGTATAGCCTACGTTGCGTGGTAAATAGACTACGGTCTTTAGAAACAAACTTTGAGTTTCAATATTGCAGTCCTTCTACTTCTAACCTCGTGATACTTTGCATATTTTTTTTTGTATTCTGTTGTAATTGACCCCGTAAGCGATGACGTAACAACATGGCGCCCTGCTCCAAACAAACCGTTGCTAGGGCCGTTGTTGTGTACAAACTCTGGGGGACTCGACGTGAGGTTATAAATCATCTGATAAAAAAAAAGTAAATATATTGTTTGTAACCATTGTCTTCTCTCACCATCCAGTCATAGATTTTTTTTTATTGTCTCAGTACCGTAAAGCGATGACAAAAGCCCATTATGAATTTGCACTACCGGTTTTACTTTGCTAGCACACGACACGATGGCGTCGAGGGTTCAGTAGTTCTTTCTGAGGGAGTACGCGACTGCTTTGAATGAAGTTGGTGATGACTGACGAAACTTCTACTCTCGGGGTCAACTTTCTGTGGGATTTCGGAAACGAAGAGTGCACCTACACAGCTTTGATTGGCGCTCGAGGTGCGCTAGTGCTGCGAACGACTTTCCGTTAAGATCACTTCCGCAATATTTGACAAAGTGAAAATACTGTGAAGGCGAATCACGTACGACGACGACGTGAAGCGTATCAAGGTCAAATTGCAGGCCAGCACAAGTTTCAAGGATTTCCGACACCACGGTTCTTCAGTGTGCATTTGCGCACTGAAGCTCAAATGTCCACTGCACATTTGTGCTTCAGATCTCCATGCGTACCACTAGTGCCTGTAAGGTAGTGTAAAATGAGAACATACCCAATTACCGATGCACAGCCCCTTTACAGGGATACTGAACCAAAAAGTTCAGAGTCCATAATAAGTGGCTCACGTTCTTTCAACGAGCCAGCAGCAGCCGGTGTGCACAAGCACACGCAACGAAAATGATGTCATAGTCTCCCATTCGCGCTTAAATGACAGTGAAATGCATGGGCTTCGGGCTAAAGGAGAATAAAGAGAGGCTTTTCAATCTCTACAAGTGAAAGCTACGTGCTCGTTAGACCAATTAATCGCTTACCTTTTACAGCAGACCCGACTGTGGAGATGAAAATCTTGTCTTTATTCACCGTTTCCCCGGAGCCCGCCAATTTTGTTGCGTGTGCTCGCGCACACCGGCGGCTGCTGGCTCGTGGAACGATCGTGCGCCACCTATTATAGACACTAAAATCTTTAAATAAGCATTCCTTTAATGTGTTCCGTGTGCCGCACTCCCGGAGCTTTTGAAGCATGCTTTCAAGCGCTCGTCCCGCCGTCACGGTATAACCCGGTTGCACGCTTAAAAGCAGGCTTCAAAGGCTCTGGTAGTGCGGTACGCGGAACACGGTAACGGTTTGCTAAACATTTCTATTATCAGGCTCCTTTTATATTTGGGGTGTTACTTAAAGGGACTGTGCAACGATATTCAATCGGAATGTTTTTCCCCTCACACGAGCTTACTGGCACTAGAGGGGCCCAATTATACTCGCACGCAACACCATTGACCCACGAACCTTTTTGTTGCGGTGTAATTCCAAGAATAAAAGCGAGAATTTTCTTTCAATCTCTCCTTCACAAAACTTGATGACGTAGCCTAGGGGTCGCAGTATTCCCCAGTGACGGTATTTGAAAAAGATTGGGCTTGTGTGTATGTTTACACAGCGTAGAACTTGGTGTGCCTCAACGGGCGTCGAGTCTCCCAGCTGCCGATGAGAAATTTAGCCAGTGCAGTACAACCGATAGCCTAGGGTTTTTAACGTGCATCACGCCGTAGTGATACACGACCGCACGCCGGTTCAATGCTCATCAAGATCAAAACGGGCAGGGTAGGAATAGACCCTTTCCGAAATTCAGTCTGGCCACTTTGATCACTATCATCATCTGTGGAACGGCATCTGTGCCATACCAATGGCGGCCCTCTAGTGACTGATAAAGGAAGACGTTGAAGATGCTCCTAAGCGGATCTGGCGAGGCCTGTACATTCGGGGGGTCAGTACTACGCGACGTAGGAATGGAACACAAGAGCTACGTAAGCGTTTATTTCTAATAACTCACATTCAGTCAATCTGTGGGCGGCACACAATCGGCTTTAAAGCACTTTGGTGTATAGAATTTTCTCGAGACATCTGAGTGGGTTGAAGCATTGTTCTGAATGCAGGTTCTTGGTCACCATCGAACGGACCTCTTGGCGAATTTGTGCTGCCTCCTAGACACGCGACTGGGTTCGAGGGTATGTGGAGAGAAAACAACGCACGCGCAAGGCCTCTCCCACCCGTTCCACACCCAAAACGTCAGCTACATCCGGCGCTGTGACCTAGATACGGTTCCCCCAAACTAGCCTTTGTCCCCATCGTGCGTAATCTTCCGCCCCGAAGTCGACACAACGAAACCATCTTCCCTCTCTGCTCGGCCAGAAGGAAGAGAGAGAGGGCACTGAAACTATTTACTCTCGAACCGATGTTTCTACAAAAGGTCCATTCCACAACCCGGGCGATAATAATTGGAATATTCACTGGGTGCCATATTTGTGGGTGATGTCTAGAGCGCATGCTCTGAACGAGCTCACATCAATAGGCTGCTAAGACCGGCAATCTTGAGGGTGCGAAATGCGCGTTACAAAAGGACTGTGGAAGCTCGCCATCAGCACGCGCTCAGCAGTCGTGCACACAGCTATGGCCGCCAGTGAACACTTCCTATAGTTCCGACAGCCGAAGGCTACACAGTTCACCGGCATGATTGCGGTGCACGTCGTAATCTAGAATGGGCGTCGTCAGTATACGTTGACTCGTGTTCACCTTGTTCTCAACATCAAAACTTGAGTCTCGAGGGTCTCCAAGGCGCTGAAAGGCGAGAAATGCAAGATGGCGGATTGTTTGGAACTAGATACTCTCGAACCCAGGCGCATCCAATACTCCGCGCATGCGCACCGCGTATTTCTACAAAAGGTCCACTGAAAGTGATCGAGAAGGAACTCACACTGACAATGGACCTTTTGTAGAAATACGCGGTGCGCATGCGCGGAGTATTTCATGCGCCTGGGTTCGAGAGTATCTAGTTCCAAACAATCCGCCATCTTGTATTTCTCGCCTTTGAGCGGTTTCGTTGTGTCGACCTCGGGGCGGAAGATTACGCACGATGGGGACAAAGGTGAGCTTGGGGGAGCCGTATCTATAGGTCACATCGCCTCAATGGGTGAACAGGATGTAGCTGACGTTTTGGGTGTGGAACGGGTGGGAGAGGCCTTGGGCGCGCGTTGTTTTCCAGTCACCTAGTCTCGAACCGATTCGCGTGTCTAGGTGGCAGCACATATTCGCCAAGAGGTCCATTCCTCGCGTGCCGTTGACTTGCGAAAGTGACGGTGCCGATACAAGTTTATTTCCGCCATTGATATGGCAAAGCCTAAACTGCTTTACAAACCACCAGATGGCACTGAATTTCGGAAAGGGTCTATTAGCCCCGTGCGCGACCGAAAGCGTCGCTGTGGTCGGCCTTCCACGATTGGCCGAACGCTGACTATGACGTCGGAAAGGGGATTTATCATCGACGGAAATAAGAGGAATGAAAGAACTTTAATTTTGACGGTGTTGGCAGTGTTCCTTTGAGAGCGCAATGATTTCAAGCTTCCACCATGCTAATAACAAACACCATCGAACTTGTTGTTTGCAAGGTAATGACGTCACAAGGGGGAACCACTGGAGGGCGCCACCAAAACATCTCGCCGCTAATTGAACCCAGGATCCTGGGTTCTGCAGCGCGATCACGGTATTTGAATGCGGCTCATAGATGGTACCCGAGCATTGCGTGAGCACTCGATTTGGGCTCGCGATAATCAATAGCTCGACCAGCATTCGTTTAGTCTCCCGTTTTCAATCGCAGAAATGACGACACTAGCCGAACCCTGACAATTTTTGAGCTCAGCGCGTGTCATGTGCTTTGCCAACCTCAGCCCGTGGCTATGATCAACATTGGCAGCATATAATCGGCTCCAGATCATGTTGCCGCTTTTTCCGGCTGCGAGTGGAGGGATGAACGCTCCTCATCATTTTTTAATATTTTTTCTGCGATGTTTATTTCGTGGCGAGAAAAACAAACGCTTGTTTCATTGGCCATAAACGTCATGGATTCCTTCTAAGCGGTATTCGCGCAAACTACAAAACTTGTTGCCCCGCCCTTCTAAAACTAAACAATCAGAAGGATTTTTTTTTTCGGTATGATGATTACAAGGAGGTACGAAGCACGCATCCACATTGAGAGCTTGAAAAACAAAGTTTGCCGTCCCGAATGCCTCACGTGAGAGTCAAAACAATTGTTCCTTCATTACAAAGCACGTCAACTGCAAAACTAAAAAAAGAGGGCACAATGCTGCTTTGATATCATGTTCTAAACAGAAGCTTTTCTCGCTGTATTCTTAAACCCGCTTCAGACGGGGCAACTTTCCCAGCAATTTTGAGGTTGCTGGTGGGTTGTTCCCTAGCTTTCCCTAGATCGACACGAATTGCTGAGATCGGGTCCGGCTCAAAACGGACGAGCAACTCGAACAACTCGGAGACGTTTGAAGCGGCAGCAGCCAATTAGGGACGCGATATTTTCACGTGACACCCCTGGTGGTGATGATGACAGCAAAATACTTGGTTCTGGTTTGAAATGGACAGTTTTTGGAAATAACCTTTTCAGAAAAATGAATTACTATTCGCAACGCCATTCAAAGATATAAAAACACGTTTTAGCGCGTAGCTGGGCGTCTATATAGTGAATGAAAAATCAAATTGAATGATGATGATGGCAAGTCGTAGCAATTCGGTTGCTGCTTGTGAACGCGGGCGGCCCGTGTTGCTGGTGTTGCGACGTCAAGTTGCTGGGTGAAATTGCTCCGTCTGAAGCGGGCCTTAGCAGATCCCCATGAGCGTGATGATTTTCGTCAGACAGTATCCGGTATCACACGCCAATGCGGTTGGTTTTTATAAACGCGATGAGTTTTTTTAGGCCTGTCATGTTACAAGGAAATACAAAATCAAAATTGTGTCATTGCACAAACGATTCAAACTGTTGCAGACGGCTTACGCTGTGCGTCTGCCATGCGTTCCTCGTCTGCAGCAGGCATCTCGAGACTATCTCGAGGACCGGAAGTTGTCGTCGCAAATATAACAGAAACAGCCGATTCTCGGAAAATCTTCTGTCGGGGTAAGTTTGAAATATAGGGGGTTTTTTTGTATTATTTTTAGACGCTTAAATTTCACGTTCAGTTTTTCGACCGGTCGTTCTTTCGGAGCAAAATCCAGGCCCGCGTATTTGTCTATAACAACGCCCCTTGCAACGGTTTGTTTAGAGCGGCGACGTCACTCTTACAGGGTCAATGTGCAGCTTGTGTGTATTTGCCCACTCTATACACCAATGCCTGTCGAGGCGATGGAGGTATTCAAATAAATACATGAATACATAAATAAATAAATAAATAAATAAATAAATAAAAATAAACCTTCACTACGCGTGCGCAGAAACCAGATTCGCGTGAGATGAAGCTTCTGCGCACGCGCCTTGCGGATAGGAGCGCCACCGCAGCGCGTGTTTTCTGGAACCTCAGGTTCCACTGGTTGGGCGGATCTTCCAAACTTTCGGCAAAGTCCGACATATCACGACCTCTTAAACAGTGGTACACCTTGTCAGCGACTATGGTTTGTTCAAATTCTGTGCCTCCCCCCCCCCCCCTCCTCCTTTCCTATTCCCGCAAACCCCCTCCGGCAGGGCATGTACGCGAAGGCTGCGCCTGCGTTCGGCGTCAAGTCAGCTAAGCTCGTACCGAGAACTATACTGCAGCTTCAACGTTCGGCAACGACTCGAATTCAAGCACAAGCTACGTTCCCAAGAAATGGCGGCCGCCAATGTTGCTCCATGGGATTTTGGAATGGGTAGACTCTCCGCGACAACTTTGACGCAAACGCTCCTTTCCAGTGTTTTGTTAGAGCGCTGCACTTAGGCGCCCGTTTCGGCTTGAGCGGCGTCGGCGTCGTCGTCGGCGTAACGGCGCGGTGCATAATGGGACGTTTCCCATAATGACGTCACACGTGACGTTACGTGTGAAGTTACCAGGGTCTCGATTCGAGTGATGTCACCGTGCGTTGCATTATGGGTAAATTTCCCCGCAAAATTTAACAGAAAAATTTCCCCGCAAAATTTAGCGGAAAAGTTTCTCCGCTAAATTGACCGTAAAAGTATTTAGCGAAAAAATTCCCGCTAAATTTAGCGGAGAAATTTTCCCTGTAAATTTACCGTAAAAGCAATTAGCGAAAAAATTCCCCGCTAAATTTAGCGGAGAAATTTTTCCGGTAAATTTGGCGGAAAATTTCCCCGCTAAATTTAGCGGAAAGGTTTTTCCGCTAAACTTAGCGGAAACGTTATCGAACGTTTCCCGCTAAATGGGAGGCGAGCAGGAGAGGAGGGTACGGGTAAGGAGGAGGGCATACCCTCCTCTCATCCTCCTCCTTCCCCCCCTCCTTCTCAAGAGCTGCGCTCTAAAGCGCGAAACACATGTACGACGAAACCGTCCGATCAGACGTCCGATCAGGCAATACGACGGTCGGAGGCGACGGTTTTCAACGCTCTCTGGAGCTACGAAAACCCTCGCCCCCGAAGGTCATTCCGGCAGTTCGTACGTCGGATCGGACGGTTTCGTCGTACATGACTTTCGCGCTTAATTAGGCGTTACAGGGAGTTGTAAACGTTTTTATTTTTTTTTTCGTGTTGAAGGGCTTTCAATAAAACTACTAGAGTGGAAGTAATAGCTCATTTGGGATATTACCCTACACTGTAAAAAAAAAAAGGTATATTCTTACACCCCTTGTCCCATACAAGACACCACAAGACTTCAGTTCGACTTCACGGCGCACTGACGTCAAACCGACGGTACCAATTTCACAAGCGGCTTGGTAGCCGAGTGGTATTACTTATTAAAGCAGAATGTGTGTGTTACTGATCACAATAAAAAAAAAAATTAATAATCGTAGTTTTCTAGGCCCGACTGCAAAACCTCAGTCTTTTTTTGTTTGTATTTGATACGTATTTTCGCTGTTTAATAAGTTATATCGCACTTTTATCAAGCCCCTCCTAAACGTTAGGGTGGTCCATTCGACGTCTGTGCGTTATGTAAGTATGTAAGACGAAAGGATGTAAGAGGACACCCTTTTTTTTTAGGGTGAAAAGCCTGAGTCACACTGTTCAAACATCATAGAAAATACACGTGGTGTTCCCTGCAGACATAACAACAAAATTATCCGAGGACAGGTGTCGATCATGTTTAAAGCACGTTTGCTTCATACTAATGTATGTTTCGACATGTCTGTAGATGGTGTTTTGTATGACCACTGTGATAGGACCGTCATAAAAGAAAGGAACGCCGCTAATACCCTAGTTACACTAGCGCTCTCATCTGTCATTATTCCGACGATCGTTGACATCTCCCGATTGTCATCGAGCTCAACTAAGTTGTCCGGTGTTAAAAGGGTTGATAATTGTTTAGATGACCGGTGTTACGTAGGCCTAACAACCCCAGTTGAGATGCGCGTCAAGGGACACAGTTGAAACCGAAAGCAAAACCAAAACTACTGTCTTATTGTCTTTTCTTTTTAATAGCGGTGCAAATGAATTATATGCACATTTTTCATTCATTATAAACCCTTAAAACAAAACAAAATAAACTTTTTTGTTTTGTTTTTAAAGTAAAGAAGCGACAATCGGAACGTTTTACACGAATTCGAGCAAGAGAGACATAACAAAAGTCTTATCGTCACCGACATCGCAATGGCCGCCCTCGCCCAGCTTTTTCTTCCGCGACGTGCCGTGAACCAACGTTACTATACTCGGCGACAACTTTTCTTGGTAATGAAGGGAATGATGGGGGGGGGGGGGGGGGGGGGGGGGGGGAGAGAGCTCCTGCACATGTATCACTCCGCCAAGCATCCGGGCTTTTATTACGTCACTTTTGGTCTCGTTTTCAGTTTTGGTTTCGTTGTCGGCATTCAAGGAAAACACTCTATACAGCTCGTTAGTGTCTATGAAACCGTTTCCAGTGGACATACCCGGGCACAGAGCAAATGCCATCTGTTAAGGAAGAGATCCCGGGCACGTCCGTTTCGATGGTGTCGGTTTATCGTTCTCTCTCGAGCCGTTCATGATCTCGTGGTTCTGTGCTCCTCTACCTCCTTTTCCTCTTGTTACCTACTACCAGACTGCATAATCTACAACACCATCTTTGCGAGGGAAAATGGCTAGAAAACCGAAAAACCCGCGACGGACACGAACCGAAAAAAACCTTTAGTAACGAGAAAACTAATTTCATTTTATATTTTTATTGTTCAAGATTCATAGTGATGTGACAATTATTATTCAAATGACGAGTATTAAGATTATAATTTACGTTACAGCCAAAACATAATTTAGACCCGGGGACTGTGTTCAGCTGCGGAAGAAGACAGCGTGCTTCGGCTCTGTAGCTTTGGCAGCATTGCCAAGAAAAGTTGTCGCCGAGTATACACGAACTCATCTCTGTGACGTCACGGCGCGGTGGTGGCGCGTCGGTCGCACTTCCGGTCTGGGGCTGTGGGCAGAAGTCCCCATGCCAGACGTGTATTCCTGCGTTGTTTTGAAAGAAACCAGACAAAAACCTGCCTTCTCGTCAAAACGCCGCGACTGGGGCCGTACCAAAAGTGTCGAGAAAGGTTTGAAGGTCAGTTTTCACGTGCTCGGCTCGTCCGAGAATTTGGATATGTGCCGTGAAAAGGGACAAGCAGACGCCGTCGGACAACGATTGCTTGGGTGGGAAGCACTTTGGGTTGAATTCACGGATACTTGTGGTCATCAGATTTATTTGTTTTGTTCCAACATGAACGCCAGAAAACCGTCAAGTTGTGCGGACCACCTGCGGACTACGTTCAGTGCGTCTTCAAGTTCAAACGGTCGCCTGATTGTTCGAACTGTCGTCTGCTCTTTCAAACGTTTCTGCTTGTCGTCTGCTCTCTTAGACGACGCCGGTCCGTAGACCAAATGTTGGCCCGGTAATTGCGATAAGAAGTAAGTGCAGGCCTCAAAAGACTTAAATTTGAAGGTTGGTAAGCAGGCTCGATGTAAACAGTAGATACAAGGAGATGTTGATCATTGCTACCAGTGGCCATCACCGACTTGTTATGCCTAATTCAGTTGGTCCGATTCAGCTTGCGATTGTCAGTATCGACGTCGACCATCTCAGCTACGGTTCACGCTTTTGCAACCCGAGCGGCGTCGCGACTGAAAATTCCGAGCGAAATCTCATCATGCGAATCAGGCTTTAGCGTACATTCTGCGGCGTCCACGCGGAATGAATCGCCACATGTCACATTATTCACGCGAAGTTTTGCGGTGTAACGAGCCTCGGTAATTTCGCTGACGCCGCTCAAGATAGTCAGACATCGCCAGGAAGACGTAGAACCAACAATTTGAACGCGAAAAAGGGCAGGGGAACTCACACTGACGCCGACAACATCGCATTTCAATGGTGTGTTTATGGGCGACGGCGAGCTTCTTGCCCACACCCCCATGGCGCATGCGCGGCGCCGGTGGCGTCCGCTAGGGGCGCACCGGGCGCTCCGGTTTGTTTGTAAACATGAGTTGGTGTATAATTGGTTCTAATAACGTTGCCGTGCACGTTCTAGCGGCAGCTCTGACCTCAAATCATTGTCCTCTTCGGGAAACATTTGCTGCTACGTTGGCCTGCGAGCCCGCAAACCAGGCCGACGACCAGGACTGCTCCTTTTTCCCCGTGCCCATATTTAGTTACAGAGACATACTCAACTACTACAAGGAGACCAGAAAAACATACCCGGAGGCCCATCCTGCCCTAGGCAGGCACCAAGCCACCATCCTAAGGTAAATCCAGACAAATACACTACCAAACCCAGTACTCTTTAGTAAGATACATCCAGACTTATACGCACCGACATGCCACACATGCGGTGGATGGGCCACAGTCAAACACATTTTATGGCAGTGCCCTAGAGCACAGAGCGACAGTTTTATTAAAAACGAGCAGGAGTGGGAGGCTGCGGTTATAAGTCCCAGCAAGGAGGTTCAACTGGCCCTGGTAGACCTGGCCGTACGAGCCGGGGGCGCCGAGGTCATGGATCCTCGGTCCTGACCTGTGCAAGACATAAAACGCCCGGAAGACCATGCAGGCACCAGGATGAGAAGTCGCCACCGGGGCCCCTGGATCCTGGTCGCCGGCTCCTCACCTTTTTCTGGGACGAATAAAGTTGTTTCTCTCTCTCTCTCTCTCTCTCCTATATACCTCCCCCAATCTTCTGTAGTAGTAAGTGCTTCGCTGGCGCTCGCCATGGGCGGCGATGCGGCGGACGCCGCCATCTTAAGCTCTACTGGGGAGAACACTCATCAGTTATACTCCGTTTCACCTTATGTTGTACCGCAGCGGTGGCTATACTTCGTTTCACTTTATCTGCGAGCGAAGCCAAAAACTAGAAGCGCGAGACCAGCGCTTTTTGCATTTCTCCCCAGCTCGCGCGCTCGAGCAAAGCCTGAACGCACGGAGCTTCCGTGCTCGCGCTTCCAGTTTTGCCTTCGCTCGCACGATCAAAGCGTTGGCTGCTGCCCTTAATGCACGAGAGCTTGTGCCGTCGAGATGTGCCCTAGAGCAAGGAGCTGGCACTTGTAGATTTCCTGCGGTACATCATAAGGTGAAATGTGTATACATAGGTTGCACTGACGTAATTTGGTCCTCCTTTCTGGTGGCCGAACTTCCTCGAGCGTAGCCTTTACTGTGCATATTCTACGAGCAGTACACGAGCGTCGCGAGCGAGCCGAAACGAGTGAGCAACAGCTTCATTATACTTCGTTTCACTTTATCTGCGAGCGAAGCCAAAGCTAGAAGCGCGAGACCAGCGCTTTTTGCGTTTCTGCCCAGCTCGCGCGCTCGAGCAAAGCCTGAAGGCACGGAGGTTTCGTGCTCGCGCTTCCAACTTTGCCTTAGCTCGCACATAAGGTGAAACGAAGTATAACAGCAGGTTTTGGCCACCAGAAAGGAGGAAGGGTATGACGTCACGTGCAACCCATGTGCGTTTGAGTGCGTTTGACTGCGTTGCGTCGAGAACCGAAGGCGAGTCACCGGCACATCTGTGCTTCGTATGAAGCGTGGAATCCAATTCAAGGAATCATCTTGGCACGCGATATAAGCAGCAGGAATGTCCTGGTTTCTTGCCGCCGCAACGCAGTCAACCGCAGTCAAACGCAACTGTCTGAACCAGGCTTAACTGAAGTAGGCCAGCTCAGCTGAACTCAATGACCGTTAGCGGCTCAATGACAGTTGACGCTGCCGTGTAACTCCGGCCGATCACGGTTGAGTCATCTGTCGTTGGCTTAATTACAGTTAAGAGCATTAGTGTAACTAGGGTATAAGACAGTGTCTTCAGACTGTCTTTTGTGTGCTGTAGTAGCGGTGGGACTGTGGGTAAAGCGCTGAAATTTGATGCCGGCCAGTATACCCCCCCTACGTAAATTGCGGAAAAAGGCTAAAGTCATGTTCGCCATCAAAGTGCCGCGCAGTGTACAATACTGCCGACCTTTTCGACAAACTTCGAGTTGAGAGGTGGATGAAGTCCAACCTCACCGAACACGACCTACGGCAGTTCCGCGACGTCCCTGGACATCCCTTTTAGGGAAAGGTGCGCTCAGGCACGCAGACGACCGTCCGAATCGAAATCGCGGTGCGGGGGACTGGACCAAATTTCGAAGCGGATCTCGCGTTTTCCATTTTTTCGTTGTACGCAAATACGGGTACCCCTTTAATAACCCAGGTATACGGGAGGGGCGGTTAGCTCGCGAACTTTGTTTCCGCTCTAGCGAAGGGGAAGGAATCTCATTTTGCAAGGGCGGTTGGCTCCCTAACGGGCCGCGTCCTGCCGCGCCGCCGAGCGCAGGACACGAAAATGGGGACATTGGGGACACGGCAGAGATCAACGGGGATGGAGCCCGGAGAAATTAAACGGACGACAGAGAAGGAGATGGGGACAGAGTGTGTAATTGTGGAATGAAGAACAAGACTGAGTGGGAGGAGATGTGGATTGGAGGGAGAGTCTGTTAACATAAAATAGAGCCGGGGGAAAAGGGAGAGAGAGAGAGAGAGAGAAAGGGAAACGTGGAAAGAGTGAGTCTGAATTTGGGGGAACAAACAAAATGAGTTGCATTGTGAGACAGAAATTAGAAAGAAAGCGCGGTTACAGGGAAATAGAACAGGGCGGGAAAGAGAAAGGTGGAGATGGGGAGAAAGTCTGCGTGTAATTGGGAAATAAAGACAAAGACGAAGTGAGAGTGTGAAATGGGGATTAAGGAGAGAGTGTTGTAACAAGAACAGAGAACATGGGGATTAAGAAAGGGAGAGAAAGTGAAAAGTCCAGGGACAAAGAATGTGTTTAATTGACGAACAAAGACCAAGTTTGAGTTGGAGTGCGAAATGAGGATTAAGGAGATAGTGTTGAAACATGAAAAGAAAACGGGAAAATACGAGAAAGAAAAAGAGAGAAATGATATTGTAATCCAAAGAAAGAGAACAAGGCAAATGCAAGGGAGCCATAAAAATATCTTAACCCTAATATGATAAAGCTTGGAGAAAGAATGTTCAGCTTGTTTCGAGCTGCACTGGGTGTTTATTCATGGCCTTCCACTGTGCTCAAAATTCATGCTCGATTCCGCTAACTGTAGCGGATTTCCGTCCCCGCTAAAATTTGCGGGGGAAAATTAAGAATTTATGAATATACACCAGCCTAATTTCCCTGCTAAATATATTAAAGAAACCTGAAGATGTGTATCATACACCAATTCAATCTTCCTGCTAAATTTAGGGGAAAAGGGGAGGGAGCGCTTCTCTTAGCGTGTTACACTCTAGACCTCTATGTTACACATCTGTGTTACATTTTTTTAACAATATTTTTACGAAATCTTAGTCATGTAGCTATTTTGAGTAAAAAGCAATACCTAATGAAAAGAGTTAGGAGCCAAGGAAGCTACGCCTCAGAAATGACGAAAGGGTAAATAAAAAAAGGTATAAAAGAAGACGCGTGTAAAAGGTAGAGAGAATGAGCGCGAGAGAGGGTAGGAACAACGCCTCCTCGAAAGCGAGGCCGAGGCTCTCCATTTTCAATGTCACCTACAAGGGGACAGTGCAGAGAACCGGATTTTGTACGAGTGACGTCAGCGCTGGGCGGGAACTCGTGTCCAATCACTGAGGACACAAACCCTAGCCGAACGCAGACGTTGCCCTTGCATCCAATCCGTTGCTCGCGGTGGCCCCTTGTGGGTGACGTATATAAATCCGGTACTACGGCCTTGCTCGTATAGAAAGTGTTGGCAAGAAGGAGGGTAAAATAGAGAGAGAAAGCGAGAGAGAGAGAAACAGTGTAAAAGAAAGAGGGCTAGAAGGGAAGCAGGAAATTGGTAGACACACCATTGTTCGTTTGTTGCCGAGCTCTAAATTAATAACCTGAGCCTTTTCCGCGCTAAAGCCATTAACTACGGCTATATTACTGCGGAGTTGATGTCGTTAAACCGCCGCTTTTTCCGCGCGCTAATTAACCAAACGAAGTGGAGAACTTTTCGAGAAGGCTTTGGGGGTGCATTACGCTTTGGTGAGATAACTGGAACGATGCCAACAAAAGCAGCCTACTTGCATTGCTGCCTGTCTCGACATTTCGGAGAGGCCGTGGCAGATGCTCGGGAAGAAGGGACGCTCTGCAAGCAAGCAGCAGTCTCCATCGTTTGCCAAAGAGGGAGGACTGTCGCAGTGTGTCTCTAGCCTGTGTTTAAAGTTTGGTGTCACGAAGCGACGGGTAAGCATCAAGAGGCAGGACTCACCACAACTCCAGAGCAATGGTACAGCTCGCGTCCGGCCTCCGTATAGGAACTCTAAACGTCAGGGGCCTTTCGGCACGTCGCAGACAGTGCCAGCCTAATCGCCTACTTACGAAGAAGGACCTGGATGTGCTGGCAGTACAATAAAAAAAGAAGTAAAGAGTGAACGTCATACCGAGTTCATGGTGAAACCGTTTACGTCGCCCCGTAACGTCTGTGTGACCGTTGGCAAATCTGGGGGATCCTGTCTCTTCTTAAAGCAAGCGCGAGGAATCCTCGATGAACAAGTTGGAACATGCAAATCAGGACGGTTCATTCTCTACGACGTTTTGTTTTCCAATTTAAAGTCGAGGGTAATTCGCATTTACGCGCCAACCGTGTAAAGTGAACGAATTTCTTCTTTTGAAAATGTTTCCCACTATCTAATAAGCGATAGACTGCTACTGCTACTGAGATATTTCAATTGTGTGTGAGCACTTGAAGACCGTTCAAACAAATCATGCAGGAAAGATTGGTTCAGTAAATTGCTGTCTCAAATCATCAAAAACGACGACCTTGAGGACGTGGCGCAGTGCGTATCGACTGGAAACCGGGTCATATACAAACACTATCAAGGGAACAGTCTTGCGACGCTTGATAGAGCATATATTTCAGTCTATATAGTACCGATGTGTCGCAACTATGCAGTCACCTGTGTGTATTTCAGTAATCATAGTTTGGTAACATTTGACGTGGGACAACGTAAGCTACACGCGGGTTTCTCGTGGGTTTTGTGGAAGTTGAAAGCGAAGCTCCTTGAATATAGTGAGTTTATTGCAAAAGTGAAGTATGAATTAGAAAACACGAGGAGCGTGACGGGGGATGAAATCTAAACGGAGTGGGAATTACTCAAACAACAAATGAAAATTAAAACAATAGAGCGAGCAAGCCGCTTAAAACGAAAAAAGCGTCGAGTAGAAAACGGTTTTCGACTGGATCGGCAGGACCTTCGTGCAGGGGAAGGAAAGACGTCGGGCGTCTTTAAAAATGGCATTAACACTATCAATGCAAAATTAGGAAAAAAAAATGAATGAGGACCGCTATAAAGGGGTGATTGTGCGGGCCAGAGCCACAAAGCTACTGGCTGGGGAAACGCTTATCAAATGGGCACTTGTGCTAAAAAAGAAATACGCTTGTGATAATCATGATTACAAAAATAGACTACGAAGGCACAGTTAATAGCGATCCGGTTAACATCCAGCAAGCGTGTGTTGATTATTATAAAACATTGTTTGGAAAAAACTAAAACACCAAAGGAAAAAGTTTTTGATACAGAATTTTTACCCAATCTCCCAAAATTGGTTGATCTTACCGAGAAGTTTCTGGACGAACCAATCAGCGAAACCGGGATAGAAAAAGCGATTGATGAGCTCAGCAAAGGCAAGTCGTCGGGACCGGACAGGTTAATCACTGCTTTCTATAAAGAAATTAAGCACAAAATAGCGCCTTTATTGCATGGGGTTATTTGCAGATCTTATCAGGTCAATGCACTACCCGCTTTCGTTTTGTGTACCCGTACAGTCCTTATCCCCAAAACAAATGACGCTGCAAAACTACGCCACACAGGAAACTATAGGCCGATTACACTGGCAAATGTAGATTATAAAATCCTAATAAATGTGCTGGCGAGAAGGCTACAAAGTGTAATTCTGGAAATTGTTGGCCCACACCAGACGTAAGGAAACAAAGGTCGCAGCATTCGTACTAATATACACACCACTAGAAGTGTGTTGGAGCTAGGCGACTCCAAATATCGAAACATAGCAATGCCTTCGACCCGGTGAGCCATAAAGTTATTTTTTGTGTTTTAGACTATATTGGTGCTGGTTCCGTTATTCTTCAAGGAATAAAGATGGCTTAATATAACTGCTCTACAAAATGCTTGTAAATAGTGTAGTTAGTACACCGATAAATGTTTTCTCTTCAATGCGGCAAGGATGCCCATTGTCTCCCTTGCTTTTCGCTATTTGAAACCTTTCTGCCGCTACATCCAGCAATGTAACGACATCAGGGGGTTTACTCTAAATGAAACCGGTCAAATTATTAGCATACGCTGACGATATAGCAATTTGTTGTTCGGATAAGCAGAGCATCTCAAGGGCCGTTGAGGCGACAAAGCGGTTTTGTTATGTCACCGCATGTGCGGTTTACTGGTCCAAGTGGTACGGGGTATGGCACGGCAAATGGAAAACCGCTCCAAGTTTCTTCGAGAATATTCAGTGGTTGCAGACGCCCCACAAGTACCTGGGTGTTGCCCTGGAACGTAATCGTGAAAATGGGGAGTATTGGCTAGGAGAAACGGATAAGCTAATAGGTGGCTCCAGAGAAGTGGGTGAAAAAAAGATTTGTCTATTTTCGTGCGAGCGACTGTGTGCAATTTTTTTTGTTTTTTTTTTATGTCAAAACTCTCGTATGTATTTCAATTCCTACATCGCTCCCGAGTCAACATTCAACGGTTCCATCGCGTGTTTGCGGTGTTTATTTTGGCGTCGCAATGGGAAATAACCAGCAGAACCAATCTTTTTTTTCGACTCAAAGCGGCTGGCGTTAGACTATGCAATTTACTTATTCGCGAACTCCTTTCAAG
Organism: Ixodes persulcatus; assembly: GCA_013358835.2. Taxonomy (NCBI): domain Eukaryota; kingdom Metazoa; phylum Arthropoda; class Arachnida; order Ixodida; family Ixodidae; genus Ixodes; species Ixodes persulcatus. The sequence continues at coordinate 1,608,455 of JABSTQ010011364.1, forward strand.
ATTTATGTTCGTCCGCGATCAATCTAACCGATTTATTCGAGCGCTAATCCAAACAAACTTGCTTGATGTCTCGCCGTAATTTGTTGTGTTTTCTTGCCGTGAATGTTCTGGGCCACTCTTACGGTTTCTGAGAGAAGCTGTGTCCGCATGTCGCTTTTTTTTTTTTGTACGCTTTTCCTTAGAATACTTATCCTGTGTATCACGCAAACGCTTGACGCGAGATCTCGTAGAACTGTTGATGCTGACACCTAGATATAGGTCCATTTAATTTGCGGCCTAAGGGCATGATGTGCCTCAGCGTGTTAAACGGGGCCTAGTGCCACAGGGGGTTAAAACCTTATTTTTTAAACTGCACAGTGAAACGTTGCCCGTCAAAGTATTTCTGAAGCTAAAGGGATGCCGGTGTTGTGAGCTGTAAACTGTATTTTATGTAAAAAGCGTGAAAGCATTGAACACGCTTTTTTGAATATCTTGGACGCCTATTTTTACTAGGAAATTCAGTTTCCCCGCTAGATTTAGCAGAAAATGGACGTCACATGACTTCAACACCAATTTGGTTTTGCAGCTAAATTTAGTGGAAAATCATGTCACACGACTTCATGGCTCGTGACCTCTTCACAAATTTAGTTTCCGCGCTACATTTAGCGGAACAATCAACGTCCCGTAATGTCAACACGAATTCAGTTTTCCCTCTAAATATTGCGGGGAAAATGACGTTGCATGATGTCACGTGCCCTACACGCAAATTCCGTTTTCCCGCTAAACTTAGCGGGAAAATTGACACGTGACATGCCGCAGCTATTTCAATTATGTCTGCATGACACTAATAATGAGACCAGAGTGTCGAACCGGAACCGAACCGAACCGAACCGAAAACCGGAACCGAAACGTTATTTTTAACCGAACCGGAACTGAACCGAACCGAAATCTTCGCCGCAATCTTGGAACTGAACCGGAACTGAACCGGAAAAAAAATATAACGGTAACCGGTTCAAAACGGTTCATGGTAATATTTTTTATTACAAAATGAGTGTTTCGAGAAGTAAAAATTGGCAGCTGTAGCCTGTATTTCTATGTAGTCATCAAATTGTCATATACTGAAATGCAATGTATGAAAAATTGTGGGTTTTCGTGGCGCTTTTGTATTGGCACTACGATTAATCATTTTCTCATGCGGTCACGTGACGTCATAGTGTCAAGATATGCTGTCAAATAATGTCACGTCACGTGGCCTTGTGACGTAGTCGCGTGACTCACCGCGTCAAGTCGGCTTAAATTGAGTATGTCATTGTAGTCCGTTGCAACTCAAGAAGGTAGGGCGAGGGAAAGGAACGCCGGGGAGGAGGAAGCAGACGTAACGCTGGAGAGAGGAGGAGGTTTCCCCCTCTTTTCTCCAGTGTTCCGTCTGCTTCTTTCTCCCCGGCCTTTTTTTCCTTTGCCCTACCTTCTTGAGTTGCAACGGAATATAAATGTATTAGCGTTGTTGAGATCGTGACATCTCATGCCATCACGACTTCTCACGGAGAGTCACGTGACATCGTGACGTACTCGATTGTCATGAGCCCGAGTAGAGTGCTCGGGTTATTGGCGATTAGCATCGCCAAACATTCGTGTTGTCTTGTGTTCAATCAAAGATGAGAATAGCCGAACTCTAACACTGGCGGTATACAATTAGCGTCAGATAACATCGCCGCTTGTTCTAATAGCGAGTTGAGGAGGGAAAAGCTATTTCTTTACTTTATTTGTTCTGTGTCTGTCATTGAGGGGTGAAAAATACTGTGTTTTTGAAAGCTATCAACGTCAGGGATTAGCTCGTAGTGGTATTTACTGAAAGTACAAAAATTGTCGCATGAACCATTTTACATGTACACATAATTGAGGCAGCCAAACATGTTTATGTTGTGGCTCAACTGTCTCATGAAAGTTGTCCCCGAGAATAGAAGGATTGAAAGGACTAAATGTGGCTTATTAGTCTGACGATAAATAAAACTACAAGTGTGTACGGCAGGGATGCCTAAAAAGAAAGATTCTAGTGGCCTTAGAGGCAGCCGCACAAATTCTCGCAGTTTTTTTTTTAAGCTTACTGATTTTTTTATGCAAAATAAAAGAAATGGAGGATTACTGTTAACAAATGACACAAATATAACTGTCGAATCGGCACCCCGGCCAAACGGACGAGGGAGTCCATCAGAAATGAAAAGTAATCTCTGGAAGAGCATCGTAAAATGAAAAGGGGGAGGGGGGGGGAGCTAAAATATACTGTGTTGTAAAGGTTCCTCTGCTCCGCATCTTGGGCGCAGACAAGACAGCGTGATCCCGCAAAGCTACTTCGTTTGCAAAATCACTCCTGCCAGAAAGCGGGTTTTCATGATGCCAGACGCTTGCGTCGTTCCTCACGACGCTGCACCAAGAAATAATATTTGTTTCTGAATACATGAGTTGCACTGAGCGCGAACCTACTGCAGCGTGCATTGTACACCACGGGATTTGATTTTCTCAGCAAAAAGAAATTTCTGACTACCTGGATATAGTGCGAAGATGTCGCGTACAAACCATGTTAAACAGTTCAGTTTTCTGGTTAAATGAGATGTTCTCAACACAATACTCGGTTTCACTTTAAGTCTGAGCGTAGCAGAAGCTAAAAGAGCACGCTCCGGGCTTTCAGCGTTCTTGCCAAGCACGAGCGCTCCTGCAGTGCATGCACTGGTCAGAAGCACATGCTCGCGCTTGTAGCATCGGCTGAGTCTGGACTTGAAGGGGGGCCTGCAAAGCGTTTCTAGCCATTTTTTAATTTGCATCGCGTTCGCTCTAACTAGTGAGTGTGACTCTAGTAACACATTAAACATAAAATGAAGAAAAAAATCCGACGTATTTAGAACATAATAGGTGAAATGGATTCAGAATATTCGGCACAATTTCTTTTGTTGATGACGTCCTTGGTCTGAACCAATAGAGAACCGGAACAAGAGCGTGCAACAACCATGCGCGATCTTTCTAAGTGTTGGAAATTAACATCCAGTTATGAAGATGTGAACGCCCCACCAATTTACAGGTGTTCCAAGCAAAAGTTTGAGTGAGAATCACGTGCTTGAAGAGATCAGAAGGGGTCACTTGCGGCTATTCAGCCAGAAAGCCCCTCTATCCTGGGAAACGTGGCGCCATACATTGTTGTGGAAATGCTCGAGACACGTGCCGCGCGCCACTTTCGGGAAGAGCATGTCGTCCTAAATCGAGCTCAGTGCTGCGCTGTTCCACGCTGATCTTTCCCAGGGATGCACGTAGCACGTGCCTCGTGCATCGACGCACCTTGCGCAACTTTTAAAACATGAAGGGGCTTTATTCAGCTAGTCCTTCCTCTAGAATTCTATATCGCTATTATCTGTCGCTCTCGACCAATGTCTTCACTGAACGCTCGTGTATGACACTGATAGACACGCTTTTCGAAGCAGCATTTGGTTTTCTTCGTCCCTTATGCCCCTTTAAGCTGAAACAAAGTGTAGCAAAAGGGATGTCCAAATTGTAAAGTTGTGCAGTATATACACGTTTGCAAGTCCGGTCTCAGGGCGCCGCCACTTTCCTCAGTGGGGTGCGCTCTTGGGCGCGGCCATAATCCGATTACGACGCCTAAGCAAGGCTTCGTAATCGGATTATGACACGTCCAAGCGCACCCCAGCCAAGCAAGATGGCAGCGCCCTGAAGCCGGACTTGCAAACGCGATGATATGCGGCAGCCTAATAAAATGTTAGAGCACGCATGACTGATGAAGCACAGTGTTGTAAAATGAGGCCGCAAAACAAGTGCACGTAAAACCAAATATAACTTTAGCCTCCCTAGACAGTATTCTGCGAAGTTTCGAGCTCGTGCAATCCGATGTCCAAATGTGATTTAAAGGGACCATGAAGGCAGTTTCGAAGTTTTATTCGACGATTGAAATGGATGTCAGGCACGTCTCAGATACTGTTGACCAAGTTCTAGCCCGAACAGAAGTTTGGGTGCCGCACCAATCGAGCAAACAGGCGCGGTAATAATAACGCCGGGAACGATGCCTGAGACCCCACTGAGGCGGCGGCAGAAAGGTGAACTAAAGTGCGCCGTTGAAGCGTGACGACAACGGGCTCCTCGTCTGGCGATTGGTTCAAACGATAGACGCGCTCTTGGTTTCGATTTCGGTGGTGAGATGTGATGAAAAAAGTTCATTTGAACGTTGGATAATCTTTTAAAGTTGTAGTTGGGAATTAATAGGTTTCATACCGTGTATAAAAGCATAATCTGAAGCGATCCCTCCGTTTGTCACTGGTTGAACGCATCCCGCACTGCTACATCGGGCGCGTAACAAGCATCGAGCAACCATGGAAAAAAAAGAAAAAGGTACGAGCGCCGGGGGCGGCGGACTTTTGATTCTGGTTTCGTTTCGTGTGTCGTCTCGTGTTCGCTTTGCGAGCTGGTGTCTCACCAATCATGCCGCGTTTATGTGCAGTAGTAGGTTGCGCGAAAGGTTGGCTAAAGACGTGTGGTCGATCGGGCGACGTTAGTTTGCATAAACTGCCGACCGATGCAGCAATGCGCAGCATTTGGTCGCGCGCCGTCGTCTTGCGTAGAGCTGTGGACAGCGGTTTCAGGATTTGTTCGTTGCATTTCCGATCAGAAGACTTTGAGCAGCACCTTCACGTCAGCCGGAGTCGCTCTGAGGCGGCGACCGAGGAGCTGGTGGTAGGTCTGGGGCGCCTTCGTAAAGCGCCAATCCAGAGTTCTGCGTCCTTACCAGCATCTCCCGTTCAGTCGGCGTGAGGTCGCTGAACGGGAGCTCAAACTCGTTTGCGAGCGCGGCGTTGTCGCCCATTTCTTCCAGGTTTTCTTCACAGACCGCCGTGCACTATAGCGAACCACGGGAACCACACTGAGTGTGCACTAAATCCTACCGATGCCGACAGTGCTCCCTGACGTCACTTCTCTTTCCAGAGGCGAAAAAGGGAAGAAAGCTGAATGTTTGTTTCGGTTTCGCAGATTTATTTGCAGGTACAGAAATAAGAGTCACAAAGTTCTAGAAAAAAATGTGTGGCATGCCAGGACCCCAATGCTTCTGAAAATACCTTCTTTTTAAAAAAAATTAAATTGCCTTCATGGTCCCTTTAAATTAGAAATATATTGTCTGTTCTTAGCGATATTTATGTGTAATTACGAGCATCATTGCACGCATCTCCATTCGAGAAATACGTACAATAACCAACCAAGTCCTGAACAGTTATGAGTCCGACGTTTCAAAGTCGGTTTGGTATTTTTATCAGGGGCGACTATTTGCACGTTGGGAGCTGCAGCTTCGTTTTCATCTACGGTGTGTCGTTTGCTTCCTTCACTTTCAATGCGAAAGCATTAACTGTCCCATGGAGCGAACCGACGTCATCAGGTTTGAAGCCGCGCCAAATGGCGCCTCCCACCGTCCCAATGTCGCTTGTAGCAGGAATCTGATGGATAGGTTCCCATTGGCTAGCGACGAACTAAGGGAGCAGAAGAAGGAGATTCATGATTTCGCCTTCACAACTTATAAGTGTTTAGGTGTCCTCGGACTTTTTTGTTCTCCAAGTGGCCTAGTCCGTTGACATACGCCGATGGTTAAGTGGCTGTCGACCTATTGAGCCCGACCTATTGAAACGTCTGGCTCCTAAATTTTCATGACTTGGTTGGTGAACGTCTGCATTTCTCAAATATTTGACCTAAGCAGACGTAGTTCCGTCAGACCTGTTTACGTTTAAAACCTGCATTCCTATACATTGATTGTTGCAGTAAGGCGTCCTGTGTGGGATTATGTAGAGGAATACCATTTATTATCCCTCTTTCTGCACATTTCGTGTATTTGCCTTCAGATCTGTAATGTGAGCACACAGTCCTTTTTGGCGCAGCCCGCGACCCGGTGTTTCACACTGCCAAACTGCGAGCAGAAAAGCGTGTTCCGCAGACTCAACAGATGGCGTACTCTCGAGCATCATCCTTCCATGTCAGTCTCAAGCGGCTATGTGAACTTGATACAGTCAAAATTATTAATGACAATAAAAAATATTTTATTGCTGCCTGAAGACTTGACAACATAAATGAAGGGCCGATCACCCTAAAGGTATACATCGTAAGTAAATGCAGCCCGAAATTATCTGATACATGCCCTGGAAATTGTTTCCGGCGTTTTTATCCTCGATAGAAGTGATTTGGGAGAACCTTAAACAAATTTTTTGTTTTGAAACTGATTTAAATAACATATGTCTTCCTGACGCATATTCAACTTCTCAAACATATAGAACTCTGTTTCTCCTTTTGTGTGATGAACAAGAATTTTAGGTGTCTGTGGGCTGGACGAAAACAAAGTATACACAGTGGCGCATGGCAGAATTATAACGATTGCGCACGCAGACCGTCAGAAAGTGACCAGTTAAGTACCTGTAATGTCGAGCAGAGTATGAAATACTACTTTGTTCTATTTAACAAAAAGTATAAAAATTAGCGAGGGTCATGTTTATTTGTACATTGAATTGACCGATATCTTGACAAAAATAAACCTCAAACTAAGCTATGTCAAAATTGTTCACTTCGGTACGCGCTATTTTAGGCCAGATCCGATCTGAGTACAACGGTCCCTCTTTTCTGCATGATTATTTGCATGCATAACGGTCCTGAGTGTAAAGAATATTGGTCAGGAAAGTAAGCGTTGTTATTGCCGCTCAGTGTGTCTATAAAAGGTAGATGAGAGGGTCTGTCCTAAAACTGTTTTGACATTTTGAAAATATTATTGATTCTAGGTCAGTTGCGTCGTCGTCATATATATCGTAAAATGTATTTGGTAAACTAGATTTCAGGATATATGTGGCGAGGACGTGCTCATTTCATGATTTTATGCACCGTAATTAATTCCTATGTTCAAGAGCACAGCAGGAGTCTACTTTTAATACTGCGACGCAAAGTTGTAGCATTAACGGGTATTTTAGGCGATCTCCAAACTGATAACTCTTAGATTCAGATAAAATATATGCGACTGAGGTAAAAAAATATAGATGCTGAGTCATATATGTGAATCTAGCTTTCTTTTACTGTTTCATTTAAATTAAATAACGCATTTTATTTTTCTACCTGAAAATAAAAGTGGATTCTACGAATGATAAAAAGCTAGATACTCGTTTCACTGTTGAAATAGTGCCTATTGCCAAAGAAACGCGGAAAATATATTCTCAGTTTTGCGGCTCAAACCGGTTCGAACCGGTTCAAACCGGTTCGAACCGTTATTTTTTGCTCCCCGGAACTGAACCGGAGCTGAATCGAAATCTTCGAACCTGAACCGGAACCGAACCGATAAAAATTTCGGTTCGACACCCTGAATGAGACAGCAACATATTTGGTTCTCAGCGAAGTTTTTTCTGCAGACTTCTAGACGACGAACAATAGAAGAAAAAAAAAGGATAGAAATGTCGCGATTAAAGACGAAGCACTAAACACAATTAGACCAAGAAGATATGGTATTCGCAGAGAGATGCTGAGCGAGTGAAACGCCATGCTCCTTGCTCTTCTGGATATCGCTTCTTTTTTCTTTTTTTTTTTTTTCCAGATCAATTTTGACTTTATTTTTCGTCATTCGTTGGCATATTATTTTTCGTCGCCCCGATTGGCTCTCTTCGTGTCCTGTAGAAAAATAAAACTATATAGACTTTTTTAATTTTTTTTTAATAGCGGCTGTCTCACTGCCAATACAACCTACAAAAAAAACGTCTGCAAACATTGCCCTATGCGTGCCTTGAACATACCTGACGAGTTTTTCCACAGATAATTTTGACATCGTGTCTGCCACGAGTTTCGTCTTTTTTTCCTTTTTTTTTTTTGTGTGTCGTAGGAGCAGTGTGATTTCGGCTTTAGAGTCGACTACGAACGGTCTCCGATCGCACGGTCGATCTCTTCGTTTACATCACTTTGGAGCGAGCTACATTTTGTTACGTTACTTTACGGCGTCATTCGGGTAGTTTCCGCTCTTGGTATGTTCACGCGCGCGCGCGTGCGAACACTCCAGCACAGACGCCAAACACATGCGCGTCCAAACTGTCCGATTCCGCATGCGAACCGCCGGAACGACCTTCGAGGGCGAGGGTTTTCGTAGCCTCCGGTGCGACGAAAACCCTCGCCCTCGAAGGTCGTTCCGGCGGTTCGCACGCGAAATTGGACAGTTTGGACGCGCATGTGTTTGGCCCTTTACGCGTGCTCGCCCATGCACGCGCGCGAATTTTTGCATCTTCTCTTTGAATCCTTCTTTCTTTTATTTTTTTTTTCTTTTTTTACGGGAAAGCCGTTAGGGACGAGGTTTCTCGGCGGATTCCGCGTGCGTTTCTTGTACACGTGCCTCGTGGCCCGCTAAGTTTAGCAGGGTGTCGCAATCTCGTTGGGTTGCCACATTATTGTGTCACGTTACGTCATGTCCCAATATGTCACACTTTTCCCGCTAAATTTAGCGGAGCAAGATTTTCGGCTAAAATTTGGCGGGGAAAACTTGGTCGCCACAGAGGAAAAAGCGTATTGGCAAAGTCTGGCCGGAAGTCCCACTCTCGTCCCATTCTGACGCCACGTGACGTCACGCCGCGTGACGTTATCGTTTTCCCGCTAAATATAGAGAAGAAATGTTTACGCTAAGCATCTTGGGAAATATATATATTTTTTTTCAAACTTGCAGCGGAATGTTTTTGCTATATTTCACGGAAAAATTAGTTTCACGTGGCGGCGTGGTGCCACGCCGCGTCACGGTGTCACGCGAAATCACTGCGTCACAGGACATCAGAGTGCCACATGAACGCCGTTCGCTAAATTTAAAACGCGGCAGTGTGCAATTATGTGCGGCAGTGTGCACCGTCTCGGCGTATAGCCACAGTTCATTTGCAGCACACGGCAGGAAATTTCCGGGAATGTTTTAACCTTCCTTTCTTCATTTCTCGTTTGTTTTTCCTAATTTCTGTACTTCCTCGGCTCACCATTATCTTCTTGTTCCCTACATTCTCCCCCCCCTTTTTCCTTCCTATCCCCAAATTTATCGGTTCGCATTCGTTCCGCGTGAAGTAGGCCCGGCAAGGCATTAAATAGGGATACTCCACGCGCGCGGCTCCCCACCGAAATTCCCCCGAAATAATTCCGAGTAAACGTACGGGCGTCGCATTTCGTCGCTGCTTTCCCCTGCGCGCCTCTAACTACGGTTGCCGCTGAATATTTTAGCTCTTTTTCTTTGATGGCACGTGGGGCGGCCGTGCCACTGGGCGCCTTTACATTTGCGCAGATAAAATTGGGAAACGGTGTTTTCTTCTCGAAAGGTAAATGTTTTTTTTTTTTTTGTTTGTTCATTCCCAGAGGCGTTTTCACGATGGCCGCGGGAAATGGGGAAGAAATCGAAGCTCGTCGTGCGTCTTGGAAAAATAAATTGGAATATCTTTATCTTTATGGGTCCTCTCAAAGATAACGTGGGTTGGGAATTCTACCCCTAGAGAGAACATAATAATAGCTTCGACATTTCACTAAGATTTCATTCTATTCATTTATTTGCGGTAGGAGTTGAAGGGAAAATGAAAACGTGAAGACGTTTTCGTACTTCCAAGCGCCTGTTCTTTGTCGTTGTTGTTGTTGTTTTTTTTTTCTGAAACGTGTTTTGGCTAGTTGCTCCGGATTTCGTGAAACCGTATTTAATGCAGCCGTGTCCCGTGACGTCACGTGACTTCAGTTTTCCCGCTAAATTTAGCGGGAAATATGATGTCACATGACTTTAAAGCACGGGACCTATACACAAATTAACTTTCCCCGCTGAATTTAACGAACAAAATTACCCGACATTACCTTTTCTTATATTCAGTCTCCCCGCCAGATTTAGCAAGGAAGAAAAAACGATTGACGTCGCAACACAATTTCGCGGCAATTTGCCCCGTATTTGTTTTTGTTGGCTGTTTTCTAGTCAAATATTTAAAAGGCGGCACTCGGTACCCTGAAACGTTGTAAAGACAAGATTATATGTAGGTTTGTGTTTTCCGTAGTCTAGAGTCGGCGTCAACTCAAGTAACGCAGAGCGGGGCACCTTGTCCAAGTTAATTGCTTCAAGAGGTATCGCCAATTTTTGGTGATACCTCTTGTACGGTGTAGAAGTGGGTTTGATTGTGAGCAAAAGGTAAAACAATTATAGCACAAAAAGAGAATACCAACAAGGTGTATTTGACATGTCCGTGAACAATGTTTGTCGTTTGGCGTCCTAGTGGAACTAGGCTACTCCAGCTTACGCGGTATTCGCGACTCGAGCAAAACGGACGGCGCATAGCAGGAAACCACCGAGCAAGATGGAACAGGTCCTTTTAAGATTTCTGCTCATCTCTTACGGCTTCCGTGATCACATGCTGTGGGCTGTTTGAGCAAGGGGACAGTTGTCCCGGCGATTCCGTCGTTGCTGTTGTGTCACCGTGCTGCCAAGGTCGCTCTGAACGCAGTCTGCTCAATCGCCTGAACCAGGCATTGTGTGTTTATCAACGCTCTCCAGGACCGCGGTGTTGTCCATCGCTTTTTCGAAGGTCAATCTCCTGGAAGCTCGTTTGTGGCAACACATCGCCGCGGGTATGAAACGTATAGTGAATAAAAATCAGGGCCAACTATTTTGAGTCCAATGCATCACTCTTAAAAATGAGTCGTGAAATTTACGAGGAAAGTTTCGGCAGCTCTATTTCCAAACATTTCTCGTCAAAATAACGTACAATCATTTTATGAAATTATGTGGGAAAAGTTGTCAAAAAAATGAGGCACCGCATTCTTAGTTTGCGAGCACAGACGTGAAAATGACGAATGAATCGTTTCCAAATCTTCCCTCGTGAAAATAACGTACTGCCATTTTTCTAAATTGACTAGGAAAGTCGTCATTTTGATTTGCGGCTATGTACGTGAAAATTACGAGGAAATCTTTGGCAGCTCTATTTCCAAACATTCCTCGTGAAAATGACGTACCAGCGTCTTCTGAAACTGTGTGAGAAAAGCCATAAAGAAAAGATGCATTGCATTTTTCAACTGGAAGTATGTATGTGTAGCATACAAACATTATGATCAGTGTTCTTCACGTAATTAATAAGACAAAAATTGAAATATTACTTATCACTTTATTCAAGTTTCCGAGACTGCCTCACTGTACACTCTCCTTGGTGATGATGGTGTGCCATTACATCCTGCGTAAAAAGAGAAGAGAAAATTACCCTATGCCACCTTATGATATAACGTCACATAACTCGCTCAAAGGACCACTATGTGAGGAAGGCAAGAGAGATAGTAACAGCTTCATCCTGACACAAGGGTGAGGAAAATCGGACAATAGCATTTCTGAAAGTCTGATATGTCAGACATCGGTGCTGTGCCTTCTTTGCATGCCCAGGGCTATGCTACAGGTAATAGTGTTCAATTCAGGGCACAAAATTTATTACCTCAAACCTTAGGCACCATAAAGAAAATGTCTGACAAGCAATAGCCGTTTCCAGATTCAAGGTTGCAGCTGCTACATTTGAAGCACATATGGATTGATGAAGGCCACAGCGAAAACATCCGCAAATGGCCATTTTTCAGGGCTGTGCTAATATTAAAATTTTATTATAGCAGTTTAGTATAATACGGTATTAAATATTGGTTTCAACATTAATCGCACTACTGTAAACGACTTAATTTTTGCAAAGGCTTAGTTTTTGTGAGTTTATCGAAATTGCTTAGAATTGGTCATGCAAATAAGTAACCCCATGGCTACGAATACATTGAACATTACTCCTCATTGCGAAATTTTGTACCCGCAAAGTATTTCCAAAACTGACACTTCACAAAATGTATGAAATATCAATCTCGCGAAAATAAAGTCGTTTACGCCAAGCTAACCTTTCAAAGCGCTCGTAAAGTCGCCATTGCAATGAATTGGCTTTGTTCAGTGCGTTTCTCCGCATGTGCCACTGCACTGCGGAGAAGCGACACCCATGCAGCAGACTCCGCAATCGCATTAATCGCGCTAACACCCAACACCACCTAGAATAATCAAAGCCTCGGCATCGCCTCCTCTCTCTTCATGAAACGCCATCACAGTCGGATGGCGCTAACTCGGCTACTGGACCCGAGTCCGACCTTCGACGCGCTGATGGAACACGAGCCGCGGCTGAACACTGACGCAGCACTCGTGACCAATCTCAGGCCTTAATCGATCTGGCTGTGATGACGGTGCGGATGCCTTCTGCTTATCTAGGTGGTGTTCTAACACCCCGGTCACAAGAATCTCGCTTCGTTGCGGTGCAGACTCATACTTTGGTGGGAAAAGCACACCTCCAGAGCGGAGAGGTTCACATGTACAAAGGAAGAATTAAGAAAAAAATTGAAACATGGTTGGGTGAATGTTTATGCATCTGATTGAAAACAAATAACACTGTAGCTATTCTGTTATCAAGAATATGTATTAGGCTTCAATGTCCTAACAATCTATGTCACGACATTGCAGCAACAGTTCTAATTTTAAATTTAAGGATGAGCATGGCGAGAAGACCATCAAATTGTATATTTATACTCACAACCTCTATGTGGGCATTGACCTGATGACAGCCAGAGCCACTACATAATTTGGATCAGAACTAACCGAGCTTTGGCAGTGGGCAGGATGATAACAAGATCAATTAGATTTTCATTTAAAAAGTATATTTATTGCCCTCATGCTGATTATGTACGCTTATAAATCTATATGCCCATGCAACATGCTGCTGACAAGCATAAATAAATGACAAGCTTTGCTTGCTGCCTCGATTACAACTGTGCAGCTTACGCAGATCCTTGAGAATTTTAACAAAGCATTCAGTTTGGTAATCAAAATTATTCACTTCTAACTTTATTTAAGTGGATGACTATTTAGTTTGGTAATCAAAATTATTCACTTCTAACTTTATTTAAGTGGATGACTATTTGCCCTTGATATTAGGTATTTTTTTGTACCATACCTAAAGTTACTATTCGTGCAAGATCATGCTCCTTCACTGACATTACTGCATTTTGAAAACATATGTACTAAAGTAACCAAAGCAGCCTACAGCTAAACAAGTGATACCAACACTTTCAGGATGGCTGAGGCTAGCGTGACGGCACTAAGTAACAGGCTGGGAGAGAGGCGCAGAAACTGTGATATTCAACTGAAAAGTTAATAAGCTCAAGTCATTATCCTCTTTAAGCCCAAAATTCATAATTCGCACATGCCTATTATTCTCAGTAAGAAGTCAAAGGCGAACCAAGTGGTAGTCCGTTGATTTATTGCCGAAATAGAATACAATTTGAATATCAAACTGGATGCTTTGCTTATTTTTGGAAGGTTGCGATAAAAATGCACTACTTAATTGGGTGAAAAACAAAGCTTTGTAACACAATTATGTGCATGATTACATTCTACAAGTCGTTTTACATGTATACATATCTTTCTATTTCAAAGCTAACAGAATTTTCAAAAAAAGGCCGCGAGAGTTATGAGGATGTCTTCTTCATTGCGTGTTCGTGGGACTCTGCGGACATTAGTAAAGGGGATAACCATCACAGTATGTTGACTAATTGACGAAAATTTGTTAGCTTTGTAACTAATGGCTTTATGGGCCATGCTGCAAAAGCAGTGTTAAGAGCCAGTCAATATTAAAGGCTATCCCGACTTAAACAATTCACAAAATGCCAAGCGGCTTCGAGATATTCATTGTCCATCTGTGTTTTAATGTCTGATGCAAAAACCACGCTCAGCTTGAGCTCAAAAATTCGTGCCGTTAATGGTGCGTAGAAGAGTGACATAATCGTACTGGGCACGTCGTCACTATCTCGACAGTCTGTCCTTGGTAGATGCATCGGCGCCATACTTCCAAGATAGTGAAGGTGCGTCCGAAGCAACCACGTCCGCACAATATCCTGAGGTGTTCCCCGAGTGCACAATTTTCGAATCGGATGACAAAAAGGCAAATTTTTAGCATTCAATATCTTGAACCTTGTTGCTGTACACAAATTGTGTTAGTCTTTAATATTCACTGCCTTTAAAACTAGAATTGAAACATATCCCATAATACAATTAATTAAAAACATTATTAAACAATTTTTGTTAATTAGTTTTGATTAACATACTGCGACGGTTATCCCCTTATCTAATGTGCCGTTTTTTTTTTTTTTTAAATTTTGTTTGAATCAAAATAGACAGCTTTGTATATATGTATATATAAATACTGGGTGCATGTGCATGCAGCCGTGCACCATCCAACTATAGAGGTCCACTTTTTCCTTAGGTAAAATTAGATCAAACTGGAGAAGGCCAGTTTTACATAAACCCCCAGCATGGTATGTACCAAGGACTACCAGAAATGATTGCTCACCTCATAGAACACTCTGTGCGGCTTGAAGAGAGCGGCTTGCGGTCTTTGACGGTGGGCCTACCCGCTTGGTGCAGCTGGGACCTGCAAGAAAGTTAATGCAGCTTGCCATATACCAGAAAGTAACAATAACAAGGCCAGTATTACATAAACCCCCAGCATGGCATGCACCAAAGACCGCCTGAAATGATTGCTCACCTCATAGAAGACTCTGTGCGGCTTGAAGACAGCGGCTTGCGGTCTGACGGTGGGACAACCCACTTGGTGTAGCTGGGAACTGCGAGAAAGTTAATGCAGCTTGCCATATACCAGAAAGTAACAAATACAAGGCCAGTATTACATAAACCCCCAGCACGGCATGTACCAAGGACTACCAGAAATGATTGCTCACCTCATAGAACACTCTGTGCGGCTAGAAGAGAGCGGCTTGCGGTCTTTGACGGTGGGTCTACCCGCTTGGTGCAGCTGGGACCTGCAAGAAAGTTAATGCAGCTTGCCATATACCAGAAAGTAACAACGACAAGGCCAGTATTACATAAACCCCCAGCATGGCATGCACCAAAGACTGCATGAAATGATTGCTAACCTCATAGAAGACTCTGTGCGGCTTGAAGACAGCGGCTTGCGGTCTGACGGTGGGTCAACCCGCTTGGTGTAGCTGGGAACTGCGAGAAAGTTGATGCAGCTTGCCATATACCAGAAAATAACAAAGACAAGGTCAGTATTACATAAATCCCCAGCATGCCATGTACCAAGGACCACCAGAAATCATTGCTCACCTCAGAGAGACTCCATGCGGCTTGAAGAGAGCGGCTTGAAATTTTTGTTGGTGAGTGAACCTGCCTGGTGCAGCTGGGACCTGCAATATATTTAATACAGCTTGCCATATACCACAAAGTAAGAAAGACAAAGCCAGTAATATATAAGCCTACAACACGACATGTCCCAAGGACCGCTACAAATACATCCTCACCTCATGGAACACTCCATGCGGCTTAAAGAGAGCGGCTTCCAATCTTTATCGGTGCGTGCACCTGCTTGGTGCAGCTGGGACCTGCAATAAATTTAGTACAGCTTGCCACATACCACAAAGTAACATAGACAAGGCCAGTAATACATAAGCCTACAGCACAACATGTCCCAAGGATTGTTAGAAATGCTTGCTCAACAAATAAAGCACCCCATGCGACTTGGAGAGCGGCTTGCAACCTGAGGGTGAGTGCACCTGCTTGGTGCAACTGGAACCTGCAATATATTTAATACAGCTTGCCTTATACCACAAAGTTACAAAGACTTCTTGGAGACTCGTGAATCGAGTGCACTAGAAACTTCCGTTTTCGAAGCCGCTAAAACGTCGTTCAATGACACTGCATCGTCACAAAGATGTTAGCCGCTCGCTTATGTTGTCTGGCTGCATGAATGCAAAAACAAACACAGCAACTAAGCTCCCATAAAAGCTCGCACTCACGAGTTCTCCTAAGAGAAAAGGCGCAGGGCTCTGGGTAAACGCGCCGCCGCTGCAGCACATGCATATTATAACGGAAACATAACGTGCAGAAAGAGAAACACCAAAAGCACGATGTGTCGGTGGACGCCCGTGTTCTCAGACCGCGGATTTCGAACACGCTCGAGCGCTACCACGCGTGCATGGGGTTTCCGTCTTCAACCGAAAGCACTCGAACCGCGAACATGGAGAAATATTCGATTTCAATACGTAAGCAAGACATTGCAAAGATAAAGTCACATTGCATACCTTGAAGTGGGAGATTTAGTCGTCGATGAGAGCTGATGAGGCCCAGATGCATCACGGAACACTACACTGACCACGATGTCAGCAGCCACCGAGGCGAGTTCGACGAACGCCCGAGAGCGATAGCTGGCTGTGACAACTTCTGATTGCGGCTGCGCAGTACGGGCGCACAACACGGAGCAAAACAACAGAGATGGGAAAGAGCACGCGGCAACAGAGGTGTTGCAACAAGCAACAAGGCACCAACGCACCGCCATTCTGCGAGAGAGGAGGGTCGAGAGAGAGCTGCGCGCAAGGAGGCTGCGCGGCTGCGCGGCGGGGCATTCAACTCCTCGCCATCTGCGCATGCTTGCACTCCGGGGAGTTCGGCTTTTCTGGAAGGCGCGGCTCTCGCGCCAAATAAATAATGAGGGCATCCTCGTATTTTGAAATGATGAGCGTGCCCGTCTTTTTTGACGAGGGAAAGACACGTAAAATTGACGTCAGTTTTTTACAGTGTACGTGCTGAAACCCGAGCGTTGAGCTGGCTCATGGCACAACACGACCTGTTTTTAGACCGCCATATTTGCCCTATAGTGGCGACGCCTATAGGCAGCCGGAGTCGCGAATATATATGGGTGAGTGTGTCTTGCTTGTTGATGTGCTGGAAGCGTCAGATACTTGTCGAGAAACATATGTGGTCTTTGACTTTGACCCGGCAACCTGTACATCAGGGAGATTGGAGCTCGTAAAGCTTCAACGGCAGATTTTTGTCCCGGTTTCCTTCACTTTGTACAAACCAAACAGATAAATGAAGCCTCACACGGTATGCATGTATTTTTTTCCTGTGCTTTATATTGTCCTCATTCTCACCATCAAAATTTCAATAAACTAAACGACCTCCTTAAAACCAACTTGTGTGATATTGGATATGGTAGTGATGAGGATGACGATGCATTACAATCTGCGATTATGAGTATCGTCGCTGACCGGGGTCCATTCTCCCTCAAGCCGTAAAGCCTTTCTAGACAATTGACGTCACGTTCCAAGTCTTATCTGCCGTCGAGTCGGTCGGAGTGCAAACGGCAAGAGCTCAATCGTGACAGATGGTCCAGCGAGATCGGGTGCGGGATCGGCGACAGGATGGCCGTTCAAGCGATACGTTTGGGCTGGTCTAACGTTGATGCAGGCTATCTGTTGGAGTTACGAAGTAAGCTGTATCTATATTGTCTTGTGGGTATGCCCGTTTTGTGTCGTAATTGCCGCCAGCGTCTAACAAAGACACGAAAAAAATCTAGAAATCCGGCAGCATGTTGGGAGAGCTTCGGGGCTACTAGCATTTTGCTTCTTTTCTCTTCTTGTCTGTCCGATTGAGACAATGTTTTAATCTCCTCGGATGCTCAAGTGAAAGAGAGAAGCATTTGCAATAAACAATGTCATTTTTCAATTGTCTCCGAGTTGAGTCACTTTTATGGTCTAGTCTTTTTGAGAGAACAATACTCGACAACGCTTACGAAATTATATTTTTTGTTGCTCGATCCGTCTTCCTCGACACACCGCACAATAGGATCAACAAACATTTGTCTTTGTCAACGGTTGATGACCCTAAAACGCAGATGTTGTGAAATAACTAAAAGTATACATACTTAGCGTGTCTGCGTGCAGATTGTTTTTACTTTTTATTTAATATGTGTTTTCTGACGCGAGGCACTATCCAACATATTCTTCTTGCGGTAAAATTAAGGTTAAAAGTAAAATCAAGCAGAAGATTCTATATACGGCATTGTGCAATCACGTTGTTTAATACACAAAAAAAATTACAAGGTTTCTTTTTTCCATTGCAAAAATAAATAACGCTGCGCAAAACACTCATTCTCCGCCCAAATGAAGTGCAAGAGGTTCGAACCACAAAAACGCAATGTTTCAAGGCTAACCGTCATCTTATTCAAAAGTTAATAGTAATTTTCTGAAACTTCCAGTGGGAAAATGGCAGCCGACGCAGCTCTGGGGCCAGATTCACGAAACGATCTTACGCAAAAAATATGCGTAAGACAAAACTTAAGAACAAATTCGTATTCACGAAACGAAATTTTCGTAAGTTTTGCGCAGGTTACGACGAAATCCTACGACAGCTCCGAAGCTGTCTTACGCACTTCTTACGATCAAATCAGCATGGCCGACAGCGTCGCGGCTGGTCGCGGTCGCGACGACCAACGGACGTTTATTTTTCTACGTGCGCTTCTCACGCGTCCCGACTTCAAGCAGCAAGAAAAAAGTAAAATTACTTGAAACAGACCACGACGAACAAGAACGCTGGATCCACAAACATCCGGGAAAAGCTGACCAAGTGAGCTCGGCAGATAGGCCTAGCAAGCACTCTGGGCGCAGCGGTGCTCTGACGGTCCTTGGCCAAGACCGTCTGCCCACGACCGGCTGGCGTACTGAATGGAATATGCCCGCGCGACCCTTGTGAACCCTTCCCGTATCGCTGACCTCAATTTTAGATTAAGAGGTCAATCTCTTCCTCTTGTCATCTCCTAGTTTTCCGAGGCAGCGGTGACGAACGCTGTCGTCGAAAAGGGACTCTCATCGATTCTATCTCTTTGTTTTGTGTGATATAGAGCTCAAATAAACGACGTATGAATTACCTTCGCCACACGGTATGTGCACTTTGTTATTAGTATTCCATTTCGCGGTCCAACAGCGCGAATCCAGCACTTCGATCAAACGCGCGCGTTCGCTCCGAGTGTGAACAGGTATTACGTGGCTCTTGCTGACACTCTCGTAGTTCAAACGTATCTTTTTTAACGTCGGCTCGCTCCTGCATCTCCGAGGCCGCGAAAAAACGCCGCGGCAATTTGTTTGCATCTACGTCGCTTTGCAAACGACTGACACGGGCCGTCTTTTACCAACGATGACAGCTGTGTTGACTTCGTAGCGATCGAGTTCGTCGCAGTCAACGGAGGCGGTTACGCATCCCGGCCTCGGCATTCGGGCGCGTTTAAATCGTGTTAGCGTCGACATATCACTGCACGGACACGAACCCCAGACAAGCGGTGGCAGGAAGGGCGGAAGGCCGCCTGTGTTTGTTATTAAAAAATCCACGTGCTCCGAACGGCTCCGAACCATGCCGAGCTCTCCGATTGGTTGTTCATGCTGCCAAGACGCGTCGCCATAGCAACAGCACCGGTATGTTCTAGTTTCTCCGTACGAGAATGCCGCTTTCCTCCTCTCACTTAAGAACGCGTTCGTGAATACCGATTTCTCCTCTTCTTACGATGTTCTTAACTTACGAACTTCATAGCTAAGTTGTCGTAAACTAAGAAGCTCTTCGTGAATCTGGCCTCTGGAGTACACGGAGCTAGTGTGTAACAGAATGATTGTGCCGCCCGGCTCCATTGAAAGTCTCACAATGTGCGAGGACGCCGTTGAGGGCGATGTGGGCAGAGCGCGGCCATCCGACGGCTGAGGGAGGCCTCTGGCGGTCACATCGGAGAAGCTTTATTCGGCTTCATGATGGCCGTATTCTTCCTTTGCTTCTGTCTGCTCGGTTGTGAGGGAGAATAAAGCCCGGTTCAGACAGTTGCGTTTGACTGCGATTGACTGCGTTGCGGCAGCGAGACACCAGGACATCCCTGCTGCTTATATCGCGTGCCAAGAAGATTCCTTGAATTGGATTGCACGCTTCATACGAAGCACAGATGTGCCGGTGACTCGCTTTCGGTTCTCGCCGTAACGCAGTCAAACGCAGTCAAACGCAACTGTCTGAACCGGCCTTAAGTTCCATCCTATCTCACCCACGTGAAAAAGCGTGACTTGCGCGAGCGACAGAAGCTGACATTCAAAGAGCAAATGCCGTTCAGCCTGTTACTTACATAGCCTCGCATCTTTAATTTTTGTTTTTGTTTTGTGTTGCTGTTACATAGGAAAAATTGTATATGTCACCTTATATACGAGCATTAGGAAAGCGAAGGTTAAGTATGATATGATATGCTGTGCTTTCCTGTCCACTTGAGTCTCAAAGCTTCAGAAGTATTTTTTTTTTTGCAGGTGTAAATTTTGCAGACCTTCAAATAACTAGTTTTGTTCTGGTGTTAATGCATAGTTTTTTTTTTTTTTTTGTATAACATGAACTCATGTAGTTGAGCATTTCTTGATTTCTGCATTCTCAGCCAAGCCGGAGCTTACACACCAGGATATGCCTGAATTGATTTCATCTAGTGAGCAAGTGTTCAGTAAATATGAACACAAAAACTGGCAAGATAAACGGAGAAACTCCAACTGCTGTCTTTATTAAAGTGTAATACGACTTTGAGAAACTTGTGTTCGCTTATATGTCACACATTATTCTTGCACCTTGCTTTTTTTCTCTGCATCAGTTTTTTTTTCTTTCTTTTTTTTTTTAGTCAGACGATCTCTTTCCGTGAACAGAGAGGCGTCGCTCGGCGTCCGAAACAAGGAGTGGTTCTTTTTGCATATGTTGTAACCCACGTTGCACCCCGGCACAAAACACCACCGCTCTGTCTCTTCGCAGTATTTGACAATTGTTGTGAGTCCTTTGTTTATACGGTACAGCTAGTCACACAATTTTGTATCGCGTCACACACAAGGCAATACAAAAATAAATACGCGCACCAACACGCCCCAAACCAGCCTCACTAAACGCTGCCTGACCGGCCTCCTGGCCCCGCGCAGTGACAGCCAGCGCCACCCCGGGCCCCTGCGGCAAAACTGGGCCACACGACACCCAGCTGTTACGGACAAGCCGACGCGGTCGGCCCACCTCTCAGTTCCAGTACACCCTAACGAAGCTGAATGCCGCTAGTTACCGAAAACGGGCCAAAGGGGGCCTCATTGTCCCACCGAAATTCTCAAATAATCACCAGTAACTTTTGATAGAGATAACGGTTAGTCCTGAAATTTTGCATCTGGCTTAGAACTCTAGCGCTACGTCTACACTGCGAATGACTGTACAGCGACACGTTGTTTATTAAAAAAATAAAATATATTTTTATTGGCGGGGGGAGGCGCGCTCTAGTTGTTTTTCTCTTGTTGTTCTTTAGTTCCAGGAAAAACGGATGGCTGTAAGATGTATCTGGGCCTACTCTGCGCAGCAAGTGGTACATGCAAGGTTCCTATAGTCACGAGAGTTTAAGGAACGCCAGCGTGACAAATCCCGAGGATCTTGTTATTCCTCCGCAAACAATTAGAGTGATTGATTTGCTGATAAGTACTCTAAAGTTCGAATCACGGAGGAAGACTCGTGAGCGCCTTAAGACGCGTCATGTGCTTGCTTAAGCTCTCGTGGTCGTGAAACACTTTGAGCTCGTTAGTGTGCCGATATTCTTTGAAGCGCCTTCCGCGCGGCGGTGCAGGCTTTAGGAATCGGATGCCGGCGCGCAACCGCCGAATGAATTAAAAGACTCGATTTTATGCCGGCGAAATATGCATGCTTTGTTGTGCGCGACGGTTGTCGTTACTTGCAAAAGAAAGTATCCACTGCAGTCTCGTATACAGGTTACTTGAAAAAGTAATCGATTAAGATTACAAGTACTTTTGGTTAAAAGGCATTTTATTTGATTACTCGATTACTCGAGAAGAAAAGTAATTGCGCTTTACTTGAAAAAAGTTAACAGTTTTTTTTCCCCGATTACTTCGGACTTTGAATAGCGACAGGTTTTTCTGCCGTTTCGTAAACGGGTCTCTCTCACCGTTCAATATTGGATTAGGATAACCGAACTCTAAACTACTTACCTTCTTAATTCTTCTACTTTAGTGAACTAACCTCTCCTACTTTAGTGAACTAACCTCATGTCGCCAAGTTGGCTCGAGGATTTCTAGGTAGAAAACTTGTAGAAAACATTGGGCGCCATTAGAGAAAGGAGGGGAAAATGACACAGAATTATTATAACGTACGATAGAGGTTCAACTGGCGCCAGTATGCTACGGCAAATTGAAGCAGATAGTAACCAGTCGGAAATTGACTTCCGATAATGCATTTCTATCCGAAAATACGAGTGCATTTTCTTCTTGCTCTCGATTATAAGAAGAAATATCACGAATAATTCGTACGTATTAGGTAGATTTGAACAGGGCTCAGTCACGCAGACGAAATAGTTGGTCAGGTATGGAGCTTTTATTTTCAATTCGTGGCATCAAAAGCGGTGCTAAAACGGCTTTTTACAGGTATTTATATGCAGTGTCGGACATTGTTAGCGCGAACACGGTGTCGGCGCTTTCCAGCATGGGGGATATACGTGAAAAACGAACGAAGGACATGTGAAAAATTAAGAGAGACGGCAAGAACTACGCAGTAACACTGGATAAGTAATTCCTTGTACAGGCAGACGATCAAACTAAAAATAAATAAGTACTGCTTCATACATTCTGTTCATGAATATAGGCGAAGATGCTTCCCAGACAGCACAGATACGTTGGAAAAACGTCGAAAAAAAGTCGATGACGTCAGGAACCACATGTCGAAAGAACGTCGAAAGTCTGAACTTCAGGTCCCTTCGACGTAATATGGAAAGGCTAATGTCTGGAAAAAAGCGTGTATTTTACGTCGACATAACGTCCCACTTAACGACCTTGGAACGTCGAGTGCACGTCTGAATTGGACGGGAAGTTAATTGATTACGTTATATCGACATTGAAACAATGTCCCATTTATCCACCTTAAAACTTCGAATATATGTCTAAACTGAACGGGATGTCAATTGAGAACGTCATATTAACGATATCATAACGTCCCATTTAACGACATAAAATGTCGAGCGTACGTCTGTGATAACGTTATGTCAACGTTGAAATAAGGTCCCATTTAACGACCATAAAACACCGAGCATACGTCGAGACTGAACGGGATGTCAATTGATAACGGTCTCGATTTGGGTCACCGTAGAACAATGGAGTCAACCGGATCTGGCTTTGTTGCTCGAAGGTATGTTCGCGAAAGCATGTATATTCGGACGGAATAGACCTTTTGCTTAATCCCCCAAGCGCCCCGGCCCGCACTCCAGGAATCATGGGAACGGTGTTCCTTCAGCTCCCTATTGACCGGTAATTTCGGCCACTTCCATGGATACACAGTCTTGGGTGTAATTCGGAGTCACCCTAAACAAGCTTCCTGTAGTGCCCAAGAACCTGCCATATCACTTTTAAGCTTTCTCGTCAATGACAGCGTTTTCAATACTGTGCATGCTGTCCACCCTTCAACCTGGCTCAGCTTCAGAAATCTCTTACATTAGTATCATTCTCGTACAGCTTCAAAGACGCTGATATTAAGTTAGAAACGCTAAAAATTCTATAAACAGCCACGCTGAATTCGAGCTAAATCCTGGTTTTTGCTGTTATGAATTTTCCGCTTTTTAAGCCATTCCTGCTAAAACAACAATCACGAGAATGATATTATTGTAAGAGATTTCTGCAGCTCAGCCAGGTTTAAAGGTGTATTGCATGCACAGTATCAAAAATGCTGACATTGATGAGAAATTTTAAAAGTGATATGACAGCACCTTGGGCTCTATAAGGCGCTTGTTCAGGGTGATCAAGATGTTCGCTCAGACATTGTTGGGACGTCTCGCTCTCAACGTTCGAAGAACTTTCCGGAGAAAACTTAGAACTGACGTCTATTTAGGCCAATGACGTCAAGGTGTTGCTCAGACATTGTTGGGATGTCTCGCGCTCAACGTTCGAAGAACCTCCCAAAACAAACGTAGAAATGACGTCGAATAATGTCGATGACATCAAGGTGTTGCTCAGGACATTGTTGGGACGTCTCGTGCTCCACGTTCAAAGAACTTCCCGGAGAAAACGTAGAACTGACGTCTATTATTGCCAATCACGTCAAGGTGTTGCTCAGACATTGTTGGGACGTCTCGCGCTCAACGTTCGAAGAACCTCCCCAAAACAAACGTAGAACTGACATCGAATAATGTCGATGACGTGAAGGTGTTTCTCAGGACATTGTTGGGACGTCTCGTGCTTGACGTCCAAATAACTTCCCAGAGAAAACGTAGAACTGACGTCGATTAATGTCGAAGACGTTAACGTGTTGCTCAGGACATTGTTGTGACGTCTCCTGCTCGACGTTCAAAGAACTTCTCATACAAGACGTCGAACAGACGTCGATTCCTGTTGAAGACGTCGAGGTGGAGCTTATGACGTCACTACGTCGCGTGTTTAACGTTGTCGGAACCTCTCATGTGGACGTACCAATGGCGTCGATAAAAAGTTTGTTAAGGACTTCGACGTCGCCCAACGTCTAGGACCTTATTTCGGCGTCAACTCGACGTCTTGTGCTGCCTGGGTTGTTCTGCGTTCAAAACATCACCCCCCACGCTCGAGATGTTTGAATATAGGTAGAAGCCAGAGAACAGGTTCACAATGAAAGCTGCCCGACCTAGCAAATAATAAACAGACAGACCTTTGATAGCCCACGTACTTTATTCCTTACATTTCGTTTTTTTTTTTTTTTTACCAGTCGTAAAGACGCACGACGGAGTCATTTTCATATAGTGTTAGAACGGGCATATTAGCAATATATAGGCACCACCGGAATGCTGGCGAACCTTGAAAAAACTCCACATTCCTTTCGATTGTTATTTTGCCTAGAATCGTTGCTCAATTTTACATACCTGCCATGGAACAGAGGTTTGGGCTTGAAATATATAAAGAAAGAAAACATGTTTATTGGAAAGATGAAGAAGTTATGCCGCGGGAATTCGCAGGGTCGCTACTTCATACATGGGAAAGTGAGAACGAGGAAAGAAAGACAAAGAAAGAAAAAGAAAGAAAGAAAACTTTGAAGATGGCTGTCAGTTAATTTTGTAGCGTCTCCTACAGTGTTTTATCAAGGTTGGTCGCTTGGAGAAAACGAATCAATGAACTCGTTGACTTGACTCATTGCGATGTTGATGGCCATGGCCCCAGGAGATGATTGAGCGTGAGCGCTTCTCCGTTGTGAAGAGCCAGGGAGTCATCATTTCTTTTCTTTGGTCAGCGTAGAGGGCGCAGGGACGAAGAACGTGTTCCAGCGCTTCTACGACGTCACAGCTCTCGCAGATAGAGTAGTCCAACTGACCGGTGAGATTTAGATAATATGTCGTTGAGTCCACGTTCAGTCGTATTACGTGAAGAGCGGTTTCTGTCCGACGTTTGAGCCCCCGGGGAGGGCGAAAGGTAAGAAAGGGGTCACTCCTATGAAGGTGTCTGTAGTGACTGTAAGGGATTCGCCCAGAGGGTGTTTACTAGAGCCGCAGTAATACGGTTGGTTGCAGCTCTGGCGTCTGAACGTGAGAATGAATTACCAGACTGATGTAAGATGATGAGCATTCTTGGCTGCAAAGTCTGCACTTTCGTTGCCTCTAATACCGCAATGGCTCGGGATCCACTGTAAGAGTGTGACCATTATTTATAGCCTCCTTATGAATTTTTAGGATCTGATGTACCAACTGAGCATTAATGTTCTTGCTTCTGGTAGATTTAAGGCTGTGAAGAGCTGCATGCTCTTGAATCAGTAAAGAGTGACCAATTGTTTGGGGCACTCGTAGGAATAAGTGAATTACTTCTCTAATCGCTACTAGTTCTGCTGCCGTCGATGATGTTACATGGCCTAGCTTTCCCTGAAGTATTTTATTTATTGATGGTATGGCAAAGCCATATCTGGAAGTTTCGTGAGTGGAAGACCCATCAGTGTACACATGAATTCGGGAACGGTGATGAATATTAATGGTTTCTAGAAAGTGTTGCCTCAGCACCTCCGATGCATGGAGTATGTTTTCTTGAATGTATCCCTGGAACATCTGGTTTTATACAAATTACTGAATATATCCATGGTGGTAACAACGAGAACTCTGCCACTTCAAAATCTCGTGGAAGATCCGCGTTGTCAACATTCAAGATTTGGGGAAAACCAGACGCGCTTCTGCGGTTTGTGATATCTGCTAGGTAGTGGTCTCTGTGCCTTGTCAGGTGGCGGAGGTGCACACGAAGGGTTTGTCGAAGTCTCAGCGTAGCCAGTAGGAACAGCTTCCTGTCTCAGCTTCAGTTTCGACCTTTGAGGTGCCTCTTGGGAGCCGAGACAGGCTCGTAGAGCTTGAGCCTGCACACCTTCCAATGTTCTATATTTCTACGGCACATCCCATGATGTACCGGTAGGCTATATCGAAGGAAGCCGACAAAAAGGGCGTTATATAGTTGAAGAAGGGCAGCTACAGAGGTGTCCCACTTAGTGCCACTTATGAATCGTATGAGCTGAATAATGCCGAGAAGCTTTCTTTTCATTTGTTTTATGTGCGGTGTCCATGTCAACGACTTCTCCAGAACTATTCCGATGAATCTGTGCGTTTTCATATGATATGGGATGACTATAAACTGTCAGACACTACCTATGAGTACTCTTTCTGGTAAATGCCATAGCAGCTGGCTTTGATGGGGATAGAGATAGTCCACGATGTTGTAAGTAGCTGGAGATGATCTCCAGTGATTTTTGTAAGCGGATCCGGTTAAATCGCTGCGTAATTAATGACGTCCATATGCAGATGTCATCCGCGTAAAGAGTAACGCTGACGTCACGGGAAAGTTTGTTTACGAGTTCCAGGAGGGTAATATTGAAAAGTGTAGGACTAAGAACTCGGCCTTGCGGCATGCTTCGAGATACTGTATGCTCAGTCGTTTTCCCGTCTGCTGTCATCATGTGAACTGTTCGACTATCTAAGTAGCTTAATAACCACGCGTAGAGACGTCCTTATACACGAACTCATCTCTGTTACGTCACGGTGCGGTGGTGGCGCGTCGGTCGCACTTCCGGTCTGGGGCTGTGGGCGGAAGGCCCCATTTGAGACGTGTATTCCTGCGTTGTTTTGAAAGGAACCAGACAAAAACCTGCCTTCTTGTCAAAAGCCGCGACTGGGACTGTACCAAAAGAGTTGAGAAAGGTTTGAAGGTCAGTTTTCATGTGTTCGGTTCGCCCAAGAACGTGGATATGTGCCGTGAAAAGGGAAAACCAGACGCCGTCGGACCACGATTGCTTGGGCGGGAAGCACTTTGGGTTGAATTCACGGATATTTGTGGTCAACACATTTATTTGTTTTGTTCCAACATCAACACCGGGAACCGTCAAGTTGTACGGACCAGCACCAGCAGCGGACTACGTTGAGTGCGTCTTCAAGTTCAAGTTCAAACGGCCGCCTGATCGTTCAAACTGTCGTCTGCTCTTTCAAACGTTTCTGCTTGTCGTCTGCTCTTTTAGACGACACCGGCCCGTAGGCCAAATGTTCGCCCGGTACTTGCGATAAGAAGTGCAGGCCTCAAACGACTTATGTTTGAAGGGTGGGAAGCAGGCTCGATGTAAACAGTAGATACAAGGAGACGTTGATCATTGTTACCAGCGGCCATCACCGACTTGTTATGCCTGATTCATTTGGTCCGATTCTGCTTGCGAGTTTCAGTACCGACGTCGACCATCTCAGCTACGGTTCACGCTTTTGCAGCCCCAGCAACGTCGCGACCTAAAATTGCGAGCGAAATCTCATCATGCGAATCAGGCTTTAGCGTACATTCTGCGGCGTACACGCGGAATGAATCGCCGCATGTCACATTATTCGCGCGATGTTTTGCGGTGTAACGAGCCCCGGTAATTTCGCTGACGCCGCTCAAGTAGTCAGACCTTGCCAGGACGACGTAGAATCAACAATTCGAACGCGAAAAAGAGCAGGGGGACTCACACCGACGCCGACAACATCGCATTTCAATGGTTTGTTTATGGGCGACGGCGAGCTTGCCCACACCCCCATCGCGCATGCGCGGCGCCGGTGGTGTCCGCTAGGGGCGCTCCGGTTTGTTTGTAAACATAAGTTGGTGTATATTCCGGCATAGCTTAGGGCGTCACAGATAGCCTTGTGGCTTACTGAGTCAAACGCGCCTTTTATATCTAGAAATACAGCGGTAGTGATTCGTCGACACTTCCTTTGTTCTTGGATGCTAGTTGTGAGATCAATGACGTTGTCAAGGGAATTCCTCTCTCGTCTGTAGCCTGCCATAGACTCAGGGTATATCTCAGATTGTTCGGTCGTGTGTTAATCATTTTTCTTTCATCACTTTGCCGACACAAGAAGACAACGTTATTGGACGGAAAGATAGTAAGTCCAGAGGCGATTTACCTTGCTTAAGGATAGGTATGATGCGCGATGTTTTCCACTCCCAGGGTACATGGCCGGTTTCCCTCACTCTTAGAAAAAAGGATATCGATAGTCCTCCCTAAGGAGAGGAACGGTCTTGTAACCTATGTTCCTCTAGAAAGGGAGAAACGTTCGTACCTGAAGCAGAGGAGCAAATAGTTCCTCCGTCGCCTGCATCTAATTATGGCGGCCCTGAATCGAGCAAATCAAGCTCAGTGAGGCTTAACGAGGACGCTACGTCTCTTCTACGGGACGGGAGGAGCAGCAAATAAAAGCGTAACACGAGCTTTCCGCGAGCTGTGTTTATTTCCGAAGCCAGATTAACCCCGCAGGTACAGAAACTTCCGTTTCGAAAGCAGTTACTCAGTCTTCTCGTCGTCAGCACTGCGATGTTAAACGGAGACAACCGATACCCAGTTACTTCGCGCCCTTTATGTCTTGCCTTTGCTGTTGCTCGAGTCACAATTCCTTCGTCAACCGCACATCACGGAGGAATAGAAAACCAATCCGCGAAACCAAAAGCCGCTCTCAAAAGAGCAAACTCGAAGCCGCTGTTTATCGCGTAGCGTGAAAGAAGGCTAAATCGCTTGCCACCAGATGGCAAGGTCCAGTAAATAATTTCAAGTAGCTAGGCTAGGTGGCGCTAGGTACCGCCCAATTTATGTTCTACAAAAATATTTTTATTTTCTCCGGCCACCATTACGCATCGGAACTTCGGTAATCTCTGCTATACACACATGCAGACACATTACGCATACTACAAGCACCAGGCGAACATACATTACGCGCATACACATGACACATACATGGCACATACGAACATCAATACAACGGCACTCTAACCCGAGCTCTGCGTTTCCTTCTTTTATACTGGTCGTTTTGAACGTACGGAATTTTTCGGTGACTCCCTAAGCAATAAAAAATATTCCCAGCATGTTCATTTTTTACAGCAATGTCATACCTCTGAGATTATTTGAATAGCTCAGGGGAATAATCTCTTATTAAAAAGTAACGCTCGATCCTGCCGTAATTATTTGAAAGCCAATAAATCAAGCCGCTCCAATGCGGTTCGAAGCCATGAGTTTGCTTCCCCGTACGGCACGTCGTAGCCTGTATTTTTATTGTAGCGTTTGTTTTCCTACTTGGCTGCAAGTGCCGTCTTGAATTAATCTCTGTAGAGCGGATATTCACTTAGCTGGAAGTGATGCTTCACGGGCAGAGAAATCGCTTTTCGATCAACCTGAATTCATTCAAAGCCGCGACTTGCGTCAGGTGTTAAGTGTACGGAGCTACGCCGTGGCGAGCTCGAAAACTTTTTAATGGGCAGTTTCTCGAGGAACCGTAGTATATTTAAATAGCAAAATAAAGGGTAGCTTTTTTTTTCTATTTTACTTACCATTCTTTTTTAATGCTAAAATTCCACACTGTAATTATACGTACTTTCCGTCATAATTTTGTACTGTTCAGTCCTTTCCCCAGAGCGCCAATCGCTCTCGGCAAGGAGACAACTGACAGCCACATTGGCCACCGTACGATAGGAGCTTACTGTTCAGACCAGCGTTCCAACAGGACTATCCGCAAGTCGATCGATTGCACGTGCCTAATCCCTCAAGTGGCCTTAAACTTTTTAATGTCAAGCGGAATGTCAACCTG
Source organism: Ixodes persulcatus (assembly GCA_013358835.2). NCBI lineage: Eukaryota > Metazoa > Arthropoda > Arachnida > Ixodida > Ixodidae > Ixodes > Ixodes persulcatus. The sequence continues at coordinate 1,638,400 of JABSTQ010011364.1, forward strand.
CGACACCCCGCCCCCTCCGATCACGGCCCGACTAGCGGCATGAATGCCCGACAGTTTACGTCATCCCATCTTGTTGTTGCACCACTGATACGCGAACACATGGTCACATCGGCGATACTTCCAGTCTTCTGTTCACAACCCACAACACTGCCATCACGATGTTGCTGCTATGTTGCTGACACGCAGAAATACAGAACCACGTTGAACGCCGGTTGGCACTCGGCATCGGAAAACAGAACTGAACTCAGCACGGAAGGCACCCAGGCAGCCGGCAGCAAAACCTGCTTGTCTTGGACGCAGTTCCTGCGATTTCCATAACGTCGAAAACGTCGATGCAGTTCCTCGTGGTTCCGCTACTGTAGCAACTGTAGTTCGGCGTAGGTCCCGCAATCCTGAGACGGCCATCTTACCCAGTGTACGTAGCGCTGCTGGCACTGCTCCGGAACTTCGCTGTTTCTAGCGGCTTCGTTTGCTCGTTTGATAAAATTAGTTATAAAAACGTCAATGCAACCAAAATGTTCTGCACGTTTGCACTAGGAGACGGAATTACAGGCGACCTTTGCTGCCGCTGAAGCTCAATAAACTCAACAACATTTATAAAACAACGTGCGCGACGTGCTCGAAAAACGAAACTGAAAGAAGATGAGTCGGGAGGGCGAAAGCTTTCTCCCGTCTGCCTGGAGAAGGAGAAAAACGTTTCGTTCCTCCCTGTTTCTCGTGTCCGCTTGGGGGCGCGTCAGTAGAAGGGAGGAAGACGCGCCGTTGCTACCTTTTCCTCCATTTTTTCTTAGAGTGCATGACATGTTGTAAAGTTTCAAGAGCCTCTCTCTACTACACTCGTTACCAAGATGAGCTGATGCTGAGTAAATTATACCATCCGGTCCGAGAGAAGACGAGCAGTTCCATCCAGAAAGTGCATCTTCCAGTTCTCGGGCATCAAATAATACGTCCATGTGGTACACGCTCGAATCTGACTATGAGTTTTAACAAGTGCTGCGACCAGATTTGCGACAATTTCTGTAAGTTTTTAGCAGTAGGCTTCAGCCAAAACTAGTTCCGAAACATCTTATTTGAATGCTAGTACCCGGAGAGGGTGACACTGTTGGGGTGGTGTCCGCGAGCTCCGTGCTAGGTTGTATATCTGAGAAAGAGGCTTGCGAGGATTTAAAGTTACGGAATGAGCCCTCCAACGGCGCCTAGCAAGTTTGTCTAGGTGACGTTTTATACGTTTTTGTTGGCGTCTCGTTTTGCGCATATATTCAGGGTTGTGTGTTTTTTTAGCCTTTCGCTCGTATCTTCTTCGCAGCGCGCGAAGTTGTTCATATTCTGCATCGATGACAGAGTAGGTTCGAGGAAAGTTATAGGTTTTCGTGGATTGCTTCACGACTTCTTCAATACCACGAAAGAACTCTTCGTTACTTCCAAATGAATCACACGCGTTCTCAAAATTAATTTTAAAGAGAGACCAGTCGGTGCGGCTAATTGGGGAGGATTTATTATTTGACCCAAATCCCTTGAGGAGAGTGTAGGTTGTATTAAGGTCACTGCCATGGCATTCGATGTCTGTGAACCACGTAATAAAATTCGAAACACCTGCGCTAGCAAATTTCAGATCCAAGCAGCTACTCACCTTAGTTCCACGGGAAAAAGTAGGACTTCCATCATTCAGCAGAAAGAGGCCATGCTGATGGGTAAGTGTCGCGAGTGAGGTGCCCCGGATAGTTGTCTTCACACTTGCCCATAAGAGGTGATGGGCGTTAAAGTCCCCCGTTAAGATGTGCGGAGGAGGAGTGCTTTCAATATTAGAGTTAATACGTAAGGTGTTAAACTGAGTATTTCGCGGAATATACACCGCCAAATACTATGGTGAGTAAACAGCGATCATTTTGACAGTCAGCGCTACGTACTCGTTGTTAGAGTCAGGTGGAAGTGCGTGAGAACTACAGGTAAGGTCTTTCCGAACCGCGACTAGTACTCGGCTTGGAGCTGTACCTCGCGTCGAGTGAAAAACCTCGTAACTCTGTAGACGAAAATTTCTAGCAATGCTTGATTCCGACAAGGCTATGACAGGAAATCGGTACCTATGGCAAAATTGTCGAAAGCTGCAGATAGTCGGCTGCGGAGACCCCTTGCATTCCATTGGAAAACGGTTGCTTGTGACCGAATTTGCTCTTCTGACAACATATGTACGCTGGGAAGGAGGGCTTGGACAGAGCATAAGGTCAACCAAAACCAAAATTGTAAGCGCGATACTTTGAGACACCGTGCCTTCCATAACTTGTGAAAAAGGTCTTTGCAGCTTTTAAAAAAATTAAGTAGGGTGTGGTGGTACATCTTTGGTGAGAATCGGTAGAGACCTTGGAGAAAAAATGTCTCCATGACTAAAATATAGCGAAGTTTAGCATTGTTCAGTGGTGAAGACAAATGCTGTAACTAAAACAATTACACATTTACAATGTTAATAAAGGTACATACTATTCGGTACGACCCGAACAACTAAAGGCCGGTTCAGACACTTGCGTTTGAGTGCGTTTGACTGCGTTGCGGCGAGAACCGAAAGCGAGTCACCGGCACATCTGTGCTTCGTATGAAGCGTGGAATCCAATCCAAGGAATCATCTTGGCACGCGATAAAAGCAGCAGGGATGTCCTGGTTTCTCGCTGCCGCAACGCAGTCAAACGCAGTCAAACGCAACTGTCGAACCAGGCTTAATGTTATCTATATTGTTGTCCGTCGAAGAGACAAAATGCACGCGCGCTTTCTCTTATGCCCGTGTCCCACTAGAGCGACAGACAGGAACAAAATACAGCGACAAGCCTTAAACCCATGCAGCATGCTCGCGATGGTACCTTTGGCAGGCGTTTAGTCGTTCGGTGCTCGTGAAGTAAGCACGAGCGATTGTAAGCCTGCCAAAGACACCCTCGCGTGTATGATGCTCGTGTTTAAGCATAGCCTCCTTTATTCTACAAAGCCTCTCAAATCGAGCAAGACTCTGGCTTGAGGCTTGTCGCTGTCGTTTGTTTCTGTCTGTCGCTCTAGTGGGACGCAGGCAATAGGAATGCACAGGAGCAGCTCAAAAGTAGACTGGTTGCAGTCTGCTTCAATTTGTCTCCCGGAAGTCGCATAGACACTAGCGCCAATTGAGCCTCTAGCGTACATTATAATAATTCTATGAAAAATGGTGACGGATACAAGTAATTTTAGTACTTCCGAGAGTAATCAGACTACACTTAGGATTACTTCTTAATAAATGTAATCCAACGATTACAAAATTACACCACAAAGCAATGGAATATAAGTAATTTGGTTACTTATAATTAGTATTATACATGTCTGGTACTATATATCCACGATCTTTAGGTATTTCCGGCTAAGGAGACTGAAAAACGCCTATGGCTTAGCGCGGAAATTTAGTGGGCCTTGAGCTCGTGCCATGGTAGAGTCGCTGAGAGCTTAAAAAACAGAGGGCGTGACGAGCCAAGCACCAGCCAATGAGGTTGCGGCATTGGCCGATAAGAGCGCCGAACCACCAGTCACGAAGCTGGACGAGTGAACATAAGACACATTAGACTTTCCCACGCTGTGAGTGGTGACTATTGAAGATGTATGGGCTCGTTTTGACGAAAACGCTCGTTTTGACGAAAACCCGGGGGTGTATGTCAGTTTGTCAACGCCGGCGAGAGAGGGAGAGGTTAACGCGTGCTGACGTCAGAGGTTCGGACCTGTGGGAGCGACGCACGTGCCACCCTCTCCCCCTCCTCCCTCTCTCCTCGGCGCTGACAAACGAAAGACACCGCCGGGTTTTCGTCAAAACGAGCGTTCTAATGCTAACGCATTAAAAGGGACAGACCGCACTTGCCGCTGAGACTAACGTTCCCATTTAAACTTGATACCAATCGCATTTCTCATTCGTTTAAATGTATTTAAGATACAACAAGAATTGTAAAGGTTACTAAAAAGTAAGGAATTATGTTTACAATTACCCACAGCTAAATTGTAACTAATTACAGTTACAATTACCCTTCCATAAAAGTAAGCGGCCAATACATTAAAAAGTAATCTGTTTCATTCGCCGCGATAATTTCGACCTCCTGGAATAGGGTAAAACACAAAACACAAGAGTGTAATGTGGTTTTATTGGTGCAAGAAAATAAAAAAAAGGACACAAAGAGGAACAGTGTAATGGAAGTGTTTATTGTAGCCGCCAGTCACACTTTTGTGACTTTGAGCAAAGCTGGCTCTCGAAAGTCTCGTCGGACGTCTTGAAAGAGCTCTCTGCCCTGGTGAAAGCGCAAAGCTTTGTTGATACAGCTAGAGTTTGTACGCTGCAAGGATCGCTAACCTATAAAACACATAATACGGATATTAAATTTGGAATAAAATCAATGCATTTAAATAAACATTTATTTCCGCCGGCAAATATCGTTAAATGGTGATATATAAAAATAGCAAGACACTGTAATTCCACATTACAACTCAATTATAGGTTAAGTTTTCATATTGATTTCTCGTCAGCTCTGAACACATGTCGAGCCTTAGTTGAGACTTCGGTGAATTAAAGGATGGTGCTTTATAGATATATATCCTCCACAACATCGAGGGATTTCTCAGAAAACAAAAATAAAATAGAATGTCAATTAAAACGAGAAAATGTAGACGGACGAATGCCGTTCCTGCCATTTCTTGGTGCCGCCCAAAACGCATGTAGCACGGGTCGGCCGTGCCACAACTCAGTGTTCCTCAGCTAGACGTCAGGTGAGGAGGCAATGGCAGCGTCACTCCACAGAGACAGCAGCAACTCTAAAGTGTCGTTCCCACAGTCGCGTTCGAGTGCGACTGCAACCACTTCCGCCTCGTTAAAGGGGCCCTACAATTATATTTAAGCGTCTACCATTTTTTTTGCGGTTTCCAGATCTTTTGGGGTTCGCGCAAGCTAGCGGGCACGGAGAGAGTAACTATATATCAGTGCGTCATATTTTGACCGGACGAGGCGGAAACCTCCTTCACCTACGGGGGCGACCCGCGGTGCCGAAAGCGCGCGGTATATGACGACATAGTGACGTTTTTTTGGTCCTGGCCTTACTATTAATCAGAGCCGCTAACAGTTTTTTTTTTTCTTTTTAGACGAAATACAAATTATAAGTGGCGCGAACCGTTTCAGTTATTTATGGAAGTAGTTTTTGTTCAGTATTTTGGATCAGAAAGGAAACAAATGCAGTTTAAAAGTACGGAAGCAAGAAATGACCCGTCGACATACCCGCCACCAAGCGGTGAAAAGGCGGCGCATACTATACTCGCGGTCAGCTTTCTGTGGCAATCTGAAGAGAGGGGGAAAGCACGTGTACAGCGGTTGGTGCACCCTCTCCCCTAGCATTCACTGCATTGCCACAAAAAGCTGACTGCGAGTATAGACCGACACGCGGGCTTGACGTCACGGAGCTGCGGCGGCGCTGCGATCGCGCCGGAGCCGGGTGGTGTGGGCAAAAGGGCGCACGTTTTGCATGGGCGTCATAGCATTTCAGCATGCGGCAAAGCTGTGTAGCCGTTAATTGCATCGAAAGGTACAGAAAAAGTAGCGGGGTGAGCTTCCACAAGTTCCCGGCAGACTCTGAAAGGCACAGAAGGTGGATAATAATCGTGGATCGAAAATAATGATCGCCTCGCGCGGACGACCGTTCGTGCGGCAAGCACTTTCTTGAAGGCAAGTGTGGCTTCCATCTCAAATCTCCGTCCCGAGGCTTGCTTGTGTGCAGGCAAACCGTCGTCTGATCGAGACCACCGGGATTTTGTTCCCACGGTGTTCGAGCACAAAGCACCGGCCAAGCGCTCGTCGGTGGCTCGCTACGCCCGCGCAATCAGACGAAAGAAAATCGGCGACAGAACATCAGTGTTGTAGGCATTACCAAAAAAAAAGTAACAAGATACGTTACTCGTTACTTGTAAATAGGAGGAACGCGTTACCGACCTACGTTACCTGAAAATAAAAGGAACACGTTACCGTTACCGATAAGAAGTAACTCGCGTTACTTTTGCGTTACGTTTTAATTATGATTTAACTCGTTTTACTGTTTTGACAATACAGGTATGCAAAAAATGATATTTCAAGAAACATTATGTTCATGCACAAACTGAACGTAATTACCTTATCTCTTTTTACGGCTTCATACTCACGAGAAAAAATGCAAAGAAGAACACAGAAAACTCGGAAATTCACGTGGCTTGACGCCTAAAAACACGCAAAAAATTGAAGTGTAATTCCTTTAAGACTTGGGAAGAAGAAGCAATGAGTAACGTAACGTTACCCGTTAGCTAAAATAGTAACGTAAATACGTTACCCGTTACTTGAAATAGTAACGTAAATACGTTACCCGTTACTGTTTTGAACAAGTGACGAGTACGTTACTAAAAAAGTAACGCGTTACCGGTAACGCCGTTACTTGTAACGTGTTACCTCCAAGGCTGCAGAACGGACAAAGCGTTACCGCTTGTCGTGCCTTGTGGTCATGAGGGTAGGAAAAATATCATACCTTGACTCGAAGACGCTGTGTGTATTTGATCAATTAATAAATACACTTCAGCAGGCCCTAAGTCTGCTGATGCCGCCGGCAGTGCGGCAACCGGCTCGAAGTAATTGTATAGTCTCGAGAGACTTGTACGCCTGCACCGTGTCGGCCGTCAACTGGCTTGGCGAAAACTAAATAAACGACGACGTGAGCCGTCGACGTCGGTGGCAGCAACTTCGCACCGGAACTGCACCAGGTCTTGTTTATGGCGTACGGATCGTCGAAGGCAACGCCGTCCTCGCACAGTTTGTCTCGATACCGCTGCCGTTCAGGCTCGGGTAGCGAGCTCAAATAGTCAGGCATAACATACGACATACGTTGGCAGAAAATACGACACAGAAATAAAGCTAGAAGCGTCTCTACAACGTCAAAAACGAGCGCACGCCATACAACGCAATGGCGAAAACATGGAGAGCCTGGCCGCTCTTGCCCACATAGCTGCTGCGCATGCGCGGCCTTCTGGCCGTGTTGGTAAACAGAGCTGCGCCGCGTGTCGGTCTATAGAAAGGGGAATTGAGATCTCAGGTACCGACGAGCGGCGAGCGTAGAAAGGTCCTGGATGTACGCGATCGCGCTGCGGTCGTATGGGCTCGAGGATCCGACCGGTTCCGAGCGTTCTCAAGACTTTCGGCGAGCAGGGTAGGCTTGCGGTTTGACCGTTTGGCGGTTTGGCAGCGCGAGGTGGTTCCGGTTCTGAATGATCTTTTCCCCCATCTTTGCTGTCGTTCGTGGCCAATGAAGTGTCATGCCGAATTAGTGTTTAATCGCGCAGCAAATGCAATGCGAGCCGCCCTGGCTGCCCGCTTCATACAGCCTAGCCAGAAAATGCTTTAGTGGCGCCCTCTCGAGCCGTCAACGCGGAGTGCGGCAGCTGTGACCGCTCGCTGAGCTCACTACCCCTCCTCTAGTTCACGGCCACTCAAGCAACCAAGGGCGTCATGAAGGAGGTTATTTTCTCCTTGTTTTTGTAATTTTAATTTGCCTATAACTTTTAAAATACAGCGAAATTCGAGAAAAGAAAAGTCTCATTAAGTTACTATGTTCAGTGCGCTCAGGTTCGGTGCAAACTAAAAACCAGTCAAAAAGTCGTTGCAGGGCCCCTTCAAGACCGCTTGCGTCGAGCTGTTCCTATGGCGGCGCCTACGACGAGCCCACGGGGAGGCGCCGGGGGCTCGTCGTACGACGCAACGCAACGCAGCGCAACGCGGTCGACGCAAATGTGTTAACCAGCCTTAACTTTTTAAAATACGAGCGATATAAGAATGTTACCTCTCCTATTTCCACGTCTGGAATGTGTAAGCGAGGACCTTCATTCTCAAGCTGATTATCCACGAGCTAAGCAGCGCGATCCTCACACCGTGGTACCACCATCGCTGAAAGTTGGCAATACGCATTTACCAAAAATGTGTCCTGATATTTAAAAAAAAAGTAATGAGAAGCTGGCTTATGATAAAGGTGACGAGGATGCAGACACCCTGGAGCTTTTAGAAGATTAGGCGAGAAGCAGCACAAACTCAAATACACAATAGTGTCTCCCAAAGATGAGGTGAGAGAGAGAAGTGACTTTATTTAGGGTCGAAAAAAGACTCCAGAGGTGCTCTTCCGCTAAGCGGACCAGAGCGAGCTGATGGCGTGAGCCGCCGAGGCCATCCACACCCGCCAGTGTGGAGGAGGGGGGTTAATTGGGTAGTAAGGACATCGGATGGCTATGGGGCAAGCGGACAGGAGATGCTCAAAGTTCGCGTACGGGCTCTAATATCTTTTGAGCAGCATGCCAGTTATTTTCACTTCATTTGCAGTCGATTCACATGTTGAAATTGATGTTGAACGGAGCGTCCCTTTCTGTTGTGACATTACGCAAACTGTCGTAATCATCTTAACCGAGGAAGGCATTGTTAATTATCTCGAGCTTTTGGAAAGCGTAGAATCGACGATCGTTTTGTATCATCCTCTCCGCGTCTTCGAAAGTAAAGAAAGAGTGAAAGGACAAAAATGAAAGGCTTGCAGAGATCCTGTACACGTCAGCTTGCTTGCACTTTGACTGTTTTATTTTATTGTAGTTTTTTCGCTAGAAGTAAACACTTTGTCGAAAGTTTGCCTAATACTCTTTTTTTTTTTTTGCACCGAGAGTTTTGTTTTTTGTATCAGTGTGCTTCGCCCTTTGTTGTGGGCCAACAAGCTCACGAGCAACAAATTGCAGACAACCAAGTCACGAAAACAAAATATATATATTCCAGTCGAGGTTTTCGGCAACGTGATGAAAGGCTTTGAGCATCTGAAGAATACCAGACCTTACGTTTTGTAAGGGCCGGTGACAGTTTGCGATTCCGGTAAGGCTTGTCCTCCCACAAAAACGAATTTTTTATAGAAACATTTTTTTTTTTTCGGTGTTTCATACCTGCTTTTTTTCTCGGTCAATGAAAACAAAAATTAATTTACAATTACTTCGGCAAATATGTGATTCTTTCTTTACAAAATTTCCCTTACATGTAAGGGATTACACGTAATTTTCTTACTTATCGCCGACTACGTACTAGTCTGGAAACGGCATGGATTCGTTTTCCAATTACGTCGTGGTGGTGCTTTGTGTTTGCTCGGCAACTTCCGAGACAATGCATACTTTGTAAGAAAATTTAAAAAAAAGGGGCTGTTATGATATACCGTCGGTATCCCAACGTTGAAAAGACGCCGTAATTCTATCGACCACGACAGGAAAAACGCCGATAACGTCACCAACAAATTTAAAAAAAAAAGAAAATGCTTGGCGCGGGTTTTTATGTTGGGTCTACTGGCCTCGTTAGTGCACTAACGAGGCCATTGGTTGAGGGGCGATTTAAAAAGTTGCTGAAAACAAGCCACGTCCCGGGTTTCTTGGGTTGTCGGTGGCTGTTGTACAGTCTTTGGTGTGTTGCAGCTAACGCTTTAAGACGGTCGAGGATAGAGATTGTCTGGCGGAAAAAAACTGAGAGTATTTATCTCTTCTTCGAAGATTTCTTAGCTGAAAGCAGTCTTGTACGCGTTACTCGAAGAAGTAACCGACTGCAATTGCAAGTACTCTTAGCTGAACGTATTCAAATATCGCTTACTCGATTACTCCAGAAGAAAAGTGAATGGTCGTTACGAAAAAAAGCAACCACTGCTTTTCCGATTACTTCGGATATTCAAAGCATACCTTTCTTTTTACAGGTTCGAAAACTTGTCTTTTATAGGTCCAATATTGAGTTAGAATCACCGAATTACGAGTGTCTTCTAAATTACAACTTTCGGTGAAACATCCTCCTGCCTAAGACTTTGTTCGAGGACCTCTTCGAAGAAACAAAGGGTGAATTAGAAAGGGGAGGGGGAAATATTTACGGTTTCAAGTAATTTTAGTACCTAAAAAGTAATAACATTAACTTGCTATTACTTCCTAATAAACGTATTTGAATTATTACAAAATTACTTCAAAGTGAAACCGATTATAAGAAATTTGATTACTTGTAACGAGCACCCATACAAGTCTGGCTCAAAGGTATGTACATATACTAAACCGCCGAACCTTCCAGTTAAGGAAAAAAACAAACGCAGAAGCGCTTAAAAGAAATTTATTTAGACTTTTCTTGCAATCCTATACAATTTGTGATTCTATGGTGGCAAGGAGACGCTGGTGAGACCTCGAATACTGTCGCGCAAATCTCCCACGACGCAAAAAACAAAAAAAGCGTGCAAAGGATATTATTGGGGGAAGCGCAAAATCCACGATGCGCCAACGATCGTGGCAATATGCAGAGGTAATAGAGAAACACACGTACAAAATATATATATATATTAATGAGAAAGAGAGCGAGAGAGAGAAAGGGAAACGGGGCACACAGAAAAGAAACAAGAAACCAGAGACACTCTCCGGACGCGGGGAACGATCCACGTTTGGCGAATGGGAAATGACGAGAGGGACAGCAAAAAAAGAAATATTGATAATAAAACAGAATAAGAAAGAGAGAAAGAGAGGAGATGAAAGACAGTGGGTATACGCGAGCAGGGAACCGCAATGTCTAAACAGAAAATCTCGTAAACGGTTCGTAACATCTTTCTCTGTAGATACCGTTCGCGCAGCACGGATCGATACCAGAGGAACGTTTCCGCTCCGCTATTTTTATCTATATTTTTTTGTTCGCGTTTCCCTGGGGATACCGACGCTTCTAACCCGTATCGAAGCAAAAGAGCTACAGAAAAAAAAAAAAAAACACGTAGAAACGAACTTATAAAAAGACAATTCCGCATATGCGCAATCAAAGGCAAGCACCGCGCGGGGCATACAATCGAACCAAAGCTTTTTCCAGGAACGAACGAACGAACACAAAGTGAGTAAAAGTTGTCGTAAACATGTCTCGAGTGCAAACTCGGCGAACGGGCGCGGAGAAATCAGCAGCACGACTGTCGCCGCGGCCGCTGCGACAGAATGTAGCGCCACCTCGGAAATCGTTGGCTGCGAGCATTTTCTGTCGGCACTGCTTTGTTTCTTTCTTTTTTGTTCTTGCGTTCTTTCGATCGCGAGCGTCGCTTGGGTTGTATGTTAGGGACGTCCTTTTGTGTATTTTTTTTCTTCTGTTAGGTAGCCCAGGTGAAGTCGTCGTTTGCAAGCTGGGATTGACTGGCTGCCGAGCCGCGTATTGGGAGAGTTTGGCCATTCATTGGTTTGAATAGGCGAGCATCTTGTGGCCAACCACAGGTCGCGAAACAGCCCCGAGCGGTGGTCGTGAGCTCTAAAATTGCGACTCGACAAATTCAAGCCGTTTTAGCATCGCTAGAGTAAAAATGCGTGACTGTTGGTGACTGGGAATTCGGCGGATGTCAGATTTTCGTCACGTCCATATTCAACGGTAGAATAGACGGACGTGCGATCCAAACCAGAGCAAACTGCGTAGTTGCAATCATTGCTGCTGCGAGATTGAACGCTTCTACTTAACGCTTTTAATGTGGTTTCCAATATTGTGACGTTGAGGTCTGCTGATTCGTCGACGCTGTATCGCACTTTTAGGTGTCGCTCTTACCGCGGGGGAATGTTCGGCGCTGGCGACGGCCTTTGCTCCGCCCATTGCTCAAACTCTCCCAACATACAGCTCCGGTTGGCCGACTTTGGCTCCGCGCGGCAATACTTTTTTTTTTTTATGTACCCTCGTAATGTGCATTTGTGACTCTATGGCTTGCAAGCTCGTGGGCTACTCGCTCACCTCGTGCGTTTGTTCACCCACCAAATGCTCCCGAGTGCCTTTTTCTTTCCCCCGGACCTCGAGCAACGATGGTCCGTGCTTGGCTGCCTCGTGAGCTCAAGTACCCACCCTGCTCGTTCTTTATGTCGCCGTTAGATTAGCGTGTTCTTCCTTGCGTTCCGACGCGCTAAACGCTCCATCTTTCAACACTTGCGCGCCGTATTTACACTCCGTTTCTCTTTCACTGCAACCGCAGCCGACGCTGTGATACGATGGAACCAATCAGCAGCACTTAAAAGTGCATCGTCATGGTGTTCGATGTCTCCCTGGATTCGCCATCCACCGTAGCGCGTCGAATCGAGACACGTGGACTGTGTTTGGGCAGAAGAGGAAGACGCAGAGAGGGACTGTGCGCGTGAGATTGGTTCCCTTTGAGTTCGGCACGCTTATGTCGTGTCGGTGCAAACGCAGCCAATCGTCGAAATGTCCGTATGCTACCGCAGAAGACTCGCACACGCGCGGTGCGTACCGGAAAGCCCATCGTACCATATCGAATGTACAAAAACGGTTTCCGAAAACCCTCTTAAGGCACGGCCACATTGGCGTCGCGGAGGCCTGCGGCGTGACGGTCGTCGCTGCCGGTTGCCGACCGAAACCAGTTTTCGGCTTCAACGGCGCGACGTTCTGCGCCGCAGAGCCAACCGCTCCTCGCGCGGTTCAGAGCTTGGCGCCGCTCGCCGCAGAAGAGAGGAGCCAATGGGAGGTGGCGTAGATAGTGACGTTGCGATGCCATGGCAACGCTCAAGCCGGTCCCCCGCGCGTCTTTCACGTTCCGAAGGACGTGTTTCGTGTCGTCTGCTATCCCTACTTCTCCCCCGATGCCTTCCCCAACGGAGCGGTTCCTTGAAACTGTGCGACTGGTTCCCTTTTTATATGACAAGACGCAGCCAGACTACCTAGATAATGACGCTAAGAACAACCGCTGGGAAATTATAGGAGAGGAATTCTGAATTACAAGTCAGTTTCTCCGTGGCACTTGTTGCATGTCGTCTGTGTTGTGACGGATGTCGTGTTGATTTGGTGACACTTTCGAAAGTAGCCTTCATCTCTGGCGCGCCGCCGGTGCAGCAAAGTACGGACCTTTCCTTCGGACCCAAAACCTGCGCCTCCTTCCCTTCAGAGCGCGGCGACGTCGCAAGATCAACGAGCAGGCTAGGATAATCACATTCACGCTGATCACCAGGTCATCATGGACACCTACCATGTAGGCGGCGAGTGCGGTTTCGATGCTGATATATGCGAAAGATAAGAGCCGAAACGGAAGAATCTACCGAAGAGCAGACGACGAAAGAGCGAAAAATCCGGCGGGAGGCGCGCGCGCGATCGCGAGAGCCAGTGCTGTCACGTGACTCCCGCAAAACGGAGGCCAATGTGGACTCCTCGCGTTGGGACGGCGGTGCCGCCCAGCGGCGCCGACCGGCGGCGACGTTCACGCTAGTGTGGTCAGGCCTTAACAGAGTGTTTTCAGGAACCGTTTTTGGTTCCCGAAAGGGGACAATGTCCCCCTCCCCCCCCCCCCTTTAACTACTTGAAAATGGTGCGAAATTTGAACTAAAGTGGCGAAGCGGGCGAGTTGGTTCATGGCTTATGAAATTTAAAAGCGCTAACAAAGACGAGGACAAAAAGCTGCGAGGGAAGCGCTTGAACCGCATGCTATAAATAAAGAGGGCACTGAAGGCTGCGTCAGCCAGCCGCCAATTTTTCTGCATCAACAAGAGGGTGATTTTATTGACGCGTGGTGATGAGTGACGCCACTGAGTGATTCAGTGTATAATTATCGGAGGTTGTTCGCTTTAGCTGTTTTTAAATAAATGTTCAGTTGAGAGTAAGCGCTCGTCCTGTTCGCCTTCCTTTTTTGTCCTCGTCTTTGTTAGCGCTTTTCAATTTTATAAATGCAAAATTCGACATGACTTTTTTTTAATTTTAAAAACAGTTTTAGTGAACTTCGCCCTTTACCCACATATAAAAGTACTGAGACTGAGGTGTCAGAGTAAGCTGAATACACAAAAAAGTCCTTCGACATTTTCATTCAACTGACCACTGCAGCATTTCGAATACCCCCCAGGCCTAGTCTGTGTGCATAATCAAATAAGTGGTTGCTTAATAAACGGTGCTTTTTTTTTTGTCTTAGTGCACAGCGCTTTTTATGACTTGGAAGGGTTCCTCTATACAAACTCATAATTACATTCAGAACAGAAAGTGGTTTTCAAAATACACCCTCTTTCAAGATGTACTATACACATAGCATGCAATCTGACGTTTTCAAAATATAACAAAAACAAATTGTTTCTTTCAGCATAAAAAAAATTATGGAGCTTGAAAAACTTTGAAACCCACATAAGGGTTTCTTCAAACATGAAGTTGAAGACACTCGCTATGTTGCCTATGTTGCGATAGGGCAATCTTTCAGAACAGTGAGACGAATAAACCTAAACGCATCCTACTTTTGCGATCGAAGTGTTCGGGTTGGTACCAATTGTGAACCACATAATCAGACGCAACACAAAGAAATTGTGATTTGTACGCTTTACTCGGTTCATGTCCTCCGTTTAAATTTACGACCTCGCACAACCAACTATTTTCTTGATACTCAGCTACGTCAGAAGATACGCTTTATATAGCAAAATACGGTTTTACTTCTGCTCTGTTCCCAGCCCCGCTGGAGTGGGCTGTAAAGGCCCGTTCACACTCTTGCAACCGAGTACGACCGAGAGAGACCAGACCGGTTTTTAAGCCTCTTGCGATCTCTTAGGACCAGCTCCGCTGCAGCGCATCCGGTCCTAAGAAGTTACAAAAGGCTTAAAAACCAGTCTGGTCTCTCTCGATCTCACTCGGTCGCAAGAGTGTGAACGGCGCGAGCTGCAGATGCCTGCATCGATAGCGTAAGAGACGTCAATAGCATCCAAGTCACGAACTGAAGAGCGTTTAAAAAAAAAAAGCAGATAAAACGCTTATGTGTATCGGACTCTGATCCCTGCTATATAAAAGCTCCGCTCTGTATAACCTATCTTAAACGAATGACGCAGCACCAAACACCGGGAGTACCCTTGCGGGAAGTAATCTTGGGTCGGATGGGGATTGACCATACACAGCTCACACACACAGAGAGCAACCGACGTTTGAACAAGGCGTGGCCCACCCTAACATTTTTTTCAAACTATTATGGCTTCCACGAAAATTTATGAGAAATGGCGGAGCCATTTTCTTATTTCATTTCATGAGCGTGTTGTTATGACCCGTCCCCATCTCCCTGTGTTTGTGAGTGCGTGGGAAGCTCGTCGAACCCATTTTCCCAGTCGTTAGGGACACTTTAGGGGATGGATTAGCCCAGGCTTAGCCGAACGCTCGGTGCCTGGCCAGTCTGGCTGGCGTCAGTCGCCTCAGGGTAAGCGCCGCCCAAAGACTCCTCTCCCTCACGTGTCAACCCTTCTGACCTTTACCTGCGGTTGGCGCCGAGGCGGCGGAATGCGACATTGTGTGTTTCCGGCCTTCCGCGTGCTTATCCGTCACGGTGGCGGGAGGTGAATTAAACGGCGCCGGCTTTCTGCTGGGAAACAATCCAGGGATCGTCAAGCAGCCAATTTGTAGACCTTGGAACTGTTCCCCACCCCATTACAGGATTCGAGTGTGGGGGATAATCGCCACCTTGCCATTCCCAAACGTTAAGTTCCCTTTGAGGGAGAGCTCCGCTCCGTCTGATTGCCGACGGTCGCTTCAAGGGAAGCACCGCCCACGAAATCCTCCTCTTCCTCAGGTGTCAACAAAAACCCTGACCGTTCCAGGGATAACAATGCTTAGATTTGGGCTAGTTGGTTTGACATTCTGAGGTATACTGCGCTGCGAAGTTACACTTAACACATAAATACGTAAACTATGAGATGATATGAAAGACAGGCAAAGGTAATACCAAGGAGAAGAATGTTTACAGAAAACCAGTGGTTGTGCTGTCATACATCCACAATTTTTCTCATAGGATGAAAAAAATGGCAGAAAAACATGAAGTAAGAGTGGCCTTATCCGCCCCTTTTAAGCTGAAAGGGTTACGCAAGAAGGTGAATGAACCGGAAAACAACACAAGAGGTCAAGCATCGTGTAAGGTGAAACAGAAACACAAGTTCGCTGACTGCTCCGAAAAAGTTGTATACAAGATGCCTCTGACGTGTAGAAAATCATACATAGGACAAACGGGGAGATGTATAAATAAGAGACTAAGAGAGCACAAATACGCTTGCGGGCAGCTGCAGGTATCTCGTAACTACGCAGCACACTGTGCAAGATACAGCTGCGAAGCTGCTGCATCTTGCACAGTGTGCTCTTGGTCTTTTGCGCCGCACTCCTGGTCTCTTGCGCCGTAATCTTCGTCTCGCGTCCTCATCTGTGACGCGACTTGCATATGTCACATTGGTATGTCCGAAACTAGAATATGCATCGTCAGTCTGGGATACCCATCTTAAATACCTTGTATCCAAATTAGAATCAGTTCAAACTCGTGCCACTCGCTTTATAACGTCTCAATACTCAAGGTTTGTTAGTGTTACTGAACTTAAACAAAATTTATCATTAACTCCTTTGTGTTCACGCAGGAGCATCGCTAAATTATGTATTTTCTACAAGTTTTACTTCGACGATCATCCACACCATTCATTCATCTTGCCACCTCATCGCATATCACCTCGCATTGACCACCATGCAAAAGTTGGCCTTTTTTTCACTCGAAATACAGCATTCCTTAAATCTTTTTTCCCGGCGACATCTGTGGACTGAAACGGCCTGCCCGAAGCCATCGTCTCTGCTCAAGACATCGATTCGTTCCGCCAAATGTTAACCTCGCTATTTTGTTAACCCACTCTCTTATGTGATACCCTGACTCAGGGTTCTTAAGGTATTTAAATAAATAAATAAATAAAGCTCTCCTTGGGACTCCAACCATCTTAGATAGATCAGAAGAGAGGACTTTAAAACAAAAAGAAATAAAACTGCTTAAAACTTTCCCACAGCACAACAGGGCAAACATCAGCTACAGGGTGCCAAAAGCATTAAACACAAACACCACCAAGACCAATTGTCTACAAATGAGAGAAAAGACATTAATCATCCCAGTCCTTTGCACGATTTCTCAGGTTCATAGGCGTCATCTAAACTCCAGCATTTATCTGTCCCCTAAAACACCTTGCCAACAATTGCCCGCAAATACATTAGTTTTCAATTCCTTGAATTATCAGGCAATATTAATCCTTCAAAACAAGGCTATAAAGAAGGAAGAAGAAAAAATTAAAAATAAACAGTTGTTAGTCTGCGTTTTCTCAAGTACGTCATGTTCTTAACTGTCTTTCATATCATCTCATAGTTTCCGTCTTTATGTGTTAAGTGTAACTTCGCAGCGCAGTATACCTCATTAGTTCGAGGGATGGTCGTCTTCGATGATATATTTCGCTATGAAATAAACCTGGTAAGTTTTCCCGATCTGCTTCCCCGGCTGACTGGCTCGGATGTTGTTAGTGAGAGGTTGGACGCCAGCGAGTTGGCCATGCTACCCGAGAGACCAGGCTGGGCGTCGACACCTAACAGTGTACCATTTCATATGAATCTTGTCAGCTGTAAACTTTGTTTTCTTTTTACGCGGTCTTTCTTTTATTTTTGAAGACCGTATAGCTCCATTAAAACCATCTTTGAAATCAGTTTTATGTAAATTGAATATTGCAAAAACTAACCATATTATTTTGGTACACTTTTCATGTGATACTTTCTTCTCTTGTTTTTGAAGCACTATGGTTTTCGATGCCGACGCGCCAGAAAACCTAAAATTCGATTTTATAAATTTTGTATGCACTTTTTTTCTGTCACCTACTCGTCTGATTGGTAAACAAAAAAAAACAGGAAATATTAAAACATCAAGTACAAAACGAGCGTTTTGGTAACAGTATTTACCATGAGAAAGATAAATACAAAGAAAAGGTCGGAAAACAATGACTTAAAAATATCAGCAACATGTACTTACCCGACTTTCGCATGTACAGGTAAAGGAGGTGGAGGGGAAGAAGGGGAGTGTGAAAGACCTGACAGTGGTAAGAGAAAAAAAGGTGCAAGTGGTAAAGTAGGATCCGGAGAAGAGGGGGACACCTAAACCAAACTAGTAAAGTATTTGCCTAAACTACTGTTTAGAGGCGAAACGAGGAACATCAGCCCGAAAAAGATAATCTTCCTCCGGGATAAGCCTTTGGAGATGTATCCGAAGCTGTCTTAACTGTGACTCATAGCGGAAGCTTCCATAATCGCTCGTCCGTATCTTGAGGCGTGGCTTGCAATTCTGGTGGTCGAAGGAAGGTTGGCCGAGCAGGGTCGGCCGAACAACCACACTCAGAAGGTATGTGAGGCAATCGGTTGTCCGTCCCCTTCTCCGTGTCACCTTTCTTGTCGTCATGATCGACGCCAAAGGGAGGCTAGGGATGGCGGGCGCTTCCCCTAAAATTTGTCGTGCCATCCCAAAATATGCCAGCTATTACCACCCACCCCCTAATTTTCGTGCGCACACCCGTGCGCACACAAAACATCGTTAAACCCCTGAGGGTGTAAAAGGCTTGTCCTATAACTGACACCCTTGTTGGTGTAGCAAAACGCCCTAAGAGAAGGGCGTTTTTCCTAGCACCCCTAAAGGACGGCGTTATTCCGAACACCCTTAAATTAGGGTGTGATTCCACTGTACAGTCGCCGGCCATATGAGCTCCCCCGGCCGAACGCCGACCGGATCAGCGAAAATCCCGCACGCGGCGCGTCGAGCGTTGCCGCGCTTTGGGAGCCGGGCTCTTGGGACCGAACCATTCCGTTATCAAAGGGGTGGACACATAGCTTTTATCGGGATTCCAGCCTTTAGAAGTGTGAATAACAAAAACATTGCCGATTAGAATTGCCGTCTTCGGGTGTTGGCCCCAAGTGTTCGGAGATGATGTTATAACTGCTGATAAACTGGAGCTTGCTTTAGGCGTAGATAAAGCAGCAGTGTTGGATCCGATGCTTACAAATGTAAAAACCCAATGTTTGATATGATATTATTCATGACAACAATGATCCCTCGGCAAGCGAGAAATGGCCGATCAGGAAGCCATCTGCAGAATCATCGTGTAGAGAATTACCCTTGGCGAAGCAACACGCTACAGAGCGCAGAACAATAGTCTCCTCGATAAAACGCGTTCATGAAAAGCGCCTGAATCTTTATTCTGCTTCGACAAGTCTTTTTTTTATCTATAGCATATCCTTATAGATTAAATACTTTTTTTCAAAATCGCTTGTCATTGTCCAGTCTAGGTTTAAGAAAGACTGTAAGAAAGGCTTGTGCGTAGGATTACCCTTCGGGTAGGAAATATTTAAAATGACAAGCTGGTTTTGCAAATAAAAAAGTAGCATATAACACGTCAAAGATATTATGCAGTGAAGAATTTATAAGCCGTCTGCGTTTACCTACAACCGGAAGCGGGATTGTAATCGGCCGTGCTTCAGATTCACGTTTCGAAACGCGGAATGCTATTAAACTTCCTGCGTCGACCTTTTTGATAACGGAATGGTCTGGTCCCAATAGCCCGGGTCCCAGAACGCGGAAACGGTCGACGCGCCGCATGCGGGATTTTCGCTGCTCCCGTTGGCGTTCGACCGGCAACTGTACACCCTTTTATTAGGGTGTTATGACTGCGAAGTACGCCCTCTAAATTGGGTGTACCACCGCCAGAAAGGGAAATAAAAAAGGCGCGATGACCAACACCCATAAAGTAGGGTGTAATAACCCAAAAGAGTGAACGAAAAAATGACTGCAAATGAGTCGAAACGGTTCACTTTTTATTTTTCGATTAAGGTTCTACCAGGTTGTACTAAATTCTCTATAGACGACTGCAAGCAGGTCATCTGGCCGCAGCCATGTCTCTGCTTATGCGGGCAAGTGCGTGCAATAGACTTATTGCTATATTACCCATGGGTGTTGCTCGCGCCGCACGTGCTGGCGTCAGTAGTAGTAAATTTTCTAAAGCGAAAACCTAAAACAAATTATATCTTGCACGCGCCTTCGTCAACGCTTGATTTTGGTTATTTACTTCAAATCTTTTATACGGGGAAGGCTCGCGCGTGCGGCGCATGGCACACCAATCCCTGCATTCTCCTTGATGCTTGGGTAATAAAGCAAATGGTCTATTACAAGCTTGCCAAAGGGCAAAGCTACGTTCACGCGCACGTCATCAAGCTTGGCGATGGCAAGACTGAAAGAAATAGTTCCCTCTTATTCTCGCAATTTCACCACGACCAAGACGCTTCTAAACCAGTGGTGGTCCGTGCGTGTGAGGTCATGAACATTCGAACCGGATATTGTTTCATAACCCCTTTAAATTGTTCAACCGAAGGCCCTAGTTAAATATCCAACTTTACTTTTCTTGCGACATTTATGCTTTCTAGCACTGGTGACATGGACAAAACTGGCAGGCTTGCAAAGACGGAACAACCGGGAGTTGCTTGGGACGTAAGCGGCAGTTCATGTTTGTAAGCAGTAAAATGGTCTATTGAGACGGAAGCAGGACTACTATCAGAAGTATGCTTGCAGAGTACTCACAAATAAAACAGCAATCTCATGTAATCCGTGATAGATGCATAATCCGATTCGGGTAGCACAGAACAATTCGCAAACACAATGTCGAGGATGAAAGCGGTCGCTCACATTCAACGGAAGTCTCGTGGTCGCCGATGAACAGCTCTCTGTCGTGATTGATCCGTATCCAATTCGGGCAGCACAAAACAACGCAAACACAATGTCGACGTTGAAGGCGGTCGATCACATTCAACGGAAGTCTCACGGCCGCCGATGAGCAGCTCTTTGTCGAAACGCGTCCAACAAACACAGCACAATAATTCCATGGACTCCAACTTATTCCGTTCACGACGAAAAATCACGGCCGCGACTGCAAGGCACGAAAAACAGGAAAGCACTGACGGGCGCGTTTTGAAAACCGGACCTTCGTGGCCCCTACAACTCGCCATAACTTGGCATACGGTAAAAACTACGGCCCCAGTGAGCCCATCAGCGCGTCAAAGCGAGTCACGTTCCCAATTTTCGCCCAAGCGTTATTGTCCTACGGAGAGCGGTCACGTGTTTCGCACCACCCCTCTGATTTGCTAGAAGCGGCCTTCGCACTCGCTCACAGCCACACGAAGACACAAAAGAAGGTGTGGAGGCTTATCGGAAGACGAGGTCAAAGGGGGTTGGACAAAGCAGCTAATCTCCCTCCGCTGCTTTGTATTGCCACCTGCACTGCCCAGGGAAGGTCGCGAAATGGAACTCGTCAGGCATTGCCTTGCGTAGTACAACCTTGAGCGCATCAGACTGCCACTAATGTAGAAGCGCACGCTCCGGTGCGGACCGCGAGATCACAAAATAAATACAAAAAACAAATTTGAACGCCGTCGAAGCACGGGACAAAGCTTAGACGCTGAGAGCATGAAACAATAAAAGGCGCGGCTGCACGTGTACAAAAAAAAAGCGTTGGGACGCTAGATATTTTGGTGTCACCACGCAGAGATAACAGTCGCGAACCCTAGCGGGGGTGTCATGAATCCGGCACTTTCGATTGTCTTGCGACATTGTTTCTTCAGAAGTGCACACAAAAATAAAATCTCAGTGAAATTGCTATAAGTAGTGCGAAATCTAGTCAGGTGAGTTTGAAATACCGGAAATGAAGGCGCCACAGTTTGTTCAAGGCTTCTTTATAACGTCAGATTTTAGGCGGTCAAGAAATAAAAATACCTCGCCGGCATAGCCGATTCACGCAGGACACTCTTGACACTCAACCAAAAACGGCGCCGCGTACGGTATGTCAGGATGGCGTCGGCGCGACCCATCCCATTTTTCAAAAATATTGGCTAGACCAAAATGGTATCGGCACAATCTTTCCGATATAATTCCATAACGGCGCAATACTGTGTGCTGCCTCGGTTGTATATTTACACGTCTTCGTTCACTTTTTGCGAGCAGATATGATTTTTTTTAATCAAAGTTGAACTGATAAAACTGATGCACGCGCGACACGTAATTTTCGGCTCGTGTCGGACGGAGAGTTCAATCGGAGTTGCAAAATCTATTCTCTTGCACGTCCTAATCATACGCGACTTCATGTGGTGATTAATTATACTCGATGTTTGTACCGCCGTACATCAGCAACAATTTCACCAAAGCAATAAACATGAACGGCTATGAAATCATGAGTGTATTTGACAGCATCACCATTACGCCCCTTTCACACCGTATAAATGAAGGGCGTAAAATTCTCCCGTGCACCAATTTTACACGATTTTGGACGCTATCGCTACAAGTGGGGCGTAAAAAGGGCGTGTAAGGGGTGTAAGACGTCAGCACACCCTTTTTACACCCACCGAAATTCAGAAATCGTGTAAAAAGAAGGTAAAACTGGTGTTTTTCTAACTTACACCTTTCTTACACCTTTTTCACACGATTATGGGTGTTACAATGTTTAGTGTGCACACTGCATGGCTCGTCGCTTTCCAAATTTCCTCGTCCCACAGAAAAGGCATTGGCTTGAAGGTTACCTAGCCTAAAGAGGCCCCGGGCATACCGGACGTTTTGAACTTCTTCGTGCCGTCCGCTTTATTTTCTTTTTTTATTTTCTTTACGTACCCTAAAAAGAACGAAAGATATATGAATATCGGCATGGCTTGCCGAGGCTACGGGGCATCGTCTACCACTCAATGCCGTCCAACTCCAGCCCGCCGCTCGCCCTCTCGAGGTCGAATGATGAACCAGAGGAGCGGGGACGACGGCAGCGGCGGCGTAGAGACGGAGGCAGGGACTGTCGGCCTTGGTGCCGTTTTAACGAAAACATGGAGAGCGTTAAAATAGGAATTATTGTCTTCCGCCCTACAACAGCGTTGCAGGAAGGAACCGGGATGATTAATATTATTAGGAACGTTTCGTATGTTGCATACTCTGCGGATTTCTGGTCTTGTGGTCACCAATTCCATCTGTGCTCCATGTGACGGCAAACGCCCCCGCTAGTAGTGCAGAGCTCTGGCACACAGCCAACAAAAATACTATTATTTGCCCTAAGTAGGAGAAAACTGCTCGCGCAACTGTATGTCGAGCAGTAGACATCGGGAATGGATTCGCGTTTTAAGGCCGTTACAATGAACATGACTATTTGCTCCAAGCACTTTTAAAAGACAGAATACGCGTACTTGCTTTCAGGTAATTACAAAGCAAATAAAGAAATGCTTGAAGCTTTTAATTGCGTTGGTGTTAGTTTAGAAGGGATAGGTTTGGCGAGGTTGATTGCAGCTTTGCAAATAACACGGTACACAAAATGTACAGTAATTAAAATATTTATTTTGGTAGAGCAATAAATCAAACCCCTAAAAACGCCGATGGCGATAATAGGCAGTTTTAGCAAATCGTTACCGCAGGCTACCGTGAGCACGGTAACGCTCTTGGCGCACACTGAAAATTATCCTTCAAATCGTTAGTGCGAGCTTTCGGTTATAATGCCGCATTTATTGGCGGCGAGATGTTTTGGTGGCGCCCTCCTATGGTTACCTTTCGTGACGTCATTACCTTATGAACAACACGTTTGAAGGTGTTTGTAACGAGCATGGTGGAAGCTTAAAATCATAGCACTCTCAAACCAACACTGCCAACACCGTCAAAATTGAAGTTCTTCCATTCCTCTTATTTCCGTCGATGGGAAATCCTTTGCTGACGTCATAGTCAGTATTTGGCCTATCGTGGAAGACCGATCACAGCGACGCTTTCGATCGCTCACGTCGCCAATACTTCCTATCATTAATCATAGCACAGTTTTATCACGTGTTGCAATACATTAAAGCCGGTGCGACACTGCTTATACATCATGCAAAAGGCAGTCTGCATACAGAGTCGAACATGAGTTTCGATCCCCACCCCTGCCCGTTTCGATCTGGTTGAGCAGCGTACCGTCGTGCGGTCGTGTATCACTACTGCGTGATGCACGTTAAAGACCCCAGCCTAGCGGTTGTACTGCACTGGCTAAATTTCTCATCTACATCTGGGAGACTCGTCACCCGTTGAGGCAGACCAAGTTCTAGGCTGTATAAACATACACACAACCCAATCGTTTTTCTTTTTTTTTTTTTTTGAACGCGTGTCACCGCGAGATCTGTGCTTCGAATGCAGCATGGCAATGAGTTCAAGAATGAACTTGGGCACTCGGCATTCGAACCACGTATATTGCGGTGACTCGTGTTCGCAGACTCTGTTTTGTATGATGTACGATCAGCGTGAGCCCGGCTTCAAACCGGGACGGTGGGCAGGGAGTTGTGAACCTGTGACGTGAGGACATCAATAATATGAACGCTGCTCTTCCGGAGCATGAGGATCACCGTGTGCGGCTTACTTTTATAGCAGAAATGGTCAGGCAAAGCGCAAACACCACGACATCTTCAGCAGCCTCAAAAACATTTTGCCACAAACAGTGACGTGGCCGGTGTCCAAAACGCGCTCGCCCTCCACAAAGCTTGGCAAGTTGAGGTACCCGCAAGTTCTAAATATCAACATGCTCGCTTTCTTAACGCACATCAACATCTCCGTCACGTACAATATGCTCATCCCCCTGACCTGTCGCATTTGTAGACAAATGAATTATTTTTAGCGCACTGACAAGCGTCAGCGAGCAGGCACACCCGAAATTCATGGAGAATCCCCGTTTCTTCCCCTATCTTGGAACTACAGCTCCGCCATCTATACGGCGTTGGAGTTGCGAATCCACCTTTCCAAAGAAACACTCCTAAGCCACCACCATGTTGCTGATGATGATGTAGCTGGTGCGACTCTCACGCCCCCTATCAGCTAGAAAGTTTCTGCCACTCTCTTGGACTGTGAAACTGGCTCAGGGCGATTCTCTACCTATTTTTTTAGGTTTTGCATTCGAAGTTTTTGGGCCTCTGTAGAAAGTTTCCACTTAATTTTTCTTATTCATGCCTCGTGCCCTTTTTGTGTAACCTTCTACTAAAAATAGGGCTGTGTAATGGCGCATTCACACCGGCGGTTGTGCGGCGTTTGCGAAGCGGTTGTGGATGCGGTTCTCCAGCGACCCTGTTCACACACCGAGACGCGGTTGGCGGTTTCTCGGTCTTCAATCGTGATCTTTTGGGTCTTGCCTTTGGGTAACCCTGTTTTACACCCAAAATCCAGTTTAATCCACGGCCCAAATGCCAAATTTAGCTAGTTCGGCACTGGGAAGATTTTTCTTCAGGCTGTTCGCACGCATCATTGGCATTGCATGTCTTACCGTAATGCAGAGGTAATTTTAAAGGGGGCCGGATTAAAGGGGGGGGGGGGGGGAGTGGGAGAGGGGCGCTTATATAAGAATAGGCCCCTTGTCAAGCGGAACGTTGCGCACGCCTATATCTATATATTATATTAACTGCATGGTCGTGCACGGGAAGGCGTCCTTCGCAGAGTCGTGGACTGCATAGCCCCTCCCGGAGGCAGTGCAATACCCGCTGAGGCGCGAGGCCACATCGCCGCTAAAACGCCACAATATATATTGCATTTCTCCTACCATCATCCTATAATTTATCGCGTGTGCTCATCGGTAAATTTCGTCTCCGAAGATCAAATATAACTCGGGTCTCGATCTGCGCTTGTTTTGATGTCCTGCCTGACTTCTGATCGAATACGCGTGTGTTGCGTCTCGACATATGTCTCGTACGGTTTCTTGGGTATCTATCATTCAGTAGTATAAGTTGACCTCGTGTTTAACTATTTGTTTCACTCAATTGATTTTGTGACTAACAAATAAATGTGTTACATTTCTCTCCTGTGTTCCATTCCATCAACTTCGTTACACCAAAATGAATCTGTTACATTCGATACATGCGTTGCATTTCACTAGACTCGGCACCTAGACGTTGTCACGGCTAAAACTTGCAGCCATTTTTGTTTTTGTCTTTGCGCCGTGTCATTCGCTGACCACGCTCCGAAAATCTATAGACCTTTCCAATGTTTACAAAATCACAGTCCAGCGTGCGATCTTCACAGTCCAGCACGTGCGTGTTCGTCGCTTCGGAAAGCGAGCAAAGAACGCGCCATACGCACGAACACTCAAAATGGCACCGGCCACACGCTCTTTTTTAGAATGGTCTATAGTCCCTGTAAGTTTTTAGAAAGCGCAGGGTGTGGCTTATTATGTTTCGGCTTCTTGCTTCGCGATTGGTTCTTCGGTGTTTTTGTTTGCAAATGCCGCGATCTTATCAGCTGAGAGGCGATAATGAGATCGCCTCGCAGCGTTTTTTTTTTTTTTTAAGTTGTCAGTGATCATCGTGGTTGATGCACTGGGTGCAGGGCATGCTTAATGGAGAGTTTTAGGGAACCGTTTCTGCACATCCGATACGGTACGCTGCGCCCTCCTGTACGAATTGCACATGTGCTACCGCAGAAGACTCGCATACGCGCAGTTTTTCCCGGAGGGCCCACCGTTAAGTATCGGATATGAAGAAACGGTTCCCTAAAACTCTCTAATATTTGCCTTAATAGGGAGTTTTAGTAGACCGTGTTTCCCCCTCCGCTAACTGATATATATATTGCTAGTATCCGGCGGCGCGCTCAGCTATATACCGCGACTACACGTATAAGAACTCTCGCGCAAAGTCCAACCGCCGATCGAGGCCCGCTCGCACGGATCAAGTTTCGTACACCGAGATGGCTGTTACCGGGGGCCTCCTCAGACTCTCTCAACCTACGACACAGGGTGCATCGCGCTGCGCCGTTCTGTTACGGTTTAAATAAACGCATTACCCTGAGTATGTGAAATTGGCGACGAGGAAGTTTCTCGAAGAATGGACGACTCTGCTCATCACGGACGGATTCCGGAGTTTTTCCCCGGCGGAAACTGGAGTTCGTGGTTGGAACGCCTCAAGTTCTACTTCGAGGCTAAGAACATCACAAGCTACGCAAAGAAGCGAGCCGTCCTCCTGACGTCCTGTGGTGAATCAACTTATGACACCGTACGAGCCCTGCTCGCGCCCAAGAAGCCTTCGGAGGTCGAGTTTGAGGACATCATCAAGAGCCTCAACGAACACTATCCCAAGCCGGCGGAACTACTCAATCGGTTCAAATTCCACCAACGGAACCAAACACCGACAGAGTCCATCTCCGAGTATGTGGCCGCACTGCGAAAGATCGCTGCTGACTGTAACTTCGGCCCAGTGACGACCGCACCGACCACACCCACTCCGGCAACGGCCACGGCAGCCACGCCCGAGTCAGATGCCAGCTCATCACAAGAAAGCCGACAGGTTCCGCAAGCCCCAGCGAGAAAATTCTCCACTGTGCTACCACTCAAGGTGATGCTGAGGGACCGATTTATTTGTGGCGTCAAGGATTCCCACCTTCAACAACATTTGCTAGTGGAACGAAACATCACCTTCGACCGCGCCTACGCCCTTGCATTGGCAACAGAGTCTGCCGCCAGCCAGCAACTCCAGATGCGGAAACCAGAAGGGAAGGTGCACGGTTCTACTGCAACCACAAGTAAGGGGACCAAAGCCAAACAATCAAAGAAACCATGTTTCCGTTGCACGGGCATGCATTCACCTGATGAATGTAAGCACGCGAAAGCCACGTGCAAATTTCGCCACAAGAAGGGACACCTCGAAGAAGCGTGTTTCAAGCGCAAAGCTCAACGCAAGGCGCAAGAACGCTCGCCAAGTCACACCCATCAGTTGACAGCTACGCAAGATGATACGGATGGAGACCTCTTCTCTGTGAACAGCGTCACTCAAGGGAACACATCGCGAATCATCGTTCAGCACCTGGTGGACGGACGACCTCTGAAAATGGAAGTGGACTCCGGTGCATCGCATTCTATCATCAGCTCCGAGTCTGTTTCTCGCGTTTGGCAAGATCAACCGCCCCAGCTCGAACGCTGTGATCTCTCTCTGCACGTATGGGCACGGCCGGTCTCGACGCGCGCGCTCGCTTACGGCCTGAGCAGGCGCCGAGGAGGCAATGCATTTTTTTCTGCGCGGCGCCACCGGTGTTCTCCGCGAGTGCGCGCTGCGAGCCAACCCGTGGTGCGCCGGCGCCGGATGGTTTTGGAGAGGAAGCCGGCGAGCGCGCGGGCCCGTTTTTCCACGTGTTGTTTTTGCCGCTGTGCGTGTGAACGAAAGTGCCTCATGCTTCGCGCGCCTTGCTGACGAGGTCACGTCTCTCAGTAAGTTTCTGCATCGACTTTTCATGGATACTCATGCTTGTCTCACAAACTTGTGAAGTCAAGCTGCTCATATCAAGATTGTGGCTATGGTGTACTGTTGTGTGCCGTTTTGTCAGTCGCGGTCCGGAAAGACTCCCGATGTGTCGTTTCACCAGTTTTCAGTTGACCAGGAACTGTGCGCCAAATGGCAAAAAAACAATTCTCGAGAAAATCTCGTCATTAATGAAAAATCACCCTCGACTGCAGTATGCAGCAAGCACTTCTTGGCGAGTGACTACGTCAGTGACCGTAAGATAAGAAAACTGGTTCCTGGTGCCGTACCAACCGTATTTGAAGGGTATCCTTCTTACTTAGCACCCAGTGCGAAGAAAGCACGTAGGACCCTGAAAGTCCGAGACACTGCTCCCTCTAGGAAGCCATCAAAACGAAAGGCAGAGCCAGAAGAATGCGAGAATGCAGTGCTTGAGTCGCTGGGAGGTGAAATCAAGCAGAAAGCTACTATATGTACCCAAACAACAAACAACGATGCGCAGCGAGTAAGTCGATATCTTTTAATGATAGCAAGACTTCGTTCGCAGGTAGCGTACTATCGCTCCAGTTGCTCGAAAACACAGCAGCAACTAGAAGCAGAGAGAAAGGTAATCTCCTCATATCGTAACGACAAGCGCTACTCAGCTTTGAAAAATATTGCTTCAGACGCTGAAAAGGGAGAGAAAAAGGCTGTCTTCCTGCTTCACCAAGTTGACGGATACCAGAAGAAATTCCAGTCTTATCCCGAAGAAGTAATAAGAGAGTGTGTCATATGGCGCTTTCTTTCGCCGAAAGGTTACGATCATGCCCAGACTAACCTGCTGACACTGCCACATAAGTGCACACTGCAGCGCTACGTAGGTCCCAGCTCAACTTCTTCTGGAATGAGTGGCGCCATGAAAGAAAGGCTCATTCACGAGGCTTCCTTTCTCAGCCACAAACAGCACATGGCTTCGTTAATAATCGATGAAGCAGCAATAAAGCCAAAGTGCATATACGACCGGAAGTCCGATGTAGTATTTGGGATCAGAGACAAGCCAGAAAGCGGTGCACCACGTACAAAGAACGAAACACTTGCAAACCGAGTCCTGTGTTTTGTGCTCCACGGAGTGGCCAGCTCGTACAAGATCCCATGTTCGTACTACTTCACCAAGCAGCTGAGCGGGAGAGACTTGTATGCGTGGACGAAGGACGTCCTCTCTGCAGCTGAGGAATGCGGCTTTGTGGTGATTCGAATAGTTACCGATAACTACTCAGTGAACAGAACAATGTTCAAGCTCATGGGGAATGGTTCCTTGTCAACCATAGTGAAGCATCCTCACGACGATGAACGAGATATTTTTTTAAGCTTCGATCCTTGCCATGTTTTCAAGAATGTCCGCAGCCAATTTTTGGAACGGGAGCTCACAGACGGCACTGGCGTCATCAGTGGCACATTTGTCCAGAAACTCTATGAGCACCAGAAGGACATGTCTATAAAGTTGGCCAGAAATCTTACAAGGAAACATGTGTATCCGCCGAATCTAGAAAAAATGAACGTGCTACGCGCCGTGCAGGTGTTTTCGCCCCAAGTCACTGCCGCACTGGAACATCTCCAGCAGAACTTTTAGGAATGCAACATCGACGATCAACTTCATGAAAGTGATGAAGAAATGGTTCGACATTCACGACACCACTTACAATGGAAGTGGCTGCAAAATGCCCATCTCCAGAGAAGACCATGACAGACTACTGTGGCTGCAAAATGAGTTTTGCAGCTACGTGAAGACGATTCAAGAATGTTCCATTGCCACTGGTGTTGGGAACTTCACTGAGGAAACATACAGTGCCCTACTTTTCAGCACGAAATCCACAGTGGAGGTTACCAGGTTTCTACTGAGAAAAGGCGTCAGTTACGTTCTGACTAGAAAATTCAACAGTGATCCCATTGAGGCATTGTTTGGACAACTGCGCTTTATGTGCGGAAGTAACGACGCGCTGGACGCAAGAGCCGTTACAACAGCTTTGGACCACATAGTAAAGAAAAAAGCCCTGCCATCGAAAGGAGTCGCTGTACAAGATGAAGACGCAGAAGAAGCGGCCGCCTCTGTTCCTCAAGATGTAGTTGAAGAATTGAAAGCTCTGAAAGCACATCTTTCAGCACCGCCTGCGTCTGTTGCTTATTCAGGCTTGGTGTATGTAGGTGGATACCTTGCCAAGCTTGTCAGTGATCTTGGATGTCACGCTTGCGTCATGCTTGTGACGACAAACAAGACTAGCAGTCCTCTGTACAAACTTCTGAGCGCACAAGAAAATTGTGAACTTCACTATCCGAAGCCCGAGTTTCTAGCTCTCCTGGAAACAATTTCGACTTTTTTTGAAAAGGCGGTCAAAACTCTCCCACGATCAAAGATTCTCGAAGCCTTGCAGCTAATAGTTGAGCCACATCTAGAAGATTCACCCCTCCTAAGCTGCCCAGAAGGTGTTGACCGGAGTCACGCCAAACGCTTAGCACATCTGATCTCTGAAAAATTCCTGCGAATTCTTCTCGTCAACTACACAAAGAAATTAACTGACCAGAATGACAAGCCGTCTGGATTCACCCACAAACCAACGCGAAAGCATTTCAGACTGTGACTGACATTCCTCGGAACTTGAGTCACACGATAACGTTGTATATATGTCATTACAACCAATGCCTGATATTGCTTTCAGTCCTTTTACGTATGCGAAACGATTTCAGGGCTTCAAAAAGTAAAGAATCTGTCTGATGTGGTGTCTTTCGCTCAGTGAGAGAAGGTTGAACAGGTACATTTGAACCTTTTGGAGCGGCAAACGCTGTTATTGTCATAATACATTTTGGACTACTGACATAGACTATGAAGGCCTTTAATAGGAAAATAAATGTTTCCTAACCCTGGTATCATGCTGAAATATCTTGCTTCACTTTTACTCATGTGACTCGCAAATAATCCAGCGGTGCCCATTGATACAATGCGCCATGACAGCATTCCAACTTCAATGTTTTCAGATCCATATACTAGTTCCCTACATTGCATGCCTATAGCGGTGACTGCATAAGGCACGGTTGTAAAGTGCTTGCTCAACGCAGTGGGAGCAGCCGTTCAGCGACACGTGCAAGATGCCTCAAACAGCGCACGCCGAGGCTACGTCGAGCGAACATTTCAGCGGCTCCCGTCGAGCGGAGCGGGGTTGGCTCGCAGCGCCCCCGGAGAGTTGCGGCGATAGGCAGCAAATGCCCCTCTTGCACAGGCCGTAGGGGAGAGCGAGCGCGCGCGTCGAGACCGGCCGTGGTATGGGCTGGAGACAAGATGCAGCTCGCTGGAAAACTCCCTGTTACCGTGCGATTCAAAGGGAGAGAAACTCGTCTCAACCTCTACGTGGTAACTGGAGCAGGAGCAAGCCTCCTGGGGCGAGACTGGTCTTCTGCTTTCGACATCAAGGTGTCTAGGGGTGTCGCGAACTTTTGTCGAACCAGATTTTTAGGTCGAACTTTCGGGGTTCGACTGGGTCGAACCGGTTCGACGAACCTTCGAACTTTTCACCAGATTCGACCGGTTCAACTTTGTGGACAGTGTGGCCAGACCTTGATACAAGCATGTCTAGGTTTGGAGAATTTTTTTTTATGCAAAGGGTTATTTTATTTTATAAACAGTTACAATTAAAATAAACTAATTCTAATCACTGAAGAAGTTAATAACTTAGTTTTTTTGTACTGTATTAACTGAAATAACCAAGCAGCGCTACCCTTAATTCATCCCTTAGCCATCACCATCCAATCCGAAGCCAACTAGCCAGCCTGTCGCGCATGCGCACAGGAGTCGAACCTCAACACAACGTTCGTCGAATTTTCCACTAGAAGTTCGAAAAAGTCGAACCTGGTCGAACTCGAACCTCGGCCGGTTCGCGACACCCCTAAAGGTGTCCAGAATACATGCTGTGTCGCCGAGAACTCTCAACGATATTATCGCGAAGCATGACAAGGTGTTCAAAGGAACCCTCGATGGACACGTCGGCACCCCACTGCACATTGACCTCAACCAAGAGGCAACACCAAAATTCTTGAAGTGTCGGCCAGTGCCCCTCGCTCAGGGTGTAAGATAGACAGGTGGGGAAACGAGAGCCAAATGAGCGACCGGATTGTGTCCCTTTCGGGTTTCTCTTTTTTTGTGGCGCCATCTATGTGGAGCACCGCGAACTCTCACTCCAGGTGGGCGACCGGTGGCGACCAGCTAAACCGACGGTGATTTTTTTTTCTTCTCGCCGCAGCGCCATCTGTCGCAAATCAGGGGTACCCGCAAGCAGACGAGTACACAATCCGGTCACGGCATTGCTGTAGGCCTCTATGGGCCGTTTCCCCACCTGTCTATCTTACACCCTGCCCTCGCTCTGCGGACAGCGGTACACGAGGAGCTGGACAAACTTCAAGCTCAGAACATTTTGGAGCCAGTGAAGTCCTCGTCCTGGGCAACTCCTTTGGTCATCGTTCGGAAAAAGAACGGCAGCCTGCGGTTGTGCGGAGACTACCGATGCACGGTAAATCCTGCACTCAAGTCCAACGCATATCCGTTGCCCACGGCATCCGAATTGTTGTCAATCGTTAGAGGAGGCAAGATCTTCTCCAAGATAGATCTTCAACAAGCCTATCAACAACTACACGTTGACGACGCCACGGCAGAATTACTGACCGTGACCACCACGAAGGGACTGTACTGCGTAAAGCGAATCCCTTTCGGAATTTCGGTGGCGCCGCTGCTCTTTCAGCAGTTCATGGATACCTTGCTAACAGGACTCGAAGGTACCGGCGCGTACCTCGATGACATCATGGTCACAGGGAAAACCGAAGAAGAGCACCTGCAACGCTTGGACGCCGTTCTGCAAAGGACAGGCAGGACTGCGCGTATGCAAAGAGATATGCAAGTTCGGTGGTCCGTCCATGAAGTTTCTTGGCTACCGCGTGGATGCCAAGGGTGTGAGCCCAACCAAGGAGAAGCTAAAGGCAATCACCGAAGCGCCCGAACCCACCAACAAAAAGGAGCTACAGGCTTTCCTGGGTATCCTGAGCTTCCACAGTCGATTTTTGCAGAACCGCGCATCCGTTGCCGAAAAGCTGCATCGACTCCTCGACAAAGACGCCCGGTGGCGCTGGGGCAGCGAAGAACGCAAGGCCTTCCAGAAACTGAAGGAGATCCTAACCTCAGCACCAATTTTGGCTCACTTCAGGGAAGAGCAACAACTTATCCTGTCGTGCGACGCGTCGCCATACGGCGTTGGAGCGGTTCTGTCTCAGCTCAGCGAGGACGGTTTCGAAGCACCAATCGCCTACGCTTCGCGAACGTTGGGCAAAAGCGAACGCAACTATGCTCAACTCGACAAGGAAGGATTGGCAGTTGTATTTGGCATGAAGCATTTTCACCAGTACGTCGCCGGTCGACACGTGACTGTCTACACGGACCACAAACCGCTCTTGGGGATAATGAGCCAAGGACGCCAAATTCCACTCATGCTTTCACCGCACATGACGCGATGGTACCTCATGCTAGGTTGCTACGACTACGACTTGCGCTATCGGCAAGGCAAGAATCACCAGAACGCAGACGCGCTCAGCCGGCTCCCTCTGCCAGACACAAAGGACGAACCGGCGCCACCTGGTGATGTACTCTTGCTGGAAGCCATGGAGAGTCCACCCCTCACTGCTCAGCAGATAGCAGGTCTCACTCGAGATGACCCGGTGTTGTCAAAAGTGTACAAGGGACTGCAAGATGGTACAACCTCCAAGTGGACAGGAGACGAGTTCACGCCGTGCATGCGTCGGTAATTTGAGTTGGCAACACAAAATGGCTGCGTAACTTGGGGAGCACGTGTTATCATACCACAAGCAGCGCGCGAGCAAGCCCTGAAGATGCTGCACGCAAATCATCTAGGCATTGTGGCGATGAAAAGCACTGCCCGAAGTCTTTTTTGGTGGCCAAGGCTAAATGCCGACATTGAGGACACCGCAGCTGTGTGCGAGACATGCCAGCAACATCATCGGGCAAATACAGCAGCCACGACACCCGACTGGTCACCTGCCACCCGACCCTGGGAGACAATCCACATCGATTTCGCAGGACCAATCGATGGGGTATCATATTTGATCATCGTCGATGCGTACTCCAAGTGGTTGGAAGTGAAGCCGATGCGTGCCACAACGTCCACACACGTCATTGACGGTCTACGCTCCGTTTTTGCAACTTTTGGCGTACCGAGAATACTTTTCTCTGACAACGCGCCCAATCTCGTATCAAGCGAAATGAACGAGTTTTTGACAAAAAACGGCATCAAGCACCACACTAGTGCACCATACCACCCGGCAACTAACGGGCAAGCAGAACGGATGGTGGGCGAAACGAAGAAAGCCCTCTTGAAGCTTACGGAAGGAACAGTTCAGTGCAGAATCGCCAGATTCTTGTTCCGACAGCCCACGACGGTCTCATCTTCCACGGGGAAAACACCCGCCGAAGCAATGTTCGTCCGACGAATAGCCACACCCCTCGATCTCATGAAGCTAGGGTCTACGAACGAAGACCGAGAAGTTCCCAGCGATGGAGTAACGGCAGATTATTCTATCGGACAACCAGTCTACGTGAGGAATTTCAGCGGAAGTCCGACCTGGCTGCCAGCGGTAATCGTGAAGCCGATGGGAATTCGATCATTTCAGACAAGGTCAAATGACGGAAGACTTCAGCGTCGACACGTGGACCATATTCGCCGTCGACAAGAAAACAGAGGAGCTCCGGACATGGAAGAGGGAATATCTCCCTTCATGAGCTACCCGAACGCCGAAACGAACGCCGAGACCGCCAAAGAACCCCCAGCTTTAAGACAACCGGAACCACGCGGAGAAGAGATCACCACGGACAACAACACCGCGGACGGTCCAACAACCTCCGATTCAAGGACTAGATTCGGTCGCAGGATCAAGCAACCAGCACATTTGCAAGACAATGTCTTGAGTTTTAACCCAGAAGGGGGAAACTGATATATGTTGCTAGTATCCGGCGGCGCGCTCAGCTATATACCGCGACTACGCGTATAAGAACTCTCGCGCAAAGTCCAACCGCCGACCGAGGCCCGCTCGCACGGATCAAGTTTCGTACACCGAGACGGCTGTTACCGGGGGCCTCCTAAGACTCTCTCAACCTACGACGCAGCGTGCATCGCAGCTGCGCCGTTCTGTTACGGTTTAAATAAACGCATTACCCTGAGTATGTGAAATCGCTAACCCTCCGCTACGAAGAAACCGCCACTGCGCCTGCGTGCCGATGGCCTTGGCTGTAGAGTTCCGGGTAGCGGAGGGGCTTAGCGTAGGGGAAAAACACGGTCTACTAAAACCGTCATATACCGTCATATCGAACGGGGAGCGATCTTCATCAGGGTGGATCTCGCCTTCCTTTTTGTCGTGAATATACAGATGAAGTTTACGACAGAAAAGAAGATGAGAAGACAATTGTGCTGTACGGAAGCATAAAATGTCATCATTGAATGTACAAAATGAATGGAAGTTCAACCTTAGATGGTGAAAATAATCAAAGGGCTCATTTGTTTATAAATGACTATAATATAACAAATTGTAATTAAATATTTTTTTTGAAAATTGAAGTATATAAGGTTGGTTTTGGTTTTCTTCTTCTATTTGGTATATTTTGTTTTCTAGCCGCACTTTGTTATATTAGTCATTTTTAAACCGACAAACAGATTAGCCCCGAGATGTGTTCACCATCCAAGGTTGAACCGCCACCCACCTTGTACCTTTAATGATGCCATTTTATGCTTCTCTACACCACAATTGTCTTCTCATCTTCCACTCCGTTGTAAACTTCATCTGTTTGTACACGACAAAGAGAAAGACGAGATCCGCCCTGATGAAGAACGTCCCCGCTTTATATTTCGGTGTATATCAAGGTGAATATATATATGTATATATATATATACAGTGTTTTTTTTTTAAGCTTAACAGAATTTTTAAAAACAAACCATGAAAGCTAGGTTAATGCGGTCTACGCAGGTGAGTTATAAGGCGAGGGGGACATAGTATAGGGGACTAATCGTAACGATCAGTCGGCTAATTAGTTAAAATTCGTTAATTAACTTTTTAATTAATAAAAATAGACATATAGTTCTAATTAGAAACTTGCTCAGCGTCATCGAAAACCACTAAATCAGTGATTTTCAGAAAGACTTTGAACGTGTGAGAACCGTAGTAGTGCACGAAAGTTACCGCTCGTGGAGCAGGTACAAGGCTGGGGCTAGATAAGCGACGGAAAAATAGCGCGGGCGCCTTATCGCAACCGCTAGCTTTGTACGTGCTCCAGGAGTGCTAACTTTAGTGCCCTACTACGCTTCTCACGCGCTCAAAGTCTTTCTGAAAATTACTGATTTAGTGGTTTTCGATGACGCTGAGCAAGTTTCTAATTGGAACTATATGTCTCTTTTCATTAATTAAAAAGTTCATTAACGATTTTTAACTAATTAGCCGACTGATCGTTACGATTAGCTTCCTATAATATGTCCCCCTGGCCGTATAACACACCTGCACAGACCGCATTAATCTAGCTCTCATGGTTTTTAAAAAAACATTCTGTTAAGCTTAAAAATAACACCCTATATATATATATATATATATATATATAAGGTGTTTCTACGAAAGTTTAAAAAATACCTAAAAATATGTTGTTCGGATTAAAAGCAACTTTTTCCCGGAACAAATTTGACAAACGTCTAGGATCCCAAAAACCTAGTTATTATCAACAGAGTGAATTAAAAGTACTAATTCATGTTTCATTAGTAAAAAAAAAAAGAAATATGGTTCCACTGAGAAACTTGCTAAGCATCATTGAAAACCACCAAATCAATAGACCGATCTCACTAAGCGTTCGGCGCATGCGTGACGACGCCATAACTTTAGTTCACGGCAGGCAGACAGCCGTACACGCGAGGGCTCGTGCCTTCTCGAGCTTTGCACGTGCAGAGCTCCGGCGAGGTTGTCCCACGTGCAAAAAAGGCTAAAGTTCCCTCGATGCATTGCGGCAGCGGTGGCGTAGTCAAACTGGCTGGTGAGATCGGTCTATTCTTTAGAGAAATGTATAAGGCAAGGGCAGCATTTAACGACGTTCTGGAAAGACGTTCAGTTTGGACGGGTTTCTAGGTTTCGGTTGCTCACCGGAGCGCATCTTTGCGCCCGCGGACCTGCTCCGCGGAAGGCGCGCTACGCGGCACTACTTTCTTCGATAGCTTCCACTGCGTAACGCTTTACTCTTTAACAAAGAATTGCGCATCAAAAAGAGAACAAAAAACAACAACGTCGTCCCCCAAATCGCGCTTTAGATTGAAACATTTTATTTCATTTTTTTTTGTTCATACTTGAAATTTTTAGGTGGTTTATTCTAAAACTTCCTCATTCCTGATTAACTTGCTGCCGTATTTACTCGAGTAATCAACGCCCTGCTTCTGAGCAAGGTTCACGGGTTACTATTCTCTAAAGCGCGCGCACGTGCAATCTATCATCGCCTTCCCTGTAATAAAGTTGGCGAATAACAAGGTATGGAAAAGGTTCTATGCGAAAATGCCATTATCGTGAATAGCATTTGACCCTGAAAACATTATTTCAGTCTCGTAAGCCGCTGGGTTTCTCTCAATGATGATGATTGGCTATCCGGAAGCTTTGCGGCATAGCGACTTGCTCTTTATCCACAAGAAGTGCGCAAAGTTAGTCGAATAAATAGTGTTCTCTTTCACCACAAAGAGAGCTCCGTTTTGAGCCGACAAAAGAGCTTGAATGGTCCCTCCAGATTGCACTGCAGTATTGAATGTAATCTGAATGTGTGTTTTTTTTTTCTTCCTATAAACTTTAATGGCTACCGCTGGAGAAAATACTTTAGGGGATAAACTTTTAATGGGGTCGTTATTTTCGAGTTGCCTTGCATGTGCGTTTTAAAGCTGCCGTCTGCAACCGCGAGCGGAAACGAGCAGTTTACAACGAAGTCACTTAAAACGAAGTCACTTACACAACGAAGTAACTTACAACGAGCTATACTCAGCGGTCTTGTTTTGTTGGTCGGCGTGCCACAAACGACAGCTGGTGCCGTCTGTGAGACATTAGAAAGTCGTCGTTATTTTGAAAGGGCTCGGTCCTTAGCTAAAGGTGATACCTTCCCAATCTACCCAAATTTATTTCTGAAGTATTTAAGGTGTACTCCGCATTGACGAACGCCTTAATTTAAAAGTTTGTCATAAATATACACACTAGTTAACTTTTTTCACATATCTTAATATGTACAGTTAAATGTGTTGAAAAGTCTAGAAGGAAGACTATCGAATTTGGATTCATAAACGCTTTATGAGTACATTAGAAATACCTTTTAGGTATATCCGTGTAAATATATTCATAATTCGCGCTAAATATATTATACAAGTATATAGAAAATAAGATAATCTAAAACAGACTAAAAGTTGACTTTGAACACACTGAATAAACAAAAATATAATCTTTGTATGTTTAACGAGCGCTTTAAATATCATTTTGTAAGTCTAATCGCAATTCACTCAAACCTTACTGTGAACGTTCTGAACGTTTCACGTTCTTCAACCTTGTGACTGCATGGGATCGCTTTTAATGCATTTATTTGAACAAGACCGCAGCTTGTAGTTGGGAGTCATATCAAACGCTGGAACCGTTGCGTATATGTGCACCAAAACAATGCCAAAGATGTCTAAGTATGTATATTAAGTTCTTTGTTAGAACCTTTAAGTTAAGGAACAAGGATTATATACCATTCTGAAAATCAAATCTTGATTTCACTTGAGCATATTTCAAACCTGCAAACGTCGTGAGACCCTTTGAAGTGAGCTCAATTTCGGTGATGTATAGACCGCGCCACATGGTTTGCATTCACACGTAAACTAGTAGTTTCAATCCGTTTCTTGTCGGCACTTTACCAGTACAAATGTGTCACGCAGGACATCGCGACTTCACGCCGTGATGCCACTTGACGTCACATTATCACGCTGCCCATAGTTGCGTTCATATCGCTGACGCATTCCGCATAAAGGACAGGTTTGGGGAGGTAAAGATCAAATGAAGCATTCTAATTTCTGCGGCTTTCTTATTCAACAGACCATAGGCTGCGCTTCCTCCATCGAACGCAGTAATTGGCTCTCCAAAAACACCAAGTAAATGCGCCAACAGAGTTTTATGGCTTATAATTTTACTTCACTTGTTTTATTATACGCGCGAGGCTAACTATACAGGCTCCTTGTGTGTTAAAATATGCGTTTACTGACTTCTTTGCTTCTTTCTTTCTTTATCCTGAAGTTTGATTGATAATTTTCACCGCTCACAATCGCGAACTTTTATTTCGCATACCCCGAGGTCCGATTTCTTTCCGCTTCGCCGAACAGTTTTAATCATACGCGGTCTCGTCGGCTCAAATTCCATTAGATATTTCGAGATTATCATATTTAGCTGAAACCACTTGGCTTTTATTCATTACTCTTATCTCTCGCTTCCACGATCAAAGGAAGAAGCCAAACTGTACCGCACATTTGGGCCAAACTTGTTCAAATTCATTGCTTGTTTTTCTGTCTTCTTATTTTCAGCTCGCTGAACAATTCTTGGGCTCACGATATGGGGCGTGGGTTTATTTTAGCAGAACGTTCAATATATTTTTTTTACTTTAGTTACTTCAATCGATTCTTTTTTTTTTTCACAACCACTCTGTTCTATAGACAAACGCACAGTTTACAAACAACCCGCGTTTTTCCCACAACGGGTGTGGGCAATGCATCTGCGCAGAAACTAGATACGCGTGAGATAAAGAGTCTGCGCATGCGCAGTGCCGACGGCACCGCTGACGCCGTGACGTGACGTCAAAGTGTTGTTTCTGTGTATAGTGACTTAAGAAACGTATGGCGTGGCGAATTCCGCGCATCCTATTATCGCAGGAACCACCTAGATCGCGTTATTAGCCCGTAAGAATGCCCGAACACGAATCCCGAAGCAAATAGGCGTGAGCAAAAGTCACACCCTGAGTTTTTCACATTGTCAGTAACTTAGGATGTGAATAGTTTTAAGCGGGAGAGTAATTTCTATATCCTCATCCGTACCGGAGTCCGTATGGTTTGTATCCCTATTTGAACCGCATCCGCAAGCTTTATCTTTACGTTTGTACCCGTATCCGATATAGATGCGAGATAAGAAAGAAAGCATTATACGATAAGAATGCCCGATCGCGAATCACGAAGCAAATAGGCATGAGCTAAAGTCACGCCCTGAGTTTTTTACGTTTTGAGTAACTGCAGGGCGTGTATAGTTTTAAGCGTGGGAGTAATTTAGATATCCTCATCCGACCTGAGTCTTTACGATTTGTATCTATATTGGAACCGCATCCGCAAGCTTTATCTATACGTTTGTATCCGTATCCGATATAGATGCGAGATAAGAAAGAAAGCATTAGCCGGCATTGGGATGCCCGACCACGAATTCCGAAGCAAATAGGCGTCAGCAAAAGTCACACCCTGAGTTTTTCACGTTGTCAGTAACTGCAGGATGTGAATAGTTTTAAGCGGTAGAGTAATTTCTATATACTCATCCGTACCCAAGTCCGTATGGTTTGTATCCATATTTGAACCGCATCCGCAAGCTTTATCTTTACATTTGTACCCGTATCCTATAAACATGCGAGATAAGAAAGAAAGCATTAGACGGTAAGAATGCCCGATCACGAATCACGAAGCAAATAGGCGTGAGCTAAAGTCACGCCCTGAGATTTTTACGTTTTGAGTAACTGCAGGACGTGTATAGTTTTAAGCGTGAGAGTAATTTAGATATCCTCATCCGACCCGAGTCCTTACGATTTGAGTATATATTAGAACCGCATCCGCAAGCTTTATCAATACGTTTGTACCCATATTCGATATAGATGCGAGATACGAAAGAAAGCATTAGCCGGTAAGAATGCCCGACCACGAATCACGAAGCCAAATAGGCGTGAGCAAACGTCACGCCCTGCGTTTTTTTTACGTTTTGAGTAACTACAGGACGTGTATAGTTTTAAGCGTAAGAGTAATTTAGATATCCTCATTCGACCCAAGTCTTTACGATTTGTATCTATATTGGAACCGCATCCGCAAGCTTTATCTATACGTTTGTACCCGTGTCCAATGTAGATGTGAGATAAAAAAAAAATGAAAGCCGTTTACAACTCCCTGTAACGCCGAATTAGAGCGCAGCTCTTGAGGAGGAGGATGGAAGGTTACTGAGGGGACGGTATACCCCTCCTCCCTCCCCCTCACCTCGTCATCCTGCCTCGTACTCCGCCACGGGGGCCACGTGGCCTCCATGAGGTCACGTGACCCCTGAGGTCACGTGACCCCCGTGGTGTCACGGTGTAAACGTGACCCCCCTGAGGTCACGTGACGTTTGTGACGTCACAGGTTGGGGCACTGATCTCAGGGCTGTCACGTGACCTCAGGGAGTCACGTGACCTCAGGGGGCGGTCACGTGACCTCATGGTTACGCCGACGGTGACGGCGACAGCGACGCCGCTCAAGCCGGAAACGGGCGCCTAAGAGCTGCGCTCTAAAAAAAAATCATTAGCCAGTAAGCTTCGCGAGAGAGCGCGCTCGGTCGCCGCTCTCGTGTCAGGCGTTTCTGGATTGGGGGTGGAGGGCCTGCGGCTGCTTCTGCTCCTTTCGGCGCCGAGGAACATGGCGGCACCTGAGGCATCTATATCATCGGCAGCCGCAACCTCGGCAGTAGCGAAACGTGGCCGTCCACGCCAGGACACCACATACGAACTAAGGGAGCAGAAGAACGTCATTCATGCTTTCGCATTCACAGCTCATAAGGCATGCCTAGGAGCCCTCAGAATTTTTAAAACAATAGTTTGTTTTTATAAGATTCCTGCAGGGACCTTGCTTGCTCGTGTTTGTGATGGTCCCATCTAGTGATTATATTGTCGTTATCGAGCGGGAGACCAAAAAATATGCTATTCTGAGTGTTGTGCTCGAAATGACGTGGCGTGGGTGGCCGCAGTTAGTAGACGATAAATATCAACCTTTCTTTGTGGGGCGATTCGAACTTTCAGTGAATGACGGCTGCGTGGTTTGGACCAACAGAATGCTGATACTACAATCTCTTCAAAAGTAAGTAATTTCCATTTTGCATGAACAGCACATTGGTATAACAAAAATGAAGGCTCTAGCCAGATGGATGGTTTAGTGGCCGCATTTTTGACAGTTTCCTTGAACAGACTGTGAAACACTGTGCAGTTTTCCGAAGTGTGAGATGTGTGGGACAACCAGTCCCGTTGACACCGTGAAAGTGGGGTACAAATAGTTGGCAAAGGGTTCCTCTCGACTTCGCTGAAAAGGAAGATAAAATATGTCTGGTGGCTATCGACTCTCACTCCAAATGGCTGGAGGATAAAAATAATGACTTCCACAACGGCTAAAGCGAAACGGTCGAGACATTGCGGTCACTGTTTGCAAGTGATGACTTTTCCGTTGAAGTGGTGTCAGATAATGGGCCTCAATTTCGCGCAAGAGCTCCAAGACGTTCAGTCGGCCAACGGAGTTAAACATAGGCTGACCCCACCATATCATCGCCAATCAAATGGCGCAGCCGAACGCGCGGTTCAGTCTGTAAAGTAGTCGCTGTTGAAGCAGTTGTTGGAGGATGAATAGAACAAAAGCCCGAAGTCTCCGGAATAGGGTGGATAACTTTCTGTCTGCATACCGAACGACGCTCCACACCTTCACGGGAAAAACGCCAGCTTAAGTATTTTTGAGTCGGAAATTGCGTACTAGGTTGTCCCTGCTCAAGCCGAACATGGAGGCAGCAATAACGGCTAAGCATGAAAGGGATGTATGTAGTGCGAACAAGCGCGGGGAATAGACAGAGTGTTTTCTGTAGGTGATTGTGTGCTTGTGCGTACGGTCCGCGGTGAACTTGTTAAGTGGCGTCCAGGAAAAGTTGTTAAAGTCACCCACAACGTACCTGGTGTTCGTAGACCGGCGAACACGTTTTGTACACGCAGATCATTTGCGACGTTCGTTTATGAATCATGAAGCTAATGAGAGGGCCGATGGTGTCATTGAATTGCCGCATAGTACTGTCATGTCTTGTTAATATGGACCCCGTTAATATTGATACCCCGCTATATGGACACCACTTTCGGGGGCACATTGTGAAAATATATGCATTTTTGTCTCGTTATTATGGACAACTCGCATTATGGACGATGTTTTACGGGAACGGAGTTGTCCATATTAACGAGACATCACTGTAGTGATATGATGAAAAGCCCGCGTTATGCCGAATCTTGCGTAAGACAGTCTGCTACTGCCCAAGGTACAGGACAAGCGTCATCACGCAGTACGCAAATGGCGTCATCACCGGAGCCTGTGGAGGCGCTATTACCTGTAGTCCCGAGGCGCAGCACTCGCCTTAAGCGCAAACCAGACCGGCTGACACATGTGTAACTCTAATATTGGGGGGAGGGGGGAGTGTTGTATTATTGGAAATGGTGTATCATTGTAAGTGTTGCTATTGTTGATGTGTCGCGGTGACCTGTACTGTTGAGCTGTTACGTTTATCATCCACGTGTGGAATCTCGCATTGATACCATAAGGCGTCACTGTGAGTGTTATCGGTGCCGCTTATAAGACTGCGTGCCCATCAGACTCTGGGGTTGTCGCTGTCTGGCTGTCCTGTTGTTTGAAATAAACCGTCTAACCACACTCGGCGTCTGTGTTACAACAGTCATGGGCAGGTTTAAAGAAAAACTGAAGTCGTTCAAATCGTCTTTATGTGGCTTCTAGGATCACGAATATCAAAATTACATTTCAGATTGATGCGCCAAGTAGCCACAACCGCGATTTCAATAGAGCGCTGAAGCCCCCCCCCCCTTTCCGTCACGTTCTGTGCGAGGAGGGAATCATGACATGTTTTATACGGAGATCTCAACATTTCCGCGCTTTCCGAGCCTTATTAATGAACAGTCAAAGGCGCTGCCTTCACAATCGGCATGCGCAAGGCAGCTGAAACCTCTAGGGGTAAAGCCACACCCAGCGGCTGTTTTTTTTCTTTTTTTTTCCGGTAATTTTTGCGTCTGCATGATACCTTCGGGTCAAATGCTCGTGATATTCAAATTTGTAGGTAAACATACACTAAAAATTCACCTTTAAATCGTGTCTTTGTTTAAGCTTTTGCCTCAGGCACGCTCTGCAGACTGCCTATTGTATACTGCGTTAGCAATGTGATCGTGGCTTAATAATGGCTCGTACGTACTGTAGCCTTTGTCTACACCTAATTGTACGTT
This sequence comes from Ixodes persulcatus, assembly GCA_013358835.2. Taxonomy (NCBI): domain Eukaryota; kingdom Metazoa; phylum Arthropoda; class Arachnida; order Ixodida; family Ixodidae; genus Ixodes; species Ixodes persulcatus. The sequence goes on from JABSTQ010011364.1 coordinate 1,682,832, forward strand.
ACGAGAGCGTCGTCAAGGTGGCAACACAAGCGTTGCGGCACTCGGTTTCCGTGGTAACGGTTGTCGTACGTTACGTAAGCACCTGATCTGAAGTTTAACGTTTCCGAACGTTACTATTAGTCCCGAGAGGTTTTGCCGGCGAACCGGGGTCGCGTCACGCCGACGACATAATTTATGCTATGTATGGTTTGTGGTTTGTTGCGCTTTTGGTAACCAGCTTGGTGGGAGGGGTGGGGGAGAGGGGGAGACAGAAAACATTTGTATGGGTTCACTATTTCTGCTTTTGTAGCGTGAGCTGCACTGGCCGAGGTTGAGCAGTTTCGCGTGGCTGTCAAAGAGCCGTGCTGCGCAAGCGCGAGGAGCAGTGACGTCACAAGGCACACAGCTGGCGCGCCGCAGCCGCCGCCGCCACCGCGCGCGCCTCGCCGGTCTGCGCAATCCAGAGGAATGACGTCATAGCCACGGCAGACGCACTGGTGCCGCCGCGTGCCCAGCTGTGCGCCTCCGTTGCCGCATCAGCCAAGTTTGACGCTGCACCGGAAGCGCTTGATAGCGCCTCTCATTTTGTGTGCATAAGCTCACGCTACGTATATCCTGGCATAGCCGAGCTAAGCCACCGCAGTTTTTTCTTCGTTGACATCGAATATGTCAACTGGTACTCCGAGAGAGGAAACGAGAAATCGTAGATACGAGGCGAGAAGGAAAGAAAGGTGATGGTGCGAAGAAGTATAGTGCTCACGCAGAAAGGAGAAGGAGTCTGAGGAGAAATTACCAAATTAATTACAGTCTATAGTCGGAGACAGGTCAAGAACGAAGTGGAAGCTCCTCCCACCCCTTTCCACTTCAGCGGAGCGAACGGTGGAGAGGAGGTCGCCTCCTCTCCAGCGTTCGCACTACTAAAGTGGAAGGAGGTGGGAGGAGCTTCCACTTCGTTCTTGACCTGTCTCCGACTATAGTTGCCGTGAAGCTGTCGTCCAGAAAGGTAAAGCGCCATTACGGCTTCATCCTCATAACACGACAAAGACCGACTTTTACCTTAACAAAACAGGTTTTATTGTGTAGACAGTTGTGTGGCACTTCGCCATCTAATACCTCTAAACTGTGTGTTTAACGAATTGTATCAGTAGGGAAACTAAACTCTTCTCTTTAATTAGTGGCGTAAAATTGTTAGAGATCCAGACACCGCTTGTAGCTTGACAGCTAGAGCAACACGACGTCAAAACTGCTGACAAGCCTTTCAAATACACGTCGCGGCAACCTTTTTTGAACTTAATTAAGCGTCACCAGCTTCCCACAAAAACACGCCTGAACGAGTTGGGGTTCTCCACGAAATTGATTGCGTTGCGACATTAGACCAAAAAAAAACTTCAAATAGCAACAACAACAAAATAACTCCGCCGTTTTATCACCAAACGCGCGCGTGAAGTTGCCGTGCTAAAACTTTAAGCAACCGCGTTTGCAACCGCCGCGGTTAAGCCGCCAGCGTGAACGGAGGCTTAGTCAGTCTAAGCGCTTATCAAAACGCGGCTTAGTTTCTCCTTTAACGACTTCAGCTCAGGAAGAAAAACAACAACGACAAATTGAGTTTCTTTTTACCACCCTTGGTATTCAAACATTGGCGCGCCCGGTCGAACTGCGCATGCTCGCAACGCCTCTGACGCATGCGCGCCATCCAACTTTCGGTCCCCTCCTTCTCCTTTGGATGTCTCGGCGTATCTGCGCGAGGTTCCGGCTCTGCCCCGGCGGAATCAAATCGGTCCGCGCACCGGTGGAAGCCGCACGTCGCGCCAGCGAGCTCCTCCATCGGCGCCTGTCTCTCGGCCGTCTGAGAAGCTGTTGATTGTCCGCGTGTTTCTCGGTCTGTTGTTCTTTGTCGTTGTTGTGTTGGTGGACCGTGTTGGCGGGGTGGGGGAGGCTGTGTTCTTTCGCGCGGTGCACACTCGTTGGATATCACGTGTTGTGACGACTGCGAGAAGACCTTCGAGAAGGAGCTAGGCGCCGTCCTCGTGTCAACAAGCTGCCAGGTGAGACGAAGGCTACTTCGTGTTTTTGTTCTTTTGCGACGGTTACATCGCTGCTCTTGGGGTATCGAAGATATTTTGTGAGGGCCTTCCTTGAATACACGCGGACAAAGAATTATTTCGAGACATCATTTTTCTTGAGGAACATTGCTTAAAGCCGCAATCATGCTGCTTATACACGGTGTTCCCTGTAGGCGGCCCTTTGTATGACGTATACACTCCCAGAAATAGGGAGTGTAGTACTTGCACCGCTTGTCCCATGTATAACACCCCAAGAAAAACTACACTGCGGTGTGCAGTTCACTGACGTCGAACCGACGGTGCCAACTTCCACGAGCGGCTTGACGGTCCAATGATGCAGTCTATTAAAATAACCAATGTACGCAGTAAAGGCTACAGAAAACACTCAAGGTTTCGTAGGCCCTGCTGCAAAACATCGGTGTTTTTTTTTTAAGCCTTCGACACGCACATTAGCTACTTAGTAAGTTACATAACGTAGCTAATTAGTAAGTTACATCACATAGCTGTCAAGCCGCTCGTCGGTGGACTGAGCGACGAAATGTAGTTTTCAGGTGTTATATACGGGACAAGGGGTGTAAGTACTACACCCCCCATTTTCGAGAGTGCATCAGCAGTGTGAGGGCGGCTGAAGACAATAAGATTACTGACGAGGCAACGCTGCTCCTTCAACTACTGCGGCGCAACAATACATCTAAATGAAATTAATATACACTCTAAAACAGATCCCTCCCCCCCCCCCCCCCACACACACAAAAAAAAAAGAACATAAACCGGAGAGAGTGCAAAGCAGTAGTTTACAATTTCTAAAGTTCCAATCCTTTGTACATATAACTGTTCCAATTCGCACAAAACACTGTTATTTTCATTTCCTCCGCAAGTAAACTATATTTATTATTGTCCTGAATGTTTGTAGTGGGATATCACTGTGTGTAATGTCTAATAAGAGGGGGTGTTCATTAAATAATTCTGGTACCTGGGTTTATTATACTTTATTAGTTTTGTAGATTACTTCAAAATAGCAACAAATAAATTCGGTATCAAGTAATGTACAAATATTCTTTATCCTTTACTCATTTTTTAGGCTGCTGCGCCTTTATCAGGCGTTATCACAAAAAAAAAAGGGGGGGGGGGACAAACATGAATGCAACATTTCCGTGTTTGCTGCACAAACAATCTCACAAGTCGAAACATTTCATTCTTTCAGCCTCTTAACAAAAGAAAAAGAATAGAACTCAAACACAATTTTGACCTGATACCTAGCTCAAATATTTTGTGCGTGTAATCTTTGCATTGTGAAATGTACCTTGGAGGTAAAAAGAATGGCTAACTATTGATCCCTGTGGTCCTATGAGACGTACTATTAGATAACTTCAAACGTATATTCCTTTCGTTGGAGTGAATGAACTGCAACTTAACTATTTTATCAGAGACGCTTGCATAACGGTCGTACTGTCAAGGGACGAGGACAGCAGCACAGATTTGTGACCTCTCTATTTTTTTTCAATGTATTTCTGGGGAAGGGTTTCAGACAGTGCAGGCAATCTTTGACACCAGACGCACGTAGAAAACAAAAGGGAGCTATTGCAAACAGGATGTCCCCGAAATAAATTTTACAAGGTGTTTTCACCACAAAAAGAAACTACGCATCGCAGAACGCTCATTTTCCGCCCAAGGGTAGCGTTAGAGGTCACAACCAGAGGCCAAAGTTTCAGCACGAACCGACAATTTATCCATAGTTATAACTGATTTTCTGAAATTGTCAGCGGGAAAATGGTGGCCGACGGAGTTCTCGAATACTTGGTGCTCTTTGGCGCCAGAAATCGAAAACGGGCGAAAATAGGCCCAATCTTCCTATTGAAATTTTCAAAAAATCACGTAACGTTTTGCTTAAAGTATTGGTTCGTGCTGAAACTTTGGCCTCTGGTTTCGACTTCTAGCGCTACCTTTCCGCGGAGAATGAGCGTTCGGCCATGATTTGTTTAGTTTTGCGGCAAGGAAAACCCGTGAACTTTTTTAACACCCTGTAGATGAAGTTAGGAGGCAGAAATCCGAATATTCGCCCGGCTCTTATGGCAACACATACGGATCTAACGTTTTCAAGCAGTTCTTAGGGATCCGGTTTGATAATGAATGAAGCATTAACTTTATACTGCATTCGTTTTAGATGACTAGACAAAACACCTGGTGTCAATGAATATACAAACGTTACGTGTCGAATATCTGCAACTAGTTATTAGGAATATGGTTGGATAGTAAAAGATTAACTTGCTGTGCATTTTCTGCTTACACGCAGCAAAAACAAAGACATAAAAGTGAGTTGATGTCCCAGCAAGCACCCGTTTCATTCTAAAATCTGTTCCTCGTCCTAGAGCGTGCGCGTGTAAGCCACTTTATTGAGCTTGGCGCTTCAGGCTTTTGACAATACTGCACAGTATCGCATCTCAAACAAGGCGACAAATTAGTGCGCTACCAATTTTATGCCCGCAGATATCACAATATCAGCACGTGGCAGTGTGCTCCGTTTCAAAGGTCCCATCCAGTGATCAGATTGTGTATCTTCTCACGCGACAGCTCGTGCGAACATAAAATCGTGCTACCTTGCCATGCTCGCTCTCCTGCACCTTTCGATTGCATCACCCACAACGGGAGGGCACCTCGGCTGGTTCCTCGGGGGGTAATCAGTCTTGTACACGTTAATCTAAAAAAATTAATAGATTACAATTACAGTTACTCTTCCTAAAAAAAAAAGTATTCAATTTGATTACTTGATTACTGAGAAAATTAATTCGCCGTTACTTGAAAAAGGTAAAAGTTCCATTTCCAATTATTAAGCTTTTCAGAACAAACAAATTTCCCTGCCGGTTTGAAAACGGATATTTCGTAGTGTACCTTTATTTGACCAGGATCACCGAATTATAAAACACTCACCTTCTTAATTAATCAACTATCCTTCCCTCTGATACTTGGCTCGAAAATTCTTGTAAGGAAACTTGAAGAGACAAAGGGGGCCATTAAAAAAGAGGAGGAAAAAATAACGGTTATAAGTAGTTTTATTACTTCCAAAAGTATTCGAATTACTCCTTAGATTACTTACTAATAAATGTATTCAAACGATTAGAAAATTACTCCGAAAATTAACTGAATACGAGTAATTTGATGACTTGTAATGAGTATTGGGCAAGCCTGGTATCAACGGCCGAGTGTGTTTGCTTAGCTCACCATAGCCCGGAGCGCGCGCTACGAGCGCATGTTCGGTGCCGACCGACAGCAGCGCCACAGCAATGACGTGACGTCAGAGGTTTGAGTTGGTCTACAGTCACCAATAGATTAAGCAAGCATACAAATAAAAAAACGGCAATATTTTTTTGTAAACAAAAAAACAAACAAAAGAAGTAATTTTGAGTTTTGTAGTGTTTTATTTGAATCTTCCGGTTTAATGTATAAAAATAATAAGCGCCGGTTTTGATCGCAAAATGAGTAAAATACGCAATTTAGACCTCACCGATAACCGAGAACGGTATTAACTTCAGTCATTTTTCTGTGACTTGTCCAAGTGGTAACGTCGCCGCCATCACCTTTACGTGGACAAGTAGACCTAGCCGTCTCCTCTCCGTCGCAGTTTCTGTAGCTTTAATTTGTCATAGAAAATTATGAACATTTTTTTTTTTTTTGCCACGATAGAGTATTGCTACACATCTACGGCGACATTTGCACCCGTTTTATTTTTCTTGCTATAATTTTGGGACGGCTTCACAGTTTGCTCACAATAATTTTTGTTCTCAATATTGTCCTATGACAAGCAAAGCTAGAATGCACATACATTAGAATATGTAGAATGCAACTACTTAAGTGTAGATAGAATGTGTAATGTTTTATATGCGTGAAATATTTAAGAAGCGTTCGTTAGCTGCTTAAAAATTGCGTCTTGCGATTTTTAATTATTTTAAAATAAAATAAATCCTGCGCGCACTATTTTTCTTGTCTATTGCACTCAGTGGTTTAAAATTAGCTAATTGGTTTATTTAGCAGGCTCCTTTAAGTGTGTTGTTATGCCCCACCTGTGCGCAAGAACTTTTTTTTTTCTGCATGTAGATTGCATCCAGAACTATATAAAAAAAAACCTATACTAAATCTAACGCCAGATTTGTAAAGAGGAGAACAAGCATTATAAACTGGAAAACATTCCATTAGTTATAGTACCAAAAATAGTTTTTTTTTCACTGGGGCATTAATCATAGAGTTGATACGATAACCTAGAGGGAAGGGTTCCATGAATTCGGGCCACTTCGGAATCTGGAGGCATAAAAAAACATCGGTGGCTCCAGTCGGCGGTCCCGACGGGTCCGTATCGCTGGCGACGCCTTAACATGCTGAAATAAGCAGCGATACATCGTTTGTAAGGTCTGTACCTAGTTATTTTCTAGCCTGCTTTGCAGAAAAAAAACACCGGAATGGCCCATTGTGCTAAAATATGTCAAGTTGACAAGCGCTCGAGCCACTTGAACATGACCTGACTTCACGTGACCTAATACCAATTCACTTTTCCCGCTAAATTTAGCGGCAAATATGATGTCGCGTTAGCTGTCGTGAATAGACCTATGCACCAATTTATTTTCCCCGTTCGATGTATCGGGGAATTCGATAAAAAAAAAAAAAGGTCCTTCTTCGTTCTCCGAAACGACGGTTTAATGTCTTCTAAATAATTATAAACGATCACAGCTTAAGATACTGCATTTCATACATTACAGGACTTTAGACGGAAAGGTCGGCGCCATTCTTTTTATATACTTAGATTTTTCCTACAATGTAAGGGAAAAAAAAAAAAAAACAAGAGTACTGGGACATTTTACTATCACTTTTCGACATTTTACTCTCACATGTTACTTTATTTACTTTGGTTATTTTACTTTATATCTTTCGCACATTTTACTCTCACGTGTTACTTATTTAACTTCTTTTACTTTATCTGTTTTACACATTTTGCTATCATATTTCGACGTTAGCCGCTGAAAAGGCCGAATCGCAAATGACGAATTAAGGATCGTGGGAGTGATAACTAACGCTATGAGCTTTTCAAGTTGTCAATAAATTAAAGAAAAGAAATATAATCTTCATTGATACTCTTCGAGCCGCGATGCTTGGGGGTGCGAAGCTGAACTGACCTTTACCTGACTAGATGCCACCACCCTTGTACATTGTCCACCATAAAAAAAAAAAAAAAATGTTAATAAACGCGTGAATATTTTCGCCATTCAATACAGCACCGTGAGCAAATAACCGCCAAACAATTCTCTTGTACACGCCAAAATGAGTCCGTATAAAAGAAACACACGTAATCACTATAGAAGCTCTACATTTATTCAAAATACGCGCGAGTGTGATTATTTACGTAACGACCCGTTCCGATCTTCGACACTTAACGGGAACGCGTTTTTTTCGAACCCCTGGAACGTGTAGAGGGAACTCGTTCCAAGCTTGAGAAGGAGCGAGAAACTTGCTTTCGTTACTGTTTTGAAGAAACGTGTACAATAGTTGCGGCACGCCCCTTTGTCCCTGGGGCAGACTTGTACGTGACGAGTTACAAGTAACCGCGATTGCTTGTAATCAATTACATTTTACTGTAACTTTTTAACATTTCAATTACTTTTTTTCTGCGGTAACGCTTGCTGTACTTCAATTGCTATTTTTTTAATCAATTACAAGTAATCTATCCTATGTTTCTGATGAAAGCTAAAAGTTTTTAGTTGAGTTTTTTTCTTTTTTTTTACGGTAAAAAGCGTTCTTTCTGCACGTGCGTCACTCGTCTAAGTTGCGCCAATGTTGTACACTTTTTTTTACCCCTAAACAACTAAAAAAGATATTAAGATACTAGAAAGATTAGAATGTCAACGTACCCAGCGACGTGAAACGCTTTCAACGTCCACCTGGAAACGCTTTAAAAAAAAAAAAAGGGTTCGCAACAGTGAAGCGCTTCGCTTCCTAGGGGACTCGGAAGCGCCCATCGGAAGCACTGCGCGACCACGAACTGGTGCGCAAAGTGTTTGTGCGCTACAACACCGCTCTTGCCTCAAGCCCATCCGTCGAGACGGTCTTCAGAGTCGCGGCAGATATCTTCACCAGGGAAACGTGGGAAGATGACTGACGTGCACTTCGAACGAAAACAGCTCTGGAAGCTTAGCAAGGTGTGAATGACAAAAAAAAAAAACGAAGTCATAGCCACTTTGAACATAATATGAATTAAATTTTGATTTCGTAATATACAGTAAAAAAAAAGTAACATGAGAAGTAATCAAATACTTTCTAGTAATTTTTCAATTATTTTTGTGATGCCGACGTGTAATTGACTACTATAATCAGTTAAGTTTTTTTTAATAAAGTAATTGTGATTGTAATCGGTAACCTTTATTTCAGTAACGCGTACAAGAATGCCCTGATGATATCGCTTTTTCTTTTCCTATTTCTATACTGACGTTTGTTATTTTCTGCGATTTTCTTTTTTATCGATTGCCGTGATTTGTTTCGTCTTCGACCGGAAAGTTAGCTCGCAAGGTTTTGTTAAGTTCGCAGTATTTTTTTTTATTAGTTTAATAGTGTCAAAGTGCCCGTTTACAAACGTGTGCGTCTCCGTGTAATTCTATGTGTTCGATCCTCTACCCGCGCTCTGGCTTAGGACGAAACTAAATATAGCGTCTATCTCCCAGCGCCCCCTTTTAACACGGGGTGTATCCATCGCGTCTGCGAGTATAGACCTTTTCTTTAACGGCGCCGCCATCTTGAGAATTGCGGCGCCGACAACGCCGTCTAGCGGTTTAGAAAAAGAAATACCGGCTAGTTCTGGCAGCACAGCTATCTGGGTAGGAAACGGTGTGGGTAGGGGGGGAACTTGGCTAGACTTGGCTATGGTGGGCTGCAATAACTTGGTTGGAGCTTGTCCGGTTGAATCCAGCTGGCTGCTCACAGACCATCACCTTGCCTCCTCGAGAGAACGACGACGAAGACGGTGGGGTGTTTTGATTGAGTTTCCACAGAGAAGTATATATGAGCAGTTTAATGTATTCTTTGCAGGTAAGCTCTCGACATTTGATAGCTCCATCTTGAGTGGTGGCATGTAGACGTTTTCATACCTTTCACATACCATAGGGCTTGCAGTGATAGCCTAATTGAACCACCTGTACCGGGAAGTAAAATTGGTCCTCTTGTCGTAAACGAAGTGGTCGTGAGCTTAAACGTGACGTTGAGTCTGATACGAATCTCTCGCGATTCAAGCTCGCAATTGACTGACTTCATAAATAAGGATTCTTGGGGAAAATGCGAAGCTCGATAACATTGCAGCCACAATCGCGCTGCAGCTTCTTGTGCTCATGGCACACTTTATGCTATTGCTCTTATGCTTTTTAAAATTATTTATCCATCCCACAACCACGCAGTGGTAGCCAGACAACCGTAGATTTTCGGAAATTGCAGCACGGTAAAAAGGAGCACAAAAAGGAACTAACTCATGCACGACGTCCGTTTTTAAGCCTTTTCGCCCATACCCTTGGCGGTTGCATACCCTGTGCCAGCTGGCAATCCAAAAATGCACCAGGTCGAGGGTACGTCAGTTACTGGCTGGTTTGAGGTTATGCGAAAAAGGTCTATACAGCGACTGCGAAAAAGCGAGGTACGGGGAATTAAAGAAAGTGGAAAAAGAGGGACGGAAAGGAGAGACCATCGTTACTAAAACAATCAGTTGGGAAACTCACCCTTGAAACCTGGACCGCAGCGCCCACCGAGACCAAACTAAATACGAGAACAGCGCCACCCTTTAGCCACGAAGCAAAACACGAAGGTTGCTTTATATAGCTACTGCGAGATGGCTCTGCGAGATGGCGCCACCGACGCTTCCGCGACTCGACGGATCCAGTACGTGCAGTTGTGTAGTTGCCGGATTGGCCGCTGCGGGAAAAATGGCGGCACTGCGATCGCGTTTGGTTCGGTTCTCGAGTACGAATCGAAGCCTTTTTCAAAGCAAGCTCCTATAGTAGCTTACTAATTGAGTATTGTAGTAACGTTGGGAAAGACGTAACCACAAAGTGTGCTGGATGGATGGATGGAGGGATGGATGTATCTGAACCCCTTTGATTGGACGATGACTTGCGCCACCTAGCGAATGTGGTTTTATTTCCAACAGCCAACACCTATAATAATTTACTTTTACCGGCTTCTCTAATATCTATCTCACAATGCCGTTAGACCAACGCGTTGTTTACAAACATGTCCGCGTTGTCTCACACCCAATGTGGGAAGCAGCACGTGCGCAGGAAACATATTTGCAATGAAGGGAGGAATTTGCGCATGCGCGACGCCGACAGCAGCGGCGGTGTGACGACAGAGGCGCGCTTTGGTGCATGCAGCCGCTTAAATGTGCGAATGACACGGTGCATCTCGCGTGTCTTCGAGAAGCGTTTGTCGTTTGTCGGTCCGGTGGGACTGGGTGCCCCTAATTGTTTATTAATTTCCGCGCGAGCTGCGACCAAGTGTCACGCGCACTCCCTTGAGTAATCATCCAGGCGCTCGACACTGACACGCAACATCTATCAAGTGGCAGCCCGAGTTAAGTCCCGACAACCAAATGTTGTCACGACGACGGCAACCGCAAAATTAAAATAAAAAGAAAGAAAAGGCAAACACGGTGAAGCAACTTTCACCGTGTTTGTGGTCGATTCGGCGTCGCTGACGCCGAAATATCGATTGAGCGTTTTTTTTTTTGTACTTGTTATTTCAAAGGAATAAAATAATAGCAAAACATGCCTAATGGATGCACACAGCACGTTCCAGTTAGCGCGAACACGATAGAATTGCTTTGTACCACTTTCTTAATAGAATTCAGCGTAAACCGCTAACGTTTGTTGTTTGGTTTGTTTATGTGTTTGTTTGTTCGTTTGTGTTGTGATGATGACCGCCCACAGCAACGTGCATTTCCGGTGGTACATCACAACACGAACAAAAAGAACATATTCTAACACTATATATACAGAAAAATACAAAAAAAAAATCACATATTGGTATGACGGTTCCGACATCACTAAGTTTATAAAATTATAGGTATATAACATGTCAATAGACATTTTCTTTCTCAAGAGAGCGCGCCATAGTAGTTGAAAGGCAGTTCAAAATGCGCGCCATGCTTGCGCCATATATGTCAATATTGTAATATCACTATGATGACATGAAGTTCAATATTTCCAATCTCCAATTTACCTAACAAGATGAGCTGCACAATATAATTCTCCCAAATATGGCAGCACTATCAGACACCATCCCGGGGGAAATTTCACATATTCAGTCGCGTCTTCGTGCGTTATAACAGCGCTGTTAAAAAATAGTTGACAAAGATGCACGAGTCGCAGCGTGCGCCAACCAGATCCCAGTTTCTGCGGCGTAGCTGCTTCGTTCGTTGTTGGATATTTCCTCATAAAACGAGGCGCTTTGAATAGGGCCAGGTATATTAAAGAAAATGTCCAGAACACTAAAGTTTTTAAGAGCTCACAAGTTTTTCACATTTAATTTTTAGTTCTTTGATATCTAAATCCACCGAATGTCGCTTTGCCCGCTTCCAAGGAGCTCCACGAGAATATCAGCATTCCCAGTGTTATAAGAGTTCAAAATACTTAATCAGCGCTCCTTTGCATCCCTCCTAAAAGCCATGTAAATACTTATAAAAGTTTATCTGTAAACAAAACTGTCCTGTCTACGTCAAACGACAGTTCTCTGTTATTAGACACCATATAGTTCTTGCGTCAGTATTTTTTTTATTGCAAAGTTGTTTCAGTCTCTCGTACCGCGAACTAAAAATGGTGCATATTCTTCTTTTTTCTTACATAATTAACCAGGTACATAAAATAAAAATGCTTCCAAAGACGGTTATACTCCAAAGAACTCTCTAAAACGGACTGTTTTCGGAGGTAATCGCAGATGGCTTCAAGATACTTCCTGTTTCATTTGAGCTCAGGGTGTTGCCAACGCGTTGGGGTAATGCAACCAATCAAATAACACCAAAAACGTAACGTCACAGCATTCGTTACTTTTCTCCGTCTTCTTTATCATCCACCAAAACAATCAAGCGCGGTCAATGAGAAGTGATATTGCGCTCTTAGTAGGCATGTCCGTATTTTAACGTTTCTATAGCTCGACTGCGTTTTGAACTATGGCGAAACGCACCACAGACCCAGCTACATCAACCAACCCGTGACAGAGTTCCCGCTCTCGCGTAAACTTTTCCCCGTCCATTATAGCACAAAGCACCACGGCCCCCAAAGAACGCCCAACTCGATCTCCCTCATTTGCATATCCGGACCGGAAGCCTCCGACTATACCTTTCACGGCGCAGTTTCAGCCGATAGCCATACTCCATTCCACCCCAAAGGTGGACCGTTGCAAATTTCATCCAAACCATTCCAGCTAATCGACACCGGGAACCTGCCGCGTGACCGCTTGCACCGCGCGTCGCAGCTCCCAGCTGAAAGACCACATGACTTGCTCCAGGCGCTGGATTGGCTGGGAATGGTTCGATAGCGTCCATTGCGGCCCATCCTAAAATGGAGTTGTATGTCTAGGGTGGACGCTAATGTCTTCGGGCAGTTGGGTCGTATCCGAACAGTGGGCCCCAACCCACTGACCTCCGCGACCCCGCTGTCCGGCTTCGAGTTAATTACTACGCCTTCCTGTTTAGGGATCCATTGCGGAAGGATTCCCTAATGGGAGCACCGCGAGCGCGCCCGCTCGGGGACATCCGGGAAAAAGTGACCCTGCCGAGGTTTTTTGGGCAATGGAGTCCACAGCGGTGATGGCTCTGTTTGTTTGTGGATAGCAGACCGGGGGCTAGTTTGCACTCTAAAAAACGCCCATGTGTCTACTTTACCGCACAACCCACGGAGAGCCAATCAGCGCAACTTATACGGAGGCAGCTCAGCCAATGACGATGCCGAAACATGTTTGGACCAAAAAACACACTCTGAGTTGAGACATTAAGCAATGCAAGCGTGACATCTCAGACTGCGTTTTTTGGTCTAAACATATGCTTCGGCATCGTCATTCGCTGAGCTGCCTCCGTAAGTTGCGCTGATTGGCTCTTCGAGTGTTGTGCGGGGACGTAAACGCACTGGCTTTCCTTAGTGTGGAGATTATGGCGGAAGCATGGTGTGTTACCAGACTTGTGTAGTGACGCGTTTCTGTAACTTCGTTACTTTTTGGGTAACTTGTAACAGTAACGAGTTAGTTAAAAAAATGTAACTTGTAACTGTAGTTTTATTACTTTTTCTGAGGTAACAATGAAAGTAACGACGTTACTTTGGTCGTTACTCTCCAGTATTTTATGAATAATATATCATTGAACGAGTACAATCTAGCTATTCCTTGCACTTTCCAAATTGTCTGTTCCGACATTACGAGTGTCAAGTTGGCCTTGCACAAACTTGCGAGTGCGTTCTTCCTCACGAGTCACGACATGTAGATTTGATGAAAAAAAGAAAAAAAAAAAAAAAAACTCTAGTTGTCTTTACGCACGCGCTTCTACTTTCTGTTGCGGTTTTTCTTTTTTCTGCGCAAACGCTTTTTAATCGGGTGAATCAACCGTGAAACAACGATACACACCGAGGGCACTGCGCATGTTTCGTATTTTGATTTGGGCCACTACTACGGCGTAATGTCAACAGTCAAGCCAAATTGACTGAAGTTTGCGCGGGGTTTGTTTCTGGCTTGCCGGGTACGAACTGAAATACGTCAACAAGGTGTACAGCTGGGCGAGTTGGTTGATGGTCATATTGAATGGGTTAAAACAGCGCACAAAGACAAAGGATCAGTAAAAGAAAACACACAGACACAGCGCTGTGTCTGTGTGTTTTCTTTTACTCGTCCTTCGTCTTTGTGCGCTGTTTTAACCCATTCAATATGAAATACGTCCAGGGACTCTATGAACCCAGCGCAACCGTCAACGACCCAGCAATGTGCTAGTGCTACCAAGGATAGGGATGTTGATGAGAACAAAGAAGAACGTACTTTTTAATTGTATGCAATAAACGTTTTAATTTTATGCAATCAACTTGTTAATTTTACGCAATAAACGTTTTTAATTTTATGCAATAAATCTTGGTAAAGGGCGTTTTCTAGATTTTCCTAAATGTTTTGAGTTATAGAAAAGTAACTGAAAAGTAACGTCTTTACTTTTTTTAAAAGTAACTGTAACTGTAACAACTTGCTCTTTTGTTGCGGTAACTGTAACGGTAACTTCGCTTTTTTTCTGAAACATAACAACACACAGCCCACTCAACGCCTAGCTTGGCGCAAACGTGGCAATCCTATAGGATTGCCACGTTTGCGCCAAGCTAGGCGTTGAGTGGGCTGTGGGCGTATGAGTGGGTACAGTATTTCGCTAAATATAACTATTGCGCAAGCTCTAAACACAGCTCGCAGTCTAGGAAACGAACGTGGTGGCTCACAGAAGCCAATTAAGAGCAGAAGAAAACTCGAAGACGCCATTTTCCATTTGCGCAAAATGTGCTTCGTTAAGCGTTCTAGATGTCGCTACCTGTGAACTAATGTTCACGGTATCATTGAATTCTTGTTTTGGAGAGTAGCAAATGCACCGGCTATTCAGGAAGTTGAGTTGAGACTTCTTGTCACAGATCGGTTCGACACGACTCCATAGTGACTCCACGCTCGGAAGGAATGACAGAATCGCTAAAGATGCATTAGTTCCTGATTAATCCAACTCGATATATTCATCTGTTTTCACTTTCGCATCCAGCTTCACCACAAAATTAAAGGACGATCCATTGGGGGATCCTAAGGGAATGCGTTAGCATGACTTTCGGAAAACGTCACACGCACGTCCCCCTTTTGGGAAATGCTAACGCTGACCCCTTCACTTTTTTGTTTTAGCTTTCTCTTTTGCTTCCTCTATTTTTTGTTGCCTCTTTTTGGCTTCGTTACGGGGTCAGTGTTAGCGTTTCCCAAAGAGGGACGTATGTGGCGTTTCCCGAGAGTCAAGCTAACGCATTTATTACGAATCCACCAATGGATCATCCTTTAATTTTTGCAGCACAAAACAAGGCATACGCGTTTTGCACACCTGCAAGTTCGGACTCGCCCCAGCATCCCCTCGCCCATTGGCTTCCTCTCCGTGACGTCGCCTCCCTCTCGCCTTTGTTCTTGACTACTCTCCCCCTCTCTCCGCGGCGCGCTTCCCTGTCCACTGTTTCCCTTTCCTTTCTCTTCCCTTTCCTTTCCACCACTCCACAGACGGACGCCATGAAATTTTCCCTGTCGTGAAGGTACCTCCGCATCCAATAGCGTCCCATCGTTTCCGTGACGTTGCGGCCAACGCGCGAGGAGGGTCGTGCCTTTCTGGGCAGATTGATACTTTAGACCCATGTTGCGGATAAAAAAAACAGGACGCGGGATGGCCAAAAAAACATGCTGTTCGTGTAAGGCTCGTCAAATTATGAGGCGCTGGAGAAATTCAGCCTTCTGCGTTAAGTCCTTATTTCGAACTCTTTTTGTTCGCCTTCCGCCCATTGAAAAGCATGCGGGAAGGGCCTTAGAACGCACCAGGTATCGCTGCGCCGCAGCGTTCTTCCGCACGTCTGCTTTCCTCGCCGTCACCATGGCAACGAACGCCGAATGAATGGAAGCACGCACGGTACCGCCGCGTGAAGCCAGCAACAGCTGACGCCATTTTACTAACGCCGTCTGCTAGCCAAAGCCGAACGCGGTATGTCAGATCAACCTAGAGTCACTAAATAAGCTACGCTTTCAGAGTACCGCATTCCTTTTCTTTGGCATTTTGCCGACAATACAGTCGCTCTATCCAACAATATTCTGGTTCGCTGCGGCATCATTGGACAGCGGCAGTCACGTGAGTCGCTATCATCATCATCGCGTTTTTTTAACGCCACCATCTTGGGTCCAGCGATCCGCTGCCTGCGGCTGTTTTACTGTTTACTGCTCGCACACGCTGATGTCTGTCGCTCAGCATGCACCTTTTCCTTGTTACGTCGAGATACGAAAAACACGACCTTGATTCGCTGCCACAGTTGCGGCTACGGCAGCTGGCGCAGGCGACGGCTAGAGCTCGGCTTGGCTCAGCCACAGTCGCTCCTCCATCTGCGCGCGGACCCAAGATGGCGGCGCCTGACGCGCTTCAGACGAGTAGTTTGGGAGTTTCGGTACTCTGAAAGCGTAGCTTTATTTAGTGACTAGATCAACCGCCTCCGCCGGTGCTCGTTCGCCGTCGGCGATCGAGCACCGGCGGAGGCGGTTGATCTGACATACCGCGTTCGGCTTTGGCTAGCAGACGGCGTTCGTAAAATGGCGTCAGCTGTTGGCTTCACGCGGCGGTACCGTGCGTGCTTCCATTCATTCGGCGTTCGTTGCCATGGTGACAGCGAGGAAAGCAGACGTGCGGAAGAACGCTGCGGCGCAGCGATACCTGGTGCGTTCTAAGGCCCTTCCCGCATGCTTTTCAATGGGCGGAAGGCGAACAAAAAGAGTTCGAAATAAGGACTTAACGCAGAAGGCTGAATTTCTCCAGCGCCTCATAATTTGACGAGCCTTACACGAAAAGCACGTTTTTTTGGCCATCCCACGTCCTTTTTTGTTTATCCGCAACATGGGTCTAAAGTATCAAACTGCCCCTTTCTGTACATATTTGCTTTATCTCTCGACTTTGACTTAGCATTGTGGAAGCCACGAGAGGGAGATTAAGTCTTCCCCCTTCCGATGGAAACAAAGACGACTTTCGGGGATTAGCTTCCCCCTCCGATTGATACAAAGGCTGCTTTCAGGGGCTCGGTTCCTTCTCCGATGAATACAAAGGTCGCTTTCTTAAAAAGTGGGGGTGGGAGACAAGTTGGTACCACTCTGTGGCCATTATCTGTCCATTGAAGCGGAACAAGGAGCGTTTCCAGTGAACTCTTCTTTCGATTGCGGAGGGATTTGAAACCGGCGCACCACGCTTGTGGGAGGTGCTTCTCCTACCTTCTTAACTTGTAACCGACTATAATGCTAAAGCGCGAAACACATGTACGACGAAACCGTCCGATCCGACGTGCGGACTGCCGGAATGACCTTGGGGGGCGAGGGTTTTCGCAGCACCGGAGAGCGTTGAAAACCCTCGCCTCTAACCGTCGTATCGCCTGATCGGACGTCGGATCGGACGGCTTCGTCGTACGTGTGTTTCGCGCTTAACGCAATAATATATGTAACTTGGAAAGGCGAGGAAGCAGTAGGTTCGGTGACGACATACCTAGAGAAGGTCCAAGCACCACGCTGAGCCGAGACCGCAGAAAAACATAGAGGCACCCTCTCCGAAGCTCTGCGAGCTCTAGTTTGCTGTTTTCGCGACCGTAACACTGAAGAGTTAAATAAATCTCGTTTGCTTTTTTTTTTTTCTCCAGCTGGTTTTTTTTAATGCAGCTTATGTGATAAAGTGAACCTTCCCTTATCAGACTTCGCTAAGCGCACACATGTATTACACCGTCGGCAAAGACTACATGAGATAAAAAGAGCCAGTTTCTATTGTCGGAGCTGATAACAATAAACTGGACACACTGAACCGTCACTTCTGTTTGTCTTGCACCGACGAACACGGTGCACTTCAGCTGAGCATAAAAGTGTCACTTTTCCGAACAAGGCAAACCAGTCAATGACAGGCCAGGAATTCAAAATTATTCATTCGACTAACGCGCTACAAGTCGAGACGCTATTTGTAACGCGTTATGTTTCTTAGTAGCGTTCTAACGAACTGGTTAGAATTTGAAATAACTAATGAGTAATGTCTTCACTATTTTAGGTATTGTATTTCAAATGACGTTACTCGTTACGCATTACTTTTTATTAAAAAAAGTAACTTTCTGTTCTTTCCTTGAAGGGCCACCGCGCCATCGGAACTTGCTGCACTCTACAAATATCATAATTAAAGAATAAATAATAATTGTGAAACCACTCTAAAATTTCAGTTGTTACCAATGTTGGTATTCATTTCTCGTCGCTGCCAATTTACACTGCAAAAATTCAAACTAACGCAAAACTAAAAAGTTCCCTTTGTTACATTTATTCAACATATGATAGGTGTAGTTCGTTTCATCTACAGGACGGTAACGTATCTCAGTAACCCGTTATGTGTCGGCGAAGCAAAGAATAGCACTATTTTGTTACTTGTTTTTGGTACCAGGTTCAACACTGGTTTCGGATTTTGTCGTTTTGAAACTATTAGTCGACGACGCACACAGCCCACGTTTCAGAGGCAGGCTGTTTGCTTCGGAGCAATCGCGCGGGTTACACTGCTCCGATGGTGGGTGACATCAAATAAACATTTACTCTAAGCTCCCATGTAGATGAAGCGCTGCATTTAGAACCGCGGGAGTCCCCGCCATACGTGGGCAAATGCGCGAACGAAATCCAACATCTTAGTAATTGCGCTGAAAGCACATTTTTATTCAAAATGTCACGACCCTAGGTTTCGGCGCAGGAGGCACTAGTAATCGCAGATCTCCAGTCTCGTCGGTCTCGAAGGAAGCAAATAACACCGCATAAGTAGACATTTGTTCGCGTTACTCTTCAACGAGGAGAAATTCGGTGACCGCCAGTGTTAGTAAACTGCAACACGGAGCATGTGGAGCGAAAGCTAGCGCTGCAGAGACCAATGGTGGGATATAGAAGGTCGGTTTTGACAATCTCACGCTTCGTCTAGCGGCTGAGAGCGGTTTGTATGTCAGCGGCAACGTCAGAACGGCAAAGACCAGTCAATTATTGAAGTGAAACAGCATATAAAAACGCAAGACAAGCTGAAGTACACTCAGACAGCGCTGTGGAAGAACACATAAAAGGGGCCCGATGTAAAGAGAGGAAGTGCAAAAAGGCGTGGAGTTGGGCTGGTTGGTTGAGCAGTATTGAAGCGAATAAACAGCACGAAAACGCATTTGGAGTTTTGTTTTTCACTTTAAAAATTCTCAATCAATTAGCCCCACTCTACGCCTTGGACCAGTGATTACTTTGCAACTTGAGTTCAGCTGTCAATAAATAAGAGAAATATCACGAGTCGCGTTTCTACTTACGGCTGGACGATCCCTACAGATCGTAATAAAATGCTCAATATGCACAATATTGTCAACATCTTCTTGTCTTCTGGCCCTGCAGTGCAAATGGCGCTGCTTTTCGTGCTGCGCTCCGTATGCATTAATTCAATATTTTACTAAAAGAAATACGGCACACGCAAAAAAAAAAAAAAATACATCGGTAAAGACAACGAAGATCCGCGTAAATACGCTTGACGGCGGCAGCGGTACCGTTTTCGCATCCGCGACCCCATCAACCGCAGTGCATTCCAAGGCGTCTCCTGGTCAGGTGCCCTAGCGGCAAGAGGCGAGAGGAGTCGCCAGATAAACCATTCCGCCAGGGAGGATTCGGCGCGGCCATCGTTCTGCCTAATGCAAATGAAGAGGGCTCGTCCTGTATTCCCAAGTATTGCTTTAGTCGCGAGGCAGCTCTCTCCTGGGTGAGCTACATATCTCCTCGTCTTAGCCCCCCAGAACCTAAGGATGATGGCCTTCAATCACCGCCCCCCCCCCCTTTCACAATTGAATCTCAACGGGCACCTTACCGGCGTGCCTTCGGGTATTACTACTGCTTGATGCACGTTGAAGACCCCCAGGCTGCGAGTGGTATCAGCACTGGCTAAATTTCTCGCTCACAGCGGAGACAACGGACGTTCGTCGGGGCTGAAGGATTTCCCGCTGTCCAAACATACACACGATGCAATTAGATTTTTTTTTTTGTACATGGAAGGAGCGCCATATGTAACTATGTAGTCAAAGACAGCTTCAGAAAACCAGGCTGTGGTTTATTACGTTTATATACTTCTTGCATCGTGAATTTGTTTTCCGGCGCAGGACTCGCCGTTACTTGCGTTTCTTAACTTGTCAGTGAAGACCACTTGAACACTTGAGCAGAAAAAAGAAGAGATGCTAATAACGAGGAGACTATCTCACCCACCATGTAAAGAATCCACACGGCAATGTTACTTTTCTTCGACAACGAAGGGCGCTCATTTCGGTCTGCTATATTTTGCTCTCAAACACTGCCCCGAGACAAAGTTAATCAGGAGTGAATCCAGAAAACGATCATAAATTCCGTTCCAAAACAACCCTAGTTGAAGCCCCTTCATTCGCAACATCACGCGATAATACCCGCTGACATTGGCAAATGCCAACTCCACCAACGTTTTTTTTTTTTTTTTGTTTTTTTTTAGCATAGCTTTCGAAGCAAGGGGTGTACCCCGCGGACAGTGTGTGCTGAAATATCTAACCCGCGGCATCTTTCGGCATCTGCGGTCCTCGCAAGCTCTTATTTTTCTTTTCCAATTAGCCGACTAGCCCAAAAGAATGTGACCACAACTTCGCAATAGACTATACTTCCATAAATCCGTCACCGCGCCCGTCGCATTCCGGGGAACTCCGGGGCCATGAGCGGAGCGCGTATGGAGTTTGCTTCTTCACCGATTCACACAATGCATAACGTGGCATTACGCCGCGACGAGGCGCTTCGAGTTTCGGAATACCTATACGTCGAGGAAGCATGCAGCACATTTGTTTAGCTCATATTGCCCGCGGTAGTACAACCCAAGTACGCAAAACGTGTAAAACTTATTATATAAGTAGGATGTTGCCTATAATTCACTACAGCCTTGTTAACTAAAGCTGTAGTCTCACCGCTCGCTCAAGAGACACGGAGGTTTCTCCGCAGACACGATGAGAAAATTCTCTGCGGACACGCCTCAGGCATGTTCGAATTAAGCGGGTTTGCCTCAGGCATGTTCGAATTAAGCGGGTTTGCTTCACGCATATATCTAGGCTTCAAACATGTCTCTAGAGAGTTTTTTTTTTTTTTTAGTACTAATGCGAGAGGAGAGTCATACAAGGAAGAAGCGCCCCTCAGACAATGTCTGCAGACTGCCTCCTGTACGATATATGAGCAGTGCGGCTCAAAAATGGCCTCGTCTGCCGGGAGAGTAAAAATGGAGGAGAAAGGTCTTTCCTCATGGAGAGGAGGAACCGTCGTGCGGCGAAAATGTTCGCGTCACTTTTCCGTAAGCAGGAGCTAGCTTTACTCTGGAATGAGCTCTCGCTCTCTCCCCCACCCCCTTTGTCTCTGTACTCCCTCTCTTTCTCGTGTAATTATTCATAAACAAGAATTTATCGACCAACCGTATACGGTTTCTACTCTCCTTTTGTACTTTAGAAACGGTCGGATGAATGCGAAAGATTTTCAAACGGCGTTTTGGGAACGGTGAAGCCTCTCTTGAAAATAAATGATTCCCCGTCTATAGACTCGAAGGGCTCCCGCTTGAAACCCTCCCAAAACTGATAAATTTAAGAAAGAAGCAAATAAAAATGTTTCCGTCTCTTTGATTTTCCGTACACCGGAGGAGAGCCCGTGAGAGATCAATCCAGAGAGCCTTTTCATCTCCCTCGTGCGGCGAATTTATCGATTTGGGTTTTTTTTTTTTATTATTTTCTCTCCCGGATGATCGTTTATAAACGTCGAGCGCGGTGCCCCCGCGGCTCACTCGCTGACGTTTTGCTTTCAGCCGCGGACTCCGGTTTAGCCGTACGCCCTAACCAATTTCGCTGAATGCCCTCTTCAAAACTCGCGCTCGCCGCCTTGTTTGTTTGTTTTCGCTTTGTTTTTTGCTCGTTTATTGAGCATATTGGCCCAAGTTGAGGCATTCATACTCGATTCGTATCTGGTTGACGTGTGTCAGCGAGAAGAAATATAGAAGCAATGCCAAATACACCGGCAACTGCAAAAGACATGTAGTTTGCCGCACGGACTCTCACCTTCCGCTTAGGGTTATGACGTTCTAAGTAGTACCCGATGCCGACAGCATGCGCTAGCAGGTAAAATACGACGAAATAGTCGGAAACAAAATGCCTCCGTTGCATAGTCAACGCCAAGAGCATGTGACGAAAGACGCGCCTTCGCGTCCTCAAAAAAAAAAAAAAAAAAGAAGCGTTCGGAATTAGATGGTTAGATGTCATCACTTTAAACAAAGCGCACATTAAGGCACCTTAGGTAAAAAGGATTATATGTTCGTATTAAGCACAAATGAGCCAAAGAGGAGCATGTTGTGGCACCAGCGAACCAATAAGAGCATCGTCCGTTGTAACGTTTCTCGTTCTCGCACTTCTATTGAATCCCTGAGCCCGTGGCTTTATCCATTCGCAAACGCTATGCTGAAACGGATCGGGCAGTTCTGTCACGTCGAAAAGAGTCGTAATAAATATCAACATCACCTCGCGCGTCCCATTTTTGTCCGCTTTTTTCTTCTCCCAGCTTTTATGCCCTTTCTTCCCCTTCTCTCACAAAAGTGTGGTGCCCTCATCCTCAAGTAGAAGGCCTCAGCGCTCACTCCATGACGTCACATGGAATAGGCCATCGGGCGTGGGTACCCCGTCGTGGCATCCAGTTTTGTTTAAAGCAAAAATATATTGTGAGATAAAAATAAAAACAGCTACACAACAAAGTTGGGCTAGAAAACAAGTTTAGCTACGCACGCAAACTATTATACTGTAACTTAAGGGAGGCGAAATGCAGTAATAGAATGAATGTTCCGCCGCGGACTATATAAGCTGAAACAGCCGATACGACCTTTTTCTGAGTCTGCGCTCCCCGCGAGCTCTATTAACTGTATACGCTCGTAAAATAGTTGAAAGTGTTGGATATCCACTTCGTATTGCATTCCCAGTTTGAACCACGGCTCCATAGATAAAACTGGCAGATGAGCCAAAGAACCGTAAATGAGTGCTTAAACTGGTATTATCCGCGATTGTGCATAAAATGATGTAATTTGGGAAGGTTGTCTTCTGTTTTAAGCAGAAATCTGAAATCTCTGAATGATACTGTTATCTCTGGAACAGATGACCACCTGGCGAGAGTAATTAATAGAGGTGAATTAAAAAAATGAAAGCCGTTTACAACTTCCTGTAACGCCGAATTAGACCGCAGCTCTTGATGAGGAGGGGACGTCACGGGGAAGGGGGGGGGGGGGGGTCACGTGACCTGGGGGTCATGTGACCATGGGATCACGTGACCCGGGGTGCCACATGACCTGGGGGGTCACGTGGCCTGGGGGTCATGTGACCTCGGGGGGGGGGGGGGGGTCACGTGACCTCGAGGGGGAGGGGGCGGAGAAAATTTTCCGCTAAATTAAGCGGGGAAAATTTTCAGCTACATTTAGCGGGGAAAGTTTTCCGCAAGATTTAGCGGGGAAATTTTTCCGCTAAATTTAGCGGGGAATTTTTTCCGCTAAATTTAGCGGGGAATTGTTTTCGCTGAATTTAGCGGGGTATTTTTTCCGCTAAATTTAGCGGGAAAAATTTTTCCCTAGATTTTGCGGGGAAAATTTTCCGCTAAATTTAGCGTGGAAATTTGCCCATCAGGCACCGCGCGGTTACGCCGACGGCGACGGCGACGCCGACGCCGCTCAAGCTGGAAACGGGCACCTAAGAGCTGCGCTCTAAAATGAAAGCCGTTTACAACTCTCAGTAACGCCGAATTAGAGCGTACAGAGAGTAACGCCGAATTAGAGCGTACCCTCCTCCCTCCTCCTCACCTCCTCATGATGCTGCTCCTCCCTCCGAGCGGTGTCGGCATTGCCGTCGCCGTCGGCGTAACCGTGAGGTCACATGACCCTCGTGACGTCGCGTGACCCTCGTGACCTCATGGGGTTCACGTGACTTCACGGGGGCATGTGATCTCATGGGAGTCACGTGGCATCACGGGGGTCAAGTGACACCCCTCGGGGGGGGGGGGGGGGTGAGGTCAGGGGGGTCACGTGACGCCCTTGACCCCCTCCCCTGAGGGGTGTCACGTGACCCCCCTGACCCCCCGATGGGTGTCACGTGACCCGCGCGGACGTTTCGGCACGGTGCCGAAGCGTCACCATGCCGAAACGTCGCCGCGGTTACGCCGACAGCGACGGCGACGCCGACGCCGACACCGCTCAAGCTCGAAACGGGCGCCTAAGAGCTGCGCTCTAAAAGAGAGAACAGAGACGTTAACCTGAAGGTTAATTGTTCCAGTTGACTTTTTTTTAGAGCGCAGCTCTTAGGCGCCCGTTTCCAGTTAGCGCGGCGTCGCCATCGCCCTCGGCGCAACTGCGCTTTGCATTATGGGACGTGCCCCATATTGGCGTCACACATGGCGTCACGTGTGACGTCAAGAGGGTCACTAGTGACGTCACGGTCACTCGCGAAGGTCATGACGAAGCTTACGACCTTCACAGTTAAGGTCACGACATGCCTTTACGAGTGACGTCACGAGGGAGGAGGGAGGGAGCGGGAGGAGGAGGAGGAGGGGAGGAGAAGTAGAGGAAAAGGGAGGAGGAGGAGATGGTATAGAGGAGGAGGGGCATACCATTCTCTCCGTACCCACCCCCCCTCCTCCTCAAGAGCTGCGCTCTAATTCGACATTACAGGAAATTGCAAACTTCTTTAATTTTTTTTTTCACATGGGTGAGGGGCGTGGAAAGTTCAAGGAGAAAGTATATAGATGGAAGACACACAGCTCATAGCGCATACACAGAAAAGCTTTTGTGGTTAAATTATTTTTGTTTTTGAGAGAGAGAGAGAGAGAGAGAGAGAGAGCTAAGCTGTCTTACGTGCCGCATACTTAGTACTTAAATTACAAAAAAAATCAGATTCTCAAGCATTTGGTTTCTTTCTCATGATATAAAATTGCTGGGCAATAGTGTTGCACGTGAAACGTTATGCGTCTACGCTTTCGGCGCACTTCATCTGCTAGTTTGGCGACCGGCTTAACGCATAGCACGTACACTCCATGGCAATTCCTGGAATGAGATACCGGCAAAAACCGGGGTTTAAAAACGCCTGGCAGGGTGTTCGAGTTGCCATCTGTCATACGCAAAACGGGGGCCTTCCCGCCAAATGGCACCTCAACTCGCGGTGATGGGTCGTGACATGCCAATAAAAAAAAAGAAGAAAAGAAACAAAATGTGTCGTGACATGCTGGAAAGACACTCGCTTTACTCGCTAAATGTTCTGGATTCCATACCCGCCGGGCGCAAACGCTTTTTTTTTACTGCCGATGGCCTCTATTCCTCTTCACTCGAAACCCATCAGTGTTTAGTTTCGCCGCCACACTTTTATAAAGGCATCACCTTTATCCAGGATTTACGAAGTGCTGAATACCTAGGCAGAAAAAGTTTACGTTAAAACGAGCTGTAAATGCGCTAGTTGGTGATCAACGTTTTTGAACCATGGCTAAAAGTGCTAGAAAGACGACAGCAAGCGGCCTCTTTGTCTTCTCACTTGTGTTCTTCCTTTTTGGTGCTTTTAACCATGGTTCAAAACGTTAAAGTGAGCAGGATGCAAGCAAATGGGACGCAGCAAGACAGATTAGCGTAACTATAATAAAGCTATCATTAACGCGTGTAGTTAGTCAATTTAGGCACAAAAGCACAAACGAAGAAGGGTATTATTTGCAAGCAACAAGTGTACCGCACGTTCAGTAGAGCGGTCCCCGCCCTG
Source organism: Ixodes persulcatus (assembly GCA_013358835.2). Taxonomy (NCBI): domain Eukaryota; kingdom Metazoa; phylum Arthropoda; class Arachnida; order Ixodida; family Ixodidae; genus Ixodes; species Ixodes persulcatus. The sequence continues at coordinate 1,708,459 of JABSTQ010011364.1, forward strand.
CAATCTGGCAGTGCACTGCAGGATACCTGCCCACGTGACCCAGAATTAGCGCAAACAAGGATTCTTGGGAGATACTCAGATAAAACTGCCTCGGAATTTTACGATGCATTCTGTGTCAGAAAGCAAGGGGAAAGCAATTGCGTTAGTGTCCCGCCAATGCTCCCCACAGACAAAGAGATTTATTTTCTAAACGAATTGCCAGAAAGGAGACTATTAATAGTGTGTGTTTGTTTGAATAAACCTTAATTTGAGAGTGCAATTCGTCTTATATCTACTTCCTTGTCGCTGTCTATGTTGTGCTTTTCGTTTAAAAAACAGTACGTGTGACTATTTGTACCGAAGTGACGTGCGAAAACACGCTCCCCTCCTACGCAGACGGCGGAAATGCTCTCTACTTAATAGGCCCCCATCTCTTTCAAAACACGATGAAAGTTTCGTTCGGTGTGTCACTCGATTTAACACAAAACGCCTATGCGGACTCTACGGCGCGCTCTCGCAACCTTTCCGTTCATTCAGTCCGTCTGCTCTGAAATGGCACCTTAGCGACTCTGGCGTCCGTCACACCTCAGCTGTTGCAGCGTTTCGTGTTAAGGCCGGTGTCACACTGCTTGTACTTACATCCTACAAACGACAGTCTGCACAGAGATTCGAACACGAGTCACCACGAGATCCGCGCTTTCGAATGCCGCATGGCTGGGAGTTCAAGGAGTAAACGTGGCAGGCGGCATTCGAAGCGCGGATATTGCGGCGACTTGTGTTTGCAGACTGTCTTTTGTACGATGTATGAGCTGTGTGAGCCAAGCTTTAGTGTTCATACTTGTTTCTGCGCGATTGGTTTCGCCGGTGGTAGAAAACTGACAAAGGGCAAGCGCCGTGACGATGCAATTTCGGCGCCGATTGATTGGCTCCACAAAATTCGTAGCGTCCGCTACGGTCCAAATCAACTCACTGACGTCACGCCACTGCGGTGGTGCCGCAGTCCGTACTGCGCATGCGCAAAGGCGTCACTCCTCCCGAATTTTGGTTTCTGCGCAGGCGCAGTGCCCACTACACCTGGTGTGGGCAAAGCGGGCTTGTTTGGAAGCGCTGTGTTGGTGTATAGTGCTCCGCTCCTCTCTCGTTTCTCAAGCCTTCGTTGGTTTGAGAAATTGTCAATTATGCAATTAAACTTTATACAAAGTGGCCCCTCCGAAAGTCTGCTTTGAAGACCAGGCCTGGACAAGCGCCAAACTGTGAAGACATTGGTCATTGCCGTTTTTTTATTTTTTTTTTATGCGCATATAAGTAGATCCGTAAAGAAGCTAATCGAGTGTGTTGAAGGCACTGTAGCTATACAGTCGCTGTTTCTGTAAATGAAATTAATTTCTAAGTTGAGATTGAACTTCGGTGACTGAAACTTCAATTTAACCACGTTGTTAGACTAAGTTGCGATTTGGTTTAAGTACATTTTTTCGTTAAAAATGACGTTCGTATATTCGCTAATTTGCCCCTATTATAAGCCGCAGTTACACCTTCTCGTAGATCAAACGGGAGGCACGGTGTACGTCGCAGACATGACGTCAGCATTGTCTGCGGACACGACTCAGGCACGTCCAAGAATTTCTCTGCAGAAATGTCTGCAGAGTGTCTCTTGTGTGATGTATTAGTAATGCCAACGCGGGTTTGGTCTCCACCCGAGCGCTGTTGTATTGTCACTGCCATAAAAAAAAAAAAAAAAAAAAAAAAAAAAAAAAAAAACGGAATCCCCCCAAAACGAATTGTTTTGGTTTTGTGCCTGGATCGCACCTCTATGTGATAAAATAAACTTTTCCCACCCTAAAAATGTGCACAATATTTACTGCAGCAAGAGGCTATATTACCGATGAGCCCGAATATGTGTGATTTACGGTTACGCGAGTCGGCGGATCTGTGTGCGTGAATGCAAGAAGAGGCGCCTATTGCGCTTCTAATCCCTAAGTTTTCAATTAAACATTACGAGCATTTTTACAGTTAGGGGTAGTGCGAACAAGCCCCTAAAAGTTGCACGGACACAACTTGCACGTAATAGCAACAACATCAAAGAAAGGCGGATGAATTGCTAGGGTAATGAATTTCGGTAGGCGTATAACCAAAGTTCCACCTACCGTATTCTTGTAGTAACCGAGGACGCACTTAAACACCAAGAATGTCGCAAATTCGACCTACTTAAATACTCTTAATTGTCTGCTTCGCCTTCTCATGGCCGGCAGCTCAAAAATGCGGCCAAGGGGCCGATGTGTATCAAGCGTTACAGCAACTCTTGAAAAGGCCCAGCAAAAACAGTCCGAGACCGGGCATTGTGTACAAGCACGGCCAGGGGCTCGAATTCCCGAGGGCAAGCCGCTCTAATTCATTTAGCAGTTTCTCTCAAGTCCGCGCTTAATTTTCCTTTTAGGTTCTTTTCGACTTCTTTCTTCCCCCTTTCCTATTTTATTCTTTGCTTCATCTCGTTTTTCTTTGTTGTTTCCTTTTCGTTAAAATAAGTCTATGCTTTTCGTTACACTCCGTTTCAACTTTTCCCATGGACCGCAGTGAACCGTTACGAGCCATCGGAAGCCAATCCGAAGCTACGTAGGAGTCACGTGACCGTCGGGAGGCCCGCAGCGATGCGCCGGGTCCATCGTCACCCGATAGGATCGCTACTCTGGATGGACTGGGATGGCTGGCAGCAGTCGGCTGCGGTTCATCCTAAAGTGAAACGGAGTATAAGCGCTACAGAAAATGGCAAAATTATAAAATAAAAGAGAAAAACAACTTTTTGGCGCGCGCTTCTTGAAATCTTGTATCTCGAATCCCAACGGACTTATAGTTTTTTTTTTTTTGTTTCTTCCTTGAACCCGTTAGCCCCCCACCCCCCTTTTTTTTTCTTTTTCCTTGCTCATCGTTTTATATGTATAATATTAATCGTATAGCTTTTCTCCGCTATCGCTTTTTTTCGACGTATTTCGCCTCTCCGGCTATGAAATGTTTTTTTCATTAGGCGCCTTGGTTCTTTGTTTTTGTTTTTTAAGTAATCAAATTAAGAATCTGCGAGGAGGTCATGTTTTCTTTCAAGGCGCGCGAGGCGCCTTGCTTGGCTCCTTTATGAAGACACAGCGTGCGATAAAAAGTAACAAAGATACTGAGATGGACAAAAATTTTGGAACGTATGTTACGACGGGAAATTATTTCGTTTTCGCAGGAAACAAGGAGTAGAAATATGTACAGCGGAGTAAGCTGAAGAGAGGCATATTCTCCATCTCTACGCGTAAGCAAGTGCCAGCGTATGATGTGTACATCTGTATATACTCGTATATATATATATATTCCAGAACACCTCCAATGGGATACATTTCGTTTCTTGTGCATTAATAAGACAGATAGGAAACGCCAGAAAGCCAAGGTGGAGTGGTGTAGAGGTTAGCACACCCGACCGGACATTCGGAGGCCCAGAGTTCAAATCCTGGCTCCGCCAATTTTTGGCTTTCGGCGGGATCCTGAAAACTTTGATTCTTTGATTCATTAGATTAAGTACGGTTCATTCATCTGCATATGTTTCATCTGCATATGCATCTGTATATATATATATATATATATATACGAGTATATACAGATGCATATATATATATATATATATGCGGAGGGGATATCAAATTACTACAGAAATCTTATCTGACATTGGGGGAGTGTGTTCTCAGATACAGCTTCACGGTGTACGGAGTGTGCCCAACTGGCACAATAAGCTTTGAACGAAACATTTTTGGAATACTCAGCCATATTGCATACACAACTCAACACGACAAGCTCGAACAACATAAATAAACGTGCTGATATAAACATTATGCCACTTAAAAAGTTATTCACACTGTTACTCTCAACTCAACACTGTCCTTTTAATGGTGCTCTAAGAGAGATCTAGATACCTACTTTAGGGAACACAAGTAGATTATGTACGTCCAAACACTTCCACAATTTAATTGAAGAAAATTTTAAACTAGTTTATACCTTAACTTTTTAACAAACTACCGGATGACTTGAGGGTTGTTTTTTTTTTTTCTTCGATGAAATAAATAAATAAATTTGAGAGCTGTGTGTGGAAAATGGTCAATCGGGAACACACGTTGGGCAACGTTTTTTTTACAAGTTGTGATACAAAGCAAATGTAGTGAGATTCTGACAATCTGACTTCTTTGTGTGTACTTTTGTACCAGAGGTATATTACAATTATTTTAGTAACTATATGTCAGCAGGGTTAAACGTATAGTGCGTCATAATGGGAGATCTTTGAGTTTGACCAAGAGATTGTATCCTTGTGTGGACTGTGTTATTATTTACACACCTTGGATACATATGCGTATAACGTATATCTAGTGGGATATTAGGGGTGTGTTTGTGCAAAGTAAAACATTTCACAAGTTGTGAACCATTCCTGTACAATGAAATTGAACATGTTTATTTTCTTTTTTCTTGAACTATTTCTCTTTCGTTCCGAAAGTGTGGTATTTGACATGAATCGATGAGCCACATATCCTATAGGGCTTTGACAGGCCTGATGCGAATTATAATCACGAATACTTGTATGCATGTCTCTATACGTTTTCCAACATAATGATATTTATATGGCTGAGCATGATTAAATCTGTCTTTACCTCGAAGTGTTGGCATCTCAGTGCAAGGGAATTCATATTGCCGCGCGAGGGGGCCATCAAGCAACGCCCGGTTATGGACTTCTAGAAGATTCGTGTTTATACTTACTTGTGTCGTAACATATATCATTTCGTCCTACCTTCATTTTCTCGAAAGTGCATATTCATTGTCCCCGCGAGCGCCCGACGCTCGAACCTTTTGGGTCGAATTTTCGAGATGCCGTCTCACACTAGAGAAGGAGCCGCGCGGGACTTCGTCACGTCAGTCTCGCTCTTGCTTGCTGTTACGCCGCCACATCGCCGCCCTCTTTTCCTCTGTCTCGGCGCTCGTTCTTTATTTTGTTTGGCTCAAGTTCGACCATTAAACTTTAGTTTGAGGCAGAATTTGTGCCGCTTCTGCTTTTGTCACTCGGGATATTTCTGGTGGAGGTATGGGGTACCGCAGCCCATGAAGCGTACCCCTCCCGGGCCTCGCAGAGCAAGCCCAGTCTGCGGCTCAAGAAGACCGCCCGTAAAAACTCCCGAGACTCGAGGAACCGTCGTGTTCAAGGTTGGCTTGCGGAATTTGACCTAGTGCCGGAGAAGACCCACCAGTCGACGAAGCCGACGATGAGCAACCAATCGTTGCAGACTCCCACCGCTGCTTCCCCGACGTTTACCTGTCCATCGCCCCTCGAACTTTAACGACCTTCCAGGGAGAGATTTACCGAAGACGTAAACACTGTTGCAGCAATACGAACGGGTGGCGCTGCCTAACCAATGGACTCCCGAATAGCGTCTTCAAAATGTCAAATTTTCCCTCGAGGAAACCGCCCGACACTGATTCTAAAATCATGAAGCGTCGCTTATGGTGTATCCACACGAAGGAGAAATCCGCCCTTTCCTCCGCGGAGCGCGCATCACGTGAGACATACGTCCTCCCTTTTTGACGCCTCGCGGCGCCGTTCTGCTCCGTGGCGGAGGCGCGGAGGCTTCGTTCTGTCAGCACGAAAGCTCCGCAGGGGGGCGGCGGAGCCGAGGACGGAGTTTCCCGCGGGTTGTTGACGTCAGGACATCCGTCCGCGGAGTTCTCCTTCGTGTGGATACCCCTTTACCAACTGGGAGGTCCTCAAGGCAGAGCTGCGTTGAAGCTTTACAAACCAGCAACGACGGGAACGCGCTGAAGAGCAACTACAGTCGAGAGCTCAAAAACCAAACGAAGACGTGGTGAGCTTTGTCGAGGACGTTCTTTGGCTATTCAACCACGCGGATCCCCAGGCCGCAGAAGAAAAGAAACTGAAGCTCTTTATGCGTGGCGTTAAAGAGACGATTTTTGGTGGCCTTGTACGAAACCCGCCTACCGCCGTTGATGGTTTTGTAAAGGAGGCAACGAACATAAATTGGGCCGTCCAAGCCCGTCCCGTCCACTACCAGCGACTGACCAATGTCGCTGTTCTTGTGCTCTATAGAATCGACTTCAGTTCCAGCCTCGCGGGTATCCGAAAGATGATCCGCGACGTCATCCGAAAGGAGATAAAAAATTTTCTGTCGGCTGCCGAACGCCCCGCTTCGCTCTCTGTCACCGAAGCAGTCCCAGAGGACCGACGCCCGATGGACTGTATGAGTTCAAGGTGATGCTCTTCGGACTGTGCTCGGCGCCAGCAGCTTTCCAGCGTGTCATGGACAACACACTGGCAGGCCTCAAATGGCAGAGCTGTCTCATTTACCTCGACGACATAGTGGTATTCTCGGCCAACTTCGACGAGCACTTGCGACACCTTCGGGCCGTTCCTAAGCAATCAGGATTGCCGGACTCCCCCTCAAGCCGACGAAGTGCTGGTTCGCCTATGGCGAACTGAAGTTCCTAGGTCACGTTGTGAGCAACGAAGGTGTTCATCCTTACTCTGAGAAGACTCGTGCCGTAGCGGCATTTCCACTGCCCACGGACAAGAAGGCCGTACGAATATTCCTGGGACTTCGCGTGTACTACAGACGGTTCGTTTAGGTTTTTGCCAAGCTTTCTACGCCGCTCACGCACCTCACAAAAGACACCGTGAACTTCGAATGGGGAGAAGAACAACAGGCGTTCGATGAGCTAAAGCGACGACCACCGATTCTTGGTCACTTCGACCCATCAACCGAAACAGAATTTCACACGGACGCTAGCAATACAGGACTCGGCGCGGTACTGGTCCAACAACAAGAGGGTACAGAGCGCGTGATCGCATATACGCCAGTCGGAAGTTGTCGAAACGCGGAACGAAGTTACTCGACGACCGAGAAGGAATGTCTTGTCGTTGTATGGGCCATCACGAAATTCCGCCCGTTCTTATATGATAGTCACTTTTTGAGTGGTCACAGACCGCAACTCGCTATGCTGGTTAGCGAGACTGAAGAACGAATTCGGCCACCTCGCTCGATGAAGTCTACGACTGCAGGAGTACGGCGTGACCATGGTCTACAACTCGGACCGAAAGCACAGCGACGCCGACTGCTTGTCCAGAGCCCCTCGTCGAGTCAGCTTCCGGCTGCGCCAAAGTACGACGACGCCGACGACGATCGCTTTCTTGGCGCAGTGAGCGTTCACGGTATGGCAGAGCTCCTAGCGGGACAATCCTGAGCTGCGCGCACTGATCGACCACTTGGAGAGACGAGGGGGTACGATTCCCCGAGCCTTCTCACGTGCCCTGCCAAGATTCACCGTCCAGAGAGGTATCCGTTACAAAGAGAGCTTCAGGGACAGCAACTCGACGTGGCTCCTGGTGATTCCTACTAGTTTTTGAGAAGAGGTCTTCCAAGCCTGCCAGCCACGACGACCTTAGATCTGGTCACCTTGGCTATTGCGCGACTCTGGCAAGGATTTGAGAGAAGTACTACTGGCCCGAGCTCCCGAAGACTGTCCACCTTTACATACGATCATGCCACGAGTGCCAGCGACGAAAAAAGCCGCCGATGAGGCCGGCAGGCACCCTTCAGCCGATCGCGCACCCAACTGCACCGTTCCAGCAGATTGCAATGGATGTACTTGAACCGTTCCCGCAGTCGACGCGAGGAAACCGTTGCATAATCGTGGCGACTATTTGCCCCGGTACGCCGAGACAAAAGCACTCCAGTCGGGAACCGCTGTGGAAGTAGCCAAGTTCTTCGTCGAATTCATTGTCCTCCGACACGGCACTCCCTCAGTCCTGATTACGAACCGACGCCCATCGTTCATGGCGCTACTGACACAAGAGATACTCCGCCTGAGCCACACCGACCACCGTCGAACCACGGCATACCACCTGCAGACCAACGGACTGACGGAGCGATTCAACAAGACCATCGCCGACATGATCTTGATGTACGTTGACGTGGAACACAGGATCTGGGATGAGGTGTTACCCTTCGTCACGTTGGCGCACAACACGCGGTTCAAGATACCACTGGGATTACACCATTTCAGCTGGTGCACGGCAGAAAGATGACGACGATGCTGGACGTTTTGTTGTTCTATGACTTGACGGACGAAGGCACCGACGACGCCCAGCTGGTCACCCAACGGGCAGACGAGGTACGCCAGCAAGCGCGTCTTCGGATAAAGGACCAACAAAGTATCGACCAGGGTGTAAGATAGACAGGTGGGGAAACGGCCCACAGAAGCCTACCGCAGCGCCGTGACCGGATTGTGTACTCGTCTGCTTGCGGGTACCCCCGATTTGCGACAGATGGCGCTGCGGCGAGAAGAAAAAAATCGGAATCGGATTTGCATGGAACTCTATGGGAGAGTACGCAAAACAAACCGATGGCACGACAGTCCTCCACTGAAAATCCACGAGAAACCATCTCCGTCAGTTTAGCCGGTCGCCCACCTGGAGTGAAAGTTCGCGGTGCTCCACATAGATGGCGCCACAGAAAAAGAGAAAACCGAGGGGGACACAATGCGGTCGCCCATTTGGCCCTCGTTTCCCCACCTGTCTATCTTACACCCTGGTATCGACGCTGGTCGGTGCAACCTTCGTCGCCGCGACCTGGAGTTCCAGCCTAGGGACAGGGTGTAGGCGTAGACGCCCATTCGCCGCTGCGGCCTCAGCGAGAAACTATTAAAGCGCTACTTCGGACCCCGCGAGGTCATTCGCCGCCTTGGGCACTTGAATTACGAGCTGCTCACCGACGGAACCCGACCATCAGGAAGCCGTCAACCATGACCCGAAGTGGTCCACGTCGTTCGACTCAAGCCATTCTACGCGCGTTAGGACTGTGACGCTGCATGTTTATTTCGTTTCACCGTATTTGTTTTAGCCATTTTTGTTTTCCTATTGCGTTGCTTCGGGACGATGCGCATCGACGTCGCATTCACACTGGAAGCTGAACCGCAGTCGCAAAGCGGTTGCGAGCGCGGTTGCGAATACCCCTGTTACACGGGCACCCTTAAAGGGACCATGAAGGCAGTTTCGAAGTTTTATTCGACGATTGAAATGGATGCCAGGCACGTCTCAGATACTGTTGACCAAGTTCTAGCCCGAACAGAAGTTTGGGTGCCGCACCAATCGAGCAAACAGGCGCGGTAATAATAGCGCCGGGAACGATGCCTGAGACCCCACCGAGGAGGCGGCAGAAAGGTGAACTAAAGTGCGCCGTTGAAGCGTGACGACAACGGGCTCCTCGTCTGGCGATTGGTTCAAACGATAGACGCGCTCTTGGTTTCGATTTCGGTGGTAAGATGTGATGAAAAAAGTTCATTTGAACGTTGGATAATCTTTTAAAGTTGTAGTTGGGAATTAATAGGTTTCATACCGTGTATAAAAGCATAATCTGAAGCGATCCCTCCGTTTGTCACTGGTTGAACGCATCCCGCACTGCTACCTCCTGCGCGTAACAAGCATCGAGCAACCGTGGAAAAAAAAGAAAAAGGTACGAGCGCCGGGGGTGGCGGACTTTTGGTTCTGGTTTCGTGCGTCGTCTCGTGTTTGCTTTGCGAACTGGTGTCTCACCAATCATGCCGCGTTTATGTGCAGTAGTAGGTTGCGCGAAAGGTCGGCTAAAGACGTGTGGTCGATCGGGCGACGTTAGTTTGCATAAACTGCCGACCGATGCAGCAATGCGCAGCATTTGGTTGCGCGCCGTCGTCTTGCGTAGAGCTGTGGACAGCGGTGTCATGATTTGTTTGTTGCATTTCCGACCAGAAGACTTTGAGCAGCACCTTCACGTCAGCCGGAGTCGCTCTGAGGCGGCGACCGAGGAGCTGGTGGTAGGTCTATGGCGCCTTCGTAAAGCGCCAATCCAGAGTTCTGCGTCCTTACCACCATCTCCCGTTCAGTCGGCGTGAGGTCGCTGAACGGGAGCTCAAACTCGTTTGCGAGCGCGGCGTTGCCGCCCATTTCTTCCAGGTTTTCTTCACAGACCGCCGTGCACTATAGCGAACCACGGGAACCACACTGAGTGTGCACTAAATCCTACCGATGCCGACAGTGCTCCTTGACGTCACTTCTCTTTCCAGAGGCGAAAAAGGGAAGAAATCTGAATGTTTGTTTCGGTTTCGCAGATTTATTTGCAGGTACAGAAATAAGAGTCACAAAGTTCTAGAAAAAATTGTGTGGCATGCCAGGACCCCAATGCTTCCGAAAACACCTTCTTTTAAAAAAAAATTTAAATTGCCTTCATGGTCCCTTTAAGGCCGCTTCACACAGGCAGCGAAGCGCTTATTAACCGATTCACACGACGGACCGTATCGCAATTTTCCTCCGAGGACCGTGTACCACGTGACCGTCACGTCACCGATTCCTGCCATCCGCGCCTCGTCCGCGGACGAGCGGACTGATAAAGCCGAGTGCCTTTTTCACTCGCGGATGTTTGGCAGGAGATTGACTTGAAAGGCGTTTAGTCTGGCAACGGTACAATGTTTCCTGGTTCTTGTTTCTTCGGACGATTAAAAGAAAAATGGCGCATCGTTGTGTTTTGTGCATTCGCTGGTTCATTTTGTCGCGCGATTCTTGGTTCCACGCGTGGAAAAAACTGCAGAAACTCTGTCCGGCTGACGCGACGCCGGTTCCGGTACTCCTCCGGGTCAGTGCAGGAAGTTCCCGTCAAAACTCGTCTAGCACGCCGCGATAATTCTTGCACGTCCGATCAGGCTTTCACCGAGCAAGACCTTTCTTCTGGCTGTGGTGTACTTGAGTGTTGTGCATGAGCGCGGAGTGCGTGAAGGCATCTCCAACAGCCCCTCCGCGAGCCCAGAACTTCGTCGATTCTACGCCGAAGCCTTCTCGAGCAGGACCATGCCTGTGTCACTGTCATGCTTTGGATTAGTTAAGCTAGTTGCGTTTCGCGCGGAGCCTATCACGGTGTTTTGTCTCGATCTGTCTGTAAGAGCGGCGTAGGATTCTTTATCGCGGTAGCAAACGTCGATTTCTTTCTTGGACAACGTGCCGCGGTGCGATGTTGGAGTCTCGCGACATCACTGTGGGGTGCCGATCAGGTTCGGTCCGTCCTCGCTGGCGTCTGCTCGTCGTCTCCCTCGTGTGGAGGCGCTTGGGAGACGGATGAACCGCGGGCATGTCGTCACGTGATCAATCCGTCCGCGGAATGGACCTTTTGTAGAAATACGTGGTGCGCATGCGCGGAGTATTTCATGCGCCTGGGTTCGAGAGTATCTAGTTCCAAACAATCCGCCATCTTGCATTTCTCGCCTTCGAGCGGTTTCGTTGTGTCGACCTCGGGGCGGAAGATTACGCACGATGGGGACAAAGGTGAGCTTGGGGGAGCCGTATCTATAGGTCACATCGCCTCAATGGGTGAACAGGATGTAGCTGACGTTTTGGGCGTGGAACGGGTGGGAGAGGCCTTGGGCGCGCGTTGTTTTCCAGTCACCTAGTCTCGAACCGATTCGCGTGCCTAGGTGGCAGCACATATTCGCCAAGAGGTCCATTGTCCGTCGTGTGAATCGGCCTTATGTAGTGCTGCTCACGTGTCATCAGCAACTTTTCGTCTGCCATGAGCAACAGTTTTGACGGTGCGATTCAAAGCTGGTGAACGCTCCCGTCAGCACGCGCTTAGCGCGAGGTCAGCGCTATGCTTGTAGCGCTCCGCTGCATGTGAGAACAGGCCTTTAACCGCGATTAAAGGCTGGTTCACACTGCACCTTTTTCTTACATTACGTTACGTTACGAAATCTTACGTACAAGACACCGGGACATCTTTGCTTTATATTAACTGTGGCTACCAGTTCAAAGAAAAAACCTGGCACGCGACATTCGAGACATGAATGTTTCGGTGACTTGCATGTTATGTAAGAAAACGCAAGAAAAGGTGCAGTGTGAACCAGCCTCAACTTTAACTGCGGTTACGCGGCACCACAGTTAACGCACTATACTCTCGGACAGCTATTTCAGAAGAAGTGAAAAGCGCGCGTGCACTGCTTTGATGGCTGCTCTAGATGCTCAATTGCACGTTCGCCCATAGCTTTGACTGCATAGCCTAAGAATGTTGTCCGCAAGTATTGTGCGCTAACTGTGACTTAGCGTAACTGCAGTTAAGTGTGCCCGTGTAACAAGGGTATTAGCCCCGTGCGCGACCGAAAGCGTCGCTGTGGTCGGCCTTCCACGATTGGCCGAGCGCTGACTATGACGTCGGAAAGGGGATTTATCATCGACGGAAATAAGAGGAATGAAAGAACTTTAGTTTTGACGGTGTTGGCAGTGTTCCTTTAAGAGCGCAATGATTTCAAGCTTCCACCATGCTAATAACAAACACCATCGAACTTGTTGTTTGCAAGGTAATGACGTCACAAGGGGGAACCACAGGAGGGCGCCACCAAAACTTCTCGCCGCTAATAATACCCTTGTTACACGGGCATACCTGTGGACAACATTGTTCGGCTATGCAGTCAAAGCTATGGGCGAACGTGCGCTTGAGCATCTTGAGCAGCCATCAAAGAAGTGCACGCGCGCTTTTCACTTCTTCTGAAATAGGTGTCCGAGAGTATTGGGCAGGAGATCGAACTATAGGGGGCGCTTTATCGAGCTTGTTGTCCCCACAGCCCGGTGTTTATCAACACAGCATAACAAAGAAATTGAACCTGGCCGAGCACGGTCTGGGCACGAGTGCTTCGCTCTGACCAGTGCTTTGGTCGCACGAGGAGCGGCCTTCGAATCGTCATCTTCGATTTCTCGGATGAAAAACAAACAAGAAAATACGGTTTGTTGTCCCCACAGCTGAAGCGCACCGCTAGAGGCGTGACTGTTCGATCTCCTCCCCAATAGTGCGGTAACTGTGGTGCCGCGTAACAGCAGTTAAAGGTGAGTGAACCGCAGTTAAAGATGACCGTGTGACAGGGGTATTAAGAGGCAGTACAAATTCACGCGGACTTGATGATGAAAACTAGCGGATCCGCTAAAAGATTCGTGTTTATTCTTACTCGGGACGTAACATTTATCATTTCGTCTGCTCCTTTTCCTTACTTACATAAGTCTTCTCTATTAACTTGTTTACATTAATGACCTCAACTCTTCTGTTTCCTGCAACATCCACCTATTTGCTGACGATTGTGTTGTGTATCGTAATATTACTGATCTCTGTGACCAGGTATTTGTTCCAAAGGATCTTAATACAGTTCAAACCTGGTGCAATGGGTGGCAAATGTCATCAAACATTAGAGAGTGAAAATTAGTTTCTTTCAACGGCGTGCTAACCCACTAACGTACAATTATTCTATCAACGAGACCATAATTCCATAAGCACTAAGTTATAAATACCTAGGTGTGCACCTCTCTAGTTCTTGGGCACTGGATGTTAATCATGCCATATCTGAGTCTAACCGATAACTCGGACAACTAAAAACTCACCTTAAATTCGCACCATTAAACTTAAGCCTTGCGGACAATAACGCACTAATCCACCCAAAGCTAGAGTACGCTGCCGCTATATGGGACGCATTCTGAAATTACCTCAGTTATCAATTAGAAGCAACTCAAAATCGTGGAGTGGAATCAACTAGATAACCTATCACTTCACCGAAAATATTTTACACTAACACTGTTTCACAAATTCTATTACGATTTCCAGCCAAATTCACCGTACGTCATGCCATGTGCACGAACTCCTTATCGTATACTGGTCATCCACTCAACGTGATGCGCACCAAAACGAAAACAGTGACCTCGTCCGCTTCATTTTCCCACGCGTAGCGATGGAATGGAATGACGTTCCCCACAGCATCATTTCCATATCTTATTCTCTTCATTTCAAAAAGAAATTGAGCGAAATCATTTTCAGCGCTGCCTCATAGTTGAAAAAGAGAAGGGAAAGGAAACGAAAGTGCCTTTAAAATGTTTTGTTTTTGACTGATTTCAGTTTTACAATCAATACTTCCTTGTGTCATTTTATTCGTATTGTTCTTGTTCTCTCTACTAATTTCACAAACGCGAGTGTTAAAGCCTTCTGTAATACCCTAGCTGAGGGGGTCTTGAAGGTCATTTGAAATAATAAATAAATAAATAAATAAATACCTTCTTGTAATCGAAAGTTTCTTTTCATTCTCATCCTGAACGCTCGACGCTTGAAACTTCTGAGCCGAATTTTAGAGATGCCCACTCACACTGATAAGGAGCTGCAAGGGACCTTGCCGAGTCAGTGTCACTCTCGCTCGCTGTTACGCCGCGAAAATGGCCGCCCGTTTTTCTGCTGTCTCGACGCCCGTTCTTTATTTTGTTTGGCACACGTTCGCCCGTCAAACTTTCAGTTTGAAGCAGGATTTTCGTCGCTTCCGCTCTCGTCATTTGTGACGATATACGTAGGTGTCACTGTATACGTTTTGAACGCGCGTAGGTGCATAACTATGTGGGCCCATGCACATATGTGTGCTCGCTTTCGCGTGTGTCTATAACGCCGGAGTCCCATTGTTCGTGCATCGTACGAAAACCGGAATTCTCGCTGCGGATATGACGAGATATGTATCTGCGGCAACGACTCAGGCATGTTTGCTTCGTACCTGTGCAAGTTTCGGACATGTCTGCAGACTGTATTGGTATGACCAATGTGAACGGGACGTCATACAAGGAAGGATAGATGGATGTTAATAGATATACCCTTTGTAACGGGCGGTACCTTGCGCCACCTAGCCTAAATCTAAAAAAATAGAGAAACACTTTTCAGACAGTGTTTGCAGACTGTCTTTCATTTGAGGTGTTTACGTGCACCCTGTACATGTTCACGCATATGAGGCCTCACTACCCGTTTGAGGCGTTTGTGTTGCTGGAGGTATGAACGCCATTCGGCGCCCTTAATTTTCCACAGATTGAACTTTCTTTCGGAGACCCCCCCTCCTCTCTCCAGCTGCTTTGATTATTTTTTTTATCATTTTTATGTTTTTGGGGTAGAGGGTGTTTACGATGTCTCGTGGTTTACCTAAGGCGTGGTGTTTTCAACTTTCTGGTTTGTAATTGTGTGTTTGTTTTTGTTGGCAAAAGGGGCGGGGGAGGTCTTTCTTGTTGACATTGTTTTGTGGTGGTCTTTTCAGCAATTTCTGTTGCTTTTTTTTGTTTATATTTTTCTGGGGGTGGCAAAAAAAGGAAGGGTCTTAGTTTTTTTTGCCAATGTTTAGTTGTTTATACAAGATTCGCTTGGGTAGCGACGGAAGCTGTCAGTTTCCGGGCCATCGGCGCATCAATCTCCCGTCTATCTTTAGCGCCGCCCATAGTGGAACGGAGGAGAAGCCCCTTGACTCCTGTTTATTTGGGATTTTCGGGCAGAAAGCAAAGGCGTGACTTTGGCTTACGCGGAAGCCTCCCCTCTCGGCGCGGAATGTTACGAAACTGTTTCCTTCCGACGAGCGAAAGCTTTTTTTCGTGTGTCGTGATATATCGATGCATCGGCAGGTGCAATGTTTTGGCGTCGACTCGTACGTGGTGTGTCAGACGTTTTGTACTTTGAAAAAAAAAATATTCCCGCTCTACTATCGAGTCTTGGAAATGAACTTCGACAAAAGTCGACATTCTGCGCACTGATGCACGCAATGGAGGCAGGCTCACGCAGCCCCGTTTGCTTGCGTTATGTTATATTACGTTACGTTGCGTTATGTTTCGTTATGCACGCTTACTTACTGCGCGTTCACACTGCCCCGTCAAAGCGCTACGGGACGTACGCAGCAACCAATGGGAAACTTCTCGCAGCGATTGCGGTTAGACAATAGCAGACGCCAAATAAGCTAGACATGGCGGTCAGCGGCCGCGGCGTCCGAATCGGATGGGTGGACAGGGTAGAGGGACTCAGTGACGTTTAAGCAGCTCAATGGGATGGTTGAAACCAACCAAACCAACCTTGCGTTGCGGCGACCCCGACGAAGGCTGGTGCAGCCAACTGTGGCAGCGGTCTTCGTCCCGAGGCAGAGCCACAGCTGATGACGAGCACAAGTCTTTCCTACTTTTCGAAAAGAAAGATGGTAAGAAAAAGTAACGAAAGCTCTTGCTTCTCGACAAGAGTCCTCAGCATTACGATGGTCAAGCTCAACGAGAATGCGAAAATTATGCGTGCAATTTTCGAGCACTGCTATATATGGCACAAGACATACGACCGTTTCTATCTTATACCGGTGCCAGTATCCCGATAAGAACTCGTGCGAAACGTATGCACACCGAGTTGCATTTGTTCATCGTCTGCCTCGGCAAACGTGGCGCACAGCGCGATTCGCCGTTAATCAGCTCCCACGGCACGCGATCGTCGCGGTGCAACGCGACTCGCACCGCCACGCTCGGCCTATCACTGGGCGCGGCCATCTTGACGTCACGTGATCACTAATGTGGCAAGGGAGGCAAGATGGCGGCAAACGGGGGAGAAGGGCATTTTCGGTCGCCGGTTTACCGCTCTAAGTTTACTCAATCTCGTTTGGCAGCGACGCGCGGGGAGATAAATCACGTGATACATTCACCATGCTGGATTGGCTAAGACGGTTTGTGGAGACCACTGCGATCCAACGTGAGGTAAAACGAAATACGAGGGGCGTTCATAAAGTTCGTATTATCGGCAAAAAAAAAAAAAAATGAAATAAAAAAAAAAAACGGAACAAAACAGGCATCAACATGAGCGCGCGTCCCTCTATACTCTCTTTCATACTTAGCGTGCAACGCTGTAAAAGCTACTGGCGCGAGCGCGTGGCTTCAACAATGTTTTTGTTTGCGCGAGAGCGCGTGCAAATGATCAACGAGATCAAGCCCCGTGCTCGGGCCAGTAACTTTGACAGCGTTGCACACTAAGTATGAAACAGAGTATAGTTTCCGCACATAGCCCCGTGCGCGACCGAAAGCGTCGCTGTGGTCGGCCTTCCACGATTGGCCGAGCGCTGACTATGACGTCGGAAAGGGGATTTATCATCGACGGAAATAAGAGGAATGAAAGAACTTTAATTTTGACGGTCTTGGCAGTGTTCCTTTGAGAGCGCAATGATTTCAAGCTTCCACCATGCTAATAACAAACACCATCGAACTTGTTGTTTGCAAGGTAATGAGGTCACAAGGGGGAACCACAGGAGGGCGCCACCAAAACACCTCGCCGCTAATAGTAGCTGGGGGGATCGGTGGCCGAGTGGTCTATACTTCGTCTCACGTTAGTATGGACTATTGTTAGCCGCACGTGCTAAAAGCGCAAACTAATCGCTTTAAATGAAGCCTCAGCGGCTGCACGAGCGCTCGTGCAGCGAGTGCTCCCGTCAAGGCAGTCAAGGCTAGCCGCTCGCTCTAGCACAGCCTTCGCGGTTAGTCCATGCTAAGGTGAGACGAAGTATTAGCCCCGTGCGCGACCAAAAGCGTCGCTGTGGTCGGCTTTCCACGATTGGCCGAACGCTGACTATGACGTCGGAAAGGGGATTTATCATCGACGGAAATAAGAGGAATCAAAGAACTTAATTTTGATGGTGTTGGCAGTGTTCCTTTGAGAGCGCAATAATTTCAAGCTTCCACCATGCTATTTACAAACACCATCGAACTTGTTGTTTGCAAGGTAATGACGTCACAAGGGGGAACCATAGGAGGGCGCCACCGAAACATCTCGCCGCTAATAGCGCACACCAGCTCGGAGCACGTGGAGCGAAAGCTCGCGCTGCAGAACCCAGGATCCTGGGTTCAATCCCCACCCCTGCCCGTTTCGATCTGGATGAGCATCGTACCGGCGTGCGGTCGTGTATCACTACAGCGTGATGCACGTTAAAGACCCCAGGCTAGCGGTTGTACTTCACTGGCTAAATTGCTCATCTACAGCTGGGGGACTCGTCGCCCGTTGAGGCAGACCAAGTTCTAGGCTGTAGAAACATACACACAACCCAATGTTTTTTTTTTTTTTTTTGCTATAGTATCTCTAAACGCCGCTAGGGAGTCGAAACAAACTGGCACCGCCCGTCGGTGCCAAGCACATGCCGTGATCCGTTTTTTTTTTTTTTTTTTCATTTGAAGGGAAGCAATGCCAAGGATATTATTTCCAACCTGGGAGCGTTGTTCGGGGACAACGCCCAAGTTTATGACACTTTGGTTAAATGGCGCAGACGCTTCCAGTGTGGCCGGATAAGAGGAAAGCATTTCAAAGACGGCGACCAAGTGATTGCTGGAGTGGAGCGATTCCTGAACACTCAAAACGAGGAGTTATATAAGAATGGCCTCCGGCATGTGGTGCATCGCTGGAAAAAGTGGGTAACGTTTGGTTGCGAACAAATAGAGAAAGTCTCAGCTCCTACTCGACTTTGATTGCAGAATCTCTATTCCTTCGTGACAATAATACGAACTTTATGAACGCCCCTCTACCAACTCAGACCTCTGACGCCGCGCTACTGTAGTGACGCTACTGTCGGTACTGCGCCTGCGTGAACACTTTTTCTCACGCGAACATGGTTTCTGCGCACGCGCTTTGCACACACCTGGTGGGGGCAAGCGCGGGCTTGCCTGTAAACAGCGTACTCGTGAATACCATGGCAGGGCAGAAAAAATACAGGAGCGTTTTTTCCCACGAAATGTGCTTCCGTCGTGCGTGTTGGTTGTTGTTGATTCTAAGAGACGGCGCGCAACTTTGAGAGACTCTTAGTTCTCCTTTATATCTATATATATATATATATATATATATATATATATATATATATATATATATATATATCATCCGGCACTCGAGAGCTTTGCAGTCAAACAGTTTCGTACAGAGAGTAAAAAATAAAAACAAAAGATTTTGTCGAGACATGTCACAGCTTAGCGGGTCTGGAAGCTATCTATATCCATACGTGCTGTTTATTTTTTGGTGTAGAAATATGACGTGTTTCAGATAAAAAAGAACAAAAGTTGTTTATTTTGGCTTCTTTTTTTTTTTTAGATGACGCGTTCGACGGCGTCGATATGTCGCGCCTCAAAAGCCAGTCGCCGAAAAAAGCTCCGTTGCTTTTCTTCTTTTAAAAGTTACCACGAATTTTCTTTTTTTATATATATCGATAGAATTGACGTCAGATTGGAAGGCACGCGTGCACATCGTTGCGAAGTCGAATATAGACCGATGCCGCCAAGCGTTCGGCGCATGCGTGAAGCCGCCATAACTTTAGTTCATAGGGGGCTGGCGGCAGTGCACGAAACGGCTCGTGTTTTTTCGTGCTCTTCATGCGCAGAGCTCCATCGAAGGCGTCGCTCGTGCAGAAAGACGAAAGTTCCCGGCATGAATCGCGGCAGTGGTGGCGTAGCCAAACTGGCTGGCGAGATCGGTCTATTGGGTGATAAATGTTTCCTAAATACTCGAAATATAAATAATAAAAACAAAAAGCACGGTCACAATCAACTACTTTTTTTTTTCTTTCAAAGCTTCAAAATTACAGCACGCTCGCTTTAACCAAATACTGGTTTCGCTCTCGGCTTTTTGTTTTCTTTGTAAATGTATTTATGGTATAGTTTATTACATTGCCAATGCCAGATAATTTTGTTCGAACTTGAAGCGGACGTATACATAGTTCCTAAGGTGCTGCTGCGGTTATTTATTTTTTTTCAGACGCAAGCAAAAAAACACAAAAAAACCACTTTGGATTTGGTACACGACCTTGAACTCTAGACCGATGCCCTGAACAGGACTAAATATATATTTTGAAGCTGAATTAAAGTTGGTGCTCATACTCTACATGGCGATACAAAAATAGAAAACAAAGCAATACAGTAAAAAAAATATATTATTAGCACCGCGCTGTCTTAGTTGCGCTCTTTTATGCTTCCCATCGGTGACATATCAAGATCAGGATTCGCCTCGCCATGACGTCACGAATGTTGGTCCTTTCTACTTATTACTAGCTACGAACTTTTTAAACAAAACTGTCCAAGTCGACTGTCTTGACATTGCTCATACTTCCGCTGATGCGAGCATAATGAATCCCACGAACGACGTCCTTGTGTGTTTTTCTCCAATCATAGCAAGACGACCACGCCGAACGCTTCTGGTGACGCACGTCGCCGATAGCGGCAACATTACCAGATTAGCTCACCTGTAAATTTCCCGCGGAAGGTGGTAGCCCCGCCCTCCTCACTCCTTTGAACCCGCTTCCCGTTGTTTAGTCCACCGTCAATTTTTCTTTTCAAATTTTTTTGTTTTATAAAGTACGATGAGACGCCATTAAGACGCTGGGATTCAATATCTGTTCCATAAAATCCACCGCAGTTGCCCTAGCAGCCGTTCTCAAAACGGTGGCGCGTGAACGCCGGGTGGCGGACCGTGGGAAGAAAAGCGAGGGGGGGATTGCTTCTGAATACAATTTAACTGAGCTAATCTACTAACGGTATATAGACGTTTCCACTGTTTACAAAAATCACAGTCCACACGTGTTAAATCACAGTCCAGAACGCGCACGTTCGTCGCTTCGGAAAGCGAGCAAATCACGCGCCATACGCACGAACACTGAAAATGGAACCCGCCAAGTGCCCTTTTTTGGAAAGGTCTATAGCGTGCATTCACTGGCAGGCATTGGTGAGTATGTGACTGCTGAGCGCGAGTTGACGGTGCCCATCCACGGGGTTTTTGCAACGTGCATGCCACGCTTCAAGACTGCCGGTCTTGGTGGTTCATAGGTTTCGCGCATGCGTGGTCAACCGAGAATTTAAAATATTGCGTCCAATGAATACCCGCGATACCTTTCAATAACGGTCTGTGGCATTTCCGATTAGAGGAAGAGTGCTCGTGCAAAACTTCAATTGATACTCGCGAGAGTAAGTACTTCCGTACATTTAATGCATTGCCCCAGAAAGTTTTGACACCGACCAAATGTTTCGGCACAAAAAAAAACAAAAAAAAAAACATGTTACCCGATTGTAATAGACCTATTTCACTAAGCGTTCCACGCATGCGTGACGCCGCCACAACTGTAGTTCACAAGAGACTGAGCCGTATATAGAGAGAGTTTGGCCATTCATTGGGAAGTATAGCAGGCAGATGAGGAGGCGCGATTGGCCGAAAGTGGGCAGGGCGTGTTCCAGGGCGTCTTCGCAAAATCTAATGTGGCCAACCAGAAGCCGCAAATATTAACCTGGCGGTGGTCGCGTGAAACGAAATTAAGAAGTGCGTCGGAGTAACTCTCGGCGACTGAAAATATGGTGCACGTGATCTTTCAGTCACGGTCATCCAAGATGGTGGTGGAAGAGTGCGAGTAGCGGAACGAACGACATAATCAGTACGCTAGGCGCCGAAGGCCGGGAATCTGACGTCCGAGCGGTCACACTCTATCCGAGCAAAACAGAGTTCGAGTGGCACATTCGTCCCTTACATCTTTTTTGCCTGATCATAATCGTAACATCACGTGCACCATATTTTCAACCATGACGAGTTACTACATTTAACTCTTACGCTCTTTTTAAAACTGTTTCTCGCTACCACCACGAGGGGATTCTTTTCGGCTCCTGGTTGGCCAAGAGAGCATTCCAAGCCCTCTTTCTGCGTCTAGAGCATGCCCTGGCTCTGCCCACTCCTCCCATTGACCAAACTCTTTCTATACACGGCTCTGACAAGAAGTAGGCACCAGTGCACGAGACAGCTCGTGCCGTCTCGTGCTCTGTTCGCGCAGACCTCCAGCGGCGTTGTCACACGTACAGAAAGACTACAGGTCCCACGATGCATGGCGATCGCTCTATTACACGTGCTGCGCTTGCCGGCATTTGAAAGAGCCACTCTCGCACAGCAAAATCTCACACAAACGGCAATCTCACAACCACGACTCACAACAAACGGCAATCACTGGTGACCATAGCTGTGTGCGTAACTGCTGAGCACGTGCTAACGGCGAGCTTTCATGGTTCTCTTCCAACGTGCGCTCCACACCATCAAGATTGCCGGTCTTAACAACCTATTAATGGGAGCTCGTTCCAAGCATGCGCTCTAAACAGCATCCACAAATATGGAGTGCGGTGAAGTATTCACTGGCAGCCATAGCTGTGTGCAGGACTGCTGAGCGCGTGCTGATGGCGAGCTTCCACAGTTCTTTTGTAACGTGCATTCCGCACCCTCAAGATTGCCGGTCTTAGCAGCCTATTAATGTGGGCTCGTTCAGAGCATGCGCTCTAGACATCACCCACAAATATGGCGCCCAGTGAATAGTCCTTATACCCCTGTCAGACTGGCAATTTAATGTCAGTTCCATAATATGACGTTTGACCGACCGGCCAACCAGCGCGCGGCACTCCGGGAGCATCGCATTCGACGCGCGAAACATCGCGAGCCGATTCCTCGATCACACAAATATCCTTCGATGAAATTGACTTCAACTTTTCCGTGTGACAGAGGTATTAGTTATATATTTGGAATCCTTATAGACCCTTTTTTATCTAAAAGCGCCTAAAGTAGGTGCATTTGCATGCGTTCCCGTCAAGTTCCGGTCAGATGTGAGGACAAACAATCTCCATCAGATCGCCGCTCCTTGCAACGTTCATGAGATATTGTACTACCGGCTCTCTAGGTGGTTAGCTAAAGAACCGGTTGGCGAAAAATTTGTAGGAAATGTTTCAATACTCTTGTAAGACGACCGGTCCGCTCCATAATATGTTGAATAGCGCAGCAGGAGGGCATCGTTAGATCCTTATAACTTTGTGATGTCTGTAGAACTTCATCGTCCGAGGAATTTCGACATTAACAGGCAGGGAAGGCCGCTGAAACAGAGCGTCCGGAAGTCTCTTGGGATGCCAAAGATAACTTGTGTTGGTGAACAGAAGGCGACCGAGTAGGCACGTATACCCAACGTTCCCAGCGTTTTCTTTTAGTTCTCAAATAATTTGCTAAAAGTTATGTAGTGCGCGTCCGAGAAACGCCATATCGTTGATCGTTGTTCGCAAAGCATGCTTCGAACTAACTCCCTTTTTTCTTATCTGCTAATGCACAAGTATATTGATTTGGAGGAAAGCAAGTCATCAGATTGGAAGAATGTACGAGTACACAACTTTAACGTGTGTTTAACCCATGCAGGATTGTTGTTCTTGTCCCACAATAAATTGGAACTTTTCACTCAAGCAATTTCGTCCATTATTTTGTTGTCATAAGCTGTCTGTCGCGTGTTGAAAGCGGGTATTCCGAAGGTTCGCACGACACCCTCAAATCGGGAATGCACAAATCCTTGTAAGTTTAATCGCGCCTTTTTTTGTTCCCCCCTTTAATATTAAAAAAAAAAAAAAAGTTCTCACTCACTCTAACGGCAAAATGGCAGATTGACTAACGTGAAGCAACCTCTGGTTACTGACAGATTGAGAACGACAGGTCGAGTCCTTCAAACGCCTGCACTCCAGCACGTGCTTCGTGCCTTCCGTCGTGCTTCGGCCGCGCACGCGCCTTCGAGGTGCGCGACACGCCGAAGTGCTGCCGAAGGTAGAAAGCCCTCGCCTAACGGCGAGACTATACTGAAGCACATGGATGCTGCTCTCACTTTTTACAGCGAACATATGGTTCCGGTGCATGTGCTGCGAGCAACGTCCAACAATGCGCCGCCCTGTGAATGCGGAGGGCAAGTTCGTCTGCTTCTTGCGCAGGGGGTAGCGGTGACGTCAGAACGCCGAGCCCTGATTGGCTGATCGCGACCCCCCTATCTGAGCGTCGTCTGCTCCTTTGCAACGTCGTCTGCGTCTGTCTTACCTTTCCTGCGACTTGCGGAAGTGCAGAGGCCAAATTCACAAAACCATCTTACGCCAAAAGAGTGCGTAAGACAAAACGTGAGAACAAATTCGTATTCACGAAACGAAATTATCGTAAGTTTTGCTCAGGTTACGACGGAATCCTACGACGATCAACTCAGCATGGCCGACAGCGTCGCTCAGTTACTAGGTCGCGACGATCAACGGACGTTTATTTTCGTGCTCTTCTCACGCGTCCCGACTGCAAGCAGAAAGAAAAAAAGTAAAAAGTACTTGAAATAAACCACGACGAACAAGAACGCTGGATCCACAAACACCCGGGAAATGCTCCAACGGCCACGATTCCACCGACCCCGAGTAAGCGAGCTCGGCAGATAGGCCTAGCAGGCACAGCGGTGCTCCGACGGTCCTTGGCCAAGACCGTCTGCCCACGACCTGCTAGCGTGCTGAATGGAATATGCCCGCGCGACCCTTGTGAACTCTTCAATCTCTTCCTCTTGTCATCTCCTTGTTTTCCGAGGCAGCGGTGACTCTCGCCGGTGAAAAAGCGGTGAATCTCCGACAGACGCAGGAAAGGTAAAGCAGCCATCGCTTTGACTAGCAGACGTAAAGCAGACGACGTTAACTGCGCCAACCCGCCGACGCCGTTAAAGAGTGAGGAATCTCGCCGCACACGAAACGAGGGAAAAAGTATTTGGGAGGGAACTTGCGGACACTAACACGCTCACTCTCGGTTCTTAGGAAACAAACCTCGGCGCCTCGGGACACCTCGTCAGTGAGTCCTTTGACTTCTCTCCTTAATGCGCGTCTGCTAGTTGTTAAAAACAACGTACCGCTCGATTTATTTCGTCTGCCCTCTATGAAAGGCGAAGTCGAGCTCGCTCGTAAAGACCTGCACTTCCGAAAGTCGCAGGAAAGGTAAGACAGACGCAGACAACGTTGCGAGCAGACGACGTTGCAAAGGAGCAGACGACGCTCAGATAGGGGGGTCGCGATCAGCCAATCGGGGCTCGGCGTTCTGATGTCACCGCTACTTCCTTTCTCATGCGCAGAAGACGAAAATGAGCCCACTTGCGAGGCGTATAGCTCCTATGACAAACACGGGCGTGCTCCTTGTCGTACCCGTCGTTTAGCGAAAGGTCTATTGACCAACGCACGCGAGCATTCACACGTTCATGCGTAAATGTATACATGCACAAAACTAGATTTAAACCCACTTCGACTCCTGACTGACTCGACAGCTCGAATACAAAATTCACGTTAAAAGCGAAAAAAAAAAAAAAGCAACAAGGCTCCAGTCAAACAGCTTTGAATTTCCCTCTCAAATTCCGTATGGCTTTTGTCTTCTGTTTATTATTTTGCTTTTGGGAGCATGCACAACCTTTTTTTTTTTTTATTGTAAATGGAGCGATAACGAACACTTCCATCTGGTGGCGTCGCGATAGAGTTGGGTGGAAACGAAAGCTTAGCAATTTCTTTCCGAATTTTTTCTTTCTATTTTTTTTTAAGAAAATAGTGTTTGGTATCGTTCTATTTTAGCTTTCTTTATTTTATTTATTTTTTGGCGGTACAATCTTTTCTCCCCCCCCCCCCCCCCTCCCTTACTCTCAACACATCTTTGAAAGACTCCAGAGTTGAGCTGAAATGCGCAGAAATAAGAGACGGCGGCGTTGGGACAAAAATACAAATAGAAGGACTCCGACATGAGGAATGGCGAAAGAAAGGGAAACCGATGGCATTTGAGGACTTTTTGGCTCCGTCGTCGCCCTCCATTAAGTTTCGTTCGTCGCGAATCGGAAGGCGTTCTTAAAGACCTCCCCCCCCCCCCCCCCCCTCCCCCAAACCGCTCTTTTGAAAACCTTGTTTTATTTCTCTTACATCTGAAGTTCTTTTGTCCTCTTCCTTTCTTTTTGTCTTATTAGTGTAGCTTTCGTTTTTCGGGCGCCATTCTTGTCGCACTGGTGGTCGTGTTTTGCTCTTTTATACCCATCGCTTTATGTTTCGTTTTGTATTCTTCTTTTTTGACGGAGGAGTCGGCGGGGGTTGGAAACCTTACGTATTCAAATTCGACTGCCTAAACATTGTCAACCCGGAACGACGAATTTTAGATGGAGGAGAAAAAATAAAACAAAAAAAAGGAAAAGTTAGATTTGCCGCATGTCAACTGCATTCACTCTTTCTATCTTTTTTATTTATTTTTTTCGTACAAAAGTGTTATAAGCAGCGCTTGCGTGAAATGAACAACCCGTAAGAGAAAGCAAAGATTCCAAATGGAAACTCAACCTCAAACAAAACAAAGAAAGAAGAACAGAATGTCTTTAAATTTTGTCGATTCTTTATTTCTCAACTTCCGAAGTTTGTGTCGATAAACAGACACTGAGCTCTCGAGGAAAGCAGCAAGGTTGTCAGAGTAGGCTCCGGCAGAAAGTGAACAAAGCACGCGCCGTACCACGACCACCTGGGCAGCGCGATAGCAACGCCACTTGGAAGACAAGGCGCCCGCTTTTCTTCCTATGACGTCATCAAGTCGATCCACAAGCGCGACCCCTTCTTTGTTTCCGCTTAAGTTCACACGCAGACAACGCTACGAGCTAATGGAACCAATCAAGTGGCGTTAAAAGCCCAAGTTACTAGGCCTTTTCAGTATATGATTGGTTCAGCGATGATACGTCACGTTCAGAACCATGACGAAGAACATCATGATGGTGCGTCTGATCGTCTGAGCGACAGCGTCTGAACTTCAATGCAAGATCAAAAGAGGTTCTAATAAATTATAAAAAAAATTAGAGGTGAATTCTAGAGCAGTTTTATTCGGTGTATAATATGAATATCACGTTCGTTTGTCCCGAAGATGCAACTAAACGCGAGAAAACACCCAAAACCTCCGACCAGTCGCTGCGTCATACCGAGGTCTTTCGGCCGTCAAGCGCGTGTCGCTCGTGTGGACAGCGCTTGTAATAGACCCCTTTCGGAAGCCACGTGCCCATTATTAGAAGGTCGGAACCCCTGCACATTGGCGGAGCAACTGACATCGTGGACCGTGCAATATGACGTCCAGTGAATGCGGATCGCAAGTTCGTCTGCGTCTTTTTGCACAGAGGTTGGATGATATCAGAACGCCGAGCTCTTATTGGCTGATTTAAAAAAAAAAAAAAAAAAGAAACGTGGGTAGCGCTTGTGGCATCTAGCATTGAGGTCTACCTCCTATTCTTTCAATCAAAGTCAATGAGATCTCGGCATCGTTCTCACGTCACCGCAGCTCCTGAGCAAGAAGCAGACGAACTAGCGCTCTGCATTGGTCTGCTCGCCGGTTATTCCCAGTGATGCAGGCTACTTGTGACTTATGGGCGCATGAAAACGACCGGAAGCGGTTGCAACGTGATATCCGCTCCGTCAAATTTGCCATCGGGGCATTTCCCTGGGACGTACTACACATCGGGGCACACGGAATGCACGGCAGCGTCTGACAAATCAAAGACGTGTGGAATGCCGTCGGCCTCGTGTGCGTCGACATTTCGCTAACGGGTGATGAAGACTGAGCGAACGGTTGCACTCTCTGCGTAGAGTTTAGAAATAAAGAGAAACACCAATTATTTAAATTTTCGACGAGTTCGGACGCAAGCACATCACTGTTGTTGGCCACTTTATAGGCATAAAAGGAGCTACACTCCGATTATTGACACCCGATTCCTCGATTTTATTGTGGTCGCTGCGATGTGTGTATTTAGAGGGTGCGCAATCAATTGGTCTGTACGATTGGCAGAGTCTACTTGCTGAGCGTTAGATACCTTCTTAGGATGCTCAGGCGATACAGCATTTGCTCCATCGCGGACTGTTTTACAGAAAACTGTTTCTGCAATTTCAGATTAGTTTTTAGATAACTGGCCACGAAAATCTTGAGCACCAATACGATCGAAGTTTCGCTACTTTGAAGCGCAGCCTACTTAGCGGTCCTAGGCCAGTCTATGAACGTCTGCATTTGCTTGTTTTACGATAGACCAGACGGTTTTATGCGTAGTCAAAATGTGCGAACTCTGATCCATATATTCACATTAAAAATAGCGCAAAAAAGACGGGACAAAAAGACGAAGAAGCACACAGGACAAGCGCTAACTGGCAACTAAAGTTTATTGAATGCTTCCAACTTTGCTATCGCCGTGCACGCGCTTAGTCTGTTTATATACAACTCGTATAAACTCACTGGTGCAAAGTGCAGGTGCGAACTAGGCAGGTGTAAGCCAGGCGGAGCTCAATTAACGCGCAGATGTGTAACCCGGGCGTACCTCGTAAAACTCCTCGGGGGGTAACCTATACATGTGTTACTCGTCCATGAACTCTCAGGTGCGACGTAGGTGTACCTCGTACGAACTCTCGTGTGTCCTCGACGAATACGCGGACTGTTCTCACGCGCAACGCCCGGCAGAAGACGAAAGCACCAAAATCAAGAAAAGCAAACATAAACATAATTTTGCCGTTCCGCTGTTTACTTGCAACCGTTTCAGAGTAACTCTTACTTACCCTTCTTGGCTTCTAGCTTTAGCCATTATCTCACCCGCCATTTACTCATATAAAACAAAATCGCCTAGCTTAAACATTCTGTCAAATGCAGTGAAGGTTCGATAGCACTTGACGAGGCCTTTAACCAAAAGCGCTTTCTATGAAAAGTCAGCGGAAATATTCCCCCTCCAAACTTAGCTGGCAAATTGCGACGTCACGTCAAGTGGCAGTGAAAGTCATGTTACACTGTGACGTTACGTGATATTATGACGGCACACTAATGTTACGTGTCACCATGACTTGATGTGACATCGAGACGTCGAGTAACTAGTGACGTCATACGGTCAGATCAACATGCGCAAGAAAGGCCCTTAAAGACTTTTCATATAAAACGACCGAAGAATTAGTCGTTAGTTATTTAGACAGCAGGAGATTGGTCTGCCAGAGTATACGGTGACACTGATACTTCCTCTAGACGATAATTTAGACAGTGCAGTACGACTGCTAACGTGCATTACGCAGTAGTGATACACGACCGCACGCCGGTACGATGCTCTTGTTTAAGTACGCGAGAGAGAGAGAGAGTGAAAGAGGGGCGAAGAAGGAAATAAAAAAGGGTTGACGTAACATCGCCGGCTGCTGATGCCAAACACTGACAGTTATTTAACGAGCGGCTCGCTCCGAAGCCGGATCAATTCCACTTGCGCGAGAGTAAAGTTCCAGCGCTGGTCGTGTCACGGATTGACTTTAATTAACTCCCACTTCCGCTTCGTTTCCGCCTCGTTTCGTTCAAGTGGTCGAGAGACCTGACGTGCGGTAGATGTCGGCGTATCGACGCGCTACCAATTCCGCTTGTTCCTGGGAAACAGCAGCTCTTGACGAGAGGGCCGCTCTCCCGGCGGTGTCTGCCGATATTGCAACCGTAGTCGCTGACGGCAGGAGCACGGCAGGGAGGTTCTTCGGTTGCCTCCGGCACGAGCATCCTGCCTTCGATGGTGCTTCGCCGTCTCGTGAGCCCCGAGCGAGCGTGCGCAGCTAGTGCACGGCAGAAGGCGAGGAGCGCGTGCTGAACGCCGGGCGTTCGACAGCAGACACGCCCTGCCGGTCTCATTCTTTCAGTGACCGTTGATTGGGTTCGCCCTTGATCTCGCTGTCTCTGCGATAGGTACTATGGTCATTGGCAGGGCAAGAACGACAGGGAAGTTCTTCAATGCTGCTTGATGGGCGAGTTGGTGCTGAAACTTTGGGAACATGGTGGCAATTTTAGACACGGACGGGAGGGGAGAACAGGACAACACAATATACGCCAACTTGAACTGTTTATTATTGAAAAAAACATGGGTATAAATACTCCGCGGTATCCCGCCACTCAACCAGTACCCTACCCTGCCGCTGTTCGCAAGAACTGATTCTCTTTGTCCGCCAGATCAGTCGAAGCCACGGTGACGCACCGATTCCAGCAACTTTATTATCAGGTCTGTTTCTATGCATGCATTTTGTGCAATCCTTGAACTAAGGTTTGCATTCACAGCCATGACAATGCATCGACAAATAGTTATCCAGATGCCCACTCACTCTTAGGTTCTGTTCGTGTAATCTATCGTTGACGCATCTTCCCGTCTGTCCCACGTATTTCCTGCTACACTTCCGCGGGATCTGATATACTACTCCTTCTGCGCGTGCCACAAACGGGCTGCAATGCTTCTTTAGGCAGCCTACCGGGCGTTTGCGGAAGGGGCCCGTGTGTCTGCACATCTTGGAGAGTTCTTCTGGTGCCGAAAAAACCACCTTAGCGTTAACGCGGTTTGCTACCTTCTTAAGGTTGTGTGCAGTATTGTGCATGTATCTTGTAACCGCCACTTTTTGTTTCCCTCGGGCTGTGTCTTGATCTGGGCTGTCTTTTGCTTGTAGCTTCTTTAAAACCTTTTCGTCATCAGACACTAGGAGAGACTCCGGAAAGCCGGCCGCATTCAGGCGTTCCAACTGCTCCTTCAGGCCCGAGCGTATCGCATGCTGACACGACTTCCTTAGGGCGTTTATAGAGCATAAATTTACAATTCCTCTGTTAACGAGGTTCAAGTGGTAGGACGTGAAATGTAACAGGGGCTTATTGATTCTAGGGTGGTACTTCCAACACACATGTTTCTCCGAAAGGGTGAGCTTAATGTCTAAACACTGCATGACGTTATCCACAGGTACCGCGTGCGTAAGTTGGAGAGTATATAGGGCACTACTAAAGATTGTTAAGAAACTGGTCACCGCCGAGGGAAGGTGAGAAATATTGAGGTAAAAAAAGACCAAATATTTATCAGCACATCTAAAAACCTTGCTTCTATAAAAGCCATTCTGGCGTTTCAGGAAGGATTCTGTCATATGATAGGTTGAAAATATATCGCTCAAAAGAGGCGCTAAGACACGAGCCGATACTAAAGTCCCTTGATACTTTTTTTTTTACAAGTAACGAAAACCGATACAAATGACATAGCACATTATGCTGGAACAAAATGGCGGCTTCAAACGCAAGTAAAACTTTGGGATTTATAAGACGCCATCTGTATCAAACTACACCACATGTCAAACAGCTATCATACTGCACCCTCGTCAAGTCTAAACTTGAATACGCTTCTACCACCTGGAATCATCATCAAACGTACCTTTCGACATGCTAGAATCAATTCAAAACCGCGCAACTCGCTTCATTCTTCACGACTACTCACCCACGAGCATTACAGCACTCGAGGCCTCGTTCAATTACCTCCTTTTAAAGACAGGCGCGCTCTTGACCGACTATCCTTTTTTTTTTTTTTTTTCAGAACATAATTTACAACCTCTGGACTGACCGCGAATTCTTCTCACCAACCAATCACATTTCACTTTGTCGTGACCATTACCATAAACTCTAGTTGCCCTTTGCTAGAACTAATTACCTTAAAAATTCGACTCTCATCTTGTGCATGAGTGACTGGAATGCATTACCGGAGTCTCTTGTAAAAGTCATTGATCATTCCTTCTTTATAACAGCGCTCACTCAGCTTGCGTTTTCTACTTAAAATGTTGAAAATAATTGTTTAATATGACTGTTCTGTTTCGTTCTTTTCTACCTTTTTATAAACCTTATTTTGTGTCCTAATGTGCTATATATTACCCCCTTATGTAATGCTTCTTGGGGCCTTCAGGGTATAATACATGAAATGAAATAAATTAAATTCAGTTCAAACCTCTGCTGTGCGCCGCCATTCGCTTCCTAAAACCTGCACCGTCTCGCAGTCGGCGCTTCAAAGAATGTCACTACCTGTAGGAAACTCTTATCTAGGGACTTCAGCCGATACATAGCCCACGCTTCTCAATAAAAATGCCGTTGTCCCACGGCACGAAGGTCGAGTTAAAATAAAAATAAAGCAAATCTAGAAAGTCATGCAAAGTCATGTGCACGACTTTCATAATAAACAGTCATGCTGAGTCGTGTGCATGACTTGAATAATAAACAGATGAAGCTAGCGCATTATGTTGTTTTGTGCTGCACTCTCGTCCGCGCGTCAAAACGCGCTACCGTGTTCTCGAAGACCTTCAGTTGTCCCGCCTCCTGTGCAAGTAATTCCTACCTTTGATAATGCTTAGGAGTCTCGTGTCTATCGAGCGCGCAAGCGCGTTCAAAGCACTGTGGAAGGCAAGGACATTTGTCTGAGGCCGGACAGCTGAAAGAGACGACTTTCCGTTCTCGCCCTGCCAGTGACTGTAGTGGATGTGCCTGCTGGACGAGTGCAATTTTCTTCACTAAAGGGAAATTACACAACTTGCGTACCTTAAAGCAACGTGGCAAGTACCTTTCGGCATTTTGCGAAATTCGCTTCTTTCACGATCGACAGAGGGATTGGGAAGCCAGGGAACTTTGATCCGGGAACTTGTAGAAGAGTGCTTTTTTGATGTAAAAAACAAAAAGGTACTTTCAAATGCAAGGAATGCCAAGACAAATAAAATGCATGCATTGTTCTCTTTCTAATATTTCAACCGAAAGATTCTAATTGAATCATACTACTATGACGAAAGAGTTGAATGACTGCTGTAGAAAGTGGTCCGGGTATACAGAAAGCACCAACCAACTCGTGTATCCTATGTGTCACATAAGAACTCCTTCAAGGTTCCTGTGCATTCGACAGAAAAGTGCCCAAGTCATTTTTGCCTTCGTCTTCCCGTTTTGACTGTGCCGTCAAAACAATTTTCACTCTTTTCATTGTCATTGATACCCTCGAATCTTGTACTGTATTTAATTGTATTTTTTATTATTAATTTTTGACACTGTGAAGATTGTCTTGAACGCACGAATCCGTGTTTGCCGCGCTTCAGAAGAAACTATCAGCAGAAACCGTGGACATTTGCAAATTCAAATTTCACTTGAGTGTTCCTTTTTTTTACGTCATTTTATTTACCCCCGAGATCAACACGCAAAAAAAAAAAAGCTCAGTCCCTTGGAAAGAAAAGGCAAAACAAATCAAAGGTTGTACGGATGCAGTACCGTCATTGCAGAAGCGAACCCCAGGCGTTCGCTCTTAACAAGAAGTAACAGCCCAGTGTGCGGTAAGTACAGTTCAGCGACATAAGCTTGCCATTTCGGAAAACAAGCGAGGCGCGTACCGAATTCATTACTATCTAGACTAGAATGGCACCTGCCATAAGCCTCCGTGTGGAGCGGAATCCATCGAAGGTACTTAGCGCTATAACGGGTGCCGTCGACGAGGTAGTCCAAGACTTTTACAAAATGCCTTGGACATCATTTCACCAGACAACAATTGGGAGTTCCCACTGCACTTGTGCAGTGAACAATTAGCTCAACAATGGCGTCCGGAGAGCACCGCCTAGTTGCAGCTACTAACGTTGGCGAGTCTTTGCCGGTCGACATCGAGAGCTTCATCGACCTCGTGTGCGTTCCCAACAGTTGTATCGTAACCCTCTCCTTCCTCCGCGAGCTGCCACCTCCCCTCCCTCACGCGATGTCAAACAATCGACCTTCTCGGCGACACAATCCATTCTAGTACCGCGTATCAGGCGACGCGCCGCACCTGCTGCCCCCAACTCCCCCCCCCCCCCCGCCCCCCACAGAGTCCCGAAGATATTCACACGTTGAACTCGACAAGTCACTCCATCGGGCGCGCACACACAGACACTGTACTCGAAAACAATGGGTATACTCAATTCACCCCTAAGCTGACAGTGCAGTTCAAGCTACGTGGTCTATCTTCCGCCACGTGATCATGCTCCTGGTTATGCCTACGCGCAAAGAGTGGGGTCAGGTGACGAGAGGGAGGCGCTTGACGGGTACGGAAAGCGCGTAGCTCCCACCGCACTTTCAGCTTGGGGGTCGCGAACCTGCCGAGGTTCGAGGTCGACCAGGTTCGCTGTTTCGAAATTTACAACGCAGAGTCCGACTCAAGTTCGACTGCCGTACGCAGGCGCGAAAATTAAAGAAAAACGAGCTGACTTTCTTTGGCGATGGGAACGGGTTGAAGTCAGGGAGCGCTGTCCATAAGTCGAACTTCGTCGAACTTTGCTTTAAGTTTGAAAGGTCGCCGAACCAACACAGCCTCGAGTTCGACGAAAGTTCGCATCATCCCTAACAATGACGCCACGGAGGTTCACAGACGCAGAACTACCTTCCGCAGCGGAACACAGACGCGAAAGGGTAACACCGGTATATCAATAGAGGCAGCTTTTCGCCGACTAGGACCGCCGCGACGGCTATGGCTCGTTTTTATGCGACTGCGATTGTTTTGACTACGTTGGATCGCAGCGGACGTGACGAGCAATCCCGTTCAATCCAGCGTTGTGAATTCGTCACGTGACTTCGCACCCCGCGAGTTGTTGCGCCCCTCATGATTGTCACGTCACACTCGCACGGCATTGAACTTGCATCGATGCTTCGTAGCGTCCTCAGCGATCTATCGTAAGGTAAAACGCACTATAAGTTCGTTCTCTGGTTCCATCCGACCAATCAATCGCCGCGGCCTATGTCCGGCTGAGCCAATGAAAGGTAAGGAATGTGTCCTGAAGCCGCGTTGTTTGCAGTGCGTATATGAGCCTGTCTGCATCCGCTTCGGTTCACCTCATGGTGACGGCGAGGCATAATATCGGAATCGACAAAAAGGTCGATAACCTCCGTTTTCTCGAGAGCTCTTCGACCCCGTCTGTCATTTCCGTACACAGCTGCTTTTGCGGAAGCAGTTCTGGTGTTGCCATATTGAGTCCCGACTTTGTATCACTTGGTAGGAAAGTGTTAAGTCGCCTGCTGGTACGTGGTCCTCTGGCAAGTGTCTAGCCCTCAAAAGTGGAATTACTGCGACGGCGGACGGTCGCTTGACTGTCCTCAGAACTCTTCCTACCTGTCGTCTTTTCTAAAAGGGTAAGTTAGTAAATCATACCGGCATATATTATTTAAAGTAAGTGGGGAACCCTCTTAATAGCTCGCCTAAGGGTTGGGCAGCGCGCGGACTGGATCTGATTACCAACACTCTAAGAAATGGCTGTGCGTCTACTTACGCGCAAAACACTAAATGAGCCAATCTGCGACCTACGAAATCAGCTCAGCGAATGATGAGGCGGAACATCCGTTTAGACCTAAAAATGCAGTCTGCGCTGTGGCATTACGCAATTCAAAGCGTCATGCTTGCATTGCTTAATGCCACGGCGCAGACTTAATTTTGAGGTCTAAACAGATGTTCCGCTTTATCACTCGCTGAGCTATTTCGCAGATCGCAGAGATTGTCTCTTTGAGTGTTTTGCGGGTAAATAGAGGCGCAGGCATTTCTTAGAGTGAAGAACGGACCCGGCCGGGAAGGACCATTAACCCATTTTCACTAGTCAAATGTGTCAATTGCAGGCCGGATTTGATCAGCAAGTATAGGATCCTGCCTGCAAATTATCCACACCGAATGCGATCCTTGATAATCAAATCTGTTTCTTGCTTCGCATTATTTTCTTTCGAACCGATTCAATCCTTGCTAATGTAATTCGCTTTCTGCTGTTCGGAAAGAACCTGCAAGAAACGGATTCGTTATGCATGGTTTGCAGGCCGGATCCGGCTTATCTAAATGTGCCGGTTTGGTTTTCTAAACAAAGCTTGTTGTTTGAAGTGCGCGCTTCGGTGATTTATTACCTGAAAGATATTAACAAACCTAACGATGACTACAGCCTCGTCTTTTACTTGACTAATCAAGTTGTTGGCATACGAACTCCTCCGTTACATCCATCATTGGCCCGCCGCCTGCATTTGTCGCCTGTAGCCCGACCCACGCGACAATGAACGTTAGTGTCGACCCCCGTAAATTGTCTATACCAGTTTCGGTGATCTAGCCTGGGCTACACATTAAAAGTAAGAAGAACATGAATCACGCAAGAAGCAGACAACCATTAACGTGGGTCAAAATGAATTCACCCAAAGGTGCGTTACTGCTTCACGCTGTGCAAGAACTCATCGGCCCATTTTGTTGTGTATGTGACGAGCGATGTGTGTTTTCGCACCATACTGATCAACAAAGAAGTGTGCTGTGATGAGGAATAACTCCTGCACTTTACCTTGGTGTGCCTTTTAACGAGAGTTTTGTGACAGCTGTATGGCTTCCGGTTCCGTGTTTTTTTTTTTGCTGCTGTGAATGTCATATTCGTGATCCTCCTTTTTTTCTTATTTCTTGGCCGCTTTTATACCGTCCTAATTGTCTATCTTACCTTATCACCTTCGAAGCTTTGAAGTGCGACGTTTTTAAGACTGACAAACTCCACAACCTTCATTTGTGCTCTCAATCTCTCCCTCTCTATCTCTCTCTATTTCTCTCTCTCTCCCTTTCTTTTATATATTTTAATTAAAAACAGTGTTGGCGCGGGTAGAAAGTTTAACCAGTTAGGGTACTGTCTCAAATGAACGCTACTCATTAAATTAATAGTTTCGATGACAGCATTTTTATTCTAAAAATTAGGCATAAAACACGGACGGTCGCTCTTTTGCGCTTACAGTTTCACACTATGAGCATGTATGGTTAACCCTACGTTGCTCCTTTCTTTGTCTGCAATCTCACGCTTCTGACTTAGACCTTTGAAATCTTGATTCTAACCTTCACGAAAGGCGCTTGTTTGAGTGTTTACGTTTTTAGTTTTCCTCTCTTTGCAGAATGACTTAGTTCAACCAATATACTTTTTTTTTTTTGTTACGTTCAAAATATTATTACGCGCTGTACATATTTCATCCGATACTCGAAACGCTCTAGACAACGCAATAAACTATATTCTTTTGACCCTGAGAATGCGCATCCTTCGCTTATTAACCCTCACCCGTCCATCGTTTTCACCTTATCTCAATTCGCCTTTATATTTATGTTATACGCTTTAGAAGTATAATTTGTCTGTACCGTCAAAGCTAGAATCACGCGAAAACGTCGCATTAAGACTATTTCGTATGATCTTCGGGCCAGTTCAATTAGTTTTCAACTATCCCATTCAATTGGTACGGTCCAGTCGCTGGCATATCTACACAATTTCATCTGGAAAGACAACGTTAAATAATGAAAAGTGACCCGTCATGTATATATATTTTTATATTGTATATACATAACATACATTCACGTCACCTCCGCGGCCATTGTTGTGGCCTTGCTGCTGAGCACGGACCATCCGCCGCATACGTGTCACACTACCGAATTAGTTTTTTACAGTGAAGCTGCGTATGGCTAGAGTTCCGTGGATGTTTCGTGTACGTCAACAAAAAGTCGCAACGCCCTCTCTATGTCGTCGTTCCAAGCGCTCGTGTGTCCAGGTGCCTAGTTTCCTTCCGCTCTCCCGGGGTGGCGGTCCCGTCGAGCGTGTCTATTTCCACCGTGTGGCGGTCCCGTCACGCGTGTCTAGTTTCCTCCGGCTCCTCAGGGCGGCGAGAGTGCCCACACGAATGTACATAAGAAAAACAAGAAAGACAAGTTGCCGTTCTCAATTTTCAATTTCACTTCTCTTCTCTCGTCATAATGTGGAGGCCGCGTATAGTCCGGACTCCCGAAGAGCAACGCACCTACGAAAAGCAACGGCGGGAACGGCAACGAGAATGTCAGCCGCGGCGGCGGGCGGCAAACACCGCCGATGAAGATCGTGCATAAATGAGTTCGTAGCTTCGTTCAAAATTCTGTCACGTCTTTGCCGTGTGCTAAACAGCTTCTCTGGTCATCCACCTTCACAGAGTGGAATGGCTCATCATCTTTTTTCCTGCAAGAATCAGTGGAAATGACCACCACTATGTTCAGAGAATGTCACGGCCAAACCATGCATATATACTAGGTGAACCCCCAATGAAATTACAAGGTTTTTTTTTTTATTTTCATGGCAAAATTACACATCGCCGAACGCTCATTCTCTGCCGAAATGTAGTGGTAGAGGTTCGAACCAGATGCCAAAGTTTCAGCACTAACCGTATTTTATTCAAAAGTTAGAAGTGGTTTTCTGACGTTTTCAACGGGAAAATGCTGGCCGACAGAGCTCCCGAATTCATGAAGCTCTATGGCTCTAGTTACCGAACACGGGCGAATATGAGCCCCATTTTTTCCATTGGCATTTCTAGAAAATCATTCAAACGGTTCAAATAAGATAAAAGTTAGTGCTAAAACTTTGGCATTTGGTGTGGACCACTAGCACTATATTGGGGTGGAGAACGACTGTTCAGCAATGCATAGTTTATTTTTAGAGCGCAGCTCTTAGGCGTCCGTTCCGGCTTGAGCGGCGTCGGCGTTCCCGTCGCCGTCGGCGTAACCGCGCGGTGTATTATGGG
Organism: Ixodes persulcatus; assembly: GCA_013358835.2. NCBI lineage: Eukaryota > Metazoa > Arthropoda > Arachnida > Ixodida > Ixodidae > Ixodes > Ixodes persulcatus. Next base: position 1,746,450 of record JABSTQ010011364.1, read on the forward strand.
AAATGTCCCATAATGCACCGCGCGGGACCCTCGTGACGTCACGAGTGACGTCACGAGGGTCCCGCGCGGTGCAATATGGGACATTTCCCATGATCCAACGCGCGCGGAGGTGGAAGGAGGAGGGGGAGGAGGAAGAGGGGGAGGGAAGGAGGAGGTAGGAAGAGAAGGAGAGGAGGGGGAAGATGAGAAGGGAAGAGGGGAGGGGGAGGGATGAGGAGGAGGAGAGGAGGGAGGAGTAGGAGAGAAAGGGAGGAGCTTAAAGGGTGAGGCAGGAGGAGGGAGGAGGGGTTTACCCTTTCCTCCTCCTCCTCCTCCTCAAGAGCTGAGCTCTTATTCGGCGTTACAGGGTGTTGTAAACGTCTTTCATTTTTCAATAAAAAAGGAATGTTTCTTTTTTATTGAATACGCTTTACAAATGCCTTTCTGATTGGATACGTTTTGTCTTGGTGCATTATTAAGACAGATAGAAAACGACGAAAATACAAAGCGGAGAGGTGTAGTGGCTAGCATACCCGATCGGATATTGGGAGACCCCGATGCTCGAATCCAGGCTCAGCCAAAGATTTTGTCCTTTGGCTGCTTCGTAATCCTTGTTTCATTCCATTAAGTACGGTTTATATATATTTCAGAATCTATAGCTATATGTATATACAGGGTGTTTTGTTTAAGCTTTACAGGTTTCTTTAAAGGAAAGCCGTAAAAGCTCGACTTATGCGGTTTGTGCATGTAAGTTATGCGGCTGGGGGACATAATACAAAGGGTTAATCGTAAGAATCAGTCGGATAATTAAGTAAAATTTCTTCATTCAATTTTTAATTAGTGAAACTAGACATATGATTCCAATTAGAGACGTTCTGAGCGTCATCGAAAACCAGTAAATGAACTTTTTTTTAGAAAGATATAAAGCTGGAACAGCATTTTACGGCGTCCCGTAAATACGTTCAATTTGGCCACGGTTCTAGGTTTTGGTTTCTTATCGGAGCGCATCTCTGCGGCCGCAGTCCTGCTCCCCAGTGGCCGAGACGCGCAACACACGTGCGCCATATTTCCCTCAATCCTACGAGCCAGGCGAGGTGGTGGCTTTGCGCCGCGACTGCCGGGGAGCAGGACCGCGGGCGCAAAGATGCGCTCCGATGAGAAACGGAAAGCTAGAAACGCGTCCAAACTGAGCGTTTTTTCAGAACACCGTAGACTGCTGCCCTTGAATTATATATTTCTAAAGATAGTTGATTTAGTGTTTTTTGATAACGCTCAGCAAGTACTTACTTCGAACCTTACGTCTATTCTCACTAATCAAAAAGTTAATTAAAAAATTAGACTTAATCAGTCGACTTATCGTTACGATCAGCCCCTTATACTATGTCCCTTTGACCGTATAACTCACCTGCAGAAAGCGCATAATCGTAGCTTTCACGGCTCTTTTTAACCAAATCTGTAAATCTGAAGAAAAAAAAAACGCTAAAGATATAAATATTGTAAAATACTTAATTCTCGCGCATTTCCTGAATCGCCAAGAATTTGCGAAAAATAGGTCCCGCGAACAATTCCGGTAAAATGTAAACAAATTGGAATCTATATTGAGATCCCACCGCGTCGCAAAAAAATTGGAACCCTCGAAATATCCCAAAACTTTAGCTTTCACCTAAATAGCAAAATATTGAGCCGGCAAAAAATAAGTCGTTTACAATATGTATCACGGGCACTTTTTATTACCGTACATGGTTCCCAAAAAGGAAATAATCGAAAATATGCAGATGAAATGAACCGTACTTGAACGAATGCATCAAAGTTTTACAAAACCGCCGGAAGGCAAAATAAACGGCGTAACGAAAATTAAAAAGCGCGAAAGACAAGGACAAGAGAGAGAGACTACACAGGACAAGCGCTTACTCGCAACTGACGTTTTAATTCGGAAGATGAGGAAGACGAAGACATTAAAGACCCTAACCTTAAATGTTGCAAATATTTAAGAGAAATGAGTGAAAGGATCTGAAAAGACTGAGAATTAAAAAAGTTAAAGAAAATTCTCAGTCTTTTCAGATCCTTTCACTCATTTCTCTTAAATATTTGCAACATTTAAGGTTAGGGTCTTTAATGTCTTCGTCTTCCTCATCTTCCGAATTAAAACGTCAGTTGCGAGTAAGCGCTTGTCCTGTGTAGTCTCTCTCTCTTGTCCTTGTCTTTCGCGCTTTTTAATTTTCGTAATGTTTAACCAACTAGGCCAACAAATCATTTTGCTAAACGGCGTAGCCAGGATTTGAACCCTAGGCCTCCCACTGTCCAGCCGGGTGTGCTATATATATATATAGGGTGTCCCAAGTCACAAGGCTCGATTTAAAATGAACCGTAAAAATCGACTCATGCACGTAGCATTTTGAACTTTTCGTCAAAGGTGTATTTCACAGGTCAGTTTTTTTCTTGTAAAATTCCAAGGCTTAGCTCCCTTTCTCTAAAACATAGGGCCAAAAAACTTGCCAGGGTCAACGGCGGACGACGTCGCAGACAACCGAGTCGGGTTGCGGGGTGCGTTTGGCGCGCGTATTGACAGATGGCGTCGGGAGCAGCGTCCGAAGCTGTAGCTGACCAGCCAAAGAAAGCAGACGACACGCAGACGAAATCCGTTGGCAGCAAAAGTGCCGTTGTTATACAAACGCGTTTTTTCCCCTCTTAAGTTTTGCTTTTATTACCCGCATTTATTTTTTTTAACGAAGGTACATCACAAAATGATTATGTTCATTTTAATAAACCACGGTGGTCGCGATCAGTCTCGATACGAGCGCCAAACCCGCCCCGCTACTCGACTTGTTCATCTGTGCCGCCGCCCGTCCTTGACCCTGGCAAGTTGCTTGGCCCTATTTTTTTACAGAAAGAGAGCTATGCCTTCTGATGTTACAAGAAAAAAAATTAATTTGTGAAATACACCTTTGACGAAAAGTTTAGATTGGCGTGCAGGTGTCGATTTTTACTGTATATTTTAGATCGAGCCTGGTGACTTGGGACACCCTGCATGTAAAGTATTAAAGTCGCACTTCGAAGCGTTGTTGTTTTTCTAAAATAATTTAGTGAGTCGACGTTTCGGCCTGAGTCAGTCCTTCTTCAAGACTGGTTGCAAATATCGGTTACAAAGTTGTTTTAGGTTTATACACCTGGGTCACGTCACGAGTTACAAACCTCACACCTGTGTGACACGTGATTTGATACTTTATATAAATATATCTGCTTATATTGTTTGAAATCGTATTAACCACACTGCGTCACGCTGTATTGAACGAGTTCAAAGACGCTTCATATGCATAATATATGGCAGGCTTTTCGGGCGCAAGTGTTACTACAAGTAGTTAAAAAAACTGGGGTTGCGCACTTTTGCTTTATAGAAGAGATTTACATGAGTTTATGTTTTTACATAAGGTTGTGAACGGAAGTATTGATTCATGACTTTTTTTAAGCACTGTTTGTTTCCATGTTCCCTTGTGATCTAGTCGGTTTTAAATCCCGTTCTACCCCCTGAATTTATGATACATCACCCTTAACAAGAATGCAACTAGAGTTTAACAACCTTCATCAAATACTATAGACATTTTGAGCAGTGGCGTAGCAAGAAATGTTTTTCGGGGGGAGGGGGGGGGGGGGGGGGGGCTGAGGTGGCTGGGATGTGCATGACTTCGGGTGCAGAGGGTAAGGAAGGGGGGGGGGGGGGGTAAGAACGCATATTGTTATTATAGGGTCGGCTGGATTTCGGGGGAGAGGGGTAGAAATGATCCCCATAAGCCCCCTCACTGGCTATGTCACTGATTTTTAGTGACGTGACAACTTTTCCACATAGACTGGAGTCGATAATTTGTGTATAATTTTTTATGTCTGCATTTTGTTCCCAACGTCAAACTGTGTACCACTATTTAGGCCACGTGCTGTTTGTGGACACAACAAAAAAAAGATTATATATATATATATATATATATTATATATATATATATATATATATATATATATATATATATATATATATATATATCGTATTATGCAGGCTATAATTCCCCCCTGTGCATTGTCCACATGCCGTGCATGGTCCGCCCTTATTGCCTAGTCCGAAAGTAAAAACTATCATATAGGACACACCTTGACAAATGCCTGCTTTATTAGGCCACAGAGAGGCTTGTGTCATACATAAATCAACATTAAAATACTCCGTTATTCATAAAATCCTCCACGTCTGGTCGCAGTGAACGGCCTAGAAGAACAAAAATACTTGTATAGTCCGCACGCTTGTAGATAGTCAGCATCGGGTGAAATTTGAACTTTTAAGCATCTATAGTTGGCGGACTATATCCTGCAAAATACGGTATATAGAGCGAGAGAGGATAAAATAAAGAATAAGGAAAATAAAACACTAAAAACGAGAAAAAAGGAAGAGCCATGGCAGTCTTTCTTCGATATACGGCACAGAAAACATTTAATCGAAGCGCTCCTCGCATACCCCAGCGCCGATTCTGACAGGACATCGTTCAGTCCGCCGCCGAGGGCTTTAATTTATTCACAGGAGGAAATTTGAGACGTAGTTTTTGTGCCCAGGAATTACGTTCCTTTGTTGAGACGTCGAAACGGAGGGAGGCGGTTTTTCGAGCGGACGCCGGTGAGTAAGCCTTTAAACTTCCTCTTTTTTTTTTTGCCTTTTTCTTCTTTTTTTTTCTTGTCTTCGTCGCTTTTAGAGAAATGAAACTTCCGTGTTTCGTTTATCTTCAGCTGAAACCGTCAGCAAGTTTGGGAGGGAGCGCTAGCTTTCTGGAATAATTATTTAAAGAGGAATAATAATAATAATAATAATAATACAAAGAAAAGCATAGAACGGTTGTATGATTAAATTTAAGCCTCGAAGTCGTAAGCATGATTTCTCCGTTTCAGTCCCCCGGTAAACGCGTTTGTTTATTTCTGTATTTTTACGCACACATATATCGCTATAGATAGGTTATCAGAACGACTGAAAGTAAGCACAATCGTTAGTTTCAATACAACCGCTCGGTCAAGAAGAATGTAGACAAAAAAAAGCAAAAGCAGAAGTACGTTTCCTTTTTTTTTTCTTGTCGATTGTGTTTTTAATTTACCGTATAATATTTTATGCGATTTAGATTGTTACAAAAAATATCTTTTAAAGTGATTCGAATTCCGGATCAGTCAAAAATAGCTACAATCAAGGGATCATCGCCCACTCGTTCCTCTTATATGCTAGCGGCTATAGGCCGTTTTTTAGAAAAAAATATTTTGTATTTCCGGTAAGCCGTGTGCGTGTTCCGCCACGTAGATGTACAGCATCCGCCCTTTCCCTATTAGTTTGCATGCAAAAAAACAGTTATGCGTTGTTGTTGTTGTTTTTTTGTGCGTTTCAAATGGACACTTATGGCGAGCGGTTCCGTCGGCGACCGAGCTCGGTAAGTCTCCACCGGAAACGTATTTATACCGCGCAAAACATGGCTTACTTTGCTCCTGTTTCTTTCGGAGCCTCCCGCGGCGACATTTCGGGATCATTTTAGCTGCTGACAAGTCGACTTCTCGATCACCGGTACGTCTTAAGTCCGAAGAAAAATCGGTAGGTGTGAAACTCGAGTGCAAGCTGACGTTCAGTTTATGTTGCCGACTACTCTGGCACTCGATGTCGATCACGACGCGAATGAACTCGAGCGAGCTGGAAAACACTGCATCCGCACATAGAAAGACACTGGGCGAAAGTTCATCAACATGGCGTCCGGTCGGTTTTCCGGCCATAAGTATACGTCACGTGAAACCTCCTATAGAAAGTGTTCTCGCTCAAACAAAACGCTCGTTTTGGCTGCCCTCTTTGTAAGCGGAAAATACTCATGGCGCTGTGTGTATGTTTATGCAGCCGGAAGTTAGCGCCAAAGGGGCGTCTTGTGTCTTAGCTGTAGATGAGCAAGGTGGTTAATTTGGACAGTTAATTCATGGTCCTAAAAAGGTATAAAAGCGCCGAAAACTAAACAACAAGGACAAAGACAAAATAAGACAAAGATATGGCCCCTTGTATTTGTCTTACTTAAAAATGAAAAAAAAAATTGTTCTTATGTGTATGCGCGAAGGTGCTGCGGGGTCAATCAGTGGGCTGCGTTAGGACAGAGGCGATCCAGAAATTTTTTAAGAATTTCGTAATGACCCTATTTTGACCCACTTATTTTCCGCCCTTAAGGATTTGATTATTAAGTTGTTGGCGATAATCCAGTTCGTACCTCGAGACACACAATATCTTCAAGAACTTTCGTGTCTAGAGCCGTGCAGTTGAACCCTCGCTCGAAACAAAGGATGCAGACGATAAGTTCGTTTCGATGAAACGTCTTCCACGACGGCCCCTCGGAGTTGTTCCCTCGACATAAAAGTAGCCGATTTGTGGGACGGAAGCCCCTTCCGTCCCAGAAATCGCACAACAAGGTGCGAAGAACCGCTTCTGTCAAGTGGATCGTATTCTTAAACACAGATTGCGATTTATCAGCTAAATCTCACGAAAAAGCCGACGCGTTCCAGTCACACTTTCCTATAGTCATCTATAGGTGCTTTGCAGCAGCTGTGCATGGGCTCCGCCATTACCGACCTTCAATTTCTGTTTCCTCTTATTACGTTTACTTCACTTTATCATGACCAGAGCGAGGAAGATAATTGCCATTTTAGATTCTACTGTGTCCTTCCCCCCGGCACTGGCCTTTCATGGAAGCTTGTCAACACTCGCTTCACTGACTCGGCATCTGGGTAAGACAATAGAAGGTCAGCAATGGCGGCTGTAATCTGGCGCGTGTGCAAAGCATCTATACGCATAAATTAAGGCCGTATGCCTATGAAGCACATAAATCCAGGAGGCCCATTTGCTTAGACGACCTAGACGCGTCAAGGTGTCAGGTGACATTATGCCGTCACGTGACCTCAGAATTTCGTGAGACACCGTCAAGCCGCGTGACCTGCTGACGACATTGACGGCGTGACTTTCCAATAACGCCGTGACGTCACGTGACATTGTGATCGCACGTGACGCCACGACGTGACGTCACACTCACGCATAGTATGTGAAGCAGCTCATTCGCAACGCACTTCGTGCTCCCCTGTCTTTGTGAGCATGAATATTCAAAAGCTTTACCTTGCTGGTTTGTATATTCAATGGATGTTACCTTTGGAAATAAGAACAAAACAATAAAAATGTGTGGCAAATTGCTAGGCAACTGTGTTGCATGCGTGAAAAGTTCTTGCATCACAAACGTTTAACGGTACTCCGAGTTTCCAGACGCCCGACGCCTACGTTCACGGCACTCTTCTCCAGATAGTTTAACCCGTACAATGTGTACACTGGATAGTTCTTCCTAGAATGAAGCGATACTGTGGCTAATCGCGCCGATAAACCTAGCGCAAAGGGGGTCGAGCTTCTCTTCGCCTAGCACTTTGGTCACATGACCTCCCCGTTAACCAATAAGCGTCGAGCACCTCACACCTCCTCTTCCACACGTCAACCAATCAGTTTCGAGCCTCGCGGACACGCTTTTACCTGGGCTTCACGAAATGCCGAACACCTAGCCAAAGAACGCTTTACGTTTAAAAAATAAAAACCCTGACTTGGCGGCGCAAGCTGCCGCACAGTGCTAGCGGAGAGCGATTGGGCAGTATCTGTCAGCAAACACCAATCTCCAGTATTGGGGGAAAGAGATTGGCCAATATTGTCACGGATGACACACGACCAGGAAGGAGCGAAATAAAAGAAGCAGGGTTTAATGTGGCCAACTTGTGCAAGACAAAATAAACAACGAGCGCCGAGACAGCAGGAAAAGCGGGCGGCGATTCGGCGGCGTAACAGCAAGCGAAAGCGAGACTTGCTCGACAAGGTCCCGCGCAGCTCCTTATCTAGTGTGCGTCACCATCTCGAATTTTCGGCCCAGAAGGTTCGAGCGTCGCGAGTTCGGGGCGAAAATAAACATGCACTTTCGAGAACGAGAAAGCAGGACGAAATGATAAAAGTTACATCTCGAGTAAGAATAAACCCGCCCGAATCTTCTAGAAGTGCGCAACCGAGCGTTGCTTACTCGGCCGTGCGCGCGGTAATATCTCTCCGCAGAAACCAATCACAGATGTTGGTGGAGCCAGATTGGTAATTTCTCCAGGCACCTGCGATTAACTCCATGAGAGCTCTGCTTGAAAGTAGACGAACAGGTGTTTTGTAGGATGTTCAGGAATAAATAATGCAACTCGCGTTTTTTTTTTTCTTCTTAACGCCATATTATTATTGCTAATGGTTGCTATTACCGCGAATCCAGTTGGAGTTTTTTTATTTGTGAAACATCCTACAATCTTCTCTCGTCAAGCTGGTCTGGGTCACTGACTTCTGCGGGTCATTAGAAGGATTTGTGTATCCTTAGCCTCCTCATTTCTGTGGATTGTAACGGGAGAGTGAAACCTGGCTCACTCGGCTTTGCGCTTTTTTTTTCTCTCTCTCTGCCTTGTTGGAGGGCTTCCGACAAAATGGTCGCCCGCGTCTTTTTCTGTCTGGCTTTGGCCGTCTGGCGCTCTGTTAGTGCGCAGTCGTGTTCGATCGGGGCTTAGACCCTAAGCCCGCTGGCTCAGCGCTGAAGAAAGACCTATTGCCTAACCTCGCCCATGATGGGGCCATCGATAAGGCTGCTCTTTAAAGAAAAGAAAATAAAAGGAACGAATAATAGGGCGAAAACTAAATGTGGATATCGAAACCCAGGACACCGTTTCATTTTTGTTTTGTCTTTGATTTTGAAGTGCGACGACATTGTTGCAGCAACTTGCGAGTGATTTCGTCATTGGAAAATGTTTTCCTGCAATATTGATGGCAGCAATTTAGTCTCTCGGTGACATCTATAATGGTATACTAAAACCACGAGACATGGGGAGAAAGAGAGATGACACGACAAAGAAATCTCAAACAAAGCTGAACATTATAGGTCGGTACATTCTGTTTCGATCTTTAATGGGTCCGTTATATATATCTAGTCTTGGTATAAGTATCTGTTTCCATTTCTTCCTTGTCGTATGTATCCCCTTATGCATAACGGCCTACAAACATATGCACTTACTCACGTACGTTTGTAAATTTTGATATTGTGGTGGACCGAAGATGCATATGAGCTATACATTCACATAGGTGATAATAAATGCACACATACATACATACATACATCCATACATACATACATACATGCATGCATACATGCGTCTCTGCATACATGCATACATGCATACATGCAAGCATGCATACATGCATACATGCATGCATGCATACACACATACATGCATGTCATACATACATGCATACATGCATACATGCATGCATACATACATACATACATACATACATACATACATACATACATACATACATCTATGCATACATGCATGTATACATGCATGCATATATGCATACATGTATGCATACATACATGCATTCATACATGCAAACATACATGGATACATACATACATGCATACATACATACATTCATATATACAGGGTGTCACAAAAGAAAATTTACACGCTCTTTTTTACCGCAAAACTAAACTAGGCATCGCCGAACGCTCATTCTCCGCCCAAACGTAGAGCTAGAGGTCACAACCAGATGCCAAAGTTTCAGTCCGATCCGATAACTTAATCAAAAGTTATAGTGATTTTCTGAAACTTTCAATGGGAAAATGGAGCCCGTTTTCGCCCGTTTTCGGTTTCTGGTGCCATAGAGCCCCATGTGTTCGAAAACTCCGTCGGCCGCCATTTTCCATTGAAATTTTCAGAAAATCACTTATAACTTTTGATTAAGTTATCGGATCGGGCTGAAACTTTGGCATCTGGTTGTGACCTCTAGCGCTACCTTTGGGCGGAGAATGGGCGTTCGGCGATGCCTAGTTTATTTTTGCGGTAAAAAAGACCGTGTAAATTTTCTTTTGTGACACCCTGTACATACATACATACATTATTCGTACATGCAGGCGCATAAGCGTACATGACCTATGAATCAGCACTGGCATTCACACATGCACGCTTTCATACATAATACATATTTCAAGGTAGCGTACATACACGCATGCACACATATTTGGATATTTGCTTACATATATGTATACATGCATACATAGTTGCGTAGATGCATAACTACATATATGCATGCATACATACACGCTCATGCACTACGGGTATCACCAACTTTGATATGATCACGATTGCGCACGCTTTGCGATGTCGTATTCGAGAGCTGTGAGCGCGTATAACCTGCTTCATCCCTGTCCCTCGTGAGCTCTTCTTTCCCATCCAGTTTGGGAAAATTTTTGCTTCTCGTACCTTGGGAAACCGTTCGGCGCGAGAGAGCTTGCTCGCCTGCACTCGATCGGTACGGATTTGGCGTTTGACGATGTCGCGCGGCTTTTTCGGCTCTCCAGTCCACGATGCTCTGGGCTGGTGTCCCGACACTCTCCACCTGAGTGTGTTTAGAGAGCCCTTCCCTACAGAATATATCTACAGGGTGTCTCAAATAGTGGCCAGGCTCTTTAAATCGACTGCAAAAATGCTGTTTCTTAACCTATAGCGCTATAATTTTGTGCAGCGTTGCCCACAGATGGCGCATTTGTTCTATGAAATTTGCAACGACAGAACTTACCTGAGGAAAATGTAAAAAAAAAAAAAAAGTCTTAACTCCTATGGAAACGCAGCGAAGCCACAGGTCTTCAAACAATTGGGAGCCCTATTATTTCACGAACGGTGGCTTCGCTGCGTTTTATTGGCTCAGCCCTGGACGTAGTTATTACCCCGCAGTACATACATGCACGCCTTCTAGAGCATCTTGGTTTAAAACAGCGCGACAAGACAAGGCACAAAGGAAAGACGAGACAGACGACAGCGCTGACTATCAACTGAAAGTTTATTTCCACCGCTCGCAGTATATAACACTTGGGTAACAGCCAAATAAACAGAGTGCGAAAGAAAAGACACAAAAATACATGCTGTCTCAACATCTTATTAGTTAGATTATACACGGCTGCGTGTGTCATAGTCGGTCCCTAGCCGGTAAGAAAACAAATTTCTTTATCGGACAGACCAGCGTGCTGACACATTTGTCTTTTAGTTCGTTTATTTCGTAAGCTTGTATTATCTCTCAAGTTAGTTTGTCGCCGTTACTTTCGAGTATTTTGCTTTGTTTGTAGTCAGGGGTGGATCCATAGTCACGGCAGTGAATTCACAGATTAGCGGAGATTTGTTTTGTTACATTTTAGCGATGTTCCCTTAATCGGTCATTGATGCACCTTCCGGTTTGTCCGACAAAGAACCTGTCACATAAGAGAGGAATAGAATGCACGGCGCATTCTTGTCAGTTAACGAAAGGCTGTAGGTGCGTTTTTGTGCAATGTTTCCTCTCTTCCCCAATCTTGTTCACCTTTCTGCAAAGGGCAGAGAAAGCGCTCTGGAGCAGAAGAAACGACTTCAACTTCTGCTCTTTGTCCCATTCTCTTTAAATTGTGGGAAATGTTGTGCAAGTGCGGAATGACGGACACTTTTTTGCTACGGGTTCTTAGGCATTCGACACTTGTTGGACACTTTTTCAAATTTTTCAGCCATTTTTCGGCCACTGGGGTCAGAATCTTCTGTGGGTAGCCGGCATTCGCAAGTCTGTCTACTTGTTTCAAGAGGCTATTCGACATGCGGTAGTGACAGGATTTAGAAAGGCATAATTAAAGCATGAATTCACAATTCCTCTCTTCACAATTTTGGAATGTGATGAGCCGAATGAGAGGATCGGCTTGTTACTTCCGGGCTCAAAGGACCAGCATACATGCCCGGCTGACAAATACAGGCTTAAGTCTAAAAACATGATGAAATTGTCGACTGTCAGTTCGTGCGTCAGTTTGAAGGGTGCAAGAGAACCTTTGAAAAATGTCCGAAATGCGAGTGAATTCGGATTCAAATTCTAGTTCTGCGCAGTCTACGAAAACGAAATAATCGACTGCAAGTATAAAAACGTTTCCTACTTTGTTTTTAGGGTTTTTAGATTTGTAGACGATTATTTCGTTTTAGTAGACTAATCAACCAACTAGCCCAAACATACCTTTTAGCATGATTTCTTGAGCGTGCAAGCATGCCCTCATGCAAGCACATGCAAACACAGGTTCCAGACACCCCATTCTCCGTCCCTCTTTCCCAACGGTGATGACGATGGTGATGACGCTAGTGCGGCATCGTCGCACCCGTGCCTTCCCCAAACATTGCTCCGCGTCAAACAACCTTGAATACGCGTCGACGAGGAACTCGTGTTTGGAGGTCGCGGAGAACCGTAGGATTTGTAGTAGCGGAAGCACGTATTCAAACCGCTTGGGGAGGGAGCACATGCAGGAACTCGCCGACCAGTGTGCGTGGAGTGAAGAATGTTTGTAACTCTTTCGATCGGGTGTCACACGTGGCTCGGGGGACGCGTTTGTAATACAAGAATCCCTAGAATCCCCAATTATTTCCTGCCGCCTGCTATCCTCGACACCACGAAGGAAGGTACGCATGCGCACAAATACCCAATCTGCGCAGGAAGTGTCCGCCATAAAGCCGCAAACGCTCTCCATGGTTTGAGCTGCTTCGTCGCATAAATCTGGGCTCTCTGCCGATGACCACGGGAGAACCGACGACTCGAGGAGAACGGCGGAGGGGATGGGGGATTTTAGGGAATAAAGTCGCGTAATTAGGCGGCCCAGGAGATTTCACGCGACCCATCACTTGCGGCCGCTTTTCCCGGGGGACTTAAGAGAAATATTTGGGGAGCGGTTCTTTGTGTCGCTTCTTATGTGAGTATCTGTTTGGTTTTGTTCGTTTTCAATTATAATTTATAAGCGGCCCCTTCTATAGATAAGCTGTTTTCGAATCGGTCTTGGTATTAGACCGCGCGCTAAGTGAAACGCAGACACTTTTCACTAAGAACATTACTTTCAGGACATGAGAAAAAAAGGTTCCAGGTTCTTTGGTGCGTTCGCGTATGAGCTGCGGTGGCAGCTGAGGCGTAACTAGATATGACGGCGCCCAAGCAAATGAAATTTCGCGCCCCTCATGATGATAGTGATAATGACATCATCATCATCATCATCATTATATTATTATTATGGGTAGACTCGACTCGGCGCCCCCTCCTAAGTGGCACCCGGGGCACTTGTACCCCCCTGCCCCCCCCCCCCCTAGTTACGCCACTGGTCACACGCTCTGCCTTGCTGTACGCGGACGACGCACAGTCACTCTGCGCACTAACTGTGTAGCGTCATCTTGCGCGACGGTGTCAGGTGATGTCGTGGCGTCACGTGACGTATTGGTATCACGTTTCGTGGCCTCACGAAACGTGTAGTCACGTTCCACTGATACGAATGTTTCAATGATTGTCATTTGTTGTTTGTGTTTATGTGTTGTTTATATCATATGGGGTTGGCAAGATGAGAAAGAGTGCTCACGTATGTGTGCTGGGGGTTTGCCTCGATGAAATGAGTTGAAAGTAGCCCCAGTCCGTGTTGTATGTGTCTCCTCTTCGTCCATGTTTTTTTTTTTTCGCTTTTCACAATGAACCAACTAGCCCAATCTGAAGTTTTAAGTCAAAGGATATGCAGCGAAGACCTCCTAATAACGGTTGACTGCGTAGAAGAAGAAAAAAAATTGTTTGTCCTCTATAACGTGTTCCCCTCTTTTTGTGTGTCTATATTGATTGTGAGTTTGCTCCATCTACTGGAGCTGGGTCACCTGGTTTCTGGGCCGTGTTTGCCATGCAAGCTGCCGGGGGGTGGCGAAAGCGTCGGGCGTCGTTATACTTTGCACGCGCTCTGCGGCCGCTGCCCCTCTCACCTCGTGACACCGCACGCATTCGCTTTCGCAAGTTGCGCGGGAGGCGTCATTAATTCGATTGAAAACGCTTCCTATGAATTGAATTTCCCCTGTTTTTTTTGTTTTTTTTTTTAAATCTCAGCTCTCGAGTTTTTTTCCAAGGGCGCCTAGATGCTGTTCAGCAGCTATGCATGGGCGCAACGAAAATAGACTTTAAATATTTGTTTCTTTCTACAGGGTGTCCCGAAATATTTACAGGGCTTTTGTTGTTGTTGTTGTAGTTTATTTAACAATAAAAAGTAAACAATGCACCGCTGAACGCTCATTCTTCGCCCAAATATGATGCTAGTGGTCCGAAACAGAAGGCAAATTTTCAGCACTAATTTATCGATTTTTTTTTTCAAACGTCATAAGCTGTTTTTTTAAGTTTAATCGGGTAAATTGCGGCCTAAAGAGCTCTCAAATACACGGAGCTGCCAAAAACAGGCTAAAATGGGTTCCATTGTCGCCATTCAAATTTTCAAAAAAGTAACTCTAGTAAGATAAACGGCTAGTGCTGAAACTTTCTCATCTGGATCCAACCGCTAGAGCTACATTGCGCGTTCGGCGTAGCGTAGTTTATTCTAGCGGTGAAAACAAAACAGAGACAATAGATTGATTTTTTTTGGGACCCGCTGTATTTTGTTGGGATCATTCCATTATTGTTGTCGCGCGACAGCCCTTACAAAAATCTCTACTTAAATTCTTTTGAATTTCTGTTGAAAATATTCTGGAATCGTATTGAATTTCTTTTTAAACTTTATTGATGTTTTTTAGACCTTATTTTGACAACCTATCTAACTCCTAGTTAAAATTGGCCACTTAAATTTTTTAGAATTCTTTCTTACATACATTTTTTAGAATTCCTTCTTACATAAATGTTGTTGAATTCCTTTTGACTTTTCCGCAGATTACCGTTAAAAAAACTCAATTTTTTATATATATTTCGAGTTTTGTTTGGAAACAGTGTCCCTTTGATACATACGCATCCCACAAATAAGCACTGAAAACAAACACAAACACCATAAAGCACTCAACACCAGAATCACAGTCTCGTTCCCTGCTCCAGAGCCTTATATAGCCTACATATTGAAGGTAATCATTTGGCCGGTGACCACCTCAGCACTTACTAAGGTTCCAAGTGTCTGATCTCCTTCTCGAAAGTCTTTCAAAGGGAAGACAGTGTTTCGAAGGTCGTGGACTCTATCTCTTACTAAAAAGCATTGGTACAACTAATATTAATTCCGCGTAGTCGCTAAAACAACATCCACAAAAACGGCTCCTAGAACAAATGTTATCGCTTCTCTGCACAGCACCACTAAGGACGAAGCGAGTCAAGGCGTTTGCTCCACTTTAAAATAGTTATTTTGCTTTACTAGTTGACTAGTTGAATAAAGTCAATAAAGTCACGATAGTCATTACAAAGTGAGAACGGCAGAGCGTGTTTTCCGAACGCCTGGCTTCCAGCACGCGCCCCATGCCTTCTGTAGTGCTTTGACTGCGCGCTTGAGCTCGAGGGGCGCGAGACGTCGAAGCGCTGTCAATGATAGAAGGCTCGCTCTGGAGGCAGGAGAACTGAAGCACCTTCCTGCGGTTCTCAACTTGTCAGAGAGTATTGAGAAACTTAGTGACTTTTGACATTTAGTCAAGATGTACCGTGGTCAATAAAAAGTCAACAGAAAGTCTGTAGCGTTTCTGTTGACACTGGCTACAGAAAGTCAACCGAATATTTTCAATACGAAGTAAACAGAATGTCTGCAGTATTTCTGAAGACACTTTCAACAGGAAGTCAACAGAAAAAGATCAACGTAGAGTTAATAGAAAGTCAACAGCTTTTCTTTTGACTCAGGTGGAAGAAAATCATCAAAAAAGTTTCAACACAAAATCAGCAAACTTTCTGTTGACCATGTCAACAGGAAGTCAATGTCAAAAGAAAGTAATCAGGGTGAACAAGTCAACACATTTTCAATAAAAGTCAAAAAAACATTTTTATAGGGGTTTGCAGAACCATGTATCCATCGCCGTCATGCCGGACCCTGCACACAACCGCAAACCATATAAAATTTAATTTTTTTCTCTTTTTATAAAATAATAAAAAAGAAATAATGTCAATAAGATTTTTTTAGAAAATAATCTACAAAAAAAAGTTGTTAGAACTTCTTTTTAATCTTTTTATAAATAAGTCTATAAAACAAAATCTTGTTTTTCCTTTTGAATTTTTTTAGAAAATAACCTACAGACAAACGTAATTAAAACTTCTTTTTAATTTTTTTTATAAATAAGTCTACAAAAAAAATTCAGTATTTTTTCTTTTGAAATTTTTTTGACAATAATCAAAACAAAGTGCTTTAAAAGGGAATTCAATAGGATCCCGGAAAGTCAATAAAAAGTCTAAAGAAATTAAAAAAGAATGTTGAGACCTGTTTTTGTAAGGGAGCTTATTGACCTTTTAGACACCACTGTATTTTCGTCCTCAGCGCAGTCTTTGTGTGGATTCGTTATTACAAAGTTCAGTGGCTGGGGCAACTCGGTGACTCACCAGGATGTCAGTTATGGCGACTGTATTGTGGCTTGCGGGAAAAGAGTCTACGAAAAAAGGAAAGCGGTCATAGAGGCGTAGAAGCTTTCAGCCAATCAACGCTCTCGAAATTTCCCCGCTGCTCGTATTGTAAACACCATAGAGTTATTACAATAAACGCTAGAGGCTCAGCTGGCGCTAGTGTCTACGGTACTTCCGGTTGAAAATTGAAGCAGACAGCATGCAGTCTACTTTTCCAGCCTCCCTGCGTATTTCTATGGGAAAACGCGTGTGAATTTTGTCTCTTCGCCGGGAAATAACATGAATAACGTTTGTTATTTCGGTTGTACCGGATAGTATGTACCTTTATTGGTATTGTGAAAGTGTAATTGCTTTAGTTACAGCATTTTTCTTTACCACTGAACGATGTTAAACTTTGCTCTATTTCAGGCCCAAACGCCTGTTTCATGGAAGGTATGTAAAAACGAGCGACGATTCTAAGCAAACTAACGATCGAAAGGAATGTAGAGTGTCTTCAAGGCTCGCCAGCATTTAGGTGGTGCTTATATATTGCTAATATGCCCATCCTGTCACTGGATGAAAATGAGTCCGTCGTGCATCTTTACGATCGGTTAAAAAAACATTCGCACGCAAAAAAGATAAAGCACGTGAGCTACGAAAGGTATGTCTTTTCATTATTTTCTATGTCGGGCAGTTTTTATCGGGTACCTGCGCTCTGGCTTCTCCCTATTTGCAAAGATTTGGAGCATGCGGGTGATGATTCGAACCCAGAACAAAAATCTTCGCACATATTCATGAGCATAAAGAATAAAGCAGTACTTATTTATTGCAAACCTGACTATAGTACGTGGCTTTCAATTTATTTTGATCGTCTGCATGCACAAGGAGTTACTTATCCAGTGTTACTGCGTAGTTCTTGCCGTCTCTTGGTTTTCCACATGTCTTTCGTTCGTTTGGCGCGTATATCCCCCATGCTGAAAAGCGTCGACGCCGTGTTCGCGCTAACAGTGTCCGACAGTGCACATAAATACAACTACGAAGCGGTTTTAGCACCGCTTTTGTACCACGAATTTCAAATAAAAATGCTGTAACTGACCAATTATTTTGTCTGTGTGACTGAGAAATGTTCCAATGTGCCTAGTACGTACAAATTATTCGTGATATTTGCTCTTATAATCGAGCGCAGAGAGAAAATGCACTCGCTTTTTCCCAAAGAAATGCATTACCGAAAGTCAATTTCTGACTGCTTGCTGTCTGCTTCAAAATGCAACAGTACACTAGTGCCACCTGAACCTCTAGCGTTTATTGTAATAACTCTATGGTAAACACGGCCCATACACCACGTGACCCCAATCAAGCGGTTAGAGACACTCTGACATTTAGGCACACTAACCCTGGATGGATACATGGACGAATGCCGCTGAACCCTTTAAATCGGGCGGCGACTTGCCCTACCTAGCCACTGTTTTTTTGTCTTTTTTATTTTTATTTCTTTTTTCCGGGCACATTTCCGCCGCCATGCGGCTTTCGAGTGAGCTACTATGAAGAGGAACATGCGTGGCTACACCTGTCGCAAACTCATTGAAAAAAAAAAAAAGTTATGAATTGTATATTGGCCACATACTTCGGACATCATGACCAACTTTCTGGGACATTCAGTGTAATAAAACGTATTCAAGGAAATATGAAAATTCTAATTGATTTGCTTTCTATCTTGCTCAGGCAATTACAGTTCTCGAGAGCATTACGATCCTTTGAAAAGAAAAAGAGAAATTTATAATTTTGTGAATGTTGCCAATAGGATTCAATGCAAAGAAACTGTTGAGCAGTAGAATGAAAGCTATATGCCCCAAGAAGTTTAATTTCTGCGTGTTGATTTTTTTATGACGGTCATCTTAAATATTCCCGGGTAGATTGTGGTGTTTGTTGTTGTTCAGTTGTTGTTGGAACTCCGCAAGGAGTTAATGTCCAACAAGGTTGCGTGCTATGCTTTAAATATATAGATTCATCAAGTCTAGGGTTGCATTTTTGAGCCATAACTAGGATTTCGTGTTTTGGCAGTTTATTTCTCATGAAAATCGAAGGCTGTTTTTCGGAGTTTGTTGTGTTAGATTCTAATTTCATTGAAATTCAGATTCTATTGTGCTCTGTTCTCAATTTTTAAAAATTAAACAAAAATGTTTGCGTACTATGACCCGTTGTCCTTAAGGAACCTTGACAGTCTAAAAGGCAAAACCCCTTTGTCAATAGTTCGAAATTTCAGCGGAAACTGAAATGGCATCTCCTCAGGACAACTGACCCATTCTGCTATGAATGTTATTTGTAAAACACCATCTTTTTCCTTTTTATTTTGTCGTTGTGACCTCACAATTTGTACTTTTTTCAAATAAATTCGAATTGATGAAAAACTTACCGGCGAGTTTTAGGATTTTAGGATTCATCCGAAAGCACAGAACCCTAATTATAACAAACGGGCACAGCGTTTCTAATCGTGAAAAACAACGTAAAAAACGCAAAAACGCTACAAATAATTTCTTATCGCGTCATTAATATCGGTTTTGACTAGTAGGATCGCCGAGTTCTCGAAATGATGTTCACAGATCATGGAGGGCAAATATGGCGTCAGTCACACGGGACCCAAAGGTTGTGACGTGGTACATGTGCGCTCCATGCGCTGGTATTATAGCAGAGTACGAAACCTCCACCACGTCAATTTTTCTTCAGCCCACGTAGCGCTCCCTTGTCTGCAACGTCATCGCAGGGTTACTTTTCTCGGCAACCCAAATCAAAACAATTGGAAAGAATGCGATAATGCAGGGCTTCCATTGACTTCGCGTTATCGTCCATTGTGGTGGTCTTGTTGCAGTGCGCGTACCTTCTACAGTAGATCGCACTATATAGTTAATATAAAGTACGCTACAGGTTTAAATGGCGCTAGTGTGCGGTCCCAGGTTGAAGCAGACAGCAACCCGTCTGAAATTGACTTTCTGTAATGCATTTCTATGAAAAAGAAATGTGCGCACTTTCTCCCTGTGCTTGATTCGCAAATACTTCGTACGTACAAGATAGCTTGGATACGTTCTCATTCACGCAGACGGAAATATTGGTGAATTACTGCGTTTTTCTTTCACATTCGTGGCATTAAAAGCGGTGCTAAATGACATTGTACATGTGTTTATGTACACTGTCCGACACTCTTAGCGCGAACAAGGCATCGGCGCTTTTCAGCAGGGGGGTTTCGTGCCAAAGGAATGAAGAGCATATCGAAAATCAAGAGAGACGTCAAAACCACGCACTAACACTGCATCAGTGCATATCTGTGCATATAGACGATCAAAATAAAGCAAAGCCAAGTAATGAGCGCTATTTGCAATAAATAACATTCGTTTTATTCACTCTGTTGCTCACATATGGGTGCAAATATAAGTTTGTTCTAGCGTTAAAACCTCGTACCTGCTCATACAAAAACTTTTAAATTAGGAAAAGCAAAAAAAAAAAAAACTCTTACCGCCTGATATATTTAGCACAATAATAATTTAAAAAAAAAGTTTTATAGTGCGCTTACTTTTACTGTTTTACGTCTTGTAACTTCTCGTACATGGGGTTCATTTTACTGGCATACATGTATCACAGATGACCATCTTCATCGTGATGTTGGCGCTCCTTGAACAAGTCTTACGTTCTTTTCGATTGTTTTTCTTGCTTAGATTCGTCGCTTGTTTTTAGACACTTGCCGTGGAACGTAGGACTGAACCAGGAATGCTAGGAATTTAAACGTCGCTCACTGACCGGGAAAACACTGTTACTAAAAAAAATTCACTTTTATAATGTTAATAAAGTTACCTACTATGCACTACGACCTAATTCACAAAGGTAATTCCGATTATTCCCCGGCTAAGAGACAAAGTGCACAGGCGTCTTCCCATAGGAATGCACAGGAGCACCGAAACAAAAAGATCGAGGTGAGTTGTGAATGCGAAAGCATGCAAGTCGCTCGTCCGCTCTCTTTTTCGTCTGCTGCGTACTTTTCGTCGCCGGTCGGCGTGTGTGCTCCCCTGGTGACCTTGGACGCTCCGCGCTGATTAGAGTTCCTGTATAGTAGCCTATACAGGAACTCTAGCGCTGATGGACACGCAGCGCCATGGGGTCAGCGGTCGTGGAAACTGACGAGCGCAGCGGCCAATGGGAGCCCCGTCGACGCGCGCCAGCCAATGGAACAGAAGGAAACTATCTGCCGTTTTCGCGCTTCAGACTGGTGACGTCAGCTCGTTCCATGAGACAGTTGATGCTTTCGCATTATTAAACTGGTTGCTGTCTGCTTCAATTGGAAACCGAAAGTCCCATAGACACTAGAGTCAATTGAACCTATACCCTACATTATAATAACTCTTTCTCACATAATCAAAGTTTATTTTTCTTGGCGAGAACAAGTAGGAATGACTATTTGCCTTACGCGGGACCGATGGGAGCGCTGCGATCGCTCGACCGTGACGTAGGATGGGGGGTCACGTGATAAGGCCAGCTATTCCGCCTTGCTTTGGTCGGGGTCTTCGGAAACCGTTCTCTCAGTACTTTCGCTTTCTTTTTTCTGTGTTTCAAGCCTGATCAGTACACGCATGGATCGGCTTCGGCAGCTGTCGAGCTCAGGGAGCAATGGTAAAGTACTGTTCGGTGCCGCAATGCCGCAGTTACGCGACCGACCCAAACATCAGCTTCCACATCTACCCCAAGGAGAAGCCACGGAGTAGCTTGTGAAATATAGAATGGGCAAATTCAACTGTAAGAGTTTCCGAAGTAAGTCCGAAGAGAGGTCCGAAGTGAGTACCGACGTTTGGAAAACAAATCCAATGAACGTGTAGTAATCCTTATCCAGCTTCTTGATGCTGCAGGAGAACACGTGTCCCGCTTCAAGAAATCTTTCGCCGTCGAGCAACAGCCGGGAAGGGATACACAGTTGTAAGAAAGTGCTGGGTCGAATAGTGCCCGGTCGAAAACTGAAAACGTTTACAACTTTTTGTAACACCGATTTAGAGCGCAGCTCTTAAAGAGCTCTTAAAGAGGAGGAGGGGAGGGTACTGAGGGGAGGGTATGCCCCTCCCCCTCATCCGTACCCTCTCCTCCTCCCCTCCTTCTCCTCCATTGACGCGCGAAACGCGCGTCGTCACACAACGTTTCGGCGCAGTGCCGAAACGTCACGTGACGTTTCGGTGAAGTCACGGTGACGTTTCTGCACGTGACTTCTACCGAACGTCACCGTGCCGACACCTCCCGACGGCGACGTTTCGCGCGGTTACGCTGACGGCGACGCCGCTCAAGCAGGAAACGGGCGCATAAGAGCTGCGCTCTCAAATTTGCTTACCTTTAAAGATATACGTCGCACTTCGTCAGCATCCATTGAGGTGCGTGAGACAGCCGCCGAAAACGACAAGTTGGTTGCAGTGACCGGTTCCCTGCTTGCCCGCCACCAACTCACCTGCTCCTCGGAGGCTTTCGTACGGTAGCCGATTTAGGAACTTGACGGGGTCGAGTATTGAAACGAAAAATTGGGTTAAAAGAAGACTTAAACACGTGTAGTATTAAAAAAAAAAAAAAGAGAAGACCGAGACACCCCACCCTTGACGCAGAGTGCAGGAAACGGTCACGTGAACCCCCCTTCTACGTCATGGCAATAGGCCCATCAGGTGGCGCCACGCCACGTTCTCGGGGCTAATCGAAGAAGCACCATCAAAAAGCCACAACGTCACGTGTAAGCTATGTGTAAATTATTTACAACAACCAGGGGCATTCTACGCCGTGTTTCATAATTAGTGATACCTAGAGTAAGAAAACACGTACGCAACCCCAAACGATTTCTTTCTCTACTTTCAATTAGACGTACCCTACCCAGAGACTTATTTTCCGAGCCTTTATTATGCCCTTGTTTCGAAGGGTACCTTTAAAGTGGTACTCCGGTTTTTTCTTGATAGCCCCAGATTTCCTTAAAAATTTGTTAAACACACCAACAAACATCACTGAAATCGTAACTCTATTATTGGGACAAAATAAAAAAAATTCGCGAGGTGATTAAATTTACAATTTTGGTCCTCACCGCATTTTTCAACGTGAAAGTCTCTACTGGCAACAATGAAAACGTGACGCCAGGGGAAGGCAGTGGTTCCCTCTTTGGACTGTAGACTTTGTTCCCGAATGATTTCAAGCAGTTTCATGCTATCAAATGAGTGCTATGGAAGGTGGTTTCAGCACCCGCGCAGCAGCACGAAGCAAATGTTCGACCTAATCCATTTGTTTGACTGTCCGCTCGACATGCAAGCCTGCCTTCTCCGGACGCAAGCCACTGAAAAGCGCAGGTAGATTTGAATATTCGTTTGGTCGTCATTTTCGCTTGCCGATTTCACAATAGCTAGTCTGAATTTCGCGATACTAAACAGCATACCTGAAAAAGTAAAGGCCGGTAATTGCGAAACTATAGTTAGTTGCGGTAGCTCATAAAATCGCCAGAGTACCCCTTTAACCGCAGTGAAGTCACCCTTAATTAACTGCGGTTCCACTTCACCACGGTCACCACTCTATTTCAGAAGGGAAGAGTGCGCTTGTGCGGCTTCGATGTGTGCTCAAGATAGCTAACTACACGTGCGCCCATAGCTTTGACTGCATATACCCACGGAAAGTTTTCAAAAACTGTAGCGTGGTAACTTTGGCTAAGCGTAACTGCAGCTAAGTGAGCTATTATACTTATGTCACCCTAGTCTGACAGTGAGGTGGAAACGGGGATGAAAAAAACAATAATGATTTTCTTTGTGTAAAAATGAAGTAAATAAGATATATTTGCTTTAAATAAAAAAAATGTGTTGATTTAAATCAGATTAATTTGATTTTAATGTCTCTTGTCAGAAAAAAGTGATTATTTATTACTAGACGTAAGTTTAAACCTTGAGATTGGTTCATAAATCCGTCCAATCGATGAAAACATTCGAAGAAATAATTACTCTAAATAAAGCTAATAAACATTTTTTTAATAAAGTACGTTATAATAAATGCAGTGTGATTTTTTTTTTTCTGAGTATCTGTAAAAATCTTTTCTTTTTTTTTTTTCACGTTCTTATTTCCTTTTAATATGACATGATTCTACTTGTACTTGTTTCCTCCTTTGATTTTCAGATTTTCGTACAATGGGACATTACATAACTAACGAATGAAGTGAAAGGTAGAACGCAAGCTCGATCAACACTCCGATTCACCGTTAAGAGCACTTTTTACTCATTTGCAGCTTGGCAAAAATATATCTTGCTTTATGCTTATTTGATTTAAATACATAACAAATGCACATAGAAATCATCAAAGCACTAAAGAACCGTAAATTAAAGATATTTGGATATTATTTGAGCGGGAAAGCTTTGATTTAAATCACCACTGAAAGACCGGTGTGATCTAAATCGCGATTTAAATCCTGATTTAAATCGTGACTGAAAGACATCTCGATATTTTTCTCCACCGCGGTGGAAAGTGCGAGCTCGCTGGCACATTATAACGTCAACCTTCGCCACCTGATCACGCTTCTACTCATGCCCAGCTGCGGAGATCTTGGTCACGTGATGAACCTCAGCCAGATGACGGCACGCGCTTAGCTGCATCGCCATCACTCGTCCACAGGGTGGTTGCTATCGCAACAACAACAACAACCCTGTGCGCTATCGATGTTGCCCTTTGGTTGGCGTGACCCTCCATGCTTTCCGATGCGCCAAAGACACCTTTCTGGAACACTTGCTTTTCTATTCGCCTGTTTTTCGTTTGGCCACAATCCCAGTGGCGCCATCTATTGGGTAGCCCCGGCACTCTTCCGGTTTACGATTATTTTCGAATGTTTCACTCATCAACTTTTCATCATAAGAGTGAATTAAGTCTGTGACTGCTATGGGTGTTTACTCCCAGAAGATCGCGTGTATGTTTGATTTCGCATATACTGCAAAACACTCCGTCTAGTTCAGAAGAGGGAAGAGGTTGCACACTAGCGCCACCACGTTTCTAACTCACTGCCAAAAAAAAAAAAGGCGAATAGCAGAAGGGTGCCGTCTTGCGCCCCGTTGTTTTATGTTGTTCGTTATTTGATTTTTTTTTTTTTTCTGAGGGTTTAAGATGCGATCACGCATTCCAAACATCGTGATATTCTTTCGAATGTACATAGCCTGCCGCGATACTTCCCTGATGCCACGACCCATTTCAGAGTTACAGCGGTCGCGGAAGTGACTGTCACCCCGCGTTTCCTTCTGTCTCTCCCTCTCTCTCTCTTTTATGTCCCAAGGTTGTCGACCTTTACCAGGCGCCACGTTACGTAAAATGACGACAGTCGTTCATCACCGGGACATCCCGCGCGACGCGGTGTCCTTGCGAATCCGCGCCGAAGAATCATTGCCGGCCATTTATAACTGGGGAGCGCGGAAAGCCACATGTAGCCCTGCGGAGCGTTGCCTCTCTCTCTCTCTCTTTCTCTCTTCATACGCCGCCTCGTCCTAAGTTGGACTGCAGAGGGCGTCATATACCCCGTTTCCCTCTAAGCCAAATCGCGCAGTGCCCTTGGCCGTTTGCTGTCACCGGCTGGACCAATCACGTGCAGGAATGATCGGGATCATTACCTGAGCGTGATTGGTATGCAGAGCGCAAGTTTGTCTGCTTTTTTTGCAGGGGTTGTGGTGACGTCAGAACGCCGAACTCCGATTGGTTCTCATTGAAGGATAGTGGGTAGACCTCAAGGCAGCATGCTTTCAGGTCTACCCGCTATCCTTCCATCAGAGCCAATTAGAACTCGGCGTTCTGACGTCACTAGAAACTCCCGCTAAAAAGAAAAAAAAAAAGCAGACGAACTTGCGTTCCGTATAGTCGCTGATGGCAAACGCACAAAGGCGACGAGCGGCGTGGCGATGCGCGCACCTTGCGGCTAAGCTGAAAACTATAAACCCATGGGGGTACAATGGCACGATTTATTTTCGCTTTCTGACCAAGCGTTCGGCTGATGTTACGCACCGAACGCTGAGTGAGCGTTCGGCTGGCGCTCGCGATTCGTCATTGAGGCAACAACCAAGCATTAACCCGCCCCCCCCCCCCCCTCCCCCGCCCCCCGTCAGTCCAAAAGCTGACTCGACACTCATATCCTCGTGAGTCTCGCAGCGCTTGATCGACGCAGATTACGAAACGGATCCAAACTACGGGCCTTGTGTGTCGGATAAACATCAAGCTAAGAAAAAGGAACAAGCTGGACAAAGCGGCCCGACTAGTTAGATCTCTCCACCGATACTTCTTTAAACCCTATAGACTGACGGTGCGGTGGGTGAAACGCGCTCTTCACACTCCCTTTCATCACCTGACGCCGCTCTCTGTGCGTGGGTATGGGCTGGAGTGAGGGCACGTGGTGAAAGACACGGGTCCAACGAGCACGTAGCTACCACCGCACTGTCAGCTTAGGGCTGAATGAAGCGTAGGATGTCGCTCGTAGCGCGCGCAGCGGTCCATCTCAAGATAAGATGGCGTACACCCATACACACACATAATCGGAATCCCGGCCGTGTTTTGAAAGTCCCTCTCGACTTTAGTAGTTTCTCGTAATGTTTTGATTTTGATCTCTCCAACTTTTTTTTTATTTGTTTTTGCGGTGGGGGATGGCGGAGGGGGAGAGAGGGGGATTTGGGAAGGCGGGTGTTGTTGCCGGGCATCCGGAAATTCCGGCATACATATGTGTGTGTGTTGTGGAACGCATAGCAACGCGCTCCTCCTCGCTAGCTGGGACTAGGAAGAAAAAAACTGGTTTGGATATACGGCGCACCCGTCATCACCCCGTCCATTTGCTCTTCATTTATCTAGTCGCTAAGATGTGATTGCGCGCAAAACAAATAGTGCGGGTACACACAAAAACAAATTATCTTACTGCTCGCGTGTGAAAAATGAAGCCTTTCTAGCTGATGAACAGCGATGTTTCTAAGGCGGGCTGTATCCCCATTTAACATTCGTCGTTACTCGCCTTTTTTTTTTTTTCTACGATATTTCCCGACTTTGCGCTTCGTGACGGTTTAGTGCGGTGCAAGTTCGTGTGCCGTAATGGCGCAGCGTGTTTCTGTCGCAGTGTTATGAATTATTTTGTTTTCCGCTACGGCTGAGGTGCTCTGCATTGTCATACTGTGCTACGGCGACCTGTTTTTGCCGCATCGAACTGCATCTGAAATGTCGGGCTTGGACCTAATGGGCCACCAAAATCTGATGCAGTCTAGTACACCTTACCCGTAATAAAGTAATTGATTACAATTACAATTTCTTTTGGTTGAAATGTATCCAATTAGATTACTTAAAGAAAAAATCAATTAGATTACTTGACTACTGGAAGAAAATTGTAATTGGCAGTTACTTTAAGAGGTAACCCCTACTTTTTTGATTACCTCATATTTTGAAAACGACAGCTTTTTCTTCCGGCTTAGAACGGGTCTTTTATAATGTCCATTATTGAATTGGAATTAGTAAATTAAGAACTAAATATGTTCTTAATCCACCAATCTTGATAAAGCCGCCACCAGTCGAAGACTTGATTCAAGGATTCGTTGGTAGTAAATTTGCACAAAGGGTGCATTTATGAAAAGGTGAGGGGAAAGTAGTAGGCGCGGTTAACAGTGATTTTGGTTCTTCCAATAGTAATCCGATTGCTATAGTGAGTACTTTTCAATAAATATAGTCAAAGGAACACACAATCAATTCAAAAAATGATTGATTACCAGTAATTTTATTCCTTGCAATGAGCAGCGTACAAGCCTGCCTTGATGTCGTTTGTCATGGTCTCTCACAGATGACAGCAAGGTACGACTATCCTTGTTTTCACCACACGAACCACAGTAGAAAACGTTCGGCACCTAGCGGAACATTACTAATTTCCTTTTTTATGTAGAGATTGAAGATATATGTATGTGCATTTTAGATTAGATGGATGTTATCGTGTCAAGACGTGCAGTTTCAAACGCCAAGTGCATCGCTTCTTCCTCTGAAAACAAAATCTTGTAAGAACTACTTCACGCAGAGTATAAACAATACGCCAAACTCCATCTCCTTTTTTTTTTAAGTGAAAACGAGTGTACACTTGAGCCACTGAAGACTTACGCACAGTGTATCGGCACTACATTCTTGGTTTTCTTGTGGGCGCCGCCATTTTGGTGCTCAGTGCAGAGCGGGCGTCATCGCCGACCGTTACTATTAAGAAATGCGACTTGCTGAGCCTTAGATATAAATTATCGCGAAGCTTTGTCACTGCCCCTTTTAACATTTCTGCAAAACGGAAAAATCGTTTCACTTCGATTTAAGATAAAAAAAAAAGCTCCGGAGAATTGGCAAATATGGTTTAATATCCCAAGCTGGTTGAAGTGTTACTTTTGATGGTTGGTATTTAAAGTGATTAGCTTTCTAAGGACTTCCTGTTTGTTCTTGAGTTGAAAACGAGGATAGCTAGGGTCGGCTACACCCCATTCCAGCGCGTAACATTTTAGCAAACAAAATGCTGAGTCACTGAGCTTGTTGACGCATGCGCGCCGTCTAATATTCCGCAGAAGAGGGTTACTGCTCACGCCCCGAACGCGTCTCACAGCCCAGTAGACAAAGATGGCAGCGCGCAAAAGGGCGATTACTGAAATGGTCTATGGTAGTCAGATATAAATTCATAACTTTTAAACAAAACTTCACCACCTACCAGCCACGGCATCGAATCACTCCGCGGACCAACCAGGAAAGGCAGTAGCCATGCCGAGGCATGTGACGTCAGCGTTACGTGGGACTTGGTAGAGAACTATTTACGCACCGCGGATGAACAGTGGTTGGGCGGTAATGAGGGTGTGGGAGGAGCCTCTTGGCGTATTCTTGACTTGTACCTGACTAAAGAAATAAAGAGTGCTGCGACCAAAAGAAAAAAATCTTTTTTTAATAAAATATGCTAGTTTTTTTTTATTTAAATCAGAATTATTTTATATAAATCGGTTCCTCTTATTTAAATTAAATTTATGCTCTTTAATTCAGACTAATTTAATTGAAATAAGTGCAACCATGATATAGTGTTTTAATCACTTGATGAATTTTTAATCATGACAATCTGAATAATCAATCCGTCCGATTACTGAAAACAACGCGGAGGAAATAATTACTTTAAATTTAAAGTACAGTTGAAATAACAGCTTTTTACTGAGTAAACTCCCGCCATAGGAGGACAGAACAACCTGATATTTTTAAGCTACTGAAAAAGTTTTATATGCTTTTTTGCGTTTTTATTTACTTTCAGTAGGACGTTAGGTAACTAACAAAAGAAGTGAATGGTAGAAAGCTCAACCTTCCTATTTGCTCAGAAGACCAAGTTGCTTTGTGTTTTTGTTCAGCCTGATATAAATCTTTCTGGCTCGATGATACCTTGACTTAAAAATACAGAGACAAGTGCACAGTGAAATTATCGAATAATAGACAAAGTGTAGACAATGTTTTAAAAAAATTGACTTTTTACTTTCCATAAAAAAGTTGGGTTTAAATTATCAAATTAAAGCCGGGGGTCTAATTCAAACCATGATTTAAATCACCTCAATTTTATTCTCCACCATGGTTCGGACTTAGCAGCACCTTTTGAAGAAAGAGGCAGTAGGCTCTGAAAGTTCTGATCTTCTTACGCCACCTACCGGCGGCCAGCTTGGGGCAGTGGTTGGACGCGAGTTCAGCGTCACCGCTCGGATATGACTCCTGACCAGTCAGCGAGTACCCGAGCCCCAGCCGAATTCCAATGCAGCTCTCCTGTCCGGTCTTTGACCTGCGCTGAACCTCAGTAAGGGACGATTAAAAAGAAGATTTATTGGTGGATCCACATGGAATGCGTTAGCATGACCCTTGGGAGACTCCACAAACTTGCACCTTCGGGAAACGCTAACGCTGGCCAATTCAATTTCCTGTTTTGGCTTTCTCTTCTTGGCTTTCTTTTTTGCTTCTTCTATTTTTTATCTGCCTCTTTTTGCCTTTGCTACGGGGTCAGTGTTAGCGTTTACCAAAGAGGGACTTGTGTGGCGTTTTCCGAGGGTCATGCTAAGGCAGCCGCTAAGGATCCATCAATGGATGTTTCTTTATTTTTGTAGCACAAACCAAGGCACACGCGCTCCGAAAACCTGCAAGTTCGGACTCGCCTCAATATCCGCGTGCGCATTGGCTTCCGCCTCGTGACGTCACCTCCCTCTCGCCTTTGTCCTACACTACTCTCCTCCTCTCTAGGCGGCGCGCTTCCCTTTCCACTGTTTTGTCCACAGACGGACGCCATCAGCTTTTCACTGTAATGTAAATACTAATGTTAGCGCATTAAAAAAAAAATGTTCAACACTGTGGCTTCACCATTTTAAAACACTTTTTCTTGGCCCTTTAAGAGGGTATACAGTCCAGCGCACTATTTACCAACAATCCCGCGCGTGCACAGAAACCATATTCGCGCCAGAGGAAGCGTCTGCGCAGGCGCAGTACCGATAACAGCGCCCCCGTGGTGGCGTGACGTCAGAGAGTTTAATGTTTGTGTAGCAGCCGTAAGCCTCTCGTACATTGATACGGGAAGAAATTTACTAGTCAGGTTGTTTTGTAGAAAGTTATACTTCATAATTTTTTTTAATCTTTTTCGTTTGGAAAAAGAAGAATTCAATCAAAATAAGTGCTCCGATTTTGTGAACCTTTATCTAATTTGAGCAAGTGCTATACTTTTTTTCAGCTTAAGTCAGATGTATCCAGTCGCTAGGCCTTTTCCGTTCATGAATGCTTCATCGATAATAGAACACGCACAAAAACATGACGAAATCCAGAATGGTGCGTTTTCGATAATGTCTGATTCGTCCCATGAGCTCGTGGAGTCGACTGCATTTGAACTTAAGGTGAAATGAAGTATGGTTTGATTTCTTTATGTTTTCAAAATTATACGGGAAAAAATACATAAAATGTTCTTTAGTTCTAAATAATGATTAATTTTCACTTTTTTTTTTTAAATCTGCCCAGAGAAACTTGTTTTCTTATGTCATTCGTATAAAACAAAATTGAACGACATGTGTCGGCTTGTTTCAAAATTGTGCGATTCTGAAATTTTAAGAAAAATACACTCTGCTCATACTGCCCGGGTGTTCCATTTTAATTCGAACAGAGTTATTACGAAGGATTCGTAGAAGATGCACTAATACGGTTTGTGCAGGTAAGGCCAGGGGGACATCATAGAGGTGGCTAATCTTTGCGATAAGTCAAGTAATTAACTAAACCTCCCTAATGAACTTTTAATTAGTAATACCATTCACATGGTTTCAATTGGGAACATGCTGAGCATAACCGAAAACCCCCACATAAGTCAATTTTAGAACGACATGAAGCTCGTGGAAAATTTGGAGGTGCACCAAACTTACCGCTGGCGCAGCAGACGCAAAGCTAGCAGTGGCGGAACGCGATGTTAATCTAGTCATCCGCGTTTCGCCACTGCTAGCTCTGCGCCTGGTGCACCGGCGGTAAGTTTGGTGCACCCCCAAATTTCCCACGAGCTTCAAGTCGTTCTTAGTGGTTTTCGATTATGCTCAGCATGTTTCTAATTAAAACCGTATGATTATTTTACCAATGAAAACGTTATTGAAGGTAGTTTAGTTAATTATCCGACTTATCGCAAAGATTAGCCAACCACATAATGTCGTATGGCCGTATAAGTCACCTGCACAAACCGTATTAGTGCATCTTTTACGATTGTTTTGTAATAAATCTGTTCGAATTAAAATGGAACACCTGGTATATGTTTCGCATCAACTTGGAAACAGAAGAAAAGACGTCGTCGTGTTGCGAAAAGCTTCGTCCAAACGTCTGCACGCCGCGATTAACATTGTCGCGTAAGAGTGTATACTTCCTTACCGAATTAATACATCAGTCAGTTTCAGTATCCTCTTCCTTGTGCTTCAGCCTCCTGAGAGCAAAAAGAATCTGATGGCCCCTAATCTTTTACGAAATATTTGCCGCTCTACGCCAAAGATGAATTGGTCAGATGGACCGAAGAGGCGAATCAGTAACAGCAATTTATTCGCACCAATATCGCCCCGACGTCTCGTAGTGGGACTAGAAAACATAGTGCAGATTTTTTATTCCTTGTTTACAGAACACTCGAACTTTTATGTGCGTTATGCAACTAACTGCTTTCATATTTCCCGAGTTTTACAGTTCTATAGTCTGCTTATAAACGAGACCACGCATTATAAATATAAGTGTATTTGTCACTGTATATGTAATCAAATCAACAATCTCGCTTATCTCCACGGATCTTTTACTATGATATTGTTCTTCGTGCATATTTCCCGAGAGGAAAATTAGTTTTGCAATGCCGCCATGCACCAAGACCGCACGGGGTGGCGAGACGAAGATGGGCACTTTTTCGCTGGTGTGTGGATAACCAAATCTTGGTATGCCTTTAATGTATTTATAAAGCAACCTGTCACCGCGAATTTAGACCGGCTCATAAAGACTGAAGAGGTCAAAAAGAAACTGATCATTCCCTGGACCAAGATGGCGGCCATACCTTGGCGTTACTTTTACAGGATCCAGCGACGTTAGTCATAACAGGTCCTTCCTAAGTAGAACAAATTTGGTGGAGTGAAATGCTCGCGGCAGAAAAAAAGTACGTGCTCAGCAGCAGGGCCACCAGAATAGCTGCTGTAATGACGTCAATGCAAGCCGCTTATAAGACATACCACCAACAGACAAAAAAAACTTTATTTTTTTACTTTTTTTATTGAGTCTTCAGCAAACCCTGACAAATAAAACCGGGCTCGATTCTCTCAAGCTCAAAGCACGTTACCCTTTTATTTATTTTCACGACCCATTGGAGGCTTCCGTTTTGTCCCAGGACGTTATTTTGAAACGGTCGATCTGTTTCCTTTACCTGTCTTTTCATCGATCGACAACTTACATCCGATACACGTATTTTATTGCCATTGTTTTTTGTTTGTTTTTTATCGTCCGGATTCTGAGCTCTTTCGCGTCACCCAAGACACGAAGACAAACCTCGAAACGTGGCATCTGGGCTCATTTGTTCTGTGTTTGCTTTTTTGTTTGTTTCGTGTTTGTATTGGTTTTGTGTATGTTTGTTTTTTGTTTGTCTCGTGCTTGTCCTGTTAGTTTTTACTTGTGTTTGTTGCGCGTCCATGTATTGTGTCTTCGTTGTAGGCAACGTTGACGTATCGGATTTGACCTCCATCGTTTCCCATTATCCTCTGACCCTTATAGGGGACATCGATCCTCCGCCCACTCCATCGTCCTTCCGGCCGCCCAATGTGTCGCGCTCCTTGATGATCCTTGCCCAATCCGATTCCTCATGTCGCGCCGGTGGCCGTGCAAGTGTCGTTTTGTACGCTCCGGTATCGAATTTACTATGAGCGAGTCGTCCTGGAAATCGCAGCGACAGACAGCAGACACGACTCACAAACACGTCAAGACCAACTGGCTAACTGCCCTCATGCCAATATTTACATACGTATACTGTATGCATTAAACTTCATACGGTAAACATTGTATCTTGTACCTTTATGCATTATGTCTTTGTACCTTGTACCTCATACCTTTTGCCTCCTACCTTATACCCTTTGCCTCATACACTATACTTTATATCCTACACTTTTTATCTCATACTTCATACCTCCTACCTTACACGTTTCTACTCCATACCCTATACCTTGTATATTATGCCATTTCCCTTATACCCTCTTACTGTGGAAACCCAGGAACAAGAGGGAAAATGGGATAAACATCACGAAACTCCAAACTATGTCAGTTTTACACCAGCTCGCCCGCGTTCTAGCTTTAGTTGCTATACCTTATATTATATTCCTTTTACAGTTTATCTGATACCCTATATCTTCTATCTCATATCTTATAATTAGGATCCTGTGGTTTCGGAGATCATTTTTAGTGAAGTTCAGAGGGTGTTTCTCGGAGTTTAATTTTCGCCAAAACTTCGGGGTTTACCGGAGTTCATTTTTGTTTAGATTCTTAATTCTTTGTAAATCTAAGTTTATTTCACCGTTCTCTCCATTTTTAAAAATTCAAAAACAAAATAAATAAGGTAAGGGTACCGTTTTTTTGAAGGAATCTTGACTAGCTAAAAGGCAAAACCCTTTCTTTTCTAGATTTCAAAGGAAATTGAAGTAGCATTTCCTCTGGACCACTAACCCTGGGCACTAATAAAGTTAATTCGTCAAACACCGTCTTTTTGTGTGTTTTTTTTCTTGCTTTTTTATTATTTTATTTTTTTTTATTTTGCCGTTTTGACCTCGAAATTCTGAGTTTTTCAGATCAATCTGAATTCACAAAAAATTTGTTGGCAAGTTTTTTTGTTTTTTTTCGGATTTATCGGAAAACACGAAACTCTACTTATTTTCTATACCTTATGTCTTATACCCTATAACATATATCCTCTTTTTTACACATCTTACCTCATACCACATATATTATGTCTTAGACCCGTATATGTAGAAGAAGGCGCGATCGTATCCTTTAATTGCAATAAAGACACTTGCATCGGGACAATTCGCTATGCCACGTTATATTCTTTTTAAACCTATATTACGATTGGACCCCAGACTAGCCTTCACGGCTATGGGTCCAAACAGTCTTTGAGTATTTTGAAAACAAATTTGGAAATAAAGCACTGGATGAATGAATGAACGAATGAATTAAAAGTAATCTGTAAATGTATACTAATATTTCACTTCTGTGAAACGAATTCAAACTGAAATATGCTTTCAATAGCTTCCCTTTATTTTTAATACACTCTCAGTATAATTTCTAATACTTTCTGTTGTAGTGGTGGGCTGCTATCGTTGCCACAGACAGGCTCCAAAGGTATGGACACTACACGTTTATTTTTTCTTTTTTTTATATAATATTAGCAACCTAGATATGTATGTTTCAACACGTACAATGTAAGTAGCTTCTTCGTGTGTTGCTCTCTCCGATGGAAGCAACCATTCTTTGCGCTTCGACGGCATGAACTGGCCAGAAAATGGCAGACTTGTGAACAAGCTACACTTTGGAACAATGTTTTCTCTGGTCATTTAAAAGCGTGCCTGTTTCTCTTTTTGTTGTTGTTGTTGTTGATGACTGAATTTAAAAAATCGGCCCTTCTCGAGCCGGTAGCCCCCTGCAACTGAGGAACCAGACATCTCCTGAAGACATTTCGTCAAATGCAACGAAAATGCGATGGCGCTAATACGTAGTTCCTCCTCCATTACAGAGCCCCCGTTTCTGCGCAATGGAGAGGGGGAAGGGTGAGAGGAGCGTTTGCACCCCCCTCCCCCCTCTTTTTGCGGGCGCAGCGCCGTTGGTCCAACCCTCTATGACATCAAACCAACAGCCGCGCTCCCTTGCGGACACTCTCTCCCATGACCTTGCCTCGGTGCGGCCAACATCGGCATGAGCAAGCAAGGTTCATACAGGGTTGCCATTTAAGTGATCACTTTTAAAGCCGGAGTCACACTGCTCATACGTTATGCAAAAGACAATCTGCGGACACTCTCTGGAGCATAAGCATGTTTCTTGCTTGTACGACGCTCCTGTGATGCAAAAACTGTCTTTGGACATGTTCGAAGCAGACATACGTACGTACGAAGCAAATATGCTTGTAACATGATTGAGGCACGTCCGCTAATAATTCTTTCATAATGTCTGTCGCTAACACCGTGTTTTCTTTTGTTTTACTTTTGTATGATACATGAGTAGTGACTGCGGCCTTAAAGTGATTTTAGCAACGCGGTTTAAAGTTTGCTTATCCCAAGAATTAATTCACTGTTTGAGAGGTATTCTGGCGGCAGTAATGTTCATTTCTCTCTATTTGTATAGCCTTGAGAATGAGCCACGAAACTACGAGTTTCAAGTGTGCACCTTTCTGCACTCCTTCAGGTAGAATGAAGCTATGTTATGTTGTTTTTTTTCAGCGAGATTTCACTAACTTCTTTTTTTTTTCTCGAATTCACCTAGTATATGACGTTCTTGTTTTCACGTTTCACGGCGTACGGCTCTCAAAGTCAGAGCCGTCCGATCCCCTTGCACGGTCCATGTCGACAGAGCAGTCAATTTCCGCACCGCAGAGCGTGAATTGTAAGCCGTTCCGAAAGGGCGAAATCCACTTTAGCCAGACTCCAAACGTCTGTCGCCGCCAGTATTGATTCTAGCCTTCCTGTCACCTTCAGAACACGAATCGAATGGAGACAAAATAAAAAGCGCGGGCAAGCACCATACACCACTTTTAAGCTGGCAGTACGGGGGAAGCTACCTGTTCGTTGGACCGCACGTCTTTCGTCACGTGATTGTGTTCCTCTCGCCAATGCCCACGCGCAGAAAGCGGGATCAGGTGATGAGTGGGAGGCTGCTGATTGGTCCTGCGAGTGCGTGACTCCTCGCGCACTGTCAGGTTAGGGGTGAGCCGATTACAGTTTCTCTTTCTTCTTCCCTGTACATATTGACGATTCTGTGCGTTTTTTCTGAGCGTATACGCTTGCGCTGCTCAAACACTGCGTTTCAAGTTTGCAGTGTTTCGTGCACGCATGTCGTAGTCTATTTCCTGGCTCTCTGCTTCCCTCCTTGTTGCCTTGCTTTTTTGTTGCTTTCACTTTCGCTTTAGTATGAGTGTTCATCCGTGCGCGCGTGTGTGTATGTTTTCTTTTTAAATTTGTTTAGGCACTATGACTTCGATTGGGCGTGATATTTAATATACTGCTTTGTTTCCAGACACTTTTTGCACGCAAGCTTATACGGAGCCCAAGTTTGTCTGCTTCTTTGGCAGGGGTTGTGGTGTCGTCAGAACGCCGAGCTCTGATTGGCTTTGATTGAAGGATAGAGGGTAGACCTCAAAACAAGCTGCCTTGAGATCTATTTACTATCCTTCAGTCAGAGCCTATCAGAGCTCGGTTTCTTTCTGACGTCACCACAACACCGGCAAAAACAAAGCAAACGAACTTGCGCTCCGCTCTGCAGAGCCCCGAATCGGTTCGCACATTACGTTCTTGCGATACTTTTTTATGGACAACTCAAATAAATCTTTCCGGATGACGCGAGTGTAACGGAGTTTGTTGAAGCTCACGAAGACAGTTTTATTCATGGGTATCATCATCTAAAAAAAAGTTGGCACAAAAAAAATCCAACGCGTTTTTTTGTTGTTGTGGTTTGTCTTGAGGATTTTCAAAGCCACTTTAAAAAGTTTATTTTCAATAATTAAAAGGATAACTAGTAAGCTTTAGTAAAATATTCAGCTAATTATTGAGTTTTTGAAATCCCTGATGTCCCTTAAAAAGATTGTTCCCGAAAAAGAGTTTTGTTTTGTCTAAACCACCATATGTTTAGGTTTTTTTTTTTTTGTTAATCTTCGTTGGAACATCTGGTGTAGTCAGTGAGAAACTCACGAAGTGGCTTAATGGCATTGCGCTTCCTGGTTAGCGATTGGATCTTCGGCGGTCTTATCGGCTAATGTCAAAATCTGATTGGCTGATGATCAAAATCGAGATGCTTGAAAACTCGCCGCGTCCCGCGCAACTTCAGCGGTCAGTGACCCTAGTATGGTGTCCCCAACCACCAGGAGAAACGCTCAGGCAAAGAAAGAAGCCGCTGAACATTCGCGACTTTTCGGTGACGGTGGTATACCTCGGAGTGAGAATCGCGCTCGCTATTAGCGGCGAGATGTTTTGGTGGCGCCCTCCTGTGCTTCAATCTCGGGACGTGAAACACCATCGAACATGGAGTTGGATGCTGTTGGTAATTAGCGTGGCGGAAGCTAGAAATCATTTAGCTCTGAAACCAACGCTGCCAATACCGTCAAAATCGAAGTTCTTGCATTACTATTCCTTTCCGTCGATGAGAAAACCTTTACAGAGTCAGCATTAGGCCAATTGTGGAAGGCCGACCACTGCGACGCTTTCGATCCCTCGCCTCGCCAATAGGTGGTGTTTATTGGACGCCATATTGGTATTTTTTCTTTTATCGCAGCGCATTCTCTGAGTGAACTCCCGCTTATAGCCTGCGAAAAACGACACGTTTGTTGGTGTGAAATGCATGCGGCGGAAGCGTTGTTGAAGCTTGCATTCAGCAGGCGCTCTGCAGCAAGGAGCCTTAATGGCGCATTCACACTGGAAGCGGATCCGCGTTCGCTAAGCGGTTGTGAACGCAGTTGTATAAAGATCCAGTACATTTGCACGCGCACTCGATGACATCAAGTGCGCGTGCAATTGTACTGGATCGTTATACAACCGCGTTCGCAACCGCTTTGCGAACGCGCATCCGCTTCCAGTGTGAATGCGCCATAACTAAGCTGAAACGAAGTATAGTTATCGCCAGACTTTAGTGAAGATAACCCATAGTTCTGGGATGATCGGCTTCAGAATGAAGGTGCTTGCTTACACCTTCCTGGCGTAGAAGTGAGTAGTAACGTTCTTAAACCGTACGTATTTCTCGAAACCAGAATTACTCATGCGTCGCAGACCCAACTTCGTAGTGCTGTTTTAGGAGGATCACCCAGATGACAGATAGTTCGATAGGAACTAGTGCGCCCTCTACAGGCCGTGAAAGTTGCGAACAGCGCTCTCGGCCGATTTAGAAAGCTCTCAAGCTACAGGCATGCGGCTAAAGAAATCGACAGCCTAAAAAAAAAAGGAAAAAAAAAGACTCAAGTAGTGGTTTGATGTGTCCAAGCTCATAGCATCGTGATTCTTTTAACGGCATGATTATCAACTAATGCAGCTTTCTCGCCGGCTGTAGAGCGGTTGTAAGACACCGGAAGCTTGTGCACGCACCCCATATTCACAATTGAAAAAAAGCAACGCCGCCAAGCGGCAAAGACGTGACTGCTTAAAACGAGGAGGTTGTACGTGTCCCGAAATGTGCATCTGAACCTTACGCGTCCTGGCGGCGAAAATGTGAAATACAAGAACGGGGCATTAATGCACACTCTTCGAGTCGCGAAAACGTCCGGTAGCAATATTCGATATTACGTAGGTTGTTCCGTAAGGGCAAGCCCGAACGCTTGGAAACCGCGCACGTTAAAAAATCGTTCAAAAACGATCGGATGTCGCTCAAAACATTACGTCCGACTACCATCGTCTTTGTTTTGTTTTGTATTTGGCGTGCGCATGAAGTCGATTTCGTTTCGCTCGTCGATCTCAAAAGTACTTAAAACAGTGTACACGGTGCCCTTTTAGTCGATGGTAAAATTCTAAAAAAAAAAAAACGGTCTAATATTACTGTTGATAAAAAAAAAACAATTATTTCTGCGTTAT
This sequence comes from Ixodes persulcatus, assembly GCA_013358835.2. Lineage (NCBI taxonomy): Eukaryota > Metazoa > Arthropoda > Arachnida > Ixodida > Ixodidae > Ixodes > Ixodes persulcatus. The sequence continues at coordinate 1,785,165 of JABSTQ010011364.1, forward strand.
TTTGTTTTGTTCGTGTGTGCGTGTTCGTAATCGGCAGCATTAGAACGTTTTTTTCTTTTCATTTTCTCCGACTGTCACATCCATTTTTCCAGTTCCGGTCGGAAAACCGGAACTGGCTTTTGGCTCAAAGGGAGACCGGAAATGAAGGTGAAACGCCTGCTCAGTGAAACCGACGCTGTGCGCGCTGACGTCCTGGGGAACACACCTACAAAATATGAGCGCGTAAACCCACAAAAAATATAAAAAGACCGTATGTCCTTGTTTTCGAATCCTTCCTGGGAACATTAGGCGAGACAGCCGACGTATTGTAAATGAAGCAGCGGTGCCACGGGGGATCTTTAATGTATGATTGTCCACCCCGTGTCGAGATGTTCTTTTCTTTTCTTTTTTTTTTCTTCCTTTTTAGTTTTGACAGGAAGCGTAAACTCAACTTTTCCTGTTTGTGCGGCGCTTAGCAGAGCGCAGCCATGGAATACAGATGAAATGTCGTGCGATCCGGCTATGGCTGTGTGTGTGTGTGTGTCTTTTATTTTATGTTATACTTATCTGTATTTTCTCTAATGGCCTCTGTTTGGGTCCCGGTTCTTTTTTCTGCTGCCTGAAGGCTAAAACTATAATTTTGTTTTGTTTAAGGTGTTGTAGGCTTACGTTTATGGTTTTTCATACTGGCGCGTGCGTGGCGGATCAATAAGAAAGAAAAAAAAAAGGCGTGCGTGACAAATACTACCTATACTTGTTTTCACCTCAAGAACCGTAATAAAACAAGTCTGGCGTCTCGCGGAGCGTTACTAATTTCCCCCTTTATGAAGATAATGAAGATATATGTAGGTGACTTTTAGATTAGATATGCGTTATCTTATTAAGACGTCCGACAACCAAATCTTGCAAGAACTACTTCGAGCGGCGTATGAACAGTGAGCAAAGCTTCCTTTTTTCTTGAGGTGAAAATGGGTACAGACGATAAGGGGTTGCACGTGGAGTCATCGCACGTTGCTGCCACCACTCTGGTCGGATTTTTCTATTGCTAATTTGTGGCCATGGACGGATTGCTCGCCCACTTGAGTGAAAGCGAAGAGAAAACGATGAGAAACCTTCGGCCCATGCCACCGCTCACTAAAAACCGAACTACAGTATACGTATCAGACGACCTTGACAACTGCAGTCACATCTTTCTACAAAACGACGGCATCAAGAGATCTTTATAACAACCATTTTCTGGGCCTCAGAAGGCACCCTCAAGGGGAGAAAAAACCGTCACCACTGATTTCAGTGGCGTCAAGAAACCGTTTCTGTCAACCGCCTGAAGCCGGCTCACCCTGAAATATCTCCCCAATACAAATGATGCCACTGAAACTCGAACCGCCAACGCTCGTCTCATTACTAACTTCTGTGTTTTCTTCGCAAGATGAATTCCTGGAACAAATACAATTAAAACTAATATTTTTCGGTACAGTTTTAACTGACACAAACCCTGCCGACTTCAACCCGCACGAGACGAATTCAGCTGATGTGACTCTACACATTTAAGACCCAAACCGTCTACACCTGCCTTACCTCTTGCCCCGACCGCAACCCACTGCAAACAAGCACCTCGGAAAGTATCTTGGTATCTAATACCCAGATACATATGACGCAAACAAAAATGAAATTAATTTCTGTTTAGGCGTGGCAGAGGGAACCGAGGGGAGGGTGAATGCTTGCGGGCATGAACGGATTGCTCGTCCACTTGAGTAAAAACGAAGACGGCAAAGAGGACTGGTATCCACAGGCGCGGCGGCAGAGCACGCTCAACGGTTACCGACAGTCACTCTACATCGCGGAGCCTGTTGAACTTTGTTAATATTGTACGTAAACATGGAGGGCCAGATTATTGGTTCACACATATCTTTCATCTTCTGGAAAGTTCTAGCCAGTTCTCGGCTGTCATCGTGCGTTGTGGTTCAGAATCCTTCTGAGAAGCAGCGGTAACTCGCGCTGCTTTGGATCAGTGGCCTTTCGTTCTTCGCCGAAGCAGGATGTATAGGGGCCTTGTTGTTTTAGTTAAGGTAACAGGTTTGCCTCCTCAAACGTTTACTTTTGTTGTTATTCCTGTCTGCTTCTCTTATTTGTGACAACATTTTGTTAAGTGGCAGCGTTTAACGCTATCAAAATCTTGGCTTCACCACGTAGTTTCATCAAGCGTCTCATTTCATTCGCCCAAGAACTTGCACAAATGAAGGTTTTGACAGCGTTGTATACTATATTTATAAAAAAAAAGTACAACCATCGATCGAAATAAAATACTTTGCTAAATAATTAAAACACGAAGAATCATGCAGGGTTTAGAGTTACGTGTGCTGCACATGCTAGTATCTCCAGCTGTACATTTTAAAGCAAAAAGAAATCTATACAGAATGGCATTTTCCACGTCCATTTTTCTGTGGTTTCTTTGAGCGTTTCAACTTGAATCATTTTTTATAGACAGTGACTCAGATTGTTTTTTGCCTGTGTGATAAGCCCGGGACATAAGTCACTATTTCCTCCATCGCTAAGCTGACAGCTCGGGGGAAGCTATGCGCTTGTTGAACCAGTCAACAGAGTTTCTCGCAAAACTTGATCGCGCTCGCTGTGAACGCTCCACAACACCTCCTAGAATATTCAAAATATGTGTACTGGAATTTTTACCTCATCGCAGTGAGATCTAGCGCAGACGCGAATCAGACACGAGCGCCGTGTAAGCCCTTCGGCTCGGCTTCGTTCCCAATCAATGCATGAAGGACGCTCGTCGCTCTCGAGCCTACTTGCTGAATGGGCACCATCCTATGCGGAGAGCAAGTCGTCTGCTTCCTGCGCAGGAGTTGCGGTGACGTCAGACTGATGCCGAGCTCTGATTGGCTTTGATTGAAAGAACAGTGAGTAGACCTCAATGCTAGATGCCTCGAAGGTCTGCCCCACCATTTTGTTCAATCAGCCAATAAGAGCTCGGCATTCTGACATTATCGCAACCCCTGTGCAAGAAGCAGACGAACTTTTGCTCCGCATAGGGTGATGACGTTCCATGGAGGCATAAGAGGCTGTTGACAAGTTTTACCAAATACTTCACTACTGCAGTATAAAATTATTTCCTCTTATATACATTAAGTAGAGCTCTCACATCGCCAAAGAATCACCCAGCGGTGTGGGTATCTCGCGCACGAAAAAAACGCATGCCCATAGCGTTGTCAAAGCTATTGCGGAGTCGCGCGTCGACGAGGGAAAGGGTTTCCACCGGTGTCCCGACGTAATGAGTTCGCCGAGACGGCGAGCGATGGATAGCTCGACTGGCACTCGAGAAGCCTCCCACGACGATATATGGCAACAGCCACCCTCCGAATTCAAAGGGGGAAATCTCCGAGACTGCGTCGCATCTATCCATTCCAACTACGCAAAACCTCTCCGCGCCTTGGCCATTCGATTTTCGCGCTGCGAGACGTACCCCCTTAGCAAAGTATTTGCTTTGTCTACTCTTGATGGCGTTGTCAGTCAAGTGCAGGGAGCGGGGTCAGTCGATAAAAGGCAAAAGTATGATTGGGCCTGCAAGCAGGTAGCTTATACCGACCTGTCAGCATCGATTGTGAGTGGAGTAGATTGCTTACCGTGTTGTGTCGTCGGCTAGGTTTGAATCGAACTCGATGAGAATGGGGGCGGGTTCTATTTTCAACAGGGATTGATAACCCTCTGCTCGCACTCCCTCCCCCCCCCCCCTTTCACCCCTTTCTTTTTCTTTTTTTTTTTTTTTCTTGTTGTGGGAATTTTGTCTCACGAGAGCGAGGTCGTCGATATCGAATCGCGAATCGAACGGAATACGTGTAAGCCGGAAACGTCGAGTCTCCAAACTTTGCACCTGATTGATTTGATTGACCTGTGGAGCTTCTTTTTTTTTCTTTTTTTGTTGTTGTTTTATAGCTAGCGTTTACTTGCGAGCGGAAATCGAAATCTTGTCGGCCACTTGTTCAAACGGCGCTAAAATAAATGGAAAGTTTTAAGATTTCGACCGGTGCTGCCAGAATATAACAATTTTATTTCCGAGTTTAAATCTCTCGTATTTAAGTAGGTTTATGCTACTTTTCTTACGTCGTTCTGGGTCTGAATTCGTCCATAAACTATTGTGATATTATTTTCTATGAGCTTGTTTTAATGCGTTATGCAGAGGTGGCACATTATGTGGGTGCTTTAAAGCTTACATTTTAACCGAATCATTAATTGCAAAGCAATTAACAATTACCCTTAGGTAAATCTATAAGTTTATGAAAGTTGTTTCTTCAATTTATGAAAGCCATGACCGCTTTTTTTTTTTGTCAGGCGCGAGCTTGCTTGCATGTAAAGGTATGCAAGGAGGTAAATATTCTATATGGATCCTAAATTTATTTCTGGGATTTGAATATTTTGTATCAATTCTTATTTAATTCAAAAGCGAACACACAGACACACACGCACACACACACACACACACACACACACACACACACACACACACATATATATATATATATATATATATATATATATATATATATATATATATATATATATATATATATATATATATATATATATATTGACCTTTTTCAGAGTTTGGCGACGATCGTGGCGCGCCCTCGCGGGAATCGCTTGAAACAGTTTTGGGGGCTCCCATTCCGTCGCCCCGTCGTCCGCGCCAGAGCCATCCGTGTGTTCCCGTGTGCTTTCCGGTGGCGTTTTTCCGCCTTTCGCAGTTCTGAACGTGTATTTCTGTCGTCGCTTCGCGTGCATCTATTCTTCGAAATGGCTGAGGACGACCCTTAAAGATAAACAGAAGCCACTGTCTACTATACAGACCACATCATTCGTCTTTATACCTCCAGAGATGGATAGACCGGCGACGCCGCATCGGTTCCGTCGACTTGGAGTCACTCAATCGCCACTTTAGTGTCGCGTCGTGCGAGCAACAGAAAAAGGGGTCGGCATTCAAGGCATAGTGTTATGTAATGAAAGTAGTGGTGACCAGTTTCAATCCCAACCCGCCTATCCACCTTGTATGAAGCTTATGAGCTCCGTTTAAGAGGCCCGGCGACTATAAACAGCTGATTTTGTTTTTCTTGAGCGCCTAAGTTATTCAAGCTTATTGCGTTCCGTCACTTCGCCGTCCCGTGTACCGCGCGAGCGCACGGGGCACAAACAAGGACGGGGTGAGATCCGGGTGGTCTTGATATCACGAAGGCTCGCCTGCACCATCGAGAAGTAAGGAACGGTTTGTTAGAAACAATTTTTCTATATTCAGCACAATTAAGAGCCTCCGATGAAATGGGGCCTGCAAAAGGGGAGTTCTAGGTTAGTTGCCAAGGCGTTCCGTCAGGGTTCTGTCGCCGTAAGGCTTGAATCCATTTCGCACGCTTTAAATGTTTTGCCAGTAACTGTTATATTCGAGGGGGGGGGGGGGGGGGGGGGGGAGACGGGATTGTGTATAGCGCACGCCTGAAGAACGGGAAGTTTTATCCAGTGAATATTTACTTCAGTACCGGGTACGGCATGATTCCGTTACACAGCCTCTCGTACACACTTACTGCATTTAGTTAAAAGCGGAATGTCCCCGCCGTCACGTTGAGCACCCGGCCACCTGACACGGGGTATTCGCGTCATAGGCTTCTGAAAGGGGGGCTTTTGAAAGCGGGGCAAAAAGGGCGTTGTGTGTGACATCGGGTACTTTCGTGCACCACCCGGAAAAGGCTGCTGGAACTCTACAATCTTGCATTTTAACCATTTTTTGCTGCTATTTGGGCAACTTAACATCTGCGCAGTTGTGAGGCATGAAGAGTATGAAGCCAAGCTGCGAGAATAGCGGAGGGAGTCAAGCCGAACCAGCACTGTCTGAGCGACTGAGCGGACGAGAGAGCCCCCAAAAATGGCGCCTTTCCCTTTCCTCCCCTTTCTCGGAGTTGGCGCATGCGCCCAGAGATCTCTGAAAAAGGTCAATTGTAGCAGAAGTCGGATTCAGTGATGGGGGTTTATTATTTACACGGGTATTGAAGATAGAACTCAGGATGACCGTCCGGTATATATTGCCGCTCGCTCAGTCTGCCCTTCTTCTTCCTCTTCCCCCAGGACGGCGCGTCTCCGAAGACTCGTGCCGCTTCTCTTCGTCACAATATATCCCCTTCTCAGAGGTAGCCATCCTGGCGAGGGTGATGTTAGGGCTGGGAGATTGGCGGACTGTAGAGTTTAAGGCGGTTCACATGAGCTATTTCACGACCACGTCGGCGGCGATCAGTAGGTGGCGAAAGGGGCTCGATTTCATAGTTGACTTCTGAAGTCTGGCGAAGCACACGGTAGGGGCCGTGGTAGTTTGAAAGCAATTTCTCACAGAGACCGGGATGGCGTTGCGGTGTCCACAACAGGACAAGATCACCCGGTTTGAATGAAAGAGGGTTGGACGCGGCATCGTGGCGGCGTTTTTGTTGTCCTTGAAGGTCGGCAGTGCGTGTCCTTGCTATCTGACGGCATTGCTCAGCATGTTCTCGGATTTCGGTGAGTGGTGTGCATTCAGACTCCTCCGGCGAATAGGGTAACAGGCTATCGAGTATTGAAGAGACCTCCCTCCCATAAAGAAGAAAAAAAGGTGAAAATTGGGTAGTGTTTTGAACGGCGGTATTATAAGCAAATGTTATGAAGGGAAGAACCTTGTCCCAATTTCGGTGATCAGGGGAAATATACATCGAAAGCATATCAGCGAGTGTTCGGTTGAAACGTTCGATCATGCCGCTGGTCTGCGGATGATATGGTGACGTTGTTCGATTAATAACGCTGCAAGCTCGTAAAACCTCTGCCACAATTTTTGAAAGGAACACAGTTCCGCGGTCGCTAAGGAGCTCTTTCGGCGCTCCATGACGGAGAACAATCTGATTTAAGAAAAAATTGGCGACATTTTCTGCTGTCGCCGAAGGTAAAGCAGCGGTTTCGACATAACGGGTGAGGTGATCAATGGCGACGATGGTCCATCGGTTTCCAGAGGAGGAATTCGGAAGAGGACCAAAACAATTACACCATCTTCCCGAGGGGAACCATGGGGTGATGCGGAGCATCGTGTTGGTTCCGAGGAAAGAGTCAGTTGCGTGCTGACGTCGAGAGATGGCGCCACCGACTGCCCTAGCGTTACCCCCTACGCGAGCCTTCGTCCCGGCTCGCGGCAGAGAAACTTGGAACGCTCGCCGCTCGCCGTTTATTTTTTTTCACACTTGAAGGAGAGGAGACTAGAGGAGGAGAGTTGCGCGTGCGCGTGCGGTGTGAGGAGAAGCGAACGCACGCGCAGTGCACGGAGCTGGTAGAGAGAGAGAGCGGAGAGAGTAACGCGCAGCTGTTGGAGAGAGGGAAGGAGGAGAGTTGCGCGTGCGTATTTCGAGTGCCGACTACAACGCCGACACCGCGGGACATAGACCCGAGCAAGAGATGCTCCGCATCTAAAAGGTCTATCCCGACGCGCTGGAATGGTCGTTCTGGGCACGGTATGGGCTGGAGCAGACCTTGAGATAAATGGGAAGGCGATTTGCGACGTTGGCATTCGGGACACGATCTTACAAACTTTTGAACGCTGCCATAAAGCCCTGGCCAGTATAGTACCGCAGACGAACCCGAGTGTAGGTCTTAAGAAGTCCTCCATGAGCACATGTTGGATCGGTGTGAAGATGTTCTAAAACCTCACGTCGTAAATGACGAGGGATAACAAGAAGCCAATGGAGACCTTCAGGTGAATAGTTGCGCCGGTAAAGGAGCCCATTCCGAATGCGGAAATGTTGGGACTGCCTTCGTAGTGACCGGTTTTGGGACAAGTCAGGGTCTCTCACAACTGTCACAACTTCCAATAACCACGGATCTCTTGCTTGTTCAAGTTGCATGTCGACAATATTTAGTGCCGACAAGGTGAGAGGGCCTTCGTCGGTGTCAGATGGATCGGGTGCGTCAGAGCGCAGGAGACATCTCGAGAGACCGTCGGCGTCGCCATGTTTGCGGCCAGATTTATAGAGAACCGCGAAGTCGTATTCTTGTAGGCGCAGCATCCATCGACCAAGGCGTCCTGTGAGATATTTTAAAGACGATAGCCAGTAAAGGGCATGATGATCGGTCACAACATTAAAACGTCGACCATAAAGGTATGGGCGAAACTTCGTGACTGCCCACACGACTGCCAAGCATTCTTTTTCGGTTACGGTGTAATTTTTTTCGGGTTTTGAGAGAGCCCTACTCGCATAGGCGACAACGTAGTTATCAAAACCTGCTTTTGTCTGAGCGAGTACTGCTCCGACTCCAAAGCCGCTGGCATCAGTTCGGAGTTCTGTTGGAGCAGTGGGGTCGAAGTGTCGGAGTATGGGGGCGGATGTTAGAATTTCCTTGAGCTGATTGATGGCAGCTTCACACTGAGATGTCCAAGAAGGCGGGTGGACGACTTCTTCAAAAGGTCATGCAGGGGTGCAGCAGCTTCCTGAGCTCTTCCCGGACGGCGTCTCGAATGACCTGGCGGATGTCTGGAATACTGGAGCCAAGGTCGCAGCTAGACGGCGTGAGGGCAGCGAGTCCGGGTGGTCCGTGGTAGTGACTGGCTCGGGCTTGCAGGGCACGCTCGATGTTTGTCGCCTCGGTGACAAAATCTTTGACGGTTGTCGGAGGGCTACGAACAAGACCGCCGAAGATGTTGTCTCTCACGCCCCGCATGAGGATTCTAACCTTCTTCTCTTCTGTAGCCTCAGGGTCGGCGCGTGCGCTCAGGCGTAGAACGTCCTCCACGAAGCCGGTGATGCTCTCGTTGGGGCCTTGGGTTCTAGTTCGAAGTAGGTCTTCGGCTCTTTCTCGGCGGTGTTGGTTGGCAAATGTCGCCTTCAGCCGACTCTTGAAAACGTCCCAAGTGGTCAAAGACAACTCGTGATTTTCGTACCAGTACCTGGCAGTCCCTTCGAGCGAGAAATACACATTTTGCAGACGCTGCTCGTCGGTCCAGCAATTGTGGCGGGCGACGGGCTCGTACTGGTCGATCCAATCTTCGACGTCTTCATGAAGTTCACCATGGAACGGAGCAGCCGTCCGTGGTGCAACGGGCATGTAGATGACGGCAGAAGCGGCCGGGGTTTGCGACTGCTGGTCGTTCATTGTCGGCCTCGTTGGCTGCTTGGTCCTGGGAGGAAGAAGTCCGAATTCCGGGTGTAGGCCTTGGGTGCGACGACAGAACCGGATCTCGGTAGTGCCTTCGTTGGATCTTCGTGGGCTTGGCGTCGGACTTGCACTGCGGGCCCTCGGAGGGGTACGCGGCAGGGGCATGCGCTACCCCGCACCTCCACCAAATGTCACGGGTGGTGACAAAAAGAACAATAAATAAACAGGAAGAAATAAACGTTTAATGTGGCGAACTTGTGCCAAAAATGAAAGGGTACAGAAAATAATAACAGAGCGTCGCGGGCGTCGAAGTCGGCGTAGAGCAGAGTCGAACGCTGGGGCGAGACTGACTGCGGCTCGCCACGCGGAGCCCCTTATGTATACGCGGGGGGTTCTGGAAGAATCGGCGTAGAAGGTTCTGCGTGTGGAACATTCTGACCTCGAACAAGCAACACGGTTCTCGAATTTACCAGAAGACTAAATTGCAGGGATAAGCAAAAGACACGTCGCTCCCAGGATTCGAACCCTGGCTTTCTGCGCGGAAGGCACGCGCGATAACCGTTAGGCCACGAGCGCGCTGCCTGCTTGGTCAGCTGCGCTCGCGACAATATAACTACGTCATCTAAATAACACAGACATATTTTCAATTTCAGGCCTCGCAACACGGCATCCATCATACGTTCAAACGTCGTGGGTGCGTTGCATAGGCCGAAAGGCATGACGTTGAACTCGTACAGTCGTTCCGATGTAATGAAGGCGGTTTTGTCTCGGTCGTTGGAGGCCATGGGAATTTGCCAGTAGCCTGAACGGAGGTCTAGAGAAGAAAAATACTCGGCTCCCTGCAAGCTGTCAAGGGCATCGTCGATTCTGGGCATTGGATATACGTCTTTGCGCGTGATCTTGTTCAGCCGCCGGTAGTCAACGCAGAATCTTATGCTACCATCTTTCTTCTTGACGAGGACAACTGGGGAAGCCCACGGACTCGTAGATGGTGTGATGACACCTTTGTCTAGCATGTTGTTCACTTCGTCATCTATTATGCTTCGTTCAGACGCTGAGACACGGTATGGACGTTGACGTAAGGGTTTCTCGTTTCCTGTATCAATGTGGTGGACTACAGACGTGGAACGGCCCAAAGTCGACTGTGGGTGATCAAATATGGTGTTGAATTTACGCAGAACGGACAAAATTGAGTCTTTTTGAGACGAATCGAGGTGGCCATCTACAGTAGATAACAAGAACTCGTCTTCGTCATGTCGCTGCTGAACTAATGCACAACAATATGTAGGAGAGGGAGTATCGAATGCGAAAACCTCGATGGCTTGAGATGGTTCGGCGTAGGCTACAACTTCACCGACAGGGAGCATTATTGGGAGAGAAGACATATTGAGAGCCATAATAAATCCGTGGCCGTTGTCAAGGTTGAGTAAGGAAAAAGGAACAAAGATACCTGTCTTGCGAAAAAAAACTGCAGATGGAGATGTCATTAGGACTAGGACTTCGAGTTTAGACGATTGAATCGGCAGAAACACGGAAGAAAATGCAGGAATTCTTGTGTCATCAGTTCGAAATAATTTGATCGTGTCGACAGCGTCATTTTCTTCAGGAAGCCGAAATTCAGCACAGTCGACTTCTGCACGTTCACAGTCTATAAGGGCATTCGTTGCTTCCAAAAAGTCCCAGTCAAGAATCACGTCGTGAGAACAGGAAGGAAGCACCACAAATTTGACACAGAAACATATTTCTTGAATCACAATGCGTGCTGTGCAGACACCGATAGGGACAATGTTTTGCTCACTAACAGCTCTAAATGGACGTCCAACAAAAGGGGTCGTGACTTTCCTCAAGCGATTACAAAGGTCAGCCCGAATGACTGATACTGCAGCGCCGGTGTCAACTAATGCTTGAACGTGCAAACCATCAATTACAATATCAATCATATTTCGTGTAATAGGGCGAGGACTTAAGCATGTAGAAGGATTTGCAGTTCTCGCCTCTGGAACTGCTCCTAGCAGTTTCCCTCTGGAGCGGGAGATGTCGTACGTGGGCGGAGGGGAGACAGCGAGCGTCGTCTGGGAGACGGAGATCTGCTTGGTCGTTGCTGCCGTTGGTAGTCAGAGTAATCTTGGAAAGTATCACTTCGACGACTACCAGCGAAGCCTGGTCAATAGTGAGCTTGTGGTGGTGGACCATAACTTTCAGTGTACCGACGTCGACAAAACCGAGCAACATGTCCAACCAGACCACACGAAAAGCAAATTGGTCGATTTTCCGGGGTCCTTCATATGTCGGCTCTACGTCCTTGCCAGCGAGGGGGAGGAAATTGTTGCTGGGGCTGGACGACCGGCATGGGGGGCGGACGCGCTACCATTCGGCGTACGTAGGCGCGAGCGGCATTGGCATGGTGGGCGGTATCGCAGGGCAAGCGATAGCGGCTGTGACCTGCTCTTGAATAAGCGCTCTGATGGAAGGTGAGACGTAGGGTTCTGGGGAAGTGGCAGGTTTTCCTAGTTGGCGAGCCACTTCGTCACGGACGATTTCCTGAATGAGGTATCGAAGGTCACCCCATTTATCAGACGGACTCTCCGTAGCGTTGCCCAAGCTAGCCAGCTCCACGGGAGGCTGCGGCTTGCGGCTGAGTGGCAAACGCTGGGTGCGCAGCTCAGAAAAGGTTTTGGCAGATATCGATGGCTTCAATGACGGTCGCGGGAGCTCTGATGACAAGAATTTGAAATGCGTCTTCAGCAATTCCCTTCATGATGTTTTTCAGTTTTTCGTCTACCGGCATCTGTGTGTCAATGCGCTTGCACAATTTCAGCACATCTTCAATGTAGCTGACGAAGCTTTCATCATTTTGTTGAATCCGTGATGCCAGGGTTCTTTTTGCTATTAGCTTTCGCTGGGCTGGCTTCCCAAATACTTCCTGAATTTTCGATTTGAACAGAGTCCAGGTTGCCAGCTCTGACTCGTGATTGGTGTACCATAATTTAGCGGCGTCAGTCAAATAAAAAATAACGTTATTGAGTTTCAGCACATCATCCCATTTGTTATGAAGGCTTACCCTTTCCACGGACTCCAACCAGTCATCAATGTCATCGTCGCCGATCCCGCTGAAGAGCTTCGGGTCACGTTGGCGAAGGGCTCCGGCACACAGAATAGTCGTAGGTCCTTGGTCGGAGGTAGCCGATCTTGAAGCATCCGAGGTTCCTTCGCCTGTCATTGCTGATGGTAGCCGCCGATTGCGGAGTTCCAGGGTTGGGAATTATACTTGCGAGTGAGGTCCGAGTTGGGGAAGCTCGCACTCTCCACCAATTGTAGCAGAAGTCGGATTCAGTGATGGGGGTTTATTATTTACACGGGTATTGAAGATAGAACTCAAGATGACCGTCCGGTATATATTGCCGCTCGCTCAGTCTGCCCTTCTTCCTCCTCTTCCCCCAGGACGGCGCGTCCCCGAAGACTCGTGCCGCTTCTCTTCGTCACAATATATATATATTGTGAGGGCGCTTATGCGTAGCACTGCCCACGGACATCGTCGTCGTCACTTTTGGCTGAGGGTGGGCCGATCGGCATCGTCAGCTGACTGGTGGCACCTTTTTTGAAACGTTCCATAGACATCAGACGCTGATAAAAAACCGTCATCTGACCGACCTGTCTCTGTCTCACAACGTCACATCTGACCGACCTGTCTCTACATTGAAGACGTTCACGCGACGGCAGAGCGCGAGAACGTCTTCAATGTAGGAGGTGTACGTCTCTTCTCCTTGTCGTCGAGTCTCGAGTTTCTTTTTCGCGTTCTCTTTGCGGCTAGTTGGAGTGCCGAATATGTCCTTTAGCTTCGTGGTAAAAGCGTCCCAGTCTGGAATTTCTTCTTCGTGGTTCAGAAACCACGTTTTGGCAACATCAGTAAGGTAGAAGACCACGTTAGCGAGTTTAGTGGGATTGTCCCATCTGTTGTAGACGGTCACGCGGTCGCAACTGTCGAGCCAGTCCTCAACATCTTCGTCACGAGGACCAGCAAAAACCTTTGGGTCTCTTTGGCGACTGCGAATCGTTCAACCAGGAGTGGTAGGGGTTGGTTGCGATTGCTGTTCAGTCATCGTGGTGGCTGTGGATGTCGTCGCGGATGGTTGAGACATCGAGGGGGTTTGAGCAGCCGTCGCCGTGATGGTAGCCAGCGTGCGGTTTCGGAGCTCCAGGTTTTTAAGCGGAAGCTCGAAGGGAAGGTGGTTCTGGTACGGGGTCTAAAGGCTCACCTCCACCACGTTGTGAGACAGAGACAGGTCGGTCAGATGACGGTTTTTTATCAGCGTCTGATGTCTATGGAACGTTTCAAAAAAGGTGCCACCAGTCAGCTGACGATGCCGATCGGCCAACCCACAGCCAAAAGTGACGACGACGATGTCCGTGGGCAGTGCTACGCATAAGCGCCCTCACAATATATATATATATATATATATATATATATATATATATATATATATATATATATATATATATATATATATATATATAGAGAGAGAGAGAGAGAGAGAACTGGGAAGAAAAAAACCCTTGGTGAAAACAGCAACAACGGACGATTTATTCTTCAACGTTTCGGCCGGAGTCCGGCCTTCGTCAGGAAGGCCGGACTCCGGCCGAAACGTCGAAGAAAAAAATCGTCCGTTGTTGCTGTTTTCACCAAGGGTTTTTTTCTTCCCAGTTATATACCCACGCCTTCGGCCTCCCGCCACCATGCCCGTTGTATATATATATATATATATATATATATATATATATATATATATATACAGGGTATTTTTTTTAAGCTTAACATAATTTTTAAAAACAAACCATGAAAGCTAGGTTAATGCGGTTTGCGCAGGTGAGTTATAAGGCCAGGGGGACATAGTATAGGAGACTAATCGTAATGATCAGTCGGCTAATTAGTTAAAATTCGTTAATTAACTTTTTAATTAATGAAAATAGCCATATAGTTCCAGTTAGAAACTTGCTCGGCGTCATCAAAAACCACTAAATCAGTAATTTTCAGAAAGACTTTGAACGTGTGAGAAGCGTAGTAGTGCACGAAAGTTACCGCTCGTGTAGCAGGTACAAGGCTGGGGCTAGATAAGCGACGGAAAAATTGCGCGGGCGCCTTATCGCAACCGCTAGCTTTGTACGTGCTCCACGAGTGCTAACTTTAGTGCACTACTACGCTTCTCACGCGCTCAAAGTCTTTCTGAAAATTACTGATTTAGTGGTTTTCGATGACGCTCAGCAGGTTTCTAATTGGAACTATACGTCTATTTTCATTAATTAAAAAGTTCATTAACGATTTTTAACTAATTAGACGACTGATCGTTACGATTAGCCTCCTATAATATGTCCCCCTGGCGGTATAACTCACCTGCACAGACCGCATTAATCTAGCTCTCATGGTTTTTTTAAAAAAAAAGTCTGTTAAGCTTAAAAAAAACACCCTGTATATATATATATATATATATATATATATATATATATATATATATACAGGGTGTTTTTTTTAAGCTTAACAGATTTGTTTAAAAAAAGCCGTGAAAGTTACAGTTATGCCGCTTGTGGAGGTGAGTTATACGCCAGGGGGACACATTATAGGGGGCTAATCGTAACGATCAGTCGGCTAATTACTTAAAATTCGTTAATTAACTTTTTAATTAATAAAAATAGACATATGGTTCCA